>CM030044.1:81878825-82507557 GCA_017639485.1 Pluvialis apricaria | reverse complement strand
GAAACAACCGCACAGCTGCTGAAATGACACCCACTGAGTAGTCTGCTCAGAAAGGAAAAGGACCACAAGAATCAGAATCCTTGCAACTATAGAAAAAGAGGCAAACCGGTGTCGGGTACTCAACGTCAAAATGGGATGTTTTCATTTTTTTGTTTCATGATTGATTGTGTCTTGACAGGATGGAGGTGAGGCACAACAGATCACTATCACGTATACAAAAGGTAGATGTGATGAGGATGATGTTATGACACACTTCTGATGGGAGTGAACTCTTTTGTCGGATGCTGAGCACTTCTCAAGTCATTAGGACTAGAAAGTGTTTTACACACTACAGTTGCTGAATACTAGCTGAGAGGGTGTTTTTAAGGGAAAACTGTCTTGCTAAGATTGTTTACTGCTACTGTATCACACTTTTTTATGGCAAACAAGTAAGTTTAAATTAAATTCTTATTCTCAGCGACTGCTGAGAAATAAAGACAACTGCTCTCTACATCAGTGGTATGCCCTAATGACACAGTGGCATCTGTGAGGTTTTGGTGCCCCCATGCTTCACCAATTCCTTTTCCCAATTTCTTGGTGAGTGTTTTCACCCAGTACCTAGCTTTATTCAGTGCACAGTAAGTCCAACATTCATTCCTGCATCTCAGTGGTTTGTTTCAGCTCAGCTGCACACCGCTGATTGCCATGGCAGGTATCTCACAGCCACCCTGGATAACCTGATTTGGTCACCCTTGACAACCTTGATTTGGTGAGCGACTTAGCCAATCCCTTGCAGTTTGCTGCATAAATAAGATCTGGGTGCCCAAATACTTTGCAGGATTGGAGTTGTGTTTGTACTCAGATATGCTGTTTTCTAACTTTGGGAAGAACGGCAGCAGGCTCAGACACTTCTGCTGGCTGCAGCAGAGCCTTTCTGACTTGCACCTGCCAAGGAACCGGCTTGAGAGCCTCTCAGTCATTTGATGGGCACTGTATCTTCCCAAATAAATTATTATTCAAGTAACGTCTTCAGTTAATCAAGTATTCTTCTTAATGGAGACAAAGGGCCATCTGCCAGGGCATCTTGATTAGGATTCCACTGTATTAAATTTACAGTAGTTGTGCAAAGATCAGAGCTGAGTGAAAACAGGTTTTCTTCTTTCTCTTTTTTTTGGTTAGAATCAATCAATGCACAGGAGTTGCCTTCCCTTGTTCCTCAACCACAAACAAACAAACAAACAAACAAAACTCCAAACTCCCCAAATCCCACAACTCAACTTTCTATCTTTCCACCAAGTTTAATCACAAAAAAATCTCATCAAAAGCTGATTTAGTGCAAGGTTCACTAAAAAGAGGGCCTGAGTTTGTGAATGTAAGAGAAAATTATCTGAATTTTTGATTTGTAACGAAGCCTGCAACCTGGCTCGGGATTTCTGTCCAGGCATTTTCATGTCTGTGGAAAAAAGCTTCCCTTCTGTGGTGATTAGCAACATGGAAGGTGGTTTATATTTTAGCAGCTGGGTAAATAGTTTTTACAGACATTCGTGTACATGCCTATCACAGAACTGATGGTATCACAGAATCAAAGCAAAACCCTGCACTAGGATTTTGCAGAGAAATAGAAAGAAGCGCTTCCCTTTAAATATTTTCAAGTGTCTATTAGCAACATCTTGGAACTGGTTTTCAAAACAGCAAAATACAGGAGCACATACAGAAAAGATGCTTCTTTAAGCCAGCGCTTGCCTTGCAGACTGGTAGGACTCAGAGCGTGGGTACTTCCCACCAGCTGCCCTTGTGCAGGGAGCTCATGGTCCTCTCCGTGCACCTCTGCACCCCTCAGGACATGTGGAGGAGAAGGCTCTGCAATTTGCCTTGCCTTTGTATGGGTTATTCACTCCTCAGAAGTTGTCTATTTACTCATTCATTCATTTATTTGTCTTGGTCAGTTCAGGAGTGAGAAAAATAAAGTATTGCTCAGGTAACCTATCAGAAACAAGCAGTCATGGACATGACATGCTAACCACTTAACAAAGTTTATTAAGAAGAGGGACAAAAGAAATTTCAGCATTGTGTTTTGGTTGCTTAGATGTGATGTGCTATCAGCAGCTAAAAAACAAATCATTTACAGAATGATTAATATAAGCAGCAGATGGTGAAATGACAGTATCCTCAGCTCTTAAAAATTTTAATCAAAGCTAACGTGAGAACTTGTACATGACCTGATCATCTACAGTGCCAGCTAAACACCTTGTGAAACTGTTTGCTATAGTAACCTTGGATACTTCCCCACAATACTGAAAGGAATCAGAAAAGTTTTTTTCAAGTCATTTACAGATACAAAAATTTTTAAAACAAACTTTTGTTTGTGTATCTGGATGAAACTGAAGGATGCTTACAGGTGCACAGTCAGGCTGGCATAATGACATCCATTTCATTTCACGAAAAATACTATTTACTTTCGTGAACATGCTTGAAGAACTTGGGAAATTACTGGTCATATCAAATCATCAGAAGCGTTGGGATCCCCAACCTTTTTAATGAACAATAGTTCTTTGGGGGGGGGGGGGGGAGAAAGAATCTATTTTCTTTCTGCATAAACATAATTACATGACTAAGATACTGTTAAAAGTAAAACCTTTGTGCATCTTGGTTAATTTACACTGTGTCTTTGTCCTCTATGAAAAATACATGTGACTATTTAAGGTAAGGAAAACCTATATGCTGTAACAGCATCAGCTGACCCAGATGAAAAAAATGAACGTACATTTCAGAAGCCATTTCGTTATTCTGAAAAAAACCTAGAATGCTATAAACTACAATATCCAATACTAAACTAAAAAGACTAAACTAAAAACCAGAATGCTATAAACTAAAAATGTTAATTTCTGTATGTTAACATATTTCAAGTTCTTCTTCAGGTGTTTCTTAGCATTGCCTTGTTACTTTAATTAAGAGACCTTAAGAAATCTGATGGTTCTTTACTTATTTATAGCTTGTGCTCACGTTTATGCAAATAGGGAAAAAATCCAGCAGTATCCTTTAAAAAAAATCACAGATCTGACTGAATCTACAAAAGAGCAATCACAAACCTTTTAATGCATTCTTCCCATGGAAAAAAAATAAAAATTCAAGGAACAACAATGGCAGCCAAAACTTTGCAATACAATTGCCTTGAAAAGGCTACAAATATTTCTCACAAAATAAATATTGTCCATTCCTGTCAGCCTTTTCAACCTCTTTTGTGTTCCCAGAAATTGCCAGTAATGAAAACAGAGCAGAGCCAATCAAACTCTTGTATATACTACTGCACTGTGGGAGCTGGAAGCCCTGCATTTAAAATGTCTTATGCATTATTCATAGACTATGTATGTTTATGTAAATTACCAAAGGCGGAAGTGTATACTAAAGCAGAATAAGAGGTAAAACAGTGATGTTAAAAATACTCCGCTTAAACTGTACTTTAGCATGGGAAATATGTATATATGCCCCTTCTACACCTGCTAGTTAAAAATGAGTGCAATCACGTGCCGTATCCTGCACGGAAAACAAAAATACTTTCTAGCTTCTAGGACAGACATATTTTTCAACGTTTATATTGGAGCAAATACATAAATACAGAGCAAAGTATGTGAGCCTTTCAGTCATTCAGAAAGGCACTGGAAAGATTTGGCAGTGCTATCTTTAGAGAAGATACACGCTTAAAATTATGGGAGAGATCTTTGCTGGAATAGTCACTTGAAAACTTACTAAAACAGAAAAAAATCTTAAACTTACTGTTTCCAACAAACCCAGAACATGTCTAGGTCAAGGCTCCTCTTTCCATCCATTTCTACTAGCTATTATCAAGGCACGTATACCATCTTCTGAAACTAAAAGGTTCAGGGAAGATCACATTCATTACACAAACACAGGCAAGGGTTAAATGCTAATTTCATTCAGGCATTATGAGTGACAAGAGGAGGAGGAAGAGGAGGAGGAGGAGGATGAGGAGGAGGAGGAGGAGGAGGAGGAGCATTTATGTAAAAGAGCTTTCTACCTCGAGGTCAACTCTGCAGCCCTCTGCAGTTGAGCAGCACACATAGCACAAACACAGAGATTGTTCTTGGATTCATGTATTTACATAAAAAATTTAGTGACCTCCTTCTAATGTGTTTAAATTTTGCGTTATATTATTTTGAAAATATATAGCATACATATATGCTATATATTATAGGTTACACAATATTAATGAATATAACACATAATATAATACAGGAATGTTCCATTACGTGAAATCATTCTACTCTTCATTTTTTAAATAAAACAGCTGCTTGACCTAAGCTCGGAGCATAACTTATTGAGTGACAACAGCTGCATAATTACACATTTAGTGTGAGCAGGAAATTGTTTTCCTGTGCTGTATTGCAATTTTCCTGTAATGCATTATAACAAAACCAACCCCTTTTGGAATACTGCAGATTTACAACTTGCACCTCAAATAATCCATATTCTTTTAAAAATATGGGTATTTGGAGTAAATCCTGAGGTATCACATAAACCAGAGGTAGAAACAGAAGAATCTTAGGGTCAAGGTGGCTGATAGGAAAGAAGGATTTTGAAAGAAATTTTTATACTCTACCACAGTGCTGATTTTTGAGCAAATAACGCCAGAATTATAACATGAAAATATCTCAGAAACTCCCTTTTGAGCTGGTTTTAGGGTGCAGAAGATACTGTGGAAGGAAGCTGGACCCATAGTCCTACATGGACAAGCAACACTCAGTGAATAACCAACTTCTGACACCAAACATCTCCCTCCAGAACACCGGTCCATACCTTGTTTTTCCTACACGTGCTTACACATCAAGAACCTCTCCGTCATCACCTTCCTACATGTGTAGTACAGAGATCATTTGAGAATGCACATAATGAAACACATCAGCAAGGGCAAGGTTGTTGTGTCTGAGCAACGTTGCTGTGAATGTCAAAAATCCCTCAGGGCAAGGAGCTGAGGACCTATATTACGATGTCAATTCTCATCTCTCAAGGCTGTAGTGAGAAATGTTCAACACCATGAAGTCTGCAAATAGAGCACTGTAATTAGTTTATGCTGTTAACCCAATGATAAGTAGGATACAAGCAAAAGACTCTTCCTGAGAAGAACCTTCTGCATTCAGACCTCTCTGCAAAGACTGTGTCTTCAAGGAATGTGTTGCACCAAACAGGTTCTGCAAACCCAGACACCAGCAGTTTGATACGGG
Organism: Pluvialis apricaria; assembly: GCA_017639485.1. Classification (NCBI taxonomy): domain Eukaryota; kingdom Metazoa; phylum Chordata; class Aves; order Charadriiformes; family Charadriidae; genus Pluvialis; species Pluvialis apricaria. Next base: position 82,502,338 of record CM030044.1, on the reverse strand, counting down.
CATCTTACTATATTTCAGTGATATATATCTCTAGATATCATTCCATAGAACTGAATGGTTGGCTATGGACTTTACTTGATATTTCCTGCATACACACACACACCCCAAATCTATCTATAGCAGATAAACATGTATCATCAGAAAGATTAACATACACGCCTTTCTGATAATATTGTGACTGTGAAAGGGCCAAGCGAGACACTATTAAATAAGGAGATCAAGCTACATTATGCAATCCTAGGAAGCAACATAGATATTTAACCCCCTGCCGAGGCTGAATTAAGGAAAATAAATGTAGTAAAGGTTTTGTTTTGACTAGAATGCACATGGATTTTTTGAGAAAAATTATCAGTGTAACCTTTAAGAGGCTTAAAATCCAGGCTGATATCCTAGAGTCTTTCAGCATGTTTTTATTTTCTTACTCGGGCAATTTAGTTAATGGTTGTGTTTCTTGTGTGTTTCTTGTATGTTTCTGAAAATAATCTCCCGAGCAGCAAATCTAGCGTCTTCATTGTGGTTCAGGAAGGGCAGCTCTCAATCTTCAAACATAACACCCTTCCTAGCTCTGAATGTCATAGCTGAAAAGCACCATGACCTGCCAAGTTAGAAGGAGAAGTTCTGTTCTTTCAGACAGGTTTCATTGGTATACAACATGTAGTTCTGGAAGGCTGCAATAGTTGACTACAAAGCAGAGACATTTAAATTAGTGACATTTAGTACAGAAATACTTTAACACGTACGGTGCAATGGTCCTCTTCCAGTTTATGGTGAATACAGTTACAGTGAATACTCTTCAGAGGCAGACATCCAACACGATGGTTGTTAGTACAAGGCAAACCCCGTAGGGCTGTCTGGAGCGCAATGATTCTCCCAGCAAAATGACCTCCATGCTCACTAGGGAGTAATGTATCCTAAAAGTATCTGGGCACGTAATATATCCACAGTTTCACAAACCTGATTTCAAAAAGATTTTAAATTTTTTTTTTTTTGGACCACTCAAAGATATGCCTTCAGTGTGGAATGACTGTGGTGGGTCCAACGCTGCCCTTTTAGGCACCCTGTGTGGGCGGCAAAGCAACCTGCTGAAAAAATACCAGTGCTAGACAATGGGAGAGCACTTGGCAGCTGCCACCTAAGCCTCTCGAAGACCCAGCCAGCTCAAGCCATCTCTGAGATCTTCTGTATACAGACACAACCCAAATTAAGCACAAACCTTGCATTATAACCTCAGCTCGGGTTGTGCACAGTAAACACTTGCTGAGACAGCAGATGAAGGAAGGATTGGGGCTTATATTCCAAGCCCTTCCATAAGACTTGGGAGGGTTAGATCCAGATACTATAGCTTAGCCAAAATTGGAGTATGTAGGTAGGTCAAACCACATTTGCAACGGCATTACAACAATGTATTCCACTTGCTACAGTCACTGATTGAATGGATAATAAACCAATGGAAAGGCATTTCTAAACATGGAGAACGACAAAAATAATGAAAATCATCAGGGTGATTACAGAATACTTGTGGGATTTTTGTTTATGAAAACCACTCTCTCAAATGTATACTAAGTAAGTTGTAACATGAAAACGGAATCCCCGCAAAATGCCAGCAATTATTCTGCAAATTGTGCTTCTCGCTGGCACGAAGCTGCAGCTGATTTACATACAGCATAGATGGAAATGAAGCAGCGTGACACACAGGGCTTCACAAACATCAGACACTCCTGCTACAAATTCTACCAGCTCCAACAAATAAATGCTGCCACTTATAGATCAAAGGCAGTGTTGCAACTGTTATGTGTTCACTGTAAAATTCTAAAAATACTCGGTTTTCTTTAATGAGATTAGGATGAAGAACTTCAAGATCACAGACAATAGTTTCTCAAATAAACTAAAGGAACATCCTTTTAAGTTTATTATGGGGACAAGTTTGTATTTTCAATCAGACTGCCAGGATTTTATGGAATGAGAAATTGCGCAGTGAAAGGATAAAAGTCTTCAGGGACTTGATGCTCTGAGCAAACAATACATACATGAAGTTTATTTTGTTATTTAAACAACAGTAATGCAATAACAGCCACTGCCTGCACTGAAACGCTGTGAAGAAATTATTCCTATGTCTTTGTACAGAAATGTCCTGTTTGAAACCTGCTGATAGTTTTATACAAAACACTGGCTACTTCAAATCATGTTTTAAGGAAGTGGGCGAGTATCCTTGGACGCTGTAATATCAATGCTCTACCAACAATAAAAAGATATAAAATTTACCTCTTAAAATATCAGAGTAAATCCATGGTAGATGCAGAAGTTACTCTATGATTTCTAAGGTAATTCTAAGGGAGATAAACTTAACAGATGAAAAGGGAGCACGATCCTGGATTCCATGGGCATAGAAACCGGAGATGTAATGTGTTATTTTGGCACTGGATGCTAGATGATATTTGTTGTTCTATGTTCAGTGGCAAACAAGCAGTATCGCGATTTCTTGTTAGTATTAGCATATATAACTGAGACTACAGAGATCGCTAATCCTGGTTGTAGCAGTAGTCAAGAAGGATAGGAGAACTTTGATTAAAAAATAAATTGAAAAATTACTTTCAGATTTTGCCAGTGCCAAATCTTCCTAATTTCCCAAGTAAATGAGCCATGTACCCCCAGCTCCTAAATATTCATGGCACATACCAACAGGCACAAAAGCAGTAAGGATGGAGTGAGAAGTGCTTGTGGTCCTTTGAGGAGGAAGGACAAATGTGGCAAGCGTGACCAAGCCCTTCTGGCTGCCACCACCATTGCTGCTGCTGAATGAGGTGGGATGTAGGCAATGGTGCAAGGATAAATTCAACATAATTGTGATGACTAAAATTTATTCCTCCTGGATTATTCAGTATGCTACTACCTGCTTTGGCAATGAGTCTTCCCAGTTCCACATTTCAGGGGCTGATTTCAAATACAGAGATGAAAATGTGCAGCATTTATCACAGCTCTCTATCAAAGAATGATATTCCTTACAGCATCTTCTGAATATAATTAATTGATTAACTTGCACATAAGTGTACACTGAGGAGGGATGACCAATAACACCGGAGTCCTGTATTTCAACATGTAAAAAGCAACCCTGTGCTTTCATTTCACGTAAGTCTGTTTTAATTTGGGGACAAAGAACAGTAGCTACGATAGAAGCAGACTCTCATGCCATAAGCACAATTCAGACAATGTCACTCCTATCCAAGGGAAAATAACCTCTTCCCTCTTGCAGTTTTATGGATTTTGAAGGGTATTTCATTTGTTTGCTTTCAAACAGCATCTTAATAGAGATGTGACACTGATTCACGCTACCAATACTCCTGACTCCAACCACTCCAAGTGATGGTGCCAGCATGGACTGGTGAGGGCCAAAGGAAGCCAGTGCATGTTAAATTATGCAGCCACAAAAAAATTGACAGCAAAGAGGGGAAATAGTTGAACTCTGCTGCACATTGGCATCCGGTGCCATTTTAGATGCTGCAGGTTATCCTGACTGGGTTCTGTTTGATGTTTTGAACAGTGCAAGTCTCCCATAGGTGCTGTGTCCCATCTGCTAGTCCTGTGTGGACGTATTGGCCACCCAATGCCACCCCACACGTGGCTGGAGACCAATGCTGCAGTCGGGCCAGGGACCCGACCCAGCAGATGGGAATTAGTGGCAGGTGCTGGGGATGCCTGTTTTTCCCTTCTTGCCTCTGGATGGGACAGAACTTCTCCTTAGATCTCCTCTTTGAGGGGGACAGGGATAAAATCCAGTGCAGATTAGCAAATCTGTACGGAAATCTGTATAGATTGCGGAGTCTGGGATTAATTACTGCAGTCTGTGGTGTCGTAGAAACGCTCCTGGAAAGGGTTTCAGGCATGGCTAAACTGAGTTCATTGTATCAAAAGAAAGCATTTGTAGCATACTTAATTACCAGAACATTTATATTAGCAGTTATATCAACCACTTGAAAATACAGAATGATAGTACAACAGCAGAAATCAGAGCTTTTATTTGATTTGAAGTAGATTTGTATTGGGCTTATAGTTTTGTTATACAGAACTTAAATTCCATTAAGTTATGCTTTACGCACAGGACCAGTAAAATATAAATTCCATAATAAAACCATTGTAAAACACAGCTTTTTAAAATCCTCCATGTGATAGGTAACTATATGTGAGAAACAGACTAACTAGCTCTTTCACAATTTTCTTTTGAAAAGATAAAAAGAGTGGAAAACAGTAGAATTTTAATCAAATGAGAAAAAGTGAAGAGAAATTTTCTGAATAACTGTGAATATGCCCCAACATATTTTGTAACATAGCTGCCTCCTAACCTGTTTCTGCTGATTTTCAGTAACACAGAGCGGCTGGAAACTCCTCAGGCCTCTAACAGCTCAGATTTCTGCAGCAAGGCCATTTTGGAAAGCCAATTCTCTCTTTGAGAAAATCTTATCTCGCTGTTCTGTGGATGCACTAAAAGCTTTGCGGCAAGGGCAGAAGATAGATAGAATACTCCTAAGGCCACAGAATCATAGAATCATTTAGGTTGGAAAAGATCATCAAGTCCAACCATAAAGCTAACACTGCCAAGTTCACCACTAAGTCTAAATCAATCAGTGTAAAGTGCTTTTCCAAGACAATAAAAGGAGTGCACAATTTATTACATTCCAGGGAAGGACAAACTCACTTGTATGCCACTTTATCAATAACCCATACACCAAATCACAGATATCTTCCCATTAGAAAAGAAACAAATCTCTAGGTTTTGCAAGATGATACAACTTGACTAAAAGCAGAGGAAAAAAAAAGTAGTTTTATGACTTCAGTCCTGTCTCTCTACATTTTCCTTTGTTTCCTTTCTGCTTTTGTAATTAAGACAGCTGCCAAATAACTGTTGCTCCTCTGGCTGTCTAAAAACAGCGCATCTGATTTTCACGTACAATAGCAAATCATGATGCTGCCATGATGTAAGACTGAGTGGTGGTGCGGTAGCAGTGTTACAAGAAGACTGGCCTTCATAGTTTTCTCCTTTCTCCATTAAAGACACACTTCAAGACTGTAAATCAATGTTCATGCAAAACCAAGAGAATGAATATCGTCCATTTTAAGATCACGTGTAATAAGCGTCATAAAGTAATCCTGACAGAAACCAGAAATCCAGAACTAACCTAGAGGAAGGGGAGACGTGAGGGTCTTCTCATACCTGGGAGAAAGATACACAAATTTAGTCTACATCTAAGCCCCCCAAAAACTTCAGGTCATCCTTTCAGGTAACAGTGTGAACAACCAGTTGTGAGTTAGCAGTCTTTTTAAGGACCGCTTTTTCTACAGATTAGATATTATTTCTGCAGGCCTTTCACTAAATGTGTAAATTAGGCAGAATACAGTATATATAGCAGTACACAATAGATGACTAGACAAATCTTACAGATTAATATATTTGTAAAGCATTTTTATTATTTTTAAGCATTTTTAAAAATACATAAGAAATGCCATATTTTTAATAGATACTATATGCTATTGTATGCTAAGTATTTGAAGGGGAAATCCATGTTCCGAGGCCAAACAGGTAGAATCAAAAAAGGGCTTGGAAAAGAGCATGTCAGAAGGGTGCTGAATATGGAGAAAGAAAATGAAATCAAAACAATCCTTCTTGCCAGAATCAGTATATTCATGCAAAGGCAAGCAAAATAAGCCCACCACCCCTCATACAGAAGACCCACATTAAGAAAAATCCAGAGTAAAATGGTAATAGTGGTATCTTTCCCTCCTTCAAAGTCTCAGCCTAAGAGGTAGGTACAGAACCTTACTAATTTCCATTTCTTTCTAAATATCTTGTTTTGAAGAAAGAAAAGCTCTCTGTGAATAGCATGCTGTAAATTTTTTCACTACACCTCATCCACTTCCCATCTTCTCTGAAATTTAGTATCTCAACCACAATTTTTGTATCCAATTGACAAAAATCACAGCAAACAACAAAAAAATACCCAATGCTGAAGTAATCAAAAGTAAATTTCAGCTAGGAAAGTTTCCCTTCCTGTCACTACTTTCAGATCTTCTCTTCCCCCCTCCCCTGCGCCAAATCAGCTGGGCAGATGAACTCAGGGATATAATGGGAATTATTAAACAGCCTTGGCTATTAAATCAAACTCATGGCTCCAGAATACAATACTAAACATCGGCTTCACCAATCTGCATGCACCAGCAACAAATGTATCAGCACAGAGAAGAGCCTTCACAGCAACAGGTGCTGACAGCCTTTTAAGTCCTTACAAAAGCCACTTTTCAGAAAAGAGGGTGTGACAGTGATGAAATCCCATTTGGCCTCCATGTGCTCTCAAGAGATTACACTTACATGTCCTTACAGACACAGAAATTTTCTGTCCAGAAGAAACGTCTAGGAAGAAAGGCAAGTGGGATAAAGATTTAGGTAAGAAACATTCATGTTGAACAAAATTATTTTAAAGCATTCTACTTTATTCTTCTTTTCTTACCTTTCTTTGTGTCACCAACATGGCTGTATCTTGAATGAAGTGTTCCAGAGATCACAACTTGCAGAAGGAGGTTCCTAAGACGAGTGATGAGAGCCACCTATTTACATACAGTACCATCACCTTTCTCTCTATCCAAAGGCAAAAACTACCAGCTTTTGATTTTTAATGCCTGCTGAGTTGTAGACTGCACAACAGAGAGCAGTTGTAGGACATTTAATAAAATGAGAGTTCTTCTGGGCAGGGACTGCCTTCATTCTGTGTGCCCGGCACCAAGTGCAACTACAGCCTTTATTAAAAATTATTAATAACCGTTACTAAACACAGTTCAGAGCAATAGTGAACAGCTCACCACCTCTCATTGCTTTTGTAGTTTGCCACACCTGAATTATCATAGTTCAGTGCATTGTGTATGGCAGCATTACTCACCTGAAATGTTATACATGACTTACACACATTATAATGCACATTTTTAGTTGCTTTGTCCTAATTTTAAGCAGCTTCAAAAATCAGCTCTGGCAAACAGACAAAACCAAAAATTTAGGAAATACAAGGTTATTCATTATCACTGTTGTCATACACATTAAAAAATGTATGTCTATTAGTAACAGTTTATTGTTAAACTCTCTGCCATGAGGTGCAAAACCTCATTTAGCTCTGCCTGCTAAGAAAATACTGTAGAATGTCACTCATGTGAAACCTCAAGACAGAGATACATCAGCCAGAAACTGACCAAACTCAGCTGTAGAAATTGTGGTGCTTCCTATTGCCTTGGTCAGTAGTTTCGAGATGGCACACATTTTGCAGTCACTGACTGCCTACTAAAAAACTTCAGACCCATTTGTGTAAGCTAGAAAAATACCATCTATGTATTAAACTTAATCACTCTTCTCAAACTAGTTTTTATTTGGTACCACTTTGTAGGAACAATAAAGAATATTTGCTTTTCCGTATCTCCCCTCACCAAAGGATATTTACCCAAATATTTATGCAGACAATCAGGATAGAATTGCATTTTACCATTTCTACACTTAGTCTATCTAAAGGAATGCCATCATTGGTTATTTTTAAAGGTTTACATCGTTTTTTGCTCCTTATCTGTAACATACACCCGTATTTCCCTATCATTCATGCCACGTTTATTTTATTTAGCAAACTCTGAAAAGTCTGTCATTAGTTTTTGTTCTATTGGTTTACTTACATTATAGAGCAAGTATTATCTATTGGTTAAAGCACTGGACTGAGTTTAAGGTCAATTCTTGAAACATCTACAGATTTTTACATGACCTTGGAAAAGCCATTCACTGATCATTTCTTAGTGCCTTAGTTTGTATCTGTAATACAGAAAGATGTTACAGATCCCAAATTTATTGCAATGTTCTCAGGATAAATTCATAAATACTTACGAGTTTCTCAACTGTAGTTTGATCTGGGAATCCATAGGGACAGCCACTGCAAATACCAAGTGCGATGGCAAATGAAATAGCAAATGACCTGGCAATTACCTTCTTGACACTGTTATTGCTAGTGATATCGTGCACTTCTGAAAAAAGAAAATTCTTAGGAATATAGTTCAGCTTGTGGCACTATCTTGTCTATGTGCTAAACATGTACTATAACATAGTTTTAGAAAGACATTAATCTACAAGAAGTTTTCTCTTAGCAGGGAAGCAAACCTGATCTCAACAACCTAGATCTCATAACTGGCAGGATCTCATGCAGATGCCCGTCCACCATTTTTCCTGGCCACTGAAATTTCTTAAGATTTCCTCAGCCTACATGAAGGCAAATACAAGTTTGACATGGGAAAGAAACTGAAGGCAGTTTAAGTATGACCCCAAATCTAAACAAGTCTTGAGTTTTCAGGAAGATTATGAGGCCTAGCACGAGAACAAAGACAGGACAGTAGGTACTACACATAGAGTAGACGTAAAACTACAATATCCTTACATGCGAAAATATGCATCCATCTCTTTCCCAAAAGAACTGGTATATAAAACTTCAAGTTCGGTTGCAAGGATTCTTTTTAATTAATCTATTGAGACGAAGACAGAAACCTGAGACATCCTGACAAGAGGACAGAAAGGCCAGCACAAGTACTTATGAAAACACACGTGAGAGGTATCCCTGCCTGTGGCAGGGGGGTTGGAACTCGATGATCTTCAAGGTCCCTTCCAACCTAAACCATTCTATGATTCTATGATTCTATGATTTATTATAGCCTCAGGAAATTAAGTGGGATATAGGATAAAATGCAATATAAGATTATCTAATATATATTACGGTGAACTAACCTCTTTCCTTAATAATCAATTACCCAGACAAAGGAATTGGAGTGGATTTTATTTCAGTATGGATCCCAGTGAAGCATCTCTTTCTCAGTAAAGCATCTGATATGATATCAAATGGCAGCTTAAATTGAAAAGGATGAGGATTAATACCAAGATAGTTAATGAAGAATAGATTAGTAACAAAAGGGTGTCAGAAAGGAATTTATTAGTGGACTTCCTTAGGACTAACGTGTTCTAATATTTCCATTAGTGACCTTATCACAAAAAAATCAGAGCATGTCAAGCACACTTGCTAAGGACGCAGGTTTAGAGTGTGAAGAGCAATAGTCACAACATTCTGCATAAGAATCACAATGATTTAACATTCATTCACAGACAATGGAGGGAATCAGAAAGGATTTTTAAAAAGATGGTCCAGAATGGGATTCCACCCTATATGTTCTTTAACATCTCTTGAAGAATGTGATTAGTCTGAAAAAATGAAGCTTCTTAACCTAGTACCTAAGCTGGATGACATTGCATCGTTGAGTTTGAAGAGGGTCAGAATATCATACAGTAATAACCAGGTGACCTTGGGGAGAGAATAACAGAGAAAAAATTACATTTAAAAGCTTGAAATACAAAGTCATGTGTTTAGCTGTTAACCAGAATTTGTGCTAAGAATTTTGAGTCCACATTGAAAATGATAAGGGGCAAAAGCAAAGTCCAAAAATTGAGGCCTTTGTTGATCATAGGATGACTGTGACATAATGAAGCCATGATAAAAACCACAAAAAAAATGCCCCCAAAACAACAACAACAACAAAAACCCAAAAAACAACCAACCAAACAATCAAAAAAGAAAATCTAAATCTGTATCGGGAAAACTTCCTCCGCACAGAGAAGGAAGTGTTATGCCATGACCCAGAGCAATGATAAGATGTTTACCAGGACGTACAGTTCCGGTCAAAGGAAATTTGAACTGGACTCAGTAAAGAGAAAGTATATTTGCATGACCTGAGAAATAGAATGTCTGTCATACAGGACACTAAAAATGTGGAGTGTGACAAACTGGGGGCTACGGGTGAGGGGTAAGATCTGCTTAAGCTCACAAAGTGTGCTGCTACAAAACCCAATGTGCTTAACGTGCCCATAAATACATGTAGACTGAAAAGTACGTTAATGACTTCTAGGACAATATATTCTATCAGAACCTTCTACTTGGAATATTGGGTTCAGAAAGTCTACCAAGTTTAAGACAGAGAAACTTATGAATAGCTTTATGAATGGCAACCACAAAGCTCCCAGGATATGGCTCAGTGCTGCGATGGAACCATAAATAATTTTTTGAGAGGTATTCTGAAATCATCAGATAAGTGTGGCATAATGTTTAAAATATGCTTTATAATTCAGTATGTCTATTCTTTATTTTAAAAAATGCCAAAAACCCCTTACAGTTTTGTATTAAGAGGAGGAAAATGAACGTAGTGTAGCACTGGAGGAATCAGAATTGCTGCATGGATGCATACACATGGGTAGTAGAAGTCAATTACAGATTTTAGGTAGTCTCTATAACGTTATTCCGCAGGATCTACATTACAGAAGTCTTATTTCTCTAACCTCTATAACAGCACAGGAAAGTGCCTGCCAGGCTACATTTAGACATATTGTCATGGGGTGCTTTCAGTATGCGGTGCACACAAACTGTACAGTACTTCAGCTAATAAAATAATGGGATGTTGTGAGCAGTAAATGACAGAGAAGATGTTCCCGGCACTCAGAGACAAAGTATTTTTGTGGCATAGTCTCATAGTCACCCCTGATAACAAGCACTGGTCCTGTTCTGCTTTACAATACTGTTTTACACAAGTGCAACAGCTAAGCAGCATTTAAAAAGGAGAATTAAGAGAGACCGGTTAGTTTTCCTGCTTCTCTGTTTGCTTCTCTTTATCTATCTAATCCTATGGTCACTTAGAAAATACCTAAGTAACTGAATTACTCTAGCTTGACTGGTTTTTTAGCTAACAGAAAGGTCCACATATTGCAGCCTTGGTCACATTTTTGTCACCATCTTGAATTTACAGATTTAAATCAGGAAGATGTGAGAGAAAGAAAACCAGTTGGTTGCCATCTCTCTGCTTTAATTATTGAATTCATTGTGTGATGGAAGGAAAGATAAACTGAAATATATCCCTGGGTACACCCCAGAACAGAAATGCCTTTTTTTTTCTTAAAAGAAAAAGAACTTTGAGAGGGGTAAATTGGAGACCTGTATTTGCTCTGTGCTTGTACAGTCAACAACTTACAGCTGGTTTAATTGAAAAACAGTACAAAATAAGCTAAAAAGTATTTCAGAAAGATGAATCCTGAAGATAACATCCAGAAGCACTCAAGGAACAAAGGGTTCAGAGGGGCTTCTCCAAACATAAACTGATTTCCAAATCTTTTCTTGTTGGATTTGATGACACCACTCACCTCTCAGAAGTATTTATTACTTTAAAAGTAAGTGAATACTATCAACACCTCCCTTAATATTTTAAAGGAATATTGTACGCAAGTTCAGCTTGTTTACCTATAGAAAAAGATACTGTATTTTAAATTTTCCATGGGTAAACTTTTAAAGAGGAAATTCTCTCATGCCCAGAATGTAGCAGAAGTTTTCTTATAGCCAGACTTCCTCTGTGGCATACTCATGAAACAATTATCATTTTAAACACATTCACTTTTAAACTGCTGCATAACGCATATTTTGATGATGTTCCCAGACACATCATTTTAAGACGAGTTCAGAATTTGGGGGAGATCACAGGAGTAAATAACGAACCTTGAATTACAACCAGACATAGCCCAAGCTTTAGTTGCATTTGAATATGTATTTTGGTTCTTCATTAAGCATCCCAGAAAACTCAAAGCCTAATTTATTACATAGATTTAAATGACTGTGATTGTCATCATCAAGAGAAAAGTAGGTCATACCTGTAAATGAAATATATAGTACATTCCAATCACGTAAGATGTCTCATTTGATAAACTGCAAAAATTAATACCAGAAGAATCAAGAATGTTGCATTCATACAACACATGCTCTCATGCAAAGTGAGAAGAAAGATTCTTAAACTCTAATCTTAGTAGAAAATTTCGTTTCTACCGCACACACGAGATGCTAGTGTATGACCTCAGTTACATGGCAATCAGTATGACCACAGAACCGTAGGACTGAAGAAAATTTTTAAGAGTTCATCATGCTCCCCACTGGCCAACTCAAAATCACCCCTTATCTGTGGCATTTCTGACAGACACCTCAAGATGGAACACTGCTTCTACAGCAATCCTATGTTTTTGCTAATATCTAAACTGTGCTCTCCTTTCTTCCGTTTCAGCCCAGTGTCCTGTCCTTCAAAGACATGTAATCTGTCTATGACAAATTTTTCTCCTCATACTTCTTTTCTATTTACTTCAGACAACTCCCATCCTTACAAGACTGCCAGAATTTTCAGCTTGTCTTGTTTCTTTCTTTTAGACTCCTAAAGCCAACCATACGTTTTTGTTGGAAGTGCCCCAAATGGGGAACAGGTCCAGCCTTACCTGTGCTAGGCAGAGCAAAAAAGCAATATTAATAATGACACAACGATTTGCAGTAGCTTGACGTTGGTTCATAGTCAGCTTTTCCAATGGATAGCTACCTACCAAGGAACAACTATCTAGCCAGATGCTTTGCATCTTGTATTTGTGCAGCTGATCCTGCATAACCATATTTTACACTTTCACAAAATTTTCTCAAAATCACTTTAAACCTAATCCTCTTTCGCAATGCACTTGCAGAGCATTCCAAGCTGCAGTTTTCTGCAAATGTAATATTTGTACACATACTACATCACCCAAGTGAAACTACTGGAGCATATGAGATGCAGAACAGACCGTTATGGAAACCCACTCAATCTCACTAATAGGTTATTCCCTTTTTTGATCACGAACTATTATTTTGACAATTAAAATAATTTCATTGCTCCTGGTTTAATAATAAAACAGGAGTGAATACAGTCAATTACAAGTGGTAATCTGGCTTTTCACATATCACAAAGTATTCCTATCCCAGGCATTAGGGCATATGTTCAAGGAAAAATGGGACAACTAATTTGACCCCATCTTTTCTGAACATATAGATTATGTTAGATTTTTTTTTGTAGAAATAATTCTGAAACTGTTAATTATTTAATGTCAAGAAGAAGAGAAAATACTTAAGAGGCTAATGACCACAGTCATCAGAATGCCTTGCTAGCAATTCAAGGTCACTCAGACACGCAGAGTCACAACCAACATATCTCTTTCTCCGGGGCCAAAAGAAAATTGTAAGTCCTCTTGGGAACCAGTTATATTTCTAATAATATTTCTTCTCAATCGGTCTGCTGGGAAAGATAAGGACTTCTTTCCTATGAAAAGTCTAGTTTAAGGAGAATCTATTCCAAAATATTCAAAGGAACCTAAGGGTTCCCAAGGCATGTCTGGGTCCAGCTGCTGAAGCCCTCTGCCCTGCTTGGGCCCCTAAATATCTGCTCTTTTTCCCCAAAGAAGAGCTTGGCAGTATGAAAGGTGACAGTGGACGTGAGGCAGCACAGTGAAATTTCAAGATCTGCAAATGCATTTCCGTTAGGCAGGCACCCCATCTCTGCAGCCCAAGCCCTCTTCCACCATGGAAGTTGCTTTTGAGTAACAAGAAGGAAGACCTATACCATTTCTTGCAACCTCCTATGTTCTCAGGTCAGTGGTTATCAGGCCAGGAAACCTTATATGTGCAGCTAGTAGTTATTTAACCCTCAGAAAATTGCTCCCTGATGGGCTTAAGTTAATAGTGTACTTTGACTAACGGGTCAGAACAGTACTTTATATATGAGGCTTCATATCATCTGATTTGCCTGACAATTTTGGTGCATCTATTTCTCAAATTCCTTTCATTTTCTTTATATCTTTACAATGAAGCTATAAAAGCATTTGCTAGCCTTCATCAGATTCCTTTATGTTATTGTTATTTCAGGCACTTTAGTTTAACAGCGATCCACTTCCTTCATTTCAGCATATCCTCGAGACAAGAAAGAAAAAAATGTTTTCCTGCCAAATTTAATGCAATAAAGAAGTTAAATGGAAGAAAAAAACAGCTAAACCCACTTATACAACACTGAACTCTGTGAAGGGCTACTTCCATAAGTTTAGCAAAGAACAACTTTCAGAACGCTCTAGGCGGTTGAGGTGTACGGGAGATGTTGTCTTGGCAAAGTGGATGGCATGGTCCACCAGCACATGGGACCATCCATTGCGCAGAACGGTATTCTCTCTTCTGGCACTGCGAGCAAGCCAAACAATGAGAACATCCCACTGAAAACATGCTTATGGCAAAGATGGAGAACAGAAGCAATGATTTGATCCCTGGTACTTCACAAACCATTGAGGTGCTTGGGTGTGAGCAAATCTCAAATGTGAGATCATACGCTAAAGGTGCTTTTGAAGTTGTACAGTATTAAATGCGAAAGGTTTTCCTTAATATTTAAAAAACGTAAAGGTCAGGAATTCCAAACTCTTGTTTCTGGTCCTTTGTCACTTACTTAAAGTCTGTGGTTTTGCTGAGAATCCTAATTTTTAGGTCCCTGTACTGCATATTCAATGTAAGTGAATTATAGCTAATATGTATAAATTTTTGTACTGATTTGAATGACTAGTACATTTTGCTAATATAGAATAGTCCTCCTTTGACAAAATAATCTCACTGGTACCAGTGAGATTAAATAAAAAATAAAGTACTACTCAGCATAAGCAAGAAAGGTAGAAATCTGACTATTTTCAGCGTTAGGACTACTGGTAGTCAAACACTGAGAAGTCAAGTAGAAGTCCCTATGATATTATATTCATATATTCAACAAAGTGGGGCCTAAAACATAGTATTTCAAATATTAAATTTAGGAGTACTGACAAATTCTCAGTAGCATGAAGTATCACAAGAATGCTTTGTGTTGGAAGGGACCTTAAAGATCACCTAGTTCCAACCTCCCTGCCATAGGCAGGGACACCTCCCACCAGTCCAGGGTACTCCCAGCCCCGTCCAACCTGGCCTTGAACACCTCCAGGGATGGGGCAGCCACAGCTTCTCGGGGCAGCCTGGGCCAGGGGCTCACCACCCTAACAAGTAAAGAATTTCTTCCTAATATCTCATCTAAATCTCCCCTCTTCTAGTTTAAAACCATTACCCCTTGTCCTATCCCTAACACTCCTTGATCAAGAGTCCCTCCCCAGCTCTCCTGTAGCCCCTTTAGGTACCAGAAAGCCACTATAGGGTCTCCTTGGAGCTTTCTCTTCTCCAGGCTGAACAGCCCCAACTCTCTCAGCCTCTCCTCACAGGAGAGGTGCTCCAGCCCTCTGATCGTCTTTGTGGCCGTACTCTGGACCCACTCCAACAGGTCCATGTCCTTCTTATGTTGGGGTCCCCAGAGCTGGACACAGTACCCCAGGTGTGGTCTCACCAGAGCAGAGGGGCAGAATCCCCCGCCTCGCCCTGGTGGCCATGCTTCTTCTGATGCAGCCCAGGATGCAGTTGGGCTGCGATCGCACATTCCTGGCTCATGTTGAGCTTCTCATTCACCAAAACTCCCAAGTCCTTCTCCTCAGGGCTGCTCTCAATCCAATCCCCACCCAGCCTGGATTTGTGCTTGGGATTGCCCTGACCCACATGCAGGACCCTGCACTTGGCCTTGTTGAACTTCATGAGGTTTGCGTGGGCCCAACTCTCCAGCCTGTTCCAGTCCCTCTGGATGGCAAATACTAAGAGAACTGCAGTATCCTCTCTCCATGGCTTCTGACTCACTGTCTGGTGGGTTGACCTTGGCTGGAGGCCAGGTGCCCACCAAAGCTGCTCTGTCCTTCCCCTCCTCAGCTGGACAGGGGAGAGAAAATATAACGAAGGGCTCGTGAGCGGAGATAAGGATGGGGAGATCACTCACCCATTACCGTCACGGGCAAAACAGACTTGACTTGTGGAAAATTCGTTTAATTTATTACCAATCCAATCAGATTGGGGTAATGAGAAATAAAAACCAAATCTTAAACACCTTCCCCCCACCCCTCTCTTCTTCCTGGGCTCAACTTCACTCCCCATTTCTCTCCTTCCTCTCCCCGAGCTATGCAGGGCGACAGGGAATGGGGGTTGTGGTCAGTTCATCACACCTTGTCTCTGCCGCTCCTTCCTCCTCAGGGGAGGACTCCTCACACTCTTCCCTGCTCCAGCATGGGGTCCTGTCCACGGGAGACTGTCATCCATGAACTTCTCCAATGTGGGTCCTTCCCATGGGCTGCAGTTCTCCAGGACCTGCTCCAGTGTGGGTCCCTTCCACGGGGTGCAGACCTTCAGGAACAGATTGCTCCAGCGTGGGTTCCCCATGGGTCACAAGTCCTGCCAGCAAACCTGTGCCCATGTGGGCTCTTCTCTCCATGGGTTCACAGGTCCTGCCAGGACCCTGCTTCAGCATGGGCTCTCCACTGAACGTAATGGAAGCCTTAGATAATGGGCTACTCACTTATTCCCAGTAAGCAGCAGGGGCAGAATATTTTCAGGATCCTGGAAAGCGATCATCTTTTTTTATATTACAGTCCTGTGCCCCATTGTACCCCATCTCCCTTCAGGCAAAGAGGACATCACAGACAAAAATTCTTGGTAGACTTGGCTGGTGAGCACAAACTGCCCTGGGGAATGGGTGGAGTAGGGAGTCACAAGAAAACCTCACACATGAAAATGTGACTGAACTCAACCCACAGCTGCTTTGAAGGGGTAGAGCTCCCAGGAACCAGAAGCAAAAGAAGATGCAGAGAATTGCAAACCTGGAAGAGGCTAGAGAAAGAGAGAGGAAGAGATGCTGTCCCAGGAATGCCAATCTGTCTCATTTTGACTTGAGGGCTACCATTTGTTGCCTTCCTAAACTCCCAAAGAAGGCGGTACTTTTTTTTGCCATACAACCGAGTTCTGGAAGCCTTGGGGAAACCAGTCCATCAAAGAGGAAAGCACCAGGAGAGGCCTACTCTATATACTATGTATGGCGAATACACACATTTGTTCAGCAAGTTGTATCCACATTGATGAGCCTACTGTATCACCAAACCACAGCGTGATCCCCAGGCAAGCTCCAGATCCTTCGCCTCCCGTCACACACTTCTCATCAGAATTGTCCTCAAGGAAACTCCTAACTTTCAACAAATGGATATGGGAGAAACTTTGTCCTTAAAAAGCACTCCAGCTCTGCTCAGGCACTACATGAGGAGAAATACCTCTGTGGCACGTGTTGATACAAGCAGATAAATTATGCTCTACTTATAATCATAGAATCATAGAATGGTTTAGGTTGGAAGGGACCTTGAAGATCATCGAGTTCCGATCCCCCTGCCACAAGCAGGGACACCTCCCACTAGACCAGGTTGCCCAAGGCCACGTCCAGCCTGGCCTTGAACACCTCCAGGGACGGGGCTTCAACAACATCTCTGGGCAACCTGGGCCAGTGCCTCACCACCCTTAAAGTGAAAAACTTCTTCCTAATGTTTAATCTAAACCTGCCCTCTTCCAGCTTAAAGCCGTTCCCCCTCGTCCTATCACTACATGCCCTTGTAAAAAGTCCTTCTCCAGCTCTCCTGTAGGCCCCCTTTAGGTACTGGAAGGCCGCAATAAGATCTCCCCGGAGCCTTCTCTTCTCCAGGCTGAACAGCCCCAACTCTCTCAGCCTCTCCTCATAGGAGAGGTGCTCCAGCCCTCGGATCATCAAAACGTCGAGCTTCTCACCAATCAGCACCCCCAGGTCCTTCCCCTCAGGGCTGCTCCCCAGCCATTCCCAGCCGACCCTGTATTTGTGCTTGGGATTGCCCTGACCCACATGCAGGACCCTGCACTTGGCCTTGTTGAACTGCATGAAGTTGGCTTGGGCCCACCTCTCCAGCCTGTCCAGGTCCCTCTGGATGGCATCCCTCCCCTCCAGCGTGTCTGCCTCGCCAAACAGCTTCGTATCATCAGCAAACTTGCTGAGGGTGCACTCTACCCCACTGTCCATGTCGCTGACAAAGATGTTGAACAGTACAGGTCCCAGAACCGACCCCTGAGGAACGCCACTCGTCACTGCTCTCCACTTGGACACCAAGCCGTTGACCGCAACTCTTTGAGTGTGACCGTCCAGCCAGTTCTTTATCCACCGAGTGGTCCATTTATCGAATCCATGTCTCTTCAATTTAGAGACCAGGATATTGTGTGGGACAGTGTCATAATATTTAGGTGATGGACATTATTTATGCTTTCAGGTAATTTTTCTGAGAAATTGCTAAGCAGATTTTCAAATGTCTAGGCAACTGGAGAACTTTTATTATCTCGCAAGGTTTGCTCTGTTATCTCACTACTTGCATAGTTCTGAACAAATATCCCTGCACATGTGATGTTTAAAACCAGAATAAAGGATACATTGCAAACATTTACATTTGACTGAATAGAGCAACGGATTAATAACTCCTACAGCTACTTATGAAAATTCCGACTGTATCTCTAATTTCATGGCTGCCTATGGATACTTCGCCCAACACGGTTCTCCATTTCATAATTAAGTTCCTGTGTTTTAAAGCTTTAGACTTGTTTCCCAAAAGACTTTCAGTGCTTTCTGATTTTACTAACAAATTCTTTTATACCTACTCTGTACTTTATTAGTGTATTCTGTACCATTCTTTGCACATTTTGTTACTTGCACAAAAATCACACTGCATCACTTCTACTTTTTATTAACTTCTTCAATTATGGGTTAATATATTAACATTGTGTGGTAGGTAAAAAGTTTGTGAAAAATGCTATAGTCAAAACACAGTACTAGAAACAGTAAATTCTTGGTTCTGCACATGGCTTGGTAACAGACTTGCCAAATGTTTGGCTGAGTATTTTATGATTACATTTGCAAATGTGTTAACTAAATCTGCCTTTCTCCACTTTCAGCCTAAATTTTAGAATCACTAATAATGCAGGATACCAGCTAAAGTCAATGTAGGACTAAAATCAATAAAGTCAATAGTTGCTAGGTATCCTTAAAACTTAAACACATACACCTTTGAAGTACAGATTCTGAAAAGTTAAAGGTATAATATCACTGCAGACTTCTTAAAAAAAATCTGCTTTATCCTCTCTGCTGCTTTTTTCCTTTTCAGAAATTGTCATTCCTATTCTTAAATGTTTTACACTAACAGTGATGATGTGAAATGACATACACTCCCTCAGTAAATTGACTGATTATTCAAATACGCAATTCCTATGATTCTTTAATTGCTATGGAACTCTTATGATTAGAAGCACTGCTTGGTATTTTTGATATCTACAGTTCTTGAAAATCAGATTTGTTCTGATTTCAAACTACAGTTGTTCAATTGCTGTAATTTAAGGCAAAGAAATGATAGATTCAGGCTACACAGACAATAAAATTATTTCCTATGTAGTTTAGGAAAAGGACCTTTTCCCAGCTCAGAGGGTTGTGGTTAGCGGTGCACAGTTTAGTTGAAGGTCAGTAACAAGCAGTGTCCCTCAGGTGTCAGCACTGGATCCAGTCCTGTTCAATATATTCATCAATGACCTGGATGAAGGGATAGAGTGTACCGTCAGCAAGTTTGCTGATGACACAAAACTGGGAGGAGTGGCTGTGCCACCACACAGTGTGACCTGGACAGGCTGGAGAGTTGGGCGGAGAGGAACCTAATGAAATTCAACAAGGGCAGTGTAGGGTACTGCATCTGGGGAGGAATAACCCCATGCATCAGTACAGGTTGGGGGCTGACCTCCTGGAGAGCAGCTCTGTGGAAAGGAACCTGGGAGTCCTGGTGGACAACAGGATGCCCATGAGCCAGCAATGTGCCCTGGTGGCCAAGAAGGCCAATGGCATCCTGGGGTGTATCAAGAAGAGTGTGGCCAGCAGGTGGAGGGAGGTCATCCTCCCCCTCTGCTCTGCCCTGGTGAGGCCACATCTGGAGTACTGTGTCCAGTTTTGGGCTCCCCGGTTCAAGGACAGGGAACTGCCGGAGAGGGTCCAGCAAAGGGCTACAAAGATGATGAGGGGTTTGGAGCATCTCTCTTATGAGGAAAGGCTGAGGGCCTTGGGGCTTTTTAGTCTAGAGAAAAGAAGACTGAGGGGAGATCTTATCAATGCTTATAAATACTTAAGGGGAGGGTGCCAGGGGGACGGGAACAGTCTTTTTTCAGTGGTGCCCAGTGACAGGACAGGAGGTAACGGGCACAAACTTGAACATAGGAAGTTCCATCTTAACATGAGGAGGAACTTCTTCACTCTGAGGGTGGCGGACCACTGGCACAGGCTGCCCAGAGAGGCTGTGGAGTCTCCCACACTGGAGACATTCCAAACCCGCCTGGACACCGTCCTGTGCAACTGCTGGAGGTGTCCCTGCTGTGGCAGGGGGGTTGGACTGGGGGAGCTCCAGAGGTCCTTTCCAACCCTGACCATTCTGTGATTCTGTGACCCTTGACATTTCAGACTACTAGAAACCATTTTAACTACCAACCCTGTGCATATCCACATATGCTTAACATACTTATTTCATATACTTCAAATACAAGTGCAGTAACATCTAAAATTCACTTGCTAAAGTACAGAGGCTATGGAGCTGGCCCAGGCTGCCCAGAGAAGCTGTGGCTGCCCCATCCCTGGAGGTGTTCAAGGCCAGGTTGCATGGGGGTTTGAGCAACCTGGGCTGGTGGGAGGTGTCCCAGCCCACAGCAGGTGGGGGTGGAACTAGCCAATTCTAACCATTCTACGATTCTATGAAATGCTGCTTCTGTAACTTAATTGGATATTATATGTAATGATTATTTTGGGGGAGCAAGAGATTATTAAAGAAAGCAAAGGGAGCAGTATGAACCTGCAAGTTTACATGGATAAAAATGAAAGAGAAACAGAAAGTGTTGCTATTCTGCAAAAAGTCTTCCCCATGCTTTTTGCCAGGGTTCTTGTATTCCTTGAGGAACTTTTCAGATAGACTTGAATTTTTAACTTCTAATCTCAGCTCTCATCCTACCTGTACGTATTGGGTCTGGCTGCGATGGAGTCAACTTCCGTCACAGCAGCCCATATGGCACTGTGTTTTGGATGTGTGGCTAAAGCAGTGTTGATAACACACCAACGTTTTGGCTCATGCTGGGCAGTGATCGCTCAGCATCCGGGCTGTCTCTCCTTCTCCTCAGCCCCGTCCTCCACCTTGACTCTGCTCTGCACATGGTGGGAGGGAGGTCAGAGGGAGACAGTGCAGGACTCTCTCTGCATCTCCATAGCAAAAGCACAACAATAAACAGCTTAATAAAATAGTTATTTTAATAAGATAGAGTAAAAAGAAGTATGTAAATACTGATTCAATCTTAACATCCCTTCAGCCACTGGGAACCCCGAGTTGGCGCAGCATCGGACAGACCCCAGATGGATTCTCATGCCGCACGCTGTGCAGATACCCTTTGTGGAGAGGTTCTTCCTCCCTCCCATACTGCGGTGCCTTTTATCTTGTGTAAGAGTCACATATCTTCTCCTGGAAGGCTGGTTTCTTATCTCTATCACAACACACGCCAGCGCACAGTGTGGGCCAGCACAGGGTACCCCCACAGATGCCTGTGCAGTGGTGACTCATGCTAACGTAAGGGCTTCTCGAGCTTTATACAACACTCAGTGGAGCGGACGTGGCTTGCCCAATGTCACCAACTCCTCAAGTACAACATTTTCCGCAAGACTCCCAATACACCCTCCCCAGCTAGTAGGCTGCCAATGGGAAAAGTGAATAAATTCATTTTTTTGCTTTGCTCACATGTGCAGCTTTTGTGACCGCTATTAATCTGTCATTATCTAAATCCACATGCCTTCTCGCCATCTTCCTACATTCCCTTCCTTCCGAAAGAGGGTAGTGAGCGGCTGTGTGGGCGTTTGGACCCTAACGTGCAGGGGTCAACCCACACTGTAGCAGGAGCAGAATGTGTGGCCAGAACCATAGTCATTTTGTAAGTCACTTTTTAACTTTCTCTTTTAAACAATAGTGAAAAAAATTGTAAGAAGTAAGAATGGCAAAAGGTTTGCAAGGTAAGACCCATACAAAGGAAGTTCTGACAACTGGGTATGAGCTGTCTAGAAGAAGAGACTGAATAGAAACTTGTATCTAAATGTTAGTGCCATTGGCCTGCCTCTATAAAGCAGCTGAATAATTATAAAAAATAAAAGCAGCAACAAGGAAAATATGCAAAATACTAGAGAGAACCATACGATTGGTGAAGCGATGGGACAAGCTACCACGACAAGTTGTTAAATCACCTTCACAGACATATTCATAGAAACCATACATCAACTTCCAGGATATGTTTAACAATAATGAAATCAACCTTGACATGAGATAGGACTACAAACCAGAAGAACTGCTAGAGGACTATTTCTTCTCACATATTTCTTTGAAAACTCCCCGAGATTGATTTCATTTGGTTTAAGGTTGCTTTCCTTTTTTTTTTCCCTAACAGTATTATTATTCAATGTTGAAAAATTACATGGTTTCATAGCTACATGGATGGAAACTGAACACTGAATTTCTCTTTTGATGTCCGCATGCTTCATGGCATTTTTAAGAAACTTGAAAAACTGTGAAGCTTGCATTTTATAGCCATGCAGTGTTTGTAGCATGATGTCAGTAGCACCATTGTAGGCTCAAACCTCTGCTCAAACCACCCATGGACAGACCATGGGGCCGTGGCGCTCCCAGAAGATCGTTGAGGGCACTCTGTGTACGAGGAGCAGATGTTTTGCCTTTGCTGGCACCATAGCACTACAGCTTCTGGCTCTTCACACCACGCAGAGCTTTCACGCCGCGCTACAAGTCGTCTTACTGTACCATTTTCACAAGGAAAAAAGCAATCCTCGTTTACTGCGTTTCCTACACCGTAACGTATTCCACCATGTGCTCCCTCTGGGCCTGATCCCAGCTCCCTCACTGGTACAAGCTACGGGTTTTTTTCCACGAAAAGATCCTGTGACAGATGAATGGTGGTGTTTTTGCAGCTAAGAGCAGCCTCCCAGCTCCAAGCAGAAGTACCTCACTCTGCCCTATTCCAGCCGTTCCCGGCCCCCAGTGGCGGCCGGGCCTTTCCCGCCCCCTCCCGCCGGGCTCGTTACCTCCAACCCCACCACCAGATCGTTCTCCAGCCCTGCCAGTCCCCGCGGCCCCAGCCTACCAGCCGGCACCATGGAGGCCCCCGCCCTGCTCCCTCAGGCGGCTCCTCGCCCCCTTCCCGCCAAACTACAACTCCCAGCACGCCGCGCGCCCGCCGTAAAACGCGCTGCCGTAAAGCGCGCTGCCGTAAAGCGCGGCGGGCGGGGAGCGCAAGCCGCCGCCATCATGTACCACAGCAGCACGCAATGGCGGTACTGGACCTTCTGCGGCGAGGAGGAGCTGGCGCGGTGCCGGGCCGACGCTAACCGCAAGTTCCGATGCAAAGCGGTGACGAGAGGGAAGGTGTGGGGCGGGGGGCGGACGATCGTGAGGAAGGGGGGTGGCGGGGAGGGAGACCGTGAGCGTTACGGCCTCCTCCCGGCCGGCGCTCCCTGCGCGTCTGAGGGGAAGGGCGGGAGCGCAGCCCCGTAGTCAGGCTCAGCTTTGCTCCTTTCAAGGTCCAGCAGAACGACCCTATCCTTCTGGAGCCCCACGAGGAGCTGGCGATATGCAAGTACTACGAAAAGCGGTTGCTGGACTTCTGCGCTGTCTTCAAGCCTGCCATGCCGAGATCCGTAGTGGTAAGCAGCAGTGCCCGCTCGGTGCGGCTTCGGTCCGCTCACGGTCTGATGGCTAACGGAGCTGCAGGCTTTGCCCCCTCCGTGCCACTTGTTCCCTTGCTTGCTACTTGCTTGTCTTGTTCTTGAGAGCGCGGGTGTCTTTCAAGTTTTATGTCTTTCAGTTCTGCAGTCTGTTTCCGACTGCTTTTTATCTCTTTCTGTTTTCTGGGTAGTGCAGCCGTTTCAGAAACAGAGAGTTATTTCTCACCTTCATCTTTCTTGTGGCTGTTACACTTGCGTGGATGACTTTTTACCGTTTTCTTTCATCTCCCTTAGGCAAAAAGTAGAAACAAACCTAAAGATGTATGGCCTGATGATGCAATAAAATGATCTCACTGTAGCTAAAGGAGGCAGTCACAAAGTTGGGCTGTTTGGTCCAGTTGTTTCTCAAGCATTAGTGCTTGTCTGACCACAAAGTAAGCTGGTGCAAGTACCTGTACTGGCAGGCAAATAACCCACAAAGGAAAAAAACTATATCTTTGAACTGATGTTGAAGAGTGTGTTTCAGAAAAGAGAGAGAGGGCACTTACAGCTGAAGTAGGGAATGAAATTGTGCTTTCGTTTTCACCTAGCCATTCAGATGTGTAACCTATATTGTCCCCTGTCAGTCCTCCCTTCTTCTGGCAGGTGTGGTGAATAACAAAGATGAAGAGTGTCTAGTCTGAAGATGCATTTGAAATATAGCAGTAGGCTGCAGTTGTATGCTCTGTGGAGCCAGGCCTTCTATTTCAGAAGTGGTCCCTGTAGAGTGTCTGAGATTGCTTAGACTCACCAAGTAATGTTTTTGGAAAACATCTGCTTTCATGCCAGTGGTGTTCAAATCAGCTTGGAAATTTGGCATTGACAGTCTGCAGTAGTTCTAGGCACACAGAGAAACATACATGTTAAATGTGTTGGGAAATTAACTGATGTAAAAAGTCAGATGTCTTGGATGGTATTACTCACAATTTTCAGGATAATTTTTTCAGTCTTTGGTTTTTAAATTTAACTTAAATATCAGATTTTTATCTGGAAGATATTTTTGACCACTGTTTGAGCATCATCTTTCTAAATATATGTCTAAAAATGGAGGAAAAGATAACCAAACTGCCATTTTGTAAGGTTTTTGCAGGCATAAATGTGTTAGACTTTGAAATATTTAATGACATGGTACTGTGTGCGTCTCAGTGCTTTAGTGTATCTTGTATGTCTACAGTATATATTCAAACTTTCCTGTTCTGTTTTCTGATACCATTTTTTAAATTATTTTTTCATAATCCATTTCTGCTTCTATACTTACTTCTCCTTCCTTTTTTTTTTTTTTTCATTTAGGGAACAGCTTGCATGTATTTCAAACGCTTTTACCTCAATAATTCGGTGATGGAGTATCATCCTCGGATAATAATGTGAGTTATCAATGCATCTTGAGTTATTCCATCAAGCAGAACATTGGAGGTATAGTCTTCATATGTGTAAAGACTTGAAAAAATGAGAAAGGACATCTGGAAGCTTAAATATGAGTAGAGACAAAATATGGTCACTTCTAGTTTCCATTTGGAAAAGTTTGCTGTGTTCAGAACATGGTGTTTTGAAGATACAAATTTTCTGAACAGAACCTGTGATAACAAGGTGGATGCTGCACATGCCGATTGTTTGCTTTTTTTCCCCTCCTCAAGGCTCACATGTGCATTTTTGGCCTGTAAAGTAGATGAATTTAACGTCTCCAGTGCACAGTTTGTTGGTAACCTTCGAGAAAGCCCTCTTGGACAGGAGAAAGCACTTGAACAAATACTGGAATATGAACTACTGCTTATTCAGCAACTGAACTTCCATCTTATAGTCCACAATCCATATAGGCCATTTGAAGGATTTCTAATCGACTTGAAGGTAGTATTGTTTTATATGCTACATACTCTGTATACTAATGTAATACAAATCCATCGTGGATTGTGTTAGAAAACTCTATTCCCTTTGGTGCCGATGATTTTAAAAGACCTAGTTTCTAAAGTGATAGGCAAACATCTGAAAGGAAGTTGGTTTGTTTGTGTCTTTAAGCACTTTAGATTATTTCTGGAATAAGAAGATGGGCTGCTACTTTTTAGCTTTACAAAATATTGTTAAATTGTGTGTTCTGACCTTATGAACCAAAAGATGCAGAACAGCTACTTACTTTCTTAAATACTTACTTTTTAGACTCGCTATCCAATACTGGAGAATCCTGAAGTTTTGAGGAAAACAGCTGATGACTTCCTCAATCGGGTGGCTCTGACAGATGCGTATCTGCTCTTTACTCCCTCTCAGATAGCTCTTACTGCCATATTATCTAGTGGTTCAAGAGCAGGAATTAATATGGAAAGGTAGTCTTTTTCTTTTTTGTTATAGGTATGATTTAAACAGTTTATTTGCTTCTGGTATAAAATTGTTTTGTTTAGAGATTCTTAACTAGCAGAAGTGTCTATTTGCTGATTGTTAATACTCTGGTATGTTCTTTATGTTTTTAAACTGAAGTGGTATTGTTTAGGTTTTTTTAAATTTTTTTTTTCCATTTCAAAAGTAGGTGATAAATGCACTTAGTTTATGTCTGTTTTTTATATTCCCTTGGAAGAAGGAAACCAAATTTTCAAACTGATGGCTTTTCCCTAATTAGAACAGCGTAGGCTTTTCAGACTCATCTTGAAGATTAGAGTGAAGAAAGTGGAAATACAGTAGAAGCTGAGAGTATGAAACACCTAAAGAATACCTTATTTTTTTTCCTGTAAGTGATCTGTGGTTACAGAGTCAAATGAAATTACACTGACCTGACAGTTACTTGGCATGCAGAAGCGAAGTGCTGTATTTGGCTGGCGCGGGTGTTCAATTTTGATGGAAAAGTGTTAATGATAAGGTGCTGTTTTAAATCAGTCCCTTCTTTCCTTTCAGTGGTCTAGCCACTGGTGTTTGGAAGGGCATTCTCAAACACTTTGATATTATTGCTGAAATGCATGGCTTATTTGGTTCGGTTTTATTTGAGGACAAAACATACTCTTCAGATAAACAACTGAGGTAGTTACTCTAAGTAGCTGTATCTGGAGTGTTTTAATCACATAACACTCCATGTGAGCATTTTGCATTTAGAGTGTAATGCCTACAGGCACAATGGCTAATGGCAAATGCAAACAGTTCTTTCTAAAAAAGCTTTACTTCCACCTGCTCTAAATGCATCTCAAATGTCTGTTGTTCTAAAAGAATGAGACAGTATGGGAGTATCCTTTACAGGGTTCACTGTCCTCTAGAGTAGTGTAAAAACATTCAGGTGCTTACTGTAACTTGAAGCTTGTTGATCTCATTCCTGAGTTTATATTCTTTACTACTTGTGCCAAAATTCAGGAGAGCACACTTACAAAAAGAACTTGAATAATTTGTAGATAGCTTGTGGATCAAGGTACATGAACATATCTGTGTATTCATGAAGAACTCAAGTCTTTATCACCTGTCTGCACCATTTGATGTTTTACGTGAGTAAGCTGCTGGACTTGAGAGAAGTGAATGCTGCAGCTCAGGTCTTGTAGACCTCTGCGTAAGCAGGTGGGAGGGAACGTGAAAGGTTTGAAAACATGTCGCTCCCATAATGTCAGTGTATAGGTCGGTCTTGTTTCAAGTTAGAGCTTCAGGGAAAAAAACAGGTGCCACCGTGCTCTGGCACATAAGTGGCTCTAAATCTTCAGTTCTGGTATAAGCACGAGGTTAAATAATGCTCTTAAATTTGAGCTCTAGAGGCTGCTAATAGAACAGCTCTTGGCTTATAGTAATTATCATCTTCATAGTGGCTGGTGCCTCAGTCTGGGAGCTGCAACTGATACAGCTGTGTATGTCTATGATGAAGTGAGTTTGAAGTTAACACAGACTGAACAGAGTACTGTACTTTGGAGTCTTTGAATTTTTGTAATTTATCCGTAAGTGCACTTCCCACAAAGGGGTAACACTACTTGGTTGTTGTGGATCTTGGTGAGGATTGTTGCTCATGTGTGTTGGGGTTTTACCAGGTGGTGTGCGTATGTGTTCATGTTCTTACTAAAAGGAAGCTTGAATCTCTGAGGGAAGAGGAAGGAAGAGAGACTTGACAGTGTTTAGGATTTGCTTTCAGTTGCCAAAAGAAGCAAACTTTGCTATCTGTTGGTCTGTGTGAAGACTACTCTTCTGTAGTATTTGCTTTTCCAGCAGTCATACTGTGATGTTAGTATGACGCTTCATAGAATCTTAAACGTTAAATTGACCTAACTCAGTGAGGCTTCCTTACAAATGTTTAATTCTGCCATGTTGGAACTTCAGTTCTTTAAATGGCCAGGGAATACGCCTGTCACCTTCTTACAGAAGAAGGATGTTGCAAGTGACATATTTGGATTTTTATCACTTCACATCATTTA
Organism: Pluvialis apricaria; assembly: GCA_017639485.1. Taxonomy (NCBI): domain Eukaryota; kingdom Metazoa; phylum Chordata; class Aves; order Charadriiformes; family Charadriidae; genus Pluvialis; species Pluvialis apricaria. The sequence continues at coordinate 82,474,340 of CM030044.1, read as the reverse complement.
TATAACCAAAATGTTCTTACTAAGTCTAATCATAAAGCTCTAGCAGATGTAGATAATAAATAATAAACATTTTATTAACTAGTGGTAGCTGCCACAAATAATTATGACCCTTTCCTTTAAGAACTTACTCTTCCATGTCTCTTTTCAGTTATTTATCAGAAAGTCTTATGCTGAAAGAAAACAAAACATCCTTAGCCAAGCTACTAGATGGCATGAAATGTAAGTAAACATTGGAAAAATGTGATAAACAGTGTCTCTAAAGGAAGAAAAACAGCTTTTTCCAAACAACAAAAGCTTTAAGCAGAAAGGTGTACTTCTAGTGGTTTTCTTCATCTCAGGGCTGGCAGAAGGTAAGTAAAACATGGGCAGCAGAATGAACTACCTGGCATGTGAATGCAGGGGGAGAAAACACTGAGACTTACCTGTGATATAACCAGATGAAATTAAAAGTCAAAGAACCTGATTCTTCTCAGAACAATAGTGTTACAGTCAATTGAGTGCTAGCAACTGACTCAAAAGTGAGAAATCTGTTTTGGGAACTAGATGATGTTTTTTGTAAGTCAGGTTGAAATACCTCTTTTCAGTCACTGTCACTTAAAAATTACAGCTTCAGGGAAAAGCCTGCATGTAACCACTTCTACCACCAGAGGGTACGTTTTCTAAGCTAAATGATTCATGTTAAGTGATATGCCAAGATTTATACTTCACTTCTGTTTTGCAGCTATACAGATGTTTCAAAAGTTGTTCAGGTTTGCTAGTGTGAGAAAATATATATGTCTGTGTGTGTGTAGATATATATATATGTATATACATAAAATATCAACAATGCTAGCATGCTTTAGCTAAGGTAATGGGGAATATAGTGCATTGATTATTACCTTTTTAATTAAATGAAAAGGCTGTGATATGAAATTTCCAGTAAGTAATCAGTTATTTAATGCTTTAAGCTAATGCATACATTTTAAATGAGAGAATAGTAGCATTAAAAATCTAGTCCTTTGACTAAGCTGATTTTAGTAGTGAATGCACCATAAAAGTCACCAGGGTCTATAAATAAGTTTTATAAATTCAATTAAATTTAAAAGATGCTCGTCCTTTTGTCTTCCTGCTAACAAATCCAGTCTTCAGGTTTCCATTGCTGAGATGCCAAGGGAACACTGGGATCACTTACTCTTCACTTGCGTTATTCTGGAAGGTAGCATTAGCCCAAAGGCAGCTTGTCTGTAAATGTATGATGGCTGGAAGAAAATTTTGAAGCATCTGTAAATTACTAGTTTTACAGAGAACTGGTGGTAGAGGAGAAAGTCTTGTTTCTTGCAGGGTAGCTGTAAATTCAATTTGTATTCTTAACAAGACTGAAATCAATCGTTACTTAAGGCTGAGGTACAATGCTGTATGCAAAAAAGGTCTGTGTATTTTGCAGCTTATTAGCAGAGTAATGTGAATTCTACATTATTATAATTTACCTTGAACAAATCCAGAATCAACGATGCTAACACTTGTTTCAGTGTAGTTCTTTGTGCTCAGCTGCTGCTGTACATTGACATTACTTAGAATTAATCCTTGCATTTAAGATGATAGTGAAGTCTTACATGTGTGATCTTTGATCCTCTAAAGTTGAGTGCCATGTGGCATGGGAAGTTTTCTAAGCCAGGAGTTTGGGAGTTTGAATGTCTAATGCTTGCTTTGAAAAGATGGATTTTACTTGGTGAGCTTTCTGTCTCAACTGTTTGCATTATGTTGCATGTTGCCTTGTAGTGTCCTTTGAGTCAGTTTAAAAACTAGATACGATGCTTTCAGAACCTTACAGAGGTGTGGACTTGAAAACTTCTTACATTCTGTTTTTTCTCTGTGCAGCATTCTGATTTTTTAATTTTTTTGTATAGGGTTGTTTTCCCTCGTGGAAGCTGATTGAAAATGTGTACTGTGCTTTGTTATAATGAGGGAAAGGAGGGTAAACTCTTGGCTCAAGCTTAAGTATGAGGGATAAGCAATAACAATAGCTGTACTACTGATTGGTAAGCCTGTTTAATTCACAAGGTAAAGCAGAAATTATTTGATTTACTTAGAGCTGTGTTGTTGCCACTGTAGGCATGAAAAATCTCATAAAGAAATACGAACTGCCAAGGCCTGAGGAGGTTGCTGCTCTAAAACAGAAATTAGAGAAGTGTCACAGCTTGGAGCTTTCACTTAATACAAACCTGTAAGTAGATACTTACTCTTTGGTGTGTTAAACTTCTGCCTTTTTTTATTGCTAAAGAAACATTAACTTTCTGTGATCTGTGTGAGTAATTGAAAATGAAAACATCTAAATGCACAGCCAAGGATGTCTATTCACATCTTACTATGTGAGTGCCTGCTGGAAGCTGAGAGCCGAGACTTAGGGTAGTGCTTTCAGTAATACGCGTATACGTTCTTTTGTGCTGATTTGCACTGCAAACTCTAATACTTATTATTTTGTAACACAGAACTGGAATCCCAGGTGGCTTCAAAGGCCACTTGATGTCATATGTAATGAGAAACAAGGGCTTTAAAATAATGTGATTAAACCTTTATACAATTCTTGTTTTAATGTTTTCTTAAGACTTAACGTGGATGGCAAAGGACTTCCTGATTTTGCTTTTCTGCCCTTTTTACTTTAGTACCCACTGTGAACTTCCAGCAAGCTGCTAGTTGAGGCTTCGGTAGTTTATGTAAGAAATATGTACATAATCTAATCTTGTGGCCAAATAAGGAGACTGACTTATAAGAATCCTTAAATATTTCACTTTTTTCCTGGATGGGGGTTAGGAAGAAGAGGAAAGGTTATGAAGATGATGCATATGTCGCAAAGAGATCGAAAATGGATGAGGTCAGTAAACCTATTGTAAAAGTAGTTGTTTTTCCACTCTTAACTGCCCAGACAAAAGTGGCTGCTAAGGCGAACTTCTGCATCCGTTAAAATTCTTTTATGTGTTGCTCAGACTGAATCTTTTTCAACTCTTTTTTAAAAATAAGCCAGAGTTTGTACTAGCCTGTGTTTGGGAATGTTCTTACAGTCTTTTGTGGGCAGGGAGAGAACTCACAGGCCATCTTCCCAGCTGTTTCCTGTGCTTTGAAAGTCTTTTGACAACCCATGGAACAACCACAGAACAGCATAAATCTTGGTACTTAATTCCAGCATGTGAAACTCCATGATGCCAGTGAAGGGAAATAGCTGTGAAGCTGAGATTTGGATATTGCGATGAAAGGAGGTTTTGGGAGGCTGGGAACTTGAGGAGAAATCCGGGCTCCACGGATGAAAACACACTGCTCAGAATGTGGATGAAATTAATGAGTATGTGCTGAAATATACTCAAGCAGGCTTTTTTTGTGGAAGTTTTCTGTGGTGGTTTTTCTGGTGGCCAAAAGCTGTTTTCACTTAATTTCTTTGGCTTCTTGCACAAAGGAGAGGTCAGCTGCTAGACTAAATTTCTGCATTAGCCAATTTGCTAGCAAGGCTTGCATAAGTCACAGATGGGGAGCTAGTACATGAGGTTATCAAGACCAAGTATAAATAAGATGGAGATAGACTGAGGAGGGTGACTCAACAAATAAAACCAGAATTAAGGTAGTCCTTGAGATCTAATCTGAATACCTTTCAGAGCTTCCATTTGCAACATTGACTGGAAGTTGTAGAGAATACATTCTGGTGGAGGAATAGCTTTGTGAAGAACCCTTTTTAACTGGACTTCTCTTGGTACCGAAGACATTGTACAACCTGGTAGTCTAAGACACCTTAAGTATGGCATTTAGAAAGGCTTGCTAACGGCTAAAGAGGATCCTCTGTCAAAATCTTAACATAAAATGCAGGGTGCGTGAGTTTTTTATAATTCAAGGTCTCTTGCTCTTCTAAATTACCATAGCAGGTTGATGCTATGATGTCAAACTAGAATCTAAAAAATGATTTAAACAAGATTATAATAAAATCGGCATTGAAAGTATGTTCTAACAAAGTGTGGAACCTCAAGCATATTTTACGATAACTATTTAATGCTGTAAAAACTTTGACTAGTGTTTACTCCAAATGCCAGTCTTAAAAGCATATTGAAACTGGTGACTCTGTATTACAAACTAGCACTTTCATAACTTTTCACTTTCTCACAAAATGACTTGGAGAACTGCTCCGCCTGAGCTCTGGAGACTCACTTCTTCCCCACCCCAGTTTAATTTGAAGGGGGTCTTATTTTAATTATGCTGCTATGGTTTGAGAAAGTTTTGATTTGGGGTTTCTTATTAAGTTATATTCACAATTTTTTTCCAAACGAATAAACTGATTGGATAAATTCATATAGCCTACAGCATTTCATTATAAGCTCTTCCACAGTTTTAACAGCTCTTGAAACTTAGACTCTTAAAATACTGATGTATTTGAACTGCCAAGACTTTGTACTTTTATAGTTTCATTTCTGAGTAATTACCACATGCAAAAGTGCATCTGAGCTGGCCAGGACATAAAGGAAAAAGTGTCCTTCATTGTTGGAAAGCTTATAGTATGGGCATACTGCTCAAACCTTGAGACCTCACCAATCCAGGAGCTAGCTGATACTAGCATTATTTATATCTGTACGTAATTAGGCTGTAATGTAGAAGTGCACAGTCAGTTCTAATCTACTTGTAAGGCTTTGGTTTTTGCTTTAATAGCTTGCAGCTGAGGTTAATATCAGTAGCAAGGCCATAACTGGTATGGAGATCTCATAAATTTGAAATGATAGAAGAAACACACAGGGTACTGGTTAGAGCGCAGATGACTCAGCTGCCAAAGTAGTGAAGCCATGAAAAGCATGAGATGATACTAGTAAAATGTTGCGACACCAGCTCTTGTGGAAATCTCTACATAGTTGTCCATAATGAAGAAGCATGAGCTAAACCTGAGAAAGGGGCTGCTAAAATGACTGGGCCTCCATGATTTTAAAACTAGTCATCTTTAGCAGGTGGAGCACGTCTGAGCAGAAATCCAGATCATGGGCAGTTTTTGGCTCTGACTTTAGGTCAGGCACGTCATGAGAATGTGAAAGGCAACGTAACAAATGCGCATTTCATCAAGTGACTTCTGTGCATGCCTTGCATGAATTCTTATTTCCAGTTGAGCTAGCCTTGTAAGTTAACCAGGTACCAACTGTCAGTCTGGGTTGTCAGAAGTAGAGTGGAGCGCACAACATAAGCGTGGCCAAGTGTCCTGGCAGAAATGCTCCTCTGTCAAGTAATGTGGACAAGCAGTATGTTTAAAATCAGTCTAAACTTGCTGTTTAAGTCTATTACTGATAGCAGACACAGTTCAGAGATGTGAAAAGTTACACGTTACTTACATTCTCTGTAACTGGCATATGTAGTGGCAGTTACTGTGGCAGCATGTGCAGTGGTACCACGTACCTGCAGTCACATACTGCCTGGCCCACCTTGCTGTGAAACACACCGAATTCAGACATTGCTCGAGGCTTTGCTTTCTTGCCTTCCAGGAAGAGTGGACTGATGATGATCTTGTGGACTAAGCGTAACCTTGAAGGAAGAGAGAGTCCTATGGCTGCAGAAACTACCGTTCAGTGTCGGGTGTGAACCTGCCTGCTGCGGGTTCCTTACTCTGTGTCATGAGGTATTTATTCTGTCAGTTCTTTATATTTTGCAATAAAGTATGTGACTTTGCTAGAATGCCGTTAAACTCTCATCCATTCAAGGTCAGACATTAGTAAGAAACGTTTGCTTTAAGAAATCTGTCACTCGGGGAAGAGTTTTGGTTCTGGAACAGCTACTGCCATGCTGTAATCCTACACTTACATCAAACTGGGCCTTTAATAAAGCGGCTAAGTGGAAGCTTTGCAGCGGGACGTGCTTTCCTCTTCCCAAGCTTGTCATTGAAACAGCTGAAAGAGTACAGCCATGCCCATAACACTTGGTACATTTGGGAAGCTCTTCTCAAACATCCCAAGAAGCTGCAGCAACATATTTTACAATAGGGAAGGTAATAATCACACCTTTGTGACTTACTCTGCAGCTATGATCTCAGATTAGGTTGCTGTGACTAACTTACCCGGTGACAACCGAGAATAATGTTTTAAAAACTTTCCTAAGTAGTTAGATGTCTTCCAGATCTAGAGCAAAGTCCATTTCCTGTTCATACACTGTTTTAGAACATAAGCAGTTCTATAGTACACACATCTAAATGCAACTTTGGAAGTTTGCTGGATTAATTTTCATCACCGCATCTTGTATGTGATAGGTAAATAGCCAGACAAATATGTTCTCTACAGTTTATTTTTACTATGTTATACTACTGCTACCCAGCCAATTTAATGTACAGAATAACCCACTTGATCCACTCTGGTTTTGGCAAGTCCTTCTATACCAGGGTCATCGGCTGATGAGTCAGGGAAGAAGAGCAGCTATTGCAGTTTCATTGTAGAAAGCCTGACACCGTTTGCACAACACCTTCATGATCAAGTGAAGGAAGCATGATTTAACATGGTTTAAGCTGTGTACTTAGGTTTTGAACTGGCTGGAAGCTATAGGTGGAGCATTCAGCAGTGGTTACAAACTGGGATTGTGTGTCCTAACAGTATACAGAGAGGGAACTATGCAGGGCAGAAAAAAGATTGTTAATGACCTTTTCCTCTGAGATGCAGTTTAATGCAGATTTGACAGCAGTAAGTCAAGAAGTGGTTTTATGGAATGGCCTAAACAAGAACGTCTTGTGAACAGGTATGTCTTCACTACACTATATTAGCAGCATCACCTCTGTCTACTAAAAGACACGACACCCGGGCACAGCACTGGGCACCCACCTTCAAGAAAGTTGCCCCAACTGGAGAGACCAGGGCAGTGCAGCAAGAGTCAAAGATAAAGTGCATACAATTTAGCATGACAGTGAATGGAAAAAGCAGTTCTAGTAGACAGGAGAGAGTGTGTAGTTGTTCTAGTGGTGTAGCGACCATGTTCATATTACACAATTATTCCTGGGATTATCTCATTAGTCCTGTCAGTGAATCTCAGCATGCTTTTATCCCTTATGAGATCACTGCCTAGAAAAGTTACGAATGGGGATGCTGAAATACCCTTTAAAAGTAAAAAATGCAGTTGATTCAAACAGTTTTAACATCTACTTTCTAACCCCATGAGAGATATGTACAAATTAAAGCATATGGACAAGGTAATGCTGTTCTGAGGATTCATGCTAAAAAAATTACACCACATGAACATGTTGAAGTATATCATCATGTGTGGACACTAAAAAATTTCCACAGCAGCCAAAGTTATCCAGTTTCCATAAAGAGTTGATCTGCAGCTTGATTTATTTTAAAAACTTATTTTTCACTTATAAAAATAATATTTATGCTAAAGTTACAGTAGACAAAAGACCAACCAATACATATTTTATAAAATGGTTTAATGAATGCATGCATGTCTGATACAATGATCAATAAATTTACTGAATTCAAATTATTTACTGTTGTAAACATTTTACAAAAGCGTTGTGATTTATCTGGATATACAGTTCTTGATGGAAGAACTATTCAGACTGAATCAGTGGCACATCAAAAAATAAAGCTGACAATACCCATTCTGCATATTCTCTTCCAACAGGATTCCAGCAAGAGAAACAGCATGGTATAAAAAGTGTACAGTAAAGATTGTTTCTACCATAACATCAAATTCTGAAAACTGTAAATACAAGTTAAAGTGGTTGAAACAGTCAAAAGTCATAATTATTGTAACCAGTCAGAAATTACAGTAAGAAATGTTATCCAGTTATAGGTGGCTGTCAAAACAACACATTTCTTTTCATGTCAGTTGATAATTCTCTTCCAACAAGACAGCAAAACTTTGGCAATCAGAGCTGCTGAAAATAATTTTCAAAGTTCAAGACACAGTCACAGCATTTTCTTTGCGGAAGGTGAACTGTACACCAAGGCTCAGAGGTTGTGAAAACTGTTTCCAAGTGGAAAAAAAGTGCAAATGTCCTGCACAGATAGCTTAAAAAGCTGCTGGTACAATCATTCACCAACAGAATCTTTGTTTTCTTTTTGCATAGTTCACACATCACTGGGAATGTGACAGGGTGTGCTATTTTTGGCAAGAGCAAGAAGAAAGTGATACTGGTGTGAGTTGCCATGTTGGGCATGCTGGATCCATGCAGAATTCAGGTAGAGGGCTGCTACCTGATGTTATTAGACACTGAATACTGATTTTGTTTTTGTTGAAGCAGTTCAGTAATAGCCAAAAGCTTCTTAAGAACATGCTGTAGAGAGAGACAGTAAAACCATACGTTAGCGACTGGAAACAGAACAGTCTTGCTTGAGAAGAATTTTCAGCATCAGTCTATCAGATCTGCTACTAGGTAGTTTAAAATATATTAAAACAAACAAACGAAACAGTCGATTCCCTAGACAGTAAGACATTACCTTCAAAAGGGAAGTCTAAAACAGTGTTATGAACTTTGCCTCTCCACCCATGGATCTTTTTGCTGCTCTGTGGTTTAACAGGGAGGCTACGAATGTGTACTGCTAACACACTCTTGGGGTCTGCTAGAAAAGTTTGCCATGTTTGTTTACAAATGTACTGGCAAATCAGGAAGCAGAAATGGGGTATCAGCAGAAAGGTAATGAAAATGAATGTAGTTCTCAACTGAAAAAACCCCAGGATCCTAGAACTAGTGACCCAGAGAGCCTGTCAGGAGACAGTAATTTTGTGGGTTTAGGCTTCCTTTAGAAACTGTAACTTCCTCTCAACGCTTTACAAAACCTCTTTGGGTTTTGCTGCATGGAGAAACAAAACTATGGACTGAGTATTTACCTTTACAGCTAATAACCCCCTGCTGAAATGCACATACTTTAAAATGTTTATCGGTCATACTGCTAGCCAGAAATACTACAAAAGCATCCTGGTACTAAGGAGTAACTCAAGACGTAACTCTCTGTTTGTCGCTTACCTGCATTACACCTCGCTCGTTACTGAGCGTCCGGAGTTCATCTGAGTGTGCCACGCATATCTCGTGCAAGGCTGCCAGGTCACGAGATAGGTCAGTTCTAGAGTGCTCTGTAGTGTCTGGAAGCTCAGGAACGTTCTTCAACAAAAAGGATGAGAGAGGATTTAGGGTGCTGAGTACACGGGCATGCAGGAAGACAAAGCTCTGCTGACACAGTTGTTTTATACTGCAAGCAAGTACTGCAATGTTCATCTTTCCAGCTAAGTCTCCAATCTGTCTTTGTATTACAAATTATGTATTTCTTCCTCTCTGCAAGCATGTGTTTGATGAGTGTACCGCAATTTCTACTCCTGCTAGAAGGGTTCTTCCTAAAAGATCTGGTATTGCTACGCTACCACTGATATGACCAGAAAGCTACTGCATGTAGAGACTCACAGCCTTCCCCCTAAATGAGGGGGAATCCTTCCATCAGGTGATTTTTTTTTTCAGTCTGACTAAGAGAACAGCAGCAACAAAAATTCAGCAAAATCCTATCAAGCAACTCATTAAACTGGTCATAAAACAATGATGTAATTAAAACAGATTAAACCAACAGTTATTTTCAAACCAACAGTTTTCAGAGGCTTCATGCAAAATCTGTCATTTAAAGAAAACTGACTGATCATGATATGCAGAAGTTGCAATTTAACCAGAAAAAGGTGACATATGGCAACCTACCCGAATGCCACACTCATTTTTATATCTTATCAAAATATTCTGAGATGTCTTCTAGGTCACTTTTAAGGGATCAGTTCAGGAAGCTTGGCGCATTTTTTTCATCTTGGTTTTTAAACTGAATTCTTGGTTTAAAAATACATATATATAACACGAGAACCTAACTCCTGTTACAGCTATCATACACAAAACCATAAGAGTTTAACAGAACAGAGTAATTGCAGTTCGCTTCCAAACTACAATATCTAGAGCACATGAAGTGACACATTTGGTAATGCATAACTGAATTTCAACCTGGTATTTTTTTAAAGCAAAAAATAATTTCTATCTCTGTTCAAAACTGTACAACAAGTTATATATAAGAATCTTGTTCCAAAAGATCTTTTTAAAGATTTGTATTTTTGGCCAAAATTTCTAATCGTTATAGCTATAAAATCTATTTGAGCTTCTTACATCTACAGAGGCACTAAATGAAGAAAGTCTAAGATGACGTGATGATTTTAATCCCATATGACAGGCCAGCAATCTGTAGTTTTTAAATATGCATAAGAAAAATTTATTCCATTACAAGAATTCAAAATGGTGTGGGAGCTGATGCATTTGTGATCTAGTTAATAAGTGTAAAGAATTTTAATTTACAATGCTGCTATGTAACTTCCAGTAAAGACTTTTTTAACCACTTACCCCAAGTTCATCCAAGAACATGATCATGCGATGTTTGTTGCTCTTGATGAATGGATTTACCCCTTCCATATATGGCTCCTAGTAATTTTTAAAAGTATTCATTAGAATAAATCAATGCCAAGATAACTGTCACACCTGACGGTCACACACAGTGCAGTCAGACAAATAAGGCTGCAGAACACAGATGTGCAGTCATTTTATTTTTTTCAAATTTCTAATGTCTGGCATGCAGCCAATCAAAAGACTACAGAATTTGTTATTTTCTTATATTCAGAAGATTCAGAATCTCAGATTCAGAAATTTTCTTACACATGCACACTGGCATGAATTTGTATTGAGACCAATGTCTCTCGATACCTAGCTGACACAAACAAATGCTCTACTTTCAAAGGTATGACCAGAAACGAGTGCCCTCTTTCTTATTCTGTCATTAACGCTTGCATTCCAAGTTATGTGTGTCAGAGAAATAACTTCATCATGCCAGCCTAAAGTCACTTTTCATTATGCTTAAGTCAGCAGATTTATTTTTCAACCGTGCTTCAGCCTGAGAACCAAGACAGACCAGTTGTTGCTGACTTTCTATTAATGTCATAATAGAAACTTTATTGAAAGCTGGGGCTTTTTAGTGCAATACATACACTCGATTTACAGTATTAATTATGTATAGCAGTATGAAAGTGAGTACAAATAGAAGGGGTGCTTTGAAGTGCTCTACCACAGAAAACACCAACCTAAGGAGTAAGTAAATGCAGGGTGAGAGTGAGGGAGGGGTGAGAGTCAGAGGTCGGTAGTTCCTCATTTGTTTCAGAATTGGATAATCTATACCAAACTGAGAATTTCGGCCTGCTTAGTCTCAATCTGAAAGTTAATTACTATATATAGATAGAACGTGCGTGGAATGCATTTCAAGGTTGCGTACAGGAGCGTTCCAGTATTACTGAAAGACGCCTCCCCTTTACCATCAAATAATGAATGGAAATGCAAAAAAAGCTCCCATCACCTACTGAAGGCACAACATTTATCCTTCTGATTCTTTCCCATCACAGATTCCTGCCCTAGCAATTCTCAGTTGTCTTTTTGATACGGATATTCCAAAAGAAACTGTCATTCCTTCATGAATTACTATAACAGACCATTGCTGGTGTTCGTACTACCAGGTTCAAAACCTTCCTGGGATGTACTGAGTCATTAACGCGAGTTTCTAGATCACTTCCTCTCAAGTGATTACGGCTCCTCTTCCCAATGTGGCCAGACTTTATGCTACTGCCGTAGCTCAGATCAGCACCCTGTTTAGCTCTAAATGAAGAGGACAGAAGAAATTGCAGCAACAAAGCATCCTTGCAGATGAGGACAAACACGTCACGTGTTAGGCTTTGCATGAAAAATCAGCAACAGATTTTGCCTGTATTACACAGATACATTGAAATTTCCGGGAAACATAGTTTTAGGCTATTCTGTGTGTATAAAATTGTATTCACCTTAGCTCCAAATTCAACCAGATTTGCTAAATTCTGCACAGACTTGGCGACCAGCGTCAGCGTTCTTGCAGCAGTGGGGGAAGGAGAATCTGGCAGTAAAACAAAGTGCAGAGTTACTGACCATTCCATTTAAAACTAACAGCAGTCACATGAAAGTCAAGCTTTTCTCCAATTTGTATTTTTTTCATGGAATAAAGTATTTTTAATATTATAACAGAAGTGCATGTGGAAGATGTCACTTGGTGAAGTAAAACTTGCGTTGCTTTAGTAATGTCCACAAAAATACATGAACATCTGGTTTTCTGTAAGAGTTGCATACAGAACAAGACTTTAACACTGACAGACAAGCTTAAAGGGGATTACTCAAATTTACACGTAACTTTTTACACTGGCAGACACAGTGCAACCCAAGTTAGGAGGTACCTCAAGTCTGCACAACCCGCCCTTTCTAAATGCCACCCGCTCTCCCTCATCTTTAAGATTCCATATTTGAGATTGACTGTACTTAATGAGTCAAAGTGAAGACTTCCCCAACAGCTGGAAGCTATCTGAGCAGCATGTTCGAACAAGTTACTCAAGCATAATTTTCTAGGTATTCCAAGCTCTGCAGACACAGGTTCAACTTTCTAAGTCTTGTTAATTTAAGAGAGGCCACTGAATTTCAACCATTAACTTTGGCGTTGCGTTGTATTCAAAATGACATCTGAAGATCACACACTTAGATTTTTCACACTGCTGGAATATTTTCCACATTGCCAGACTTTAACTCAAAATTGTGTTATTAAATACCACAATGCATGTCTTTCTGGACTGTAAAATGACACTGAGGATAACCACAATCTAACCTTTAAGGGTGAAAAGTATATGTTGGCTGCCTTATGGAGAAGTCAGACTAGTGACATGGATAACATGACTTTTTTTTGTTCAAAAAAACTTTGTTATTTTTATACATTAGACATTACAGTAATGCCATGCCTACTACTACTGTATAAAGTAGGAATTAAATCTGAAGCATACACTCACCTGAGATGATATTAAACATCCTTGGGTTCAGGATAGCAGGACAAATCAGTCGAAGAAAAACAAAGCCACTGAAATGGGAAGAAAAATTATTTTGTTCAATAAAATTAAAGAATTAATGTCAAATTGTGCAGTCTTTAAGCATTCAAATTAGCATGGAATCTTTTTGAGACGGGCACCAACCAACCAGTCTGCACTCTGTGAACACATTAACAAATTAATATCATGCCATGACTTCAGCTATGATAAAAGCTGAAAGAACAGATATATTGATTTCCCAATGCATGTGAACTGCTGAAACCACGTGGGAAGAACTTAACTGTGAAGTTATACTGAAGCCAATCTTGGAGCACACCAGCTTCAAAAATGAGCCGTCCCTGGTCTGACCTCCCAAAGGTTTTCCATTGTCTACTACCACAAGGCATCCATCCTGCGGGATGCAGGAGCCACCCGCTCCCACAAGCCCATGTAAGGAGCGCAGGACCGAGTGGGCAAAGGGAACCTTTCTTCTGGCAGCAACGCAGCCTTAGGTCAGCTTAAGCCGATCCATATCCTGATGACAGTACACTACAGTAGGAAAACAATAAGGGGTCTGCGACTTTCCTACATGAAGTAATTGCTGCCATCAAGAAATAAATAAAACAATCCAAATCTTCAGTTTTGTTCAGAGTGCTTGGACACTACCAGCAGACTGGTTTTCACTGCAGCAATAACAAAGCCTCACTGCTTATAAAAGAAGGAAGAGGACCTCACACTACCTGCCCTGTTGATAAGTACATGGTGATGGTAATGTCCACATTACATGAAAATGACAAACACAACAGTGAGGTTAATGCACCTTCCATGTGTCCAAGACACCTAATACGTACTGTTAACAGACATTTCTTATTTCTCCAAGAATTATGAATTACAGGCTGGTAAGACAATTCTTGGCCATATGTGAAGCTAAAATATTTTCTGTGGTATGATTTTTAAAGCTATGAGAAAAAAATGAATTTTGAAGTCATGGCATATACACCAATTCCTCTTTTAAAGTGCCCCAAGTTGAAGGCCAATGAGGTATCAAATCTCGGATGGACCTTGCTGATATGGAAGATCTGGTGCTTCTTACCCTGGCCAACCTGTCTAAATTAAAAATGAGTCAATACCTAGATGGGGGTTTATGACCAGAGTGAAATGGAAGCACTTTCTGAATGATAGAGCAGGGAAGCTACCCAGACATCTAAAAACTGTCTATCTGCCTCTGAATATTTGATCATTCTTGGACCAAAAATAGTGCAATAAAAGATAATATTCATCACTGAAGGCTGTGAAACTGTAGACTACAGAGAAATCAGAAGTATTCACTTGTGAAGACTAGCATCCCAAAAGAAAGGGATCCAATATTTATAGCATCCAGTGGAGACTTCTGGAGAACCCTGAATGTCATCTGTGCCCACTAAGAAAAGCCACATGGCTCTTTCTGGAGCTGGGGAGGAACAGAAAGAGATATGGTATTTATTTGCTGCTGAGCTCTACAGCCTTTCAGTAGGCTGGTGCTCACCATAATAGCAACCTCAATTTCAAGGCAAAGCCCCTGCATGGTACCCTGCATGACACAAGCCAAAGCTTCTGTTGTCAAAACGATAAACAAAAGCCAAAGACAAATCCTCTGAAGGACTCCCTCCATGGGAGATCAACGTTGGCAAATCATATGACTGCCAGATACCGCAAACAAGGCAAGATGTGGCTCTGATACCCTTCAAACCCCCAGGAGTGTTCAGAAACACAGCATCAAGACCATATCTTTGACAAAGAGAGTTGTTTGACCTCCACTGGCAATGGACAGTGTTGGAGGAAGAACTTGTGTACTGTGTTGGTCTAGGAATGTACACGGGAGTTTTTGTGGCTGGTGCAAGTTCAGAGGAGCCAGGTTCAGTTACCTCCTGCAACATTTTTAGAGGAGCTCTGGAACGTTTCAACATGATTGGGCTGGAGCAGAGAAGTGAAACAAAACTGGGACAGCACAGAATTATGTGGTTTTGGAAACCAACATGGTGTTGATTCAGAGTGATCAGAACCAGCAGCCCAACGCCAGTGACCAGGAGCCTTCTCTGATGCAGAACGCTACATATCCCAGTGTAGACAGTACCTCAGCAAAATCTAATAGTCCAGCTGTCTTTATGAGAAGGTATTAGATTCCTTACTACACGGGGTCTGCATTTTAAAGGACATGGATCTTAAACCATGGAGGGTTTCTCCAGCAATTAGCACACTCTACATCAGAGTCCCTAGGTAAGGCACAGTCCTTCCAGATGGCATATGACAGGAATGTGATGTTCAGAGGTCACTGCTCTCTACAGCTATCACAAAGGTCAACTATTGCTTTCAGAGAAGTTTTTCTTTTCCAGCACAAAAAAGGGAACTGCTATTTTAAATTAGTTTGTAAAACTTAACAAAACGCAAATGAATTCAAAGTTAAAGCTATTAAGTAAGGCTATACTGACCTCCATACTACATCATCTTATTCTCGCAAGGCTCTTTAAGAACATGATTATGAATCTAGCAAGCTCATAATCCTTAACTGGGATATCATGCCTCAGCACCATACATATCTTAAATACTGCTGTAACCTATGTAAGTAATATACAGACTCGTCACTGAAAGAAACAGAGATAAGCAGGCTGAAGTATGTCTCTAACAAGAGTTGAGAAAGATTATTTTCAGAATAAAGTGACAAGTAACTTACCTAACAACTCTGGTTCTCATGGTGGTATTAGCTGGCCACTTGTTTTGAACAGATTTCTGTAGGCACCCATAAATATACCTCAACGTCCTGCAAAAATAATAGCTAATTACTCATTCCATAAAACTTACAGAATCAAAAAAGCTGGTCAGAAAGGATCTAGACGAACCTCCTACTTGTTGCAGAACTATTATCAATTCTACATTTATAATTTAGACAGAAGCTTTAAATTAACTTTAACTAAGCATTAACTGATAAGTTCATAAATTTATAAAAAGTCAATTTCTAAATGTATAAATTCATATTAAATATGAATGGCAAGGGAAAATCTTCATCAATACACAATTCTATATGCAATTCAGTGATTATTCAGATGTGTATTAAATGTTTCATAATGTCTCTTTCCTATTTCTTAATTAGCATTTCCTTTTAAAAAGACAATTTTGATGGTTTGATGATTTTATTTTTCTTAACAAAACGACAGCTATTTCTTCTATAAATGAGGGTTACATGTTTAGAAGTTAAGCAACCACAGCAACAGTCCTCTCCCATAAAAAAAATGGGAAAATTGTGGTGTATTTTAGAAAATGCTGAGAGCTGCATCATATCCTGAAGAGGAGCGCAACTCCAAGGTGTTAACCTTGCCAGCACTAACACAAAAGAAACACTTCTGTGCTACTCTGCCATCTCAAAATTGAGGATTTTGTTTACTTTAAAAACTAATGAAACCATGAAGGAAAACTGTTAGTACTATCCAGTTTTTATTACGTGCTTCAAATGTAAACTACGAACACAAGTTATTTTAGCAATTTAAAACAAGGAAAAAAAAATAAAACCTCTGCATTTCCCAAGCAGACAGAAGCAATCACAGCACAATATCATTCTACTACTACCTGCTTATATTTTTAATATGCTGTTAATAATTCCATCTTTCTCAGAGGAGGAGGACTGGAAAGAATCTGGAATCAACTTAAATATATATAACTGTCTGCTAACTACTACTGTCTTCTACCTTTTTGGGGAAATAAAAGATTGATTATTTTTATTATTATTCTTTCCCTGACCTCTTGGGTCTAGTAGCTTCTCCTTCAAAGAAACGCACGTGTGCTAGCCAGAGGCTCGTGCAAAAAGCACTATTAATCCCACAAGTCTTATTTTTCCCCGTCTATATTCCTCTGTGTGCATACAGCAACCCTAAAGACTTATAACTGATTAGCAGATGAAACACTAAGAACATCATTTTAACGTGCAGTATAATTCACACAAACAGGAACTTTTCAAAGACAAATCTGAACAGAAAAGAAACAGAACTTACGGAGGCAGTATCTCTGCAGCCATGAATATTTTCTCCACCAATTCTGAAAGTATACTGAGTAGATGTGCCAAATTAGTGTTTACATCTTCATTTTTTTCTAACTTTGAGGGATTTAACTAAAATAAAAAGAGTAAAAGATTATGTTTTTTCTCCTAACTAGAACTACATATAAAGTTTCATAATATTACACACTGTGTACGACTTCAAAGTAATATTGATTATATATTAATTAAATATTTAAACAATAATTAAATATTATTTATACTTATTAAATATATTAATAATTAAATAATTAAATATTCTGCTGCTGTACAAGTTTCTTACAGAACTGACAAGTCTGTTTCAATGGCAAATCAGGAAATGTGAAGAAGCAATAGTTTTAAGTTCTAATACACTAGGCATTTCTGAGGACTTCCATCCTTTCCACAATAAAGTTAAAGTGAAACACAAAGTCAGGAGGGTCAGGATCAGTAACAATCATTTAATATCAGGATGTTTTAAATTAAAACTAGAGTTCAGATGTTGAATTCTACGATATCTTGAGTTTACTAGAAGGTAACTTAGGACATTCAGTAATTGCTATAGTACAGCCTACAATTGCTAAACAATAAACAGATAATTTAAAGATAATAGATAATAAAAAGATAATTTAAAGATAATGATTAAATTAAAGAATAAAAGATAAATTAAAAAATTTTAAAAGTTCTACTGTGAATATTGTTCCGAGCCAAAATCTAGGAAAAAACAGTATCTCTTAATGAATTCAGTTCCTGTATTTCTCATGTACATGGATTTTAGTTCTGAGCGATTAATAAATGTCTCTGCAGCTAGTATGTAATGCAAACATAGAACATAATAATCAGTAGATAATTGTGTCAAAACCAAAAATGTTTAAAAACATAGTTCAAGGTATCACCTCACAGGACTGCTTGCTCTCCATTATCTTTAATATAGAGTCTTTCAGTGCGTGGTGAACGAAACTTGTTGCTGTGGCTTTCATATACTGCTCCATAAGTGTACTTGCTAAAGTGGTGGCACGAAACAAGGTAGTAGCTTCATCTGAAAGAAGAGACAGCAAAGTGAAAAGCTGAGAAAAGGGGACAACAAAAAGCAGAGGGTAAGTGTGCTGTGTTTACACTTTAATGTATGTTGTAACTAAAGGAGGAGAAAAGAAAAAAAAAGAAGGTGCCAGAGCCCTTCCTTCCCCAACTGCCCAGAGTTCCAGTAAGCTTTAGTGTAATTTAGTGCAGTACCTTCCATGCTTATCTCCCTGTCATTTAGTGTTCGTAACAACAAGGACTCAAGCTTTTCATGAAGAAAAATCTTCAATAAAATGCCAGCCAACAGTGTTCTGTCCTGTCCACAAACGTGTGATAAGGCATAGACTACGTGAAGTTCTTTCTGAAGTATAAGCTGAAAGAAAAACAGAATTTTAAAATATTCAGAAGCTTCTTGTAACATGCAACAGCTTTGGAAAAACCAGTATCATACATCTGTAGTGATACCTAGATGTCACTATAAATATTATTTAATGTTGACAACAAGTGTTACGCAGATCTATCTCAAAATAACAACAAAATTAGTTTTGACAGAAAAACCAAGGAAAGTTAATCAACTTCATACCTCTTTAAACTCATTGTACTCCTCTTCTGGCATGATCTTCTCCATAGAATATCGTGCTCGAACACGCAAAGATCCTGGCTCAATACCCTTTAATGGTATATGGGAACTGAGTTGAAACCACTCATCTGTTGCATGTCCTTTTTGCAATCGGCTTAATTGGCAACGCATAAACACTTAAGGAGAAAAAGCATTGTTCAAGTAAGTTATCTCCAGCAAAACAGTGCTACTATTGAAAGAAAAAACAGTTTATTTTCAGCACATCATCTTGTTTCAGCACAGGAGTATCAATAAGAGTAATCAAGATTTTTGCCATCAATATATTGACAGATTCTCTCCTCAGTGGTTTAACAGACTCCTGTAAATTGAAGAAATATAAAGTATTCTGTAAAGAATGTATACTTATCCATTCAAAAATGCTGCACAGATACTGACACAGTTTTCTTTGTAACCCCTGAGTAGTGAGTAAAAAAGTGCTACCCTGCAAATCCGTAGCAGTCAGAAACTGAAAACAGACAAAGTGTTCAGAATGCACTGTCCTCTTTCCAGCCTTAGGCTGATGCCACCATCAGGTTTGCTCCTTGACCACTCTGTTACTTCTTACTATTTATTGTTAGAGTGTTGCTACGGCATTCCCAAACATTGCAATATGTATTTCTTTTACACTAACTCCCAGGTTAATGCTGTAACAGTTTAGGCAAATTACATTAAAAAGTGTTCCCAAGCAACCTGCCGCCTAGATAATGATGAAAGTCAACTCAAGAATGGCCAAATCATTAATGCACCGTCCAGCGGTGGTGGTACCTTGCAATCGCCAAGCAATGCCCTGAACTGCAGCTGAATTCTGGCCCAGCAGCTGGCTAGCAAGCTGCTGCAGTCAGAGCAAAGGCTCCTCCAGAGCAGGCAGACGTGCTCCTGAGCACAGTTATTTCGCACAGAAAGGGTCCAGGCACTTGCAGAAGCAACACTACACCTGCGAAACACCCACCACACTCCAAGAGGGGCCCACAGTTCAAGTTTCACATGTAGCTGTCAGTCTGGATCTTTCAAGCAATCACCCTCTCTTTCCATGCCTCTCAAGGAGATCTGCTTTTAAGGTCCTCACATTAAAAAAAAAAAAAACCAAAAAACCAAACAAACAACCAGGAGTTTGGTTTGTTTTTTTTTTTCACATTTCTGCAAAGGCTGTAGAGCACACTTCCTAGCAGAAATTGTGAACAGTTCCAGTAGACTTCCCACGGCCCCAGTGTTGCGATACGGCAGGATATCATTTGATACTGGAACAGAAAAACAACACATCTGTAATGCTCACTTCAGGACATTCCTGTTGCCTGTTCCATATTCTTTGGAGCTGATGAACTGATATAAGCTAATGCATTCAAATCAGCCAAGTAGTGTGAAAAACAATTCATCACCCACTACTTATCACCAATGCGGATGGGAATATGTCTTCTGAGCAGATAATCAATTGACTTTCCTAGAATATTTCTACCCAGCATCAAAGCTCCTGTACCTGCACCTAAGCAATGTGGTTTTCTTCTTATTTTGCTTGCACATGCATGTACATCTTGGCGAAAGGAATGGTGGATGGAGTACAGGTTCTAGAATAAACTGATGATTTCATTTTTCCCTGTTGCTATAGTAGCAATTCATAGCTATAATATAAATACTACAATCTTGCTTTTGATTTAAAAAAATAAAAAGGTCAGAACAGAAATACCTGTACAGGGACTGCAGAACAGTTACTGTTGTAACTTATATTCAATAACTTTAAAGGAACAAGACCTTTTCCCATTTAGCAGCCTACGTTGAATTAGTTGGCTATGTTCAGTAAGAGAATGCTATTAGCTGAAAAATTCAGGATATTTACACTTTGCAATATAGCGCATTTTAAAAGAGAAACAAATATACAGAAAATCATCAAAACAAACAACAGTTGACTTCTTTCCAGACAGGTAAGAATTCTCTTGACAACAATCTTGATCCAAAAAGAATCATAATATTTTACATGATGAACATTAGTACAAAAAAAAAAAAAGAAAAGACTGAGGTTTCTTAATGGTTTATTTGCTAATGAAACTTTGGGCATAATATTTAGTAACAACATTGTATTTTGATTGTTAATAATTATAACCCGGGAATCAAAGTGAAAAGTGGTTCAAACTCAGGTTTGTTCCAGTCCTCAGACTGGAAATGAACCTGAATTTGCTATGAAGTTTTTGTCTAACCCTGCCAGAACAAAACAGAACCATCAAAAAGTCCTAAAAACTTTTGATTTCTGATTCAGAATAAAAGCCATTTGAAATCTTGAGAAAGAGGAAATTGCTCCATACATGTACATACTAAATCCTGCCTTTTGCAGCCACAAGTCACTGCCACATTAGCACAGCCGATACTCCTATAACCTCAGACATCAATTTCAAAAACAGGCTTTGGCACTGCAAAAAGTAACTGTGCCTGAAAGGAAAAATATTGGCTAATACTTTGCTCTATCGAATTCCATTATAATAATGTTTCTTTTTCAACATGAACTAATTTGAAATTAACCAACTATCACAGTACAAAACCAAACCAGAACTTTCACTCCAGTTCAACACCGCGTGGTATTATCCTGAGAGATTTACTAATTCAACTGTCTAATCATACCTGAGCATCTCAGTTTGCAGTAGCAGCTGATGAAGTCTACTAATACATTCTACAGCTTTATTTTTTTCAAGCTATATTATATATACTTATTTGAATAAATTCTTATGCAATTTACAGTCAGAGAAACAAAGAAAATTTAAAGAGTTGATATTAAACTTTAGTATAATTTCTGTTTGAAATACTTTTTTAAAACAAAAATACTGAAATAATTATGGAATACTCATAATAGGCAAACTTTAAAGTCAAAGACTTGAAAGCTCAGGAAATATTTTAAAATACTGAAAAAATAGCCTTCATGCTGGTAACATTTTGGTATTTAACTTGTGTGTTATGATGAAGGAAATAAAGCAGTGAGACCAATAACAGAATTTTGTGCCTTCAATTTGCATTACATGGCAGGAAAAGCAAGCAGAAAAGCCGACTTCACTATTTAACTGGGAAGATTAATAGTACCAGCTGCACGTGACTCCCACTTCATAGCAGTCCCCATTTAGCAGCTGTGGCTGCAAAGCAGAATGTTCAGGAAGGGAACCAATTCTTTTGCTTTTGAAGAGTTCAAAGGTTATGCAGGCAATGCAGCACATAGGTACGCAGGATAAGGTCTGGTTTAGCTCATTTTTTCCCCCCTAACATATTTAATAGGGCTGGCAACGTGAGCAGAGAGACGTGTTCATTCAAGTTGACTTAGACTAATCCTTATTCCAAAATGAAAGGGCTGTTGGGTTATGCTGTAAGAGTGTCCCTAACAGCAATGAAGAAGCTCAGCCAACTCTGCTCCTGACCTAGATAAGGAAACCTTCTGCCACCTCCCATCAGCTGGACGCATCCAAAGCCAACACAACCTCCGTAATCTGGACAGAGAAGAGGAAACTACAAAAACATTTTAAAAGATGTTACTGAAGTATCCCACTCAAGCATTATCCTTTTAAAGATTCTTTTACCAACTACAGCTTTGGTGTAGACAGATAATGAGTTTTCCAGCTCAGAAAAGAACAGTGCAAGAACATGGTCACAACTGCAGTTAGAGCCCTTCTGTCTCTCAGAGGGAATGTATCTTTTTTCCTCCTGCTATGCAGAAAGCTTTCAAGTCAAAGGAAGGAGAAAAGAGGCCTGAAAATCAGTTAGGTTCTGCAAGAGCATTGAAAATGAGTAGTGATTCTTCTACTTTCGTCAAGGTTTCTCTACAGATCTCAAAAATAAAAAAAAAACAAAAAAGAAATTCAAGAAATTAACACTGAGGCAAACGTTAACAGGCCAGTAACACAATATATGCAAACTGAAAACAACTGCAGTAGATTATAAATACTCTAACAGGCTTTGGAACACAATGGAGAAGAAAAAATGTTGGAACAAATTTGAAGAGGGCGGGGAGAGTGTCCTGCCCTGCAGGCAGTGAAGAGGAGGCAGGGGGCTGAAGTTGCTCCAGAAGAAACAAGGTACCTTGAATAAGAAAAAAAGAACCTAAAAAACACGTTGTGTGGGAAGAGAACTAAAATTTAAAAACTAAAAAAAAAGAAAAAATCTCCCCCCCCCCCCCCCCCCCCCCCCATCTAAGAGCTCAGAATTGACATTCTTCAAACACTTTCTAGAAAGCTGCTGGATTTTACCAGCTTGCTATTAATTGGCTGGAACAGAAACAAAACCACAGTTGAAGAAGCAGCTGTCCGGATAACATGAGGAAAATAAATTCTTGGGAATTTCAGTAAAAGGCAGAAGAAAATATGGATCCTTTCCCATTCAAAGTGATACAAAGGTAACTTCAGGTTTAAGCCCAAGAGGGACTACAAGGAAAGTAGACAGATGAGGTAAAATGGAAAGGAAACAAGGCAAATTTTGTTCAGAGACCACCAAGAATTTAAAAAACACACACTTTTTTTTTGTTTTTAATGATGAAAGTACTACACCTTCCCTCTCTCTTTCTCACTGGAAGCGACAAAAAAACCTGAAAAGGTATTCCATGCAATCAGACTTAAAACTCTGTGGAACTTGGCATTCTATGAAGGAGACGAATACTGAGAGCTTCTCTTGCCTCTTGCTTTTTGGTAAGCACGTTCATTGTGTAACGCAATGGCTACTCTAGAGCAGAGCTAGGAAATGCACCAGATACACAGGAACGGAATACTCTCCATTTCGCTACTAAAAAACACGCAGATTCTCATTGTAAAAACATTGATGGAAAGCCAGTACCAGACATCCAAAACATACAAACACAGCAGTATAGTGAGCATGAAAATACACTTAATTCTCTTCTGACATGTTTAACAAGAGTAATGAAAACCACACAAAGTATCCATTGCTGCAATATATATGCATCTTTTACAGAAAAATACTTACATATATCTGGATCTTTACTTTTCTTTGTTTTGTTACTAAGACTTATCTCAAATCTATTAATATCAGATGAAAGATCACTAGGAGAAAAGACAGAAAGCCTCAATTAATACTATACTTGGCCGAAATTTAAGCTTATTCTCAACTCATTTCAATCCCGAGTTCTCACAGTCAGCCAAAGACACTTACATTAACAAAGATATTTAGGTGCCTACACAAAATTCTGCCCATGCAGAATTTGGCTTAAAAGTATTTTTAAAAAGCATATGCAAAACAGTACACCATGTTAAGAATCTTAAACGCAATGCAACTTACAAATGAAATTCTGTAATTCAAGAAGATTAAGACTTACTCAAAGACAAATTCTTCTGACCACACAGGGTTCTGCCCTTCCCTGATGTGTGTTTTAGCTACCTGGACACTGTTCAGGTAGATGTTACAATACGGATTAGTAAAATGCTTTACTGGGAGCGTATGAGCTTCTTCTACATGCAAAATAAGACTGCTGACCTAAAAAAAAAATTACAGAAAATTTACTTTTTGTTGCTAAAATAGAAATACAGAACACATGAATGAATTATTTTTTATCCTCTGTGAGGAGGCTTAATGTTACTATATGAATACTGAATAACAAACCAAGATCTCCTAGTAAGAGCAAGGAACAGAAGTAATGGAACGTTTTAAGAGGTACCAGTGACAAAATAAGAGTGGCTCAAATAATCACTGAAAACAAATCTCCAGCCCCGTGCTTGTAAGGCATCTTGTTTTCTTCTTTTAAAATTATCTTTGAGGCATTAGGATTTCCTAATACTGACTTTTCTATGCACAGCAAATTTTACTGAAATCAAAGACTAGGCACCCTGAATAAGAGCCATGCACTATTCCAAACACAATGGCTTATTTGGTGCTTTCCTAACAGATTACGTAAAATTCCCTTGTGCAACGTGTTACATTCTATTTCTTTATGTAGATGAGCATTTTCTTCGCTTTTTGAAGTAAAGAATTATTTCAGGTTGACAGCCTTTTTGCTTTGCTTTTGCAGCTTGAAGCCCTCAATTTCACCTACCACTTTATCTGTAAGTTCACCTAATTTAGTTCATTTATTCAGAAGTATCCAAACATCTTTAATGTTAACCACAGAATAGTTGTGCATCCTGGAAAACATCCTATTTTATTCCTTTCTCACTGTCTGTTAAAGCAGCTACATTCAATATTCCTAACATTCAGAAATATCAGGGATTCTTGCAAGTATTTTCGTGTTATTCTCCAAAGACTTAGCCATTTATGAGTATCTGTCCCCCTACCTCTGAGGAAATTCTGGCAAACACAGCACTTTCAAGAGCTCGAGAGAAATTAAGCCACAAGCATGGTTCAGCATGTATTTGTTACTGAAAATGAGTAACATTAGTTAAACAAGTATTTTGTTTACATGTCACATAAGTGTCAAATTTTTAAAGTTTCCCATGTGTGCTAAATTTTAAAACTTAAGACAATACAAACACTGACTTCTTTACACTTTTACTCAAATGTGGTCAGAAATTAATACCTAGCAAAGAAAGTGCAGATTGCCTAAAGCCATTATGCGTTTTATATATACAGGTATTATAACAAAGTGTAGGTCATACTGGTTGGTTTCACAAGGGTACTGTACAGCTCCGAAAAGGAAAGTAAGTACATGCAGGATTTACTACTGTTGAAAGTAAAATTATGAGATTTATCAGTATCCTTTTGCAATGAGGAGACAAAACAGTCCTCCACATGCACCGCCAACCCCATAGTACCAGCCTCACCTGACGCAGACGTTTATTAGATGTTCCTGGACTGGTTTTTCTTAAACTGCAAAACATCTGCAGAGCTTTCATCCAGTCCTAAGAAAGACGGATACAGAATAGTGTAATAAAACAAAGTTAGATACAGCTTCTTGCAGTGGAGCACACATTATCTACAGGGAGTATCTGAAGGTTTCTCTTTAGCTTGGCAAAAACTAAGTTTTCTGTAATTCCAAAGTATGCAAGTTTGAATATTAAAACAAAATCCTTATCTGTACTGAGCAAAACCTAATAAAGCATTTGCAAACCTGAACCATTTTCTCTTTTAGAAATATCAAGCATTACTAATGGATATACAGCATGGCCTTTACCAATTTTCCAGTCTAGTAATATTACACAAAATTACAAATGGTATATAAAATGAAGCAAAACTTGTTTGCTTCTGAGAAAATTACACCCAACAAGCCAGACTGTTCTGATTATTCTCTCCAGTACTTCTGTATGGCAGTCATACTACTGTGTACACTTCAAACAAAACCTAAGACAGCATTAACAGAGCAACACAGAAGCATATGTCCAACATTCCCCACTTCGCTCACCAACACACAAAGCAGAGTGGATGAATGGATAGATTCTGTTTTGACCAAGGAAATAAACAGGTTGTCTAACACCAAAGTAACTGTAGAACCTTTGTGCTTATTTTTTTTAAAACAAATAAGCTGCTAAGAGGCACTGCCAACTTGCCAGGCCACCTCCGAAAAAGTCACTGCAGCGTGAGAAGGTTGCTACCAGAGGAGCTTTGCAAGGGGCCTTTGGAAGGTGGGAGATATGTTATAGCCTCATTCTCTAGTTTTTGTCCCCCACCCACCAAATTTTGTATAGCTCTTGCAAAGCAGAAAACTTAGGCTTTGACCAACAGCCTTAAGTCTGTATGTCAAAGATCCACCATCTATTCTCAAAGTACAATTTAAAAATGTCATTAAAAGAAACCCAACACTGTTTCAATCTTACCCTTCACAATATCTTCCACATTTTAAAAATACGGGAACATTTTACTGCAGCTATTCTCAGCTACCCCACTTTGCGAGTCAGGTTTCAGCTTTCAAAACCTTCCACAGAAGGAAAAGCTTTCAACTATGCATCACAAAGTTTCAGTTGCTTGTTTCCTTATTCTCAGAAGGAGCAGCAATTGAAGAAACAAATGCCTCCTACATACTCTAACAAAATTATTTCCTGGATGCATAGTATGCCTCTGTATTCACTCATAGCAGGAAAACCTCTCCCGTTAAATGCCAAAGCTTACAGCAGCGAGAATGAACAATGTGCACAGTAAGCAGTGACAAGAGCACGTAAAGCTACATTTTATGTTCGCTTTTGTTTTGTAGAAACCATAACAACAACATGCAGTCCATAGGATGGTGCTGCTTCGATATTTACCACATTATAAGAGAGCCATAATATACATAAAACTATTCTTCTATGAAATGTTACAGAGTAAACTTCCCTGGGCCAAAGCCATATTATAAGAAACCTCCTGTATTCTGTATAAATGCAGTTAACAACCTGTTAAGCAGATCAAAACCAAAATCAGATTATACCAAATGTTCAGGGAACAAGACAGGATATTCTGCCTTCTACACATTCTTACTTTTAATTTCTAGAACACAAAAGACATTGCAGCTGCGACAAAAATGAATGTACAGTAATGAGTGTGGAAATCAATGTGTATATTCTCAATTATTATACAGCATGCTGCTTCTCAAAGACATTAAGAGTTGTGTGACAAATGCTACTGCATGATGCTGATGTCATCTCAGTGACTTTCATAAATTTGTATTAATTTAACAGGAAAACTTGTGCTTTCCATTATACACAGCACAAGAGTACTAAATTTATTCAGCCATCACGCTTTAGTGAATAGCAGTCTATTACGAGTGCTCTAAACAGTTTTAATTCCATTCAAATAAAATCAAATACAAAGCTGAACTTCTGATGCAACATGTACATGTCAGAGCTGTGGATTTTCAGAGCTATAAACTTAATAAATAAGGACATGATCTCATCTTAGGTATGCTCTCCTGCTGGTGAGTGAATTTCAGAGAATTAGGCTCCTATCCTTCAATTCTTAATCAGCAAACATAAATGTAAAGAGCTAGTAACTAAAGGATACCAACTAAAACCAGAAAACCTTACTTTCTGTGCACGATCAGAGCCCAAGACTATAAACAACCACCAATTTATGGACAGGACAAGTAACTGCAAAAGGCAGCTGCTCAGTGTACTTTGGTCACTGGGCACACACAGGTGCATTAGCATTTTAGCTCGTATCAGGAATATGCCTTTGAAGGAAAGCTCCCACTTACCATGCTGCAGTTTATTAACGTGCAAAAGTCTCAGAGAGTAAATTATTCTTCTGAATTGAACTACGTCAAAAAAATATGTTCTCCAGAAACATATAATGGGAAATAATGGAAGTTCAGCCCATGGGACCTAACCGGAATTTGTGCAAAGTAAAACCCCAAGAGCAGGTAACGTACATGCTGGGTTCTCAGCACCAACTGTTCCCCTTACAGATCGGCTGCTACGACATTATAGCACCTGCTAATACAGACATAGCCACTAACTATTTGTGATGCACTGGCTTCCTGTTTAAGAAGGGCAACATCATTAAACACCACAAGACAAAGAATTACTTTTTAAATTATATTTACCAACAAAAGCTCTCACCTGTGCTTGTTCTGGAGTTTCGCCTGCAAAGTAAAAGATGTAATGCTCTTCACTAAAGTGCTGAACTACTATCTGAAAACAGTTTGGCCTTAAAAATAAACAAAACAAAAATGTAAGTTTTATTAATCTTCATAATATTAACAGACAGCTTTACATGTTGATCTGTTCTAAAACAAAGTTTACACTGAACCAGTACATTTCTGCTACAGTTCCTCACTAACAGCTTCATAAGCTGGTACAACCATGCATCTCCTCCTACCCACAAGCAGTACCACTTACTGTCCAACTACACTTTAACCCACAGCACAGTGTTTCTTAAAAGCTGCTTAAGAGACAGTCACTGTTGACCAAAGTGTTCCTTGTTTACAATCTGCACCAAAGCTTCCTGCATAATTGCCAACTTACATACGGAACATTTTAGTGATTTTTTTTTTTTTTTTTACTGTTCTGGTACTCTTCATCTGTACTATTCCATTAGTTTAACGGGTTTTTCAAAATTATTAAAAAGATTAAAAAAACCCAACACATCAAACAAAAGCACTAGTCACTGCAATCTTAAGAAATGCCAAAAATTTAAGCAACTGCCTTGAAGTTTTTTCGCAAAGATAACTAGAAGTTGACTATACATAATTTTTTAATAAATATTAAGATCCATGGGATAACCAGAATTTCTATCTAACATTTGTAGGAGTAAGTGTACCTACTTCTTCCATATGATATTATTATACAGGACAGTGGACTTTTTTTTGTAACTACCAATGAACAAATATTTAAAGTCTTTCCTGTTAAGTACCAATGATATCTGAAAGACTTTGGTTTTCAACTTCTTTGCTGATAATCACATTCCTTGCAGTTAGCATATTTTGAATATCAAAAATATTACAGTAAATAAGATTTGATATGAAAGTTATCTCTGAATATAGTAACTGTGCAAAAACAATTTCTGAGGATATTGACTTACATGAACTAGTTTACTGCTAAGTTGGTCTAATCTAACAAAAGTGTTTGTTCTTAAATAGAACAGTACAGACTCTGTCTAAGCAAACTAGCTTTCAAATACCTATCAGAAGAATATATATCTTTCGGAATTGACAAAATTCTTGATCTTGTCAATTCTTAGTTCAAAAGGATTAAAACCCTCAGTTCATAATCTCTAATGTCTGTGAAATGAAACATGGAACAAATCATTCACTCAATATTAAAAAAAGACACTGAAAAAAAAAAGCTGGAATCTTCTTCACATCTTATTTCACAATAAGACTTTAATGCTAAATTCTAAAATTTCTAACTAGAAGTTGTTTATGTACAGTTGATAGCAACTGAGTTGTCACAGCTAAACAAGTTACTATTCATCAGCTACAGTGCTCTTGCAATCCACACCAACTACAGACTCCTGGTATGAACCAAGAGCCACAATGCGAGCGAGGGCTACTTGCTCACTAGCGACGTATTGCCCATGTCTTGTACATGCCTCAAACTAGCAGTCAACTCTCCCGCTACACATACAAGAATTAAAAGCCAGCATCCTACCTGCCAAACAAGCTGTCATGTACTCCGTAGACGGAACACACACTAAGGTCTATTAGTCCTTTGGGTTTTGTGGCTCGTTTTTCACTTTCAAAATAAATAAGCTGGGCATCATTTCCCTCTAATATAAAGTACAAGTTTTTCCACCTCTTTCCTTTACCTGTAGAAGAGTCAAGCAAAAAGTTACAATACTGTTTAAAAGAAAGTGTAAACTTTGTAAATGAAGAAAACAGAAGAGGGCAGTAAAGTTTTTATCAAATTGCAAACCAAAGAACAATGTACAGGTAACCACCCAAGTTATAATATCAGCACACGTACACAATTTTCTGCAACACATGGCTAAAACTAGACCTTCACAGAAGCAGGCAGAGTTGCAAAAGGTTCTCTAAACATTTTCACTAATTTTAACAGGATTAAGCAAGTGCATTTAAGATGCCTGGACAGTGAGTTCCTGTCAGTGTTAAGACTGTATCTACACAGTTTGCAAATAATGATGACTTTCAGCCTTAATTTTATACTTTGATCATCATAAATACTCATTTATTGAGGACTATGGTGTAACAGCACTGTTTTGAAAAGACAAATCTAATATCCACTTATTACACTCTGTCTCCAAGATGGAACAGTGGTTTTATTGAATTTGTTCTGTATGCAGCTACGTGCATCTCTAACATCTACTCAGTACTCCAGTTTGCACATTTAAAGTATCTCTCATTATCTCTTTTAGCTAAAGGTTTTCAATTCATTATTTGATACCTCACTGTATGGCATCCCTCTACACCTTCTCGCAGAATCAGCCTGTTCAATATAAGAGATGCTTTCCTTGTTCTGTTCAGAGCATCTACAGTTTGGGGTGGTTTGGGTTTTTTAATGTCTCTTTTATATTTAGCTATATTTAAAATCATGCCTTCTTTCTCACTTTTGGTTGTTATCCAGATTACTGTATGGAACTTATCCTTCTAGTTATGGTCTCTATCACTTGCAGAAATTTTATTATTGACAATTCTTCTGTTTCCATTAATCCCGATTTTTTTTAAAAAGTAGAAATGTAACACTTGGTAAGTGACTAGCTTCCTCAGAACTTCAAAGACTTGGCCAATGCCAATTCTTCAGGGTTATATTAAGATAAGTCAAGCAGTCAGCTTTTAATGTATTTATTGTACGTTGACTGTGTCAGTGTTAGAACCCTAAAAAAGTTGCTATACATCTTGTACAGCAGAATCACGGAGTTTTCAGAGTTGGAAGGGACCTCTAGAGATCATCTAGTCCAACTCCCCTGCTAAAGCAGGATTGCCCAGAGCACATTACTCAGGACTGCATCCAGGCGGGTCTTGAACATCTCCAGCAAAGGGGACTCCACAGCCTCCCTGGGCAGCCTTTGCCACGGCTCTGCAATCCCAACCGGGAAGAAGTTTTTCCATGTATTTGAACGGAACTTCCTATGTTCCAACTTGTGCCCATTGCCCCTCGTCCTGTCACTGGGAACCACTGGAAAGAGTCTGGTTCCATCCTCCTTCACCCCACCCTTTAAGTACTTGTACGCCAAAATAAGGGCTCCCCTCAGCCTTCTCTTCTCCAGGCTGAAGAGTCCCAGCTCTCTCAGCCTTTCCTCACAAGGGAGATGCTCCGATCCCTCAGTCATCCTTGTTGCCCTACGCTTGACCCGGGGAGCCCAGAACTGGACACAGTACTCCAGCTGCGGCCTCCCCAGGGCAGAGCAGAGGGGGAGGATGACCTCCCTCGCCCTGCTGGCCACACGCTGCTGGATGCACCCCAGGATGCCATGGGCCTTCTTGGCCACCAGGGCACATTGCTGGGTCATGGATACTTTGCTATCTACCAGGACCCCCAGATCCTTCTCCTCAGAACTGCTTCCCAGCAGGTACAGCAGAATATACATTTTAAATTTTAGATCTAAACCACATGACCTACCTTGGAATAACAAAATTAGACCAGCTGTGCTTTCTAATGAATGTACAGATTTATACTATTCGAGCTCTCTCTAACCTACTGTATCAGCTAGAATTTGATGATTTCACAGGTTCCATATTAAATACAAACTTTGATGAGAACATACTTCATTTAATGAGTTTGAATGCTACATTTTGAATGCTATGTTTTGGATGCTTAGTTTTCATGCAGTGCTCTGATTTTTTTTCAGAACAACAGCCAATCAACATTTTCACATTGCATGCACTTTTATGTACCATGTTGTTCTATTCATTTACTACTTAATGAAAAAGACCTTTCATGCTCTTTACACGCTTCCTAGTACCTTTTCCCCTCTTCAATTTTGTCCTTTCTAGTACCACTACTATACAAAATCCACTAAATATGCATGTTCAGCTTGGAGAAGAGATGGCTGAGGGGTGACCTCATGACTGAGGAGTGACCTCATCGCAGTCTACACCTTCCTCAAGGGGGGCAGGTGGAGGTGCTGATCTCTCTCAGATGAACAGCGATAGGACACGAGGAAATGGAGTGCAGCTGCAGCAGGGGAAGTTCAGGTTGGATATTAGGAAAAGACTCTTCAGTGAGAGGGTGGTCGGTCACTGAACAGGCTCCCCAGAGAAGTGGCCACAGCACCAATCATCTCAGAGTTGAAGGACCGTCTGGATGACGCTCTCAGTCATATGATTTAGTTTTAGGTAGTCCTGTGAGAAGCAGGGATTTCGACTCAATCATCCTTAAGGGTGCCTTCCGACTTGAGATATTCTATCTGCATTTTTTTTTTTTTTAGAAAAAAAAATCATAGAAGTAAACATAACTCACTTTTTTTCAGAAGATAACCTTTTTTGACAATATTTTTATAAAAAGCATCCTTTGTTTTCCGACGAATTGTATTGTAGATTTCTTTTCCATCCACTGTATCATTAAGCACTTGTTCTTGGTGCTGGTAAACATGTAAGAAAAACATTTTAAGCTCAGAAATCACCATTAAAAATTGCACACTACAAAGCTGCAACCAGAATCATCTTACTGAACTCACTACTATTGTTCTCTCATGCATTTTAATAAAGCAATATAATTTTTCATACAATAACCTTGCTAGAAATGTAATAAAACTATTTGCATATTTCCAGAATTATGATAGAAGAAAAGTTTTCACTGCAGACCGACTTCTACAAAGTAACATTATGTCTTTTTCATATTAAATAAAACACAGCATCTTTCACCATGATTTCTCTTAAATTTGTCCAAGTCTTTAAAGATTTATCTAGCTTCTAACTGTCTTCTACCAAAGCTTTTGGGACTGAGTAATCGTGGATAAACTCTGAAGCAACAAGAATGGTGCAGATCACAATTAAAACCAACTCACTCAAAGTTTAACAGTCCCTCATTAATCTCATTAGAACTCACATGTCCTAATTGAGTAGAACTCAAGAGAAGAAAGCAGAAACAGGAAACAGAAAAAGGATAAATTCACACAGAAAATTGTAGGCTCTGGAAATGCAAGTAACACATGAGAATGGCCAAAAGCCAAGCCAAGTTTGACCTTACCGAGTAAGCTGATCAGCAAAAGTTCTTTAGCCGTAAGAAAACATGAAAAGCAAGACTGTCAAGCGGTGAGAACAGCACTGAGATGAAAAGCGACATATGAACTTGCTCATATTAAATATTCTACTTTTCTTCCTGCCCATATATCTACAAGAATTATGATTTTGAACAACATGACAAAGGCAAGATGAAAAATACTTTGGTATTTTACCAATAGGAATTACAGGATCTACAATGGAAGCAACATCCAGATGTTTACAAGCTTAAGATAATCTCCATAAGCAAGCAAGAAACAGTGCACAAAACAACAGATCTAGTGACAAATATTTTTACGTAAATTTCATATTAGACACAGGAAGTCAATCAGACTGACCCTAACAGTACACAAGACTAATTTTTTTTCCCCTCAAAACATAGAGCATGGTAGTACGTAGAAGGGAGATAACACAAAGCTGAACATAAGTTGCACCACTGACCACGGAATTTTTAAACAAAAAAAGTCACAAATATCTCTGAATACGTTAATACAGGAACTGTAAGTGCATATGCAAAAACCTAAAATGAACACAATTACTGCCATGATTCAAGACAAATGATGGAGCACGAGGGAAGTTACTAGTGCAGCCTTTCAAGGAGCAGCCTTAGGATGCATATCTGCATTCATCCACATTACTAAGCACAAGTTAACAGCAGCAAACAACTGGGAAGCACTGATGACACAACACTGTTAGCAGTATTGGAAAGACTGGAGTTACAAGGTGTAAGTCTACTAGTACAATATAAAAGTTACGCTTGCTGATACCACTAGAAAACAGAAAGTGAGAAACTTGAGCAGCTGAGTCATTCACAGGAGGGCTGAGCTACGACAGAACATGGCTATGACAATGTCTGGCAGGGATGGAGCTAACTTTTGTCACATCAGCCCCTATGGCGCTGTGTTTTGGTTTGGTGACTAAAACAGTGTTGGTAACACATCAGTGTTTTGGCTCTTGCTGATCAATGCTTGCACAAAGTCAAGACTTTCCTCATTTGCCGCTCTGCACCCCTCCTCAGCGAGGCAGCTGGGGTGGGCAAGGTGCTGGGAGCCAACACAGCCGGGACAGCTAACACCAACTGATCGAAGGGATATTCCCTGCCATATAACATCATGATCACCAATAAAACTCGGGGGGAGGGGGTTTGTGTGTCTTCCTGGATGATCACTGCTCAGAGACCGGCTGGGCATGTGGAGAGTGATTGCCTTTGCATCACCCCTACCACCCCTTCATTATTACACTGTATTTATCTCAACCCAAGTATCTTGTTTGCTTTTACCCTCACCCTGTGGAAGAGGGGAGAGAGCAAGCAAAGGTGTGGGTCCTTAGCTGCTTGCTAGGGTCAACCCATCACAGAAATTGACACCTATTCTAGGATATTTTTGCTAAGTATTTTCCAGAGAGAAAGGGAATTACCCATGACATGGTACTCTAAACTGTTCTGGTTCACCACATACATTCAAGGCAGGCAAGCCTGCACCACAATTGGTGGCAGCAGGTCAACTACGAGAACATCACAAAGGCACAGGATCAACTTTGGTGTGCTTAGCTTAGTGAGCTAAGGCAGAATACAAGAAATGTTCTCATATTAATATGACAGATCTCACAAAGGGGTATGAATTGACTGTAACTCTTTTTAGGGAGGAAATTAAAGACAAATTTCTAATTATTGAACAGGAAAGTTCAGAAACAGAGAGGGAACAAAATATAAATGTATACTTTACAACTAGCTATAAGCTTACTAAAAGCTAGGTGATGTGGTGTACTTATTACTGGTGGTACCTTAGGATGAACTTCTGCTACAGGGCAAGAGCGCTCCAGAACACACCCTGCAATCATCCCTGAAGCTTTTCTGTGCAAACAGGTTTCCTCTGGCAGAAGAAAACCCCCAGACACAGAAGACAAGAGGGCAGCAGCCTGGTTCCCCCCTAACACAGGACCAAGGCACAGCATGGTTGAGCCAGGCCAGGGACCAGAGCCAGGGGCACACAGCAGAGGACTAATACCTCAGAGGACAGACAGAGCTTACCACATTTTCTGTTGACTACAAGCCAACCTTTGGTAAGTGAATGCATTTGAGCATAAAACAAAAACAACACACAAGCTGAAAACGTTAAAATTGGAGATGATGCTGTTTAACTACCCCTGGTATCTCTGCAATAATTCAGTTCATAAATTGATTTGATGACAATTAGGTCTGTGTCTTTAACAAATAAACCCTCAGAGATGAAATCTTACCTGCATTGGAACAGGATCTTTAAGGTAATATCCTTCAACAATCTGTTCTTTTCTATAGTGCTCAATGATGTCAGCAATACTGTTCAAATCAGAAAAAGAGGATTCAAATGTTAAACAGGTTACTTTTTCCTCTGTTTGAGAATTTGCTTTTCCATACAACCACAGAAAACTTTCTCGCAGAGTTGTAATAAAAATCAAGTGTTAAACATCATACTCTCATTTGTAGTAATGAGAATTTACTAATATACTGAAGTCAAGAAAGTTCACAAAACTGTATTCAGAATGTATTAATTCTAAACTCTACAAAATATTTTAATTAGTTGCTTAAAATGCCAAATGAGGACACTGCTTTTTCCACATTCAAGTAGCACATGTGCATTACCAGCTCTCCAACGAGGCTGAAAATTGCTATTTCATTGACAATAATTTTCGAAGTCCTAGAGTAACTAGGGAAGGGGAATGGGAGATAGCGCAAGTACAAAGCAATTTCTTTCTAGGAGGACAGGAATGGAAAACAGAAGAGGTTTGTAGCAGAGTTTATACAGATTATACTTGGAAATCACTGAGCTATCCCATTAAATTAAATACTCAATCAGTAGCACCCGTCTACAGGGAAGCATTCATTCTAATCACCAGATTCAGACTGCAATTACGTTTGGAAAGCTTAGGTGTGAAGTGGTAACAGATACAAGCTGAAGTTCAAGGTGTTTGAGTTCCTCTAACTTATTTTTGCAGTTACTGAAATTTACACTGTAATAAGGAATAGCAGCATGAACATCAATAGACATGAATCATTCCTATGTAAAATACCAACCTAAAAAAAAGAAATAAATAGTTCAGTAGAAAACAAAAATATGCTGAATGTGTCTTCTCATTTCACATATACTTAGTTGTGTGTACAAAGATAATCAACAAGGCACGCAGCAACGAAATCTTTGACCTGTTACAGTTGGTACTGTTGTGTCTGACACATGAACAATATCTGATGCTGTAAAAATAATCTCAAAAACATTTAAAGCTATAGCAAGACCATCTTTGTTCACTTTTCCCTCTCTCATTCTAAAGCTATGAACTAGTGCATGCTTGATACAATAATTAATCTTCTCACAAATATGCTTGTTTTTCATGTAGAATGACATGAATTTCTCATTCAGTAACTAATGAAATCAAGTAAATTATTTCAATTTTTACTGAGATGGAGTCTGGATATGCCATTTTCTGCATAAAAATTTAAACTTTGCCACACTACAGAAAATGACGACTCAGTCATTATATTTTGCATGTTGAATAGCTACTGCCAACATCTTGTAATAAGTAAAACAGCATTATATAATTTTTCTCACTCATCAAATCAAGAATACCTGGACTGTGAATGCCTCCTCTCCTTCCTTGGGTTAAAAATGCCAGCAGCAGTTCCTCAATATAAGGAGCAGGTGCCTAATTTTTTCCAATTTCATAAAATGGGCTGAAGAATACACTCAGTTGTATTTGAGAACTCTTTCTGTAGTTAGAGTACCATGCAGACTAGGACTTTATGCCATGATGGAGAGACTAAGGGCTTGCCTCTGCAGCCCTCTCCTCCCGCAAGTGAACTCGATTCAGATGGTCACTTTTATATTCTCTCACCAAAACAGCTCAACTGCCTGAACAAACCAAACACTGCAAACACAACGACAGCAGGTATCTCCAGATGAATACACTACAGAATGTGAATCTGCAAACGATCAGTTATCTAACATGTAAAATGTCACGCATGAAACCAGACTGCCACAAAACTTATCTAGAGGACAGGAAAATGAAACATAGCCTTCTTCAATGTCTGACAGCAACAACAATCTTACTCCCACAAAACGCATCAAGAAAAGTATAAACAAGCATGGATTTGAAAAAGTACCTAAAGGGGGCCTACAGGAGAGCTGGGGAAGGACTTTACAGGGGCATGGAGTGATAGGATGAAGGGGAATGGCTTTAAACTGGAAGAGGGTAGGTTTAGATTAAACATTAGGAAGAAGTTTTTCACCTTAAGGGTGGTGAGGCACTGGAACAGGTTGCCCAGAGAGGTTGTTGAAGCCCCGTCCCTGGAGGTGTCAAGGCCAGGCTGGATGTGGCCTTGGGCAACCTGGGCTGGTGGGAGGTGTCCCTGCCCAGGGCAGGGGGGTTGGAACTCGATGATCTTCAAGGTCCCTTCCAACCTAAACCATTCTATGATTCACAGAACAGGTGAGCACAGAAAGCACTTCTGGAGACCACCTAGCTCAAGCCCTCAGCTCAAACCAGGGTCAATGATGGCAGGTTGCTCTTGCCCTTGTTCCATCACATCCTTTGCATCTCCAAGGGTCGAGACTTCATACCTTTCTGGGTAACTTGTTTGAGTGTTTGATCGCACCGTTATAGTAGAATCCATACATCACTAATTGCACATCTTTGGATTGAGATCTCATGACACAGTTACTAAAATCACAACTCTAACTCTGTCCCAGGCAGACTGTGCCATTTTCTTCACAGCAGCCCATGCACTGGGATTCAGGGATTTAGATGTGTGACTGAAATGCTGTGTTGCTAGCACAGAAATGTTTTGACTATTGCTGAGCCATCCTTGCAGTGTTGAGGCCTTCCTTTTTCCCCACTCTGCTCCCCTGTGCTCACCCTGCAAGTAGGACAGGGGTGGGCAAGGAGCTGGGAGTGGACACAGCAGGACAGCTGGCCTGAACCAGCCAAAGGGATATTCCCTGCCAGGTAATGTCACACTCAGCAATAAAAGCTCAAGAAAAGGAGGAGGAAGAGGGGCAGGGTGGGGGGAGGACGACATTAAACTGTCTTTGTCTTCTTTTAACAAGTGAAGGGGCGGATGGAGGACACCAGTGACGTAGAAGCAATTACTCACTACCTCCCACAAGCAGACTGATGCTCAGACAGTCTGAGCAACACCACCTTGGAAGATGAAATATCCCCTCCAGCTTTTATGGCTGAGTATCTCTTTGGTCAGTTAGAGTCTCTGGAAAAACAGAGAAAACCTCCAACACTGAGCAAGCGCTCCTCAGCAACAGCCAAAACACTCCTGCGTTATCAACACTGTTTTACTCATAAATCTGAATCATGGCACTACACCAGCTCCTGTAAAGAAAATTAACTTCACCCCAGTCAGAGTCGGTACAACCACCAGGAAATGGCTTTCACAATTTTTCCTTGAAAACGTAGAAAGATACCTAATGCAGTAATCTGTTATCCACCAAAGGTCCACAAAAGTTAAATGCTTTACTAAAGTCCATGGGAAAATACTCCTTTGTTACACAGTCAACACAATCCCTGCAATAGTTATGCAATATAGGTGATATATATTGGGACTTTCAAGCGGACAGCTAAAAGACTACAGGTTGGCTGTCCTGCAGAGCTGATACAAGAGAACGAAATAATGAAAGCAGATCTCTGACAGACTGCAAACACAGCCTGTCGGTCATACTCATCAACAGAAATTTTAAGCAATTTACATAGTGTTGGGAGCACATGCAAAACAAATGGGTTGGTGGAAAAAATAAGTCTTCCTACGCAGCACAGACTACGAGATTCCCAAGATGTACCCAGGACCTCTTTCCCTATGATCACCTGGAGTAACTGCTGGAATACAAGCAGAAACACTGTTGTTTATATAGGTTACTGTGGCTCCAGTCCCACATCTGAATATTCCAAGTATCTAAGAATTAAAACAAACGTCTTTCATTTTGTGTCTCCTTACTGCTCTTTACCTTCTTTCTTTTGTATGGAAAATCTTGGTCTATAATTCATTAAGACTGTAACTGTAATCAATACTCTGCAGACAAAGAGAAGATTGCTTTCATTTTACCTTTTACCCTGATCACAATCACAAAAACTGTAAGAGAATATTAAAAATACTCTTCTATCAAGGACCATTTTGTAAAGATCTAGTCTAATACTAGTATCAGATTTCAAAGCAG
This sequence comes from Pluvialis apricaria, assembly GCA_017639485.1. Classification (NCBI taxonomy): domain Eukaryota; kingdom Metazoa; phylum Chordata; class Aves; order Charadriiformes; family Charadriidae; genus Pluvialis; species Pluvialis apricaria. The sequence goes on along the minus strand of CM030044.1, from coordinate 82,435,122 downwards.
ATCCTCGAGAGCATTTATTGAAACAGCTTACTATAAAAAAGCTTGTATTTAATGGAAACTGTTGAACAGATACATTTAAACAGGAAGCAGCAGTTTTGAAATCTGAAATTTTCACCTCAAAGACAAACACTACATTTTTAGTTAAGCCACAAAGACAGAACTCTCTGAACCAAGAAGCACTTATAAACAGTTTCATTATCTTGCATAAGTTCATGGGTTTTGTATCTCCGTTCTGGATTCAATGCCGTGTTTGTTGTTTTTCAGCCACTTCCAATTACTCCATACAACAAAAACACATTAGTCTTCACATATTTAAAGACTTCTTTCTCACAGTGTCCCTATTAAATGAACTAATACAAGAATTAAAAAGCCTACAAAGTTATTCCCTCTTCCCTGCTCCTTATTTATTGCCCTCTGCAGTAGATCTTGCATTGCAGAATTTGGGCAGCTACCATCTTCATTTTGCACATTATCTTGCATTGCATACTTTGTTAGATTTTTGAACCTCCAGGAAGTTTACCAACTGGCAATGCATACTAAGTTGGACTGAATGTGAGCCTAGGAGTACAGCAGTAATTCCCCAAAACGTGAAACAAAAATGAAGCCTCTTAAAGCCATGCACTCTCTTTCACACTGAGGCAGTTCTCTTCAAACTAGGTACCAAAATATTAAAAAAATTCAAAAAGCATTTTGTCACAACTTAGTGCTGCTTAACTTTGCAATCTTGTTTTCCATTCAACACCACAGAAAGAATCTTTTTCAGATAAATGTAATTTCCATACAAGCCTCAAGTGAATCCAGCACTGTATTCTAAAGTAACCTAAAGGAGTCACTTTACATAGTAACTTTCTAAAGGTACACTATTTAATGCTGCACAACCATGTGAGACTAGTAAGAGTTCCACTAATTTATTAGTTTGTTTGTCATCACTAGAGCAGGGGCTTCTAGCCTACCATCCTCCTAATAAGCCATGTAACTGCCGAATGGGTAAAAGAGCATTTACCTTCATGAAAGGCTGACACTGCAGCTAGCTTGGTTTTCAGTGAGGATGTCTGGAGGCCAGCCTGATTAATAAAGAAGGGATTCAAGGAGCCTGGGTGTGGGGTATGCATAGGTTCATAAGGTTCCAATTGTTTAGCCTCACACCACCATCCAATTTGAAGTCATATGAAGTCATATGAAAAAGTCCACTGAACTTCTTAGTTAGGAGACCTTAACATTTTCTCAGACACACCAGCTGCTGGATCTCTACCCACTCAGAAGCCAAGCTGGAAGCGAGAGAAATTCTCCATTGGGATGAAGAATGCCCTGGTTCTAGGTGAGCAAGTCTGGAAAAGTGCTGAGTTTGTGAGGCACGCAACAGCCCCCGTTAAAAAGAGGGAGGCAAATTTTCACTACTGAGAAATCTTGCATCTATGACAACTCTAAAAATAAGATTATCAAGGATGGAGCTACATTGATAGCTTCTCCCACAAAAAGGGAAATGTACCTCTTATTTTTTCTTTTTGTACAAATTACTATCTGTACTTTAAATAAGGTGATCTGTACTTCTGGCCCAAGTATTACACACATACGACAATGGAATTTAATGACTTTTTCCAACAATGAAGGCACTTTTTACCCGTTCCTGTAAATACCCATTTCTATTCTTTGAAAATCCTATTGAACGTCTCAGATAAAATTAACATTTTCCCTTTTCAAATAGACAAGAATGCAAACAGTAGCTTCCAAAACAACACAGCATTGTCTTAATTACAGATCCACACAGGATCCATACAATCCACAATTTATAGTGTGAAGAAAACTGGTTTGCAGAAGTACAATATTTCAAAAGAAACAAGCTACTCTTAGCCTTCTGTAAGCTTTAAGAACTTGCTCAGTTACACGTAACTACTAAGCAAGTTAGGTAAAATGGTTAGTATACTATTAAGAAAACTACAGTCTTGTAATCATAGTAGTAAATAATTATCAGGACCAAGTTAAACAAATTCTTTACACAAATATAAAATATATACAACACCTTTTACCATTAAAACTTACCTATTATAGTATCTGCCTCCCATCATAAACTGATTGTTTGATGTTGGGCATATTTTAAAACGCTGAATATTTTCACTGGTCCGAAAATAAAGTGAATAATCACCAGGTGTATTATCTGAAGGCCTCACAAGAAAACTGCACACCTGACCAACTGAAAAGATGTCATAACAGTGTCAATTTTCTTAGTGTTAAATACAAGCCCTTACCAATTCTATTTCCACACAAATTTGCAAGAAACACACACTTGAAGAAATACAAAGTCTATAAGATAAGTTCCAACAGTGATCTCAAACTAGATGAACTAGTACTGAACTGCTAAAATTAATGCAAAACAGTTTAGCTGCAGCTGGCAACCTAGCCACATGTTTGTTACCTCTTTACAAGAGCATACAAAAAAAAGAGTTTGAGAACATGTTTTCAAAAGTTAATAGAACAGAAATTGTTAAAGTATGCTACTTACAGTATGGGTCAGAAATCTTGATATTATCATTTGAAAAAAGTATTTGCTCTATGAAAAGGCTTAAAAAGTTTGTATTACATTTTCCTTTAGGCATATAAAAGCATATTCTTCACAGCATTTTGATGAAGACATCAATAAGTGAAGTAATTTATTATACATATATTAATTTAATAATTTCTGATTGAAATTATTTTTTTAAATTAACTGTACTTCAGAACATACTCAATACTCATAGCCACAAGTTTTCTTCCAATGTAGTATTCTACTGAGGTAACAACCGCAGAGGCTGGTCAGACTAAGACACTCGTATACATTCACACATAAAAGGAAATTTTGCCACAGTTTAATATGAATAGGATCATCATTGTGCCATTTCACTACCACTGCATTTCAATCAGAAATACAAGTACCTGTCATCAGCAAATTGTAAGCCTCTTGTTTGGAGATCTTCCCATGGAACCATCTTAACAAAGATGAAGAGAAAAATTAGAAAGCAAGACTACCAGCTCTCTTTTTTGGCTGTGGTGACATCCAAGGCTCTGGCACCTATGAATTGACCTTTATTTAAAAAGACCTAATACATATAGATGAGATAATCAATGATTATGCTATTTAATGACTCTGTTCTACCAACAGCATGAAAAAACTAACATTAACAGATATATAAATAATGTCAATAAAAATGTCCAACACTTGGAGTTGATGTTCAAATCCGACTATGTTTAGAAACGAAAATGAATTGTCTAAATGGTAGATAATTCGATAGGCATTATTTGAAGCCAGTCTTATAGAGCAATCTATGAAATCCAAAGCTCAAACAAGGAGGTTAAACAATGTACAGAAAAACTCAAACTGAATTTTGCCAGAAGTTGTGGAAATAAAACCTAGCTTTGTTAGACTACTGAATACAGACTGCTTTGGTCTCACACCTTGTACCTTCCCAGAGTCCTATGACAGAGCAGCGTCCTAAAAAGCTCAGCAGCCTCTGTCCAGTCTCAGCCTGATACTTAGAACTACACAGAATGGCTTGACATGCTACAACTTAATAGTTTATTCTGTTCTTTAAAGGAAAGCTAAAAATATGGCCTTTTTATGTATCAGGAAAGAGCTGTAGTTCTAACTTTCTTTCTGTACTACCTTTAGACGGTAATTTCTGGCTACTGGAATGTTCGAAGGAATCACTGTCTTCCCAGGATTCCTCTGAGTGGCACAAATAACTGTAGACCGACAGCAAAGCTGCATGCATCTGCTGCAAACTGCTTTGCAAACAAATAAATAAAAAATCCTACATTTGAAGGCACCTCTACTGCCAAATTGATGAGGAGAACACTAGCAAACAGTAAACAAACAACAAATACACCGGTGATTTCCCTTCTCCTATTAAGATAACAAGAAACACCTCTTTCAGCCATCACTCTCTTGGAGACTGCAAACTGGGCAACAGAGAAAAAGCAGCAGGTGCTTTTGGTTTGCTTATGGCAAGCAAACAGAGAGGACAGATGAAATAATCAAGCCACTAGAAATTTTTTGGAACTTTCTTTTGTCACTTATCTTTACTACTGAAAGTAATCTATCAACAGCTTGACATATCAATACATTGCCCATTCTAAATTGTAGTAAATCTTTAAAAAATTATAAGTATTTAAACAAATAGAAGAAATCTTGTAGTCCTCCGGCTTTCTCTTTAAAGCTTAAGTGTTATTACATCAAGCTAACAGAGACAAGCTGTAACTATTAAACTACCATTTTTCTAACGGTACTGTGCTCACTCTCCAGCACTTAAAAGTTGTGCAGATCTGAAAAAAGGTTACCTCTAAGGCAAACATTATGTTCAAGAAATACTCCACTGTGCGTATTTTTTCTGAAAGTGATCATACGGGGACTCATCTAAGATTTTAACACGGCAAAACCCATTAGCAATAGGTATACCTATTACAGGACTCTTTCATGTTAATTATCCATGCATCTTCAGCAGCTAGTACAGAAAAAAAGTCTTGAGATGAAAAAATAAATCTCGTTGGTTCACCTTCCCAAACTTGGGAAATCTCACAGCTGACATTTACAAACAGTTATGATTGCTTTTAATAACAAAACAAAAACCCTTACATTTTGCCTTCGTGTGGATCTTCTTCTCTTCCCTAATGAGAAAATTAACATAGTAAGTGCATGACAAAAGTACAGCTCAGTTTAAAAGAATAAACTTCATAGGTTAAGACCTTCTGTAGAAAAAAACATTAAGCAGTCTGAGACATGAGCTCAGGACTAAAGGACTTGCTGCAGTTCTACGAAAAGAAGTTTTCCTCTTCAATCACTAAGTGGAAATTCAGCCAAAATATGTCATCTCAGAGGATTTCTTCTGTCACGTTTCAAGTCCTTCTTCAGAGGTGGTAACTTTTTTAAATCTCAGCTTTCCTAAGGTTAATTTAACCCCTGATAGATGAGCGTACAGTTCAATAGTCTGGTACTGCCAGTTCAATTTAGCCATTCATATCCTGACACAAATCTGTGAGAAGCATCTGTAGGTAACACCGCTATTAGCAAAACACACATACTGTGCAGGAAAATATTATCAAAAATATTTCACTCCAAAGCAATGCTGAGCCATTAAAAAAAAAAGAAAGTTTGTGGGTTGTTTTGTTTGGGTTTTATTGTTTTGGTTTTTTTGTTCTGTTTTTTTTTTTTAATTCTGAAGTATATTAAACCATCTCTTCCCCTACGGTAACTGAGTTATCTGCAGGTCACCTGGTTAGCTTCCTGAGCCCACACAAGCTCTTCTAGATATAATTAACTCATCAATACATTTTTAACCCACACTTCATCCTTAAAAAATGAGAAAGACCTACCACAATGCAAAATTACATTCTGTACAGTTTGTAAACATTTCGTGGCAAATATAAAAAAGAAATGCAATTGAACAAGTAGCAGATTCTTTACCAGGACAGTCGAGTTTAGGAAACTGCCTAGTAAGTGTACAGTACTATTCATTAGTACTTATTTTTGGATAACATGTGAATAAGCACTTCTTTGATACTGAATTAGGCCTAAAAGTTTGTTACACTATTTTAAAATTAGCAGCTCCAATTACTAGGTTTAGAAAAGTACATAACCAGAAGACAGGGAATTAAATGTCACTAGTTTTCATTTATTCTGATATTATTTTACCAAAAAATCTTATTCATTTAAGAAATTTGAGTATAAACATTACTTACCACTTCTTCTACCAGGTCTTCTACAATAAGACCTTGCTCATCTGTCCGCAGGTTTGTAACCCACATCCAGCCATCTTCCAATTCATTATGGACAATAAACATGTCTCCTTTAAGGAAACTGAAGAGAGTTACAGCAAGATTTAAATCAGAGATACAATCATAATGTAAAGTGTAATAAATACAATGAATTCTTGAGTATAATTTCCACAAAATATTGGAAAACCTTTTTGTGAAAAATGCATTAATTGATACCCCGAGCACATCATGTATTTTTCCTCATAGTTAAGTGGCTACTATATATGAGTATTTATACTTTTGATTTATGTTTAGTATCTAATACATACTTCAGTTCTGTCAACTTCAAAGCGTGCTAAGGATGTATAAAACAAAAATAACACCACAACAATATTAAGACAGAAATTTTGTTCTTTTATCAAGAGGGATCAAATGCTAAACACAAATGAAATAATCAGGCATACCCTTAATAGTCTGTAAGAAAATAACACTCCTTTCATCACAAACTAATCATGTATAATAAAAGCCTGTGGAATATCTATTCTTTATGTTCTCATGTATGAAGACAAGTGCTACAAAGACAGTACAGAACAGTTACCAGAGAAGCCATGCAATTAGCTACAAGAAAAGCTTAAATAAGAAGCATTGACATATCTAAGGGAGTTTCATTTCTGGAAGGTTAGTTTAAGTTACTCCTTAAGTGTTGTCCCAAACTCAGGTCATACGAAAACCTTTCACTGTAGCATAGCAAGACTTCTCAATGAAGTCTGATGATGCATCAGGGTACAGGAAATTGCAATAAAGTATGGAAACTCATTAACTACTATTTCACAAAGCAAACAGCAAGAATTAAAGAACCGAAAACAACAAACCACTATTGTAAACACAGAGTAAATTCAGCTGCTAATGAACCTGAATCCTAAGAATGGCTGACAGACAGCAACAGCACCCTCCATCAGCTCTATACAAACAACTATACATTAATTTACTGCATGGAACACAGGCTGAAATTAACCCTGTAGTACTTCAAACTTTCCAAATATTAATTATGATATTAAAATTTTAAGTCAAGATTCTGTGAAATGCACAAAGTCTTCAAGAGCATATTACTTTGACCTAGAAGAAACTGGGAACTTTGCTCCCAGCTATGCCACGAACAGAATTGTTTTAGCCATGTGGATGTCAAAATCCAAGCACAGAACTTTGCATTTTAGCTGTATCCTAAATAAGGGAGAAAAGGTATAATTTTCTACAATTTTTGTTATGATAGCAAAGTAATAAAATGCTTTTTCCTCTGAAGTTGGTAGGTGCAATAGGGCACTTAATGGACTCAATCCGTCTTTTTATTCTTACACATAGTAGGAAGCCTTACTTGCAATTAAAGAGTCCCTTTCTTGTCTTACCACCTTCTTCTCATCTGCTTAGAAAAACATAATCTCAAAGACAAATATCCTTACAGCATTCTTTAAAGAGGTCAGGTAGGACTGGACTGTGAGCCTTGGGATAAATTTCCATCCCAATGAGGATATAAAGCTCTCATATACCTTTTTCTATATCTTAGGCTACTGCTCCCAAAACCAAGCCAATTCCCAATTCAGCTGGTGTCTTAAATCAACTTTAAAAAACAAGACTGCCTCATTAGAGAGATTAGAAATCACTACAAATCTCTTTCAAATTCTCCTACTTTTCCATCTGAAAAAAAATAATTGTGACATCTCAAGAAAGCAGTATCAATTCCAAGTAACCAGCACATGCTCTTCTATCGGATACTGGACCGTTGGTTTTGTTTCCCTTCCACAGAGCATCTCATGAAAATGCAAGAAAGGTGGGGAGTACAGACAATCCCTAAGAAATTATTCAGGTACCAACATTAGAAAGGAAGTGAGTAACAGGTAACAGAAAAGTATGAGAATATGAGAGATAGGCCTGGAATTCAGTATTTTTTTTAAGATCTTAAAATTATGGGAGATTAGAGATTACACATTTTAAAGGATCATTTGCTCAATACAGACTCTTTCCAAAAGGAGGGAGGTATGAGAAGAGAAGGGAGAATCATTCCTGGATGGAGAAGTAAAAAGAACTTGGAAAAAAAATAGTCACCAAGTTTCTAAGCATAGGTAAGAAAATGAACGCTACAACATTAAAGGCAAAGCTTTTATAACATTGGTCCTTTTTTCTTACTTCAAAGAAGGCATTAAATATTCTTCCATTTATGAGTAGTCAATGCTCATGTTCTCTTTCTAGTGGTCAGAATTGGTTCGGCTTGAACTATTTATCTGCTATTAAGTTATGTGGCAGTTCACGAAAAAAAGCCTAGCTCATTTATTTCACACACTCACATGAGGCATTTGTGCACAGAATTATTTCATGCACAAATTTACCCTCCTGGATGAAAAAGTAGGGTTTTATAAAACATACTTCAAAACTGTAATATTACTAATTTTACTTCTATAAACCTAATGTAACTTCCCTTACAATTAATACAAACAAATATATCGAGAATGAAAAGTCTTACTGCTCTTTCCAACCAAAAAAACCCAGAGAGGCATGATCCTTAAACCTAACTGTGTTAAGTTTAAGGTGCAGCTGGATAGCATCTGCATATGAACACATACTTAAATCATTAGTATTTATAAATACTCTTGAGAATTTCACAGCTGCTACTATTACTAAAACATACCTTATTTCATCAGTTTCTGGCACTTTGGTGTAAGGGAGAATTGCTCGAACTCTCCTTCTGTCCTCCACAGGCTACAATTTAAGAGAAGAAAGCAAACATAATACTTTTCCCTCTTTCTATTGTAGAATCCTTCTCCCCACCATTACCCTATTCTGAGGCAAAGGACTGGTCACAGTCACGTATATCCCCCTTGCCAGTTTTAAATTTTCAAAGCTCAAAACCACTCAGAAAATTTACACAGTCAACTATGAGAGCTCTTATTTTGTTTTGTCTCCTAGCATAACAGAAAATGTATGTTTATGATCTTCAAAATAAACTGCCAGGAAGATAATTCTAATAGAAGTATACTTTAAAAAAATTTAAAATTTTCTTCCACTTACAGTGGAAATTTCCAAAAGTTTAACATTCAGAAACATCTTTATTTAGGTTTTGGGTTTTGTTGGGGGTGGGTGGGCATTATGCAGTGTTTTGTCTCATTTTAATTACTTATATTGTTTTAATGATAGGCATGTGAAAGAAGCCCCAGTTTCAGAAACTTTGGTTATTTCCAGAATACATATTTTGAAACTGTTGTTAAAGACACAAAATATCACAAATCAGTGGAGGTTACATTACACTGGTGCTCTTCACTAGCCAAGAACTGCACATTTTCTTGTTTATCTCTGTTTACTTACAATGCTATTATTATATTTGGAGGTAACTGCAACACCTGACATCTAGCTTTCTCATTACATATTTTCATTAAATAGCAGCTTTTTTTAATCATTATTTTGTATTAGTAAGTGCATTTTTATATTCCTTATACGTCAACATATGCTGAGCCTATGCAGAACTACAAGGAACTTTCTACTTTGCATTTTCTAAAGAAAACAATGGTGATTAAAGTTACTAACATTTAAGTAAATGGCACTTAAAAATTTTACTTCTAAAATTTGACTACTTGCCTCTGGAGGTGCTACTGGAAATAAGAGCTTTTCCCCTTTAAGCAAACAGGACACATGACTGTAATAACCGATTAGGTCTGAGAGTGAAGCAAAACGACGTCCACCAATGTAATAGTCTCCACACATGGCAATAATCCTGTGAAAAAAAAAAGCTTCACATAAGAAATTTTTCTTTTTTTTTTTAAGAAAAAGGAAATTGGGATAACGTTTAATTTTTAAAGCACTGTCTACATTCAGCAAAATGCAGCATTACAAGCTCTCTATAAACATGTAAGTAAGTCTTAGCTAATGAATATTTCATCAAAAATTGCATATATATATCACATGATACACCAGTATTTTAAGACTAAAGGAAGTGCTGATTCAACAAAAAAAACCAGTACATTTGTCAGAACAAAATGAAGTTAAACAGAAAAATGTAGTCATTAGTGTCCTTGAAAACTGAAATAATGCCCTAGATAACACAACAGCATTATTACTTATATCATGCAGAACATAAATCTTTTATGTCAGGCTTATATAAACCTAACAAAGTATTGAAATATTTTAACAACAAATACCTGCACTTGATTATACAATGCAGAAAACAAACACCTTCAAAAATTAGTCAGTTCCTTGCAGTTAGTTTAGCATCCATAAGAAAAATTAAGAAGTTACTTTGGAATGATCAAAGTATCTCCTTGTACTCAGTTTTAAAATTTGCTAACTAATGGGAAAAAAGCTTACAAAAAAAAAAAGCTTTCAGTAGCTTAGCACAACAAAGAATTCTTACAAAACTGTTCATTTTGTTCTATAAGCGTTGTGTTTTTCCGAAAGTACAGAGATTCATTGTCATATCAAAAATGGGAATTAGTGTGTCTGTTCACATTTCTAGTCAATACAAATTCTAAAAGCAGCCAGAAATTATTTATTTAGATAAAGGAGTTAACAGTATTTAAAACATTCCTGTTACACTCAAGAGTCATTTGGAAAAGTGAAGATGTACTTAATCTGAAACAACTTTAATATTTTTGACCGGAGAATCCAAAGAAAAGATTGCATTATGTAAACTGATGGCATGAAGCAGACCTGAATTTTTCCAGCAACACAGAGATCAGACATGACTCTTGAGTAGCAGCTCACTTTAATTCTTATAAAAATGTAAGAAATTGAGAAACAAATTATTACCAAGCTAAGCAAAAAAATAAAATAAATCTAAAAGCTGATGTTAATTGTCTCTCCAGTTCCCAGAAGACAGACAAATTATCCTAAGGATATTACAAAATAAATTACAGTACCAAGAATAAACATTCTTGAATCTTCTTAGTGTTCTACTTCACATTTGACCTCTTCACAACTCTTGTGAACAACTCAAAAACAAAAGGGGGAAAAAACCCCAAACATTCAATTGCCAAGAAACTTATCCTTCATCCCAAATGAGTATACTATTTAATGGCTTCTTCCGTTTTTACTCTTTTTGTTTAGCAGGCCAGTATTCTGATTCATTCCTGCCCAAAAATCTTCCTTCTCAGTCAGTTCTTTGAACTAAATTATTTTTCCCAAAGAGTGATGTAACACATACACAACGATGAATCTTCAGAGACAAAACCTCAAGTTTTTAAGCATATAGCACTGCAAGGGGAGTCAGAAAATAATATAACTTTAAGGACATAGGCTAGATTTTTTTGGCACATTTTCTTTAAGATTCCTTGGTAAATTATTCAACAGAAATCAGGTTCTAAATGAAATTTAGTGGTTTTTCAGATTATTATTTCATCAAGCTTAAATGAAACCTTTCTTCTGAACACTGAGCTAGCAAATACAGAAAGACTTCTGTAATCACAGAAAATTCTGAAGGACAAGATTAAAAGATAAATATTTCCTTCAAAATATTTCTATCGCTCTGACTCACCAAAGAAAGGTAACACTTCAGTGAAATAAGATTTAGTTTTGACAGATTTATATGCTATAAATCAATCATATGCTGCATGAGCATATATGTCTGTATGAAACTTGCAAGAGGCACCAAATGAATTAAAAGAGTTTAAGAAACTTTCATCTGAAATGTTGCGATTTCAGTTGCACAGCAATCTAAGGAAGGTTTAATGCAAAAAATAACACTTTCAGGAAACAAAAATACAAGGGACGGTTTTTAAGCAATGGAAGTTCCACCCATTCCTGGTAGGCTGCAATTGGCAAAGATCAAGCTTTGGTGGAAACAGAACTTCTGCGCTGTGGGACATAGGAGATCCATCCCTGTATTTCCCTGAAATTACTTTAAGGCTGCCATTCTTGAGGTTGACAATGTTCTTGAGTGTAACACTTGTCTACCTAATAACAAACAAAAATATACACTTGGCAGTCAAAGAATGAAAATAAAAACCCATCCAGTCCCTGAAGAACAGTATCAACTAACAAACTGATTCCTCTGGATACTTATCTTTGTGTGTTTTATGGATCTCAGAATGAAAGATTCTTTAAGGTCTGAAAATATTGTAAGCACCCTTTCCTTTGGGAATTGCAAATCATTAAACTATTTTCTACATGAGATACCAGAGACCTTTTTATGGTGGGCGTGAACCAATAGTCAATGGTGTGATACTGGCTTCAAAAGGAGAAGCTATTAAAAATAATCCAGGACTCCAGAACAGCACTAGAAAGCAAGTATTAGCACAGTTTACTTCTGTGCTACTGCTACACAGCAACGAGTTCCCAAACGGGTATCGGTATAGCTGAGAAGCTGAAACTGATAGCTCAGATGGCAAGATGCAAACATGAGATACTATTTGTGTGCTATATTGTCTGCACTTAAAAGAATTATGCCTTCATGTCAATAGTAGATCAGGACCTCTGAAGCACACTTCACAGAGCAGATGCAAGCAAAAACTCTCTACATTTGCAAACCACGCACATATTGGCTCATGTGTTGGTATTCTGGATAATTCCCACTTTCACAAGTTGAAGAATTTGCTTTGAATTTGTTTGTTGCTATCAAGACAACTGACAAAGATTTCTTTTACTCCTGAAGAAGGATTTGCTTTCCTATTTCGTAAAGATGAACATTACACTGCAGCACTCCGCTTGCTGACTAACCTTCAAGCTCTTCTCAGAATACCTCATATTTACACTGAAGAATAAATGAATTTACTAATGTACACAGTTTGGCAGTGGTAAAATAATCCTAGTTACAACTTTGGATAAAGACCTACTTGTATTTAGAACAACTAATTCTAACATACAGAAAGCTGTTTCTAGCAAACCTTTGGATTATTAAATACATAATCCCCTTGTTTCTTCTTGGTTTTGTTGGTTTGGTTTTTTTTTCAGGGGGTCCCTCAAATTAAGGAAGCAACCAGATGTGCTAGCACTTTAAGTATGTCCTGTGAACTACAATGGCTGCTATGGAAGGGACTCAAAACAATCTCCTTGACTAACAAAACCTGCATGTTGCTTTAAGTCTGTTCACAACCACTTTAGACAGGTTTCTCTATCCAGATGATGTTGGTTTACTCACATTTTTTTCTTTAGCCTACAAAGTAATTTTAAGCAGCATATTTTAAAACAATTAAACACAAGTAAAAAGCTGCACCATGCAAGAATAAAGAGTCAAAAATATTCAATTATAATACAATGATTGTTTTTTGTTTGTGCTCTAAAATAAAAAATAACCAGATTACAGTATTTGGAAATAAAACATTTAATTCTCACCTAAAATGATTGACATTTGTTTTACTAAGGAATGAAAGCACAAATGAACCAGGTCTCCGATCACTCTCTCGAATAAGATAACTTCCAGGTTTTCCCGCTTGTCGAAGACGTTCTTCCGCAATAGTTCTGTCAAGTTTTCCATGATACCACCTGAAAAAAGAATAACAATGGGTGTCCTTAGAATGTAAGGGTTTTGTTTATTCTCACAGAACAGACCTATGAAACTAATGAAAGTTTTCAGTCAAAACTGATGTAACCAACTCCAAATCTTTGTTTCAAAGTTATCACATCTTTACATGTTCAACCTCCTAGTTTACTTATTTCCAATGAACAATATTTTTAAAGACAGCATAGTTTTTCGTATAATCTACTTCTCCCAACAAACTATCCGAAGGGGTGGAGGCTCCCAACAAACTATCCGAAGGGGTGGAGGCTCTATACATATCATCAGCTTTTCTCTCCTCCCTAATTTGCTTATTTTAAATAAACAGTACCAGAGGTGACTGATCTGACTTGCAAGACTGTTGTATTTTAAGCCTACCCAGGCTTCAGTTCAGGTGGGATTTTCCAAAAGCATGAATTGAGAAGTGAATTATAAGAACCTGTTTCTCAGCTGACACAGATACTGCTGTAGCAAAGCCTGCACTGAGTTGGAGTGACAGCAGCCACCAGATCCCCAGCCCCAAAACAGTCTCTCCTAATCACAACACATACCCTATCAATTAAAAGCAAGTGCAGATGTGTGGCAAATCACAGACTACGAAATATGACAAAGGAACACTTCAGTGCAAAGTAAAGGTTAGCCTGTTACCATCAAGCGTTCATTTGCCTTACCTCAGTTTATTTACACAGCTTTTGTCAGAACACTCGTTCTACTCCAAATGATCAAGTATTAGGTTTAAAAAAAAAAAAGTAAGTAGCAATGGAGAGCACCATTCAAATATAAAGCCAAGCATTGTTCTCATCACCTTCACAAAGGCACAGCATGTTCCGGAGTGTAATGACTTATTAGCTCTGCATCCACCAACTAACTATGCTTAACTCAACCTTTAATTTCTACACTCAAGAAAACATCAGCTTCCATAAAGCCACTGTTTTAGACAATTTAAATAATTTACTACTTCAGACCATTCACCTTTTAGTTCTAACAGTTCACGTATGTCTCGCAAGAGTCACAAAAATGCATTTCGGAAGAGATATGACCTTCTGAACTAATATATGCAAGAATAGCAAAAACAGCAGAGATTACAGTTCCAAAAAAAGTGAATAGCTAGGCTGTTGATAAAATCTGACCAGAAGCATTTTTTTGTTTCTACAAAGTGGAAGTAAAAGTTTTGAGAGCTTTTATCAGAATGAAAATCAGACTAAACTGATAAACATCACATATACCAGCAGAAGCAGCACAGACACTGTCTACTCCAGCAAAGCTGTGTGCTTGCTAGTATAACTCTCCTTTGCTTCTCTTCCTCATCCTGATCAAAACAAGTTAAACCAGAAAAAGCGCTCCTGTGTCCGTACAACACATAGCACTTGAGGCTGCTGGGAGCCGAGTTAGGTTAGTGAGATCCTCTCTCATCCCATTCCAGCGACAGAAACCTGTCGTTTAAACGACAGCCTGCAAAAAAAAAGGTGGATCACAGTAACCCTGACAGGAGGGTCCTTTAGGAAATGAAACAAAACCAAGACCATCTATTTTGAAGTACCTAGGATGAACTATTTTGCGGGTCAGTCTGCGCAACATGGCTGGAACCCCAGTTTGTTCATCCCCAGGACGTGCCACAATAACTCAGCTTTGCAGACTTTCACCATGTAAGAAACTCCCCAGAGACCCAAGAAACTTTCCTGATCAAGAAATTCTTTGAAACCAACATTCCATGAAGCCTATTTTAAACTAACAATAGGTTTGCTAAGCTTTTATTTGTTCCTATTTATCACTCACTTGAGAAAAATAATCTTAACTCTAGTGCGGGGCACGCTGCCTTACAATGTCAAACTTAAAGGCACACTTTCAAAATGGGGAAGGTGGGAGTGTTAATAAGGCCGCAAATCACTAATAAAATATATACTAGGAAAACAAAAAGGCAAGATTATTTGCAAACAAAACATTTAACTTTTCTGGAAGGGACTGGGATTTCTTACAATGACAGCACAAACACGGGTGCTCCCATTTTAAGACTAGAAACTTCAAATAAAGACGACCCCCTCCTTGCCGGTGACAGTAATACATATGTTGGTATATCCCACAGATTGGAGATGACTTCCTCTAATGCTCAACAGGCTATATATGTTTCATATCAAGCCTAACAGAAGACATTTATTACCTGGTAAAGTAGTATTAAGGTTAAATATTATTTGCTTCCCCATTTCAGAAAAGGTTTTTTGAAATAAGAGTGAAATTAAATTCAGTGTCACTGAGCACATATTTGAAATATTAACAGCTGCTAGAAAATACACTGTATTTAACACCTTGGTGTGCATTAGTGTAATGCACAAATTACTCTATACCACTAGCTACAGAAATAAGTTATCAACACTGAATTTAACTACCAAGTGATAGAAGATACAAACGGCAGTAAAGCAGTCAATACTGAGCAATGAGAAAACAGCTCAAGTGATATCCTCAGGAAGCCTCTGTAGATAGCACACGTCTTCAAAAAACAGGATACACACTTAAGTACAAGCTTTTAAGACACCATTAAAGTATGCAAAATGCTTGTCGAGAAATAACTGCTGTTTTCCAGAGAGCAGTTTCATCACTAGACTGAACCACTTTTATTCAAGCAATACACAGCATGAGTGTTGAAAGACTTCATTTTTAGAAGTACACATCTTACATTTCATCCAGCTATCACCTGTTTTCCATATTATATGAAGATGCACTCTGCAACTTTGCATCATTATCTTCAAGTAGTTTGACAGCAAATCGCAGATTGTTTTACAAAACTGCAGTACTCGATCTGATTTAAGGATATCAAGTGCTCAATTAAGGAGTGGCATTACCTTTTTTTAAAATACCTATATTAAAAGGTTGTGGGATTTTTTTTCTTTGAAATACATCCACAGATCAAATTTTTCTGTGAATATTGTCCGAGCACAAATTCATACTAGTGAAAAATGTTAAGATCACTTACGCTGTATTATCAACTATAAAGGAAGATCCATCCAATACTCAATGCTATCCAAAGAAGGTACAACAGAAATTACTAAACTACAGAACCTGCCCTATTCATCATAGTTTCATCAGAGAATAAAAAGTGCAGAACACTCTGCAGGATAGGACCAGGCTATCATAAATTCTGAAACAAAATAAATCCCAGATCCTCTGGCTTTAAACCTCAATCAGGTAGCTCAATGAAGCTTGAGTTCAGTGTTTCTGCAAAAATACATCACAAGAAACTACCTTTCCCTCTTCAGAGGCTCTGCACCATTTTGAGTTTTACAGGTCAAAATGGACAGCTTCAGCATTTTTAACAGCTTCACGTTTAATGTGCTCACAGTTAGAAGCAACACTTAACCCGATCTCTTGATGTACCTCAAGTACAGCTTCTGAACAGATGTAAAAGGGAGTCCTCTACCTACAGTGCACTATGAGTCTCATGAAAGGTTTGGATAGGAGGGTATCAAAAAAAAAACCCACCTACCCAGCTGTTTGTAAATATAAAGTTGCCCCTGCGGCTGTGATTTATCAAATATGTGCACTTAAAACCATAACACACTACCACTTACATGTGTATCCTCCACCATTGCCGAAGACAAGATCCCTATCATTTCTAGTCAGTCAACTTACTTGCCTAGTCTTACCTAGGAACACTCCCATATTTCCGTAGCTTTGCAAATTTTTTAATGCTGGCAGTCCACTATTTTCAGTGTTTTTAGCAAACATAATTAAATGACATTCTGAATCACAGCTAGTGCCCTGACAATACAATAGCTATTATGAGACGCATTAAAAGAGAAAACACAAGCAGCCTTGCCACAGAATGTTATGAAGTGATTCAACTATGAAATGTCTTACTAACTATAGATCCCAATTTAGGTGGTTGTTTCCATGACAACCTCTTTAACTGCTGTAACAAACTTGTAAACTTGTTACCTAAATTGCGACCTTTATTTTGCTTCTAAGAGAATACCAATAACAAGCTTCCATGTTTCACAGACCAGTCAGAAGCTGTGCAAGAAAATATTCCCATCTGTCAGTTTAAATCAAAAGCAGCATGTTCAAAACTCCAACCCTACCTATCACAATCTTAATTACAGCAAACAGACAGAACGCAGACACAACAACATCACAAACAGCTTATACATCCACGCAGGAGAATGGTCTCGATGCTAGAGCCACGTCGTGTGGCTGACAGGCATAAGCCAAGTCATGAACTTCACAAAATGAGCAGCACTGCAGTTAGAGCCGTTACCTCTGACCTGCAAGCAAGAGCTCCTTAATTATCTTCCGCTCCATGGAAGATGCTGGGTACCACAGTCACACCAGCCTCATGAGCCAGCACTTTCTACCGTGAGCAGGAATGCAACTACACTGCATGCCTTTAGCAAGCTCACGGTGCGGTAACGGGACTTTTGGCCCCCAACATGGACACACCACAAGGTCCATGCAAGATACAGGCAGCTCACAAAGGGGCAGCAGATGGTGAATTTACCATCTGGAAGGAGGCAGCTGCTATTGTGTGTGGAAGCATGTCACATTGTTCAACCAAATCCTTTTATTTACATATTTCCTTCTTATATGTGGGAAAAGCAAATATTATGAAGCTTTGTTGTTCCACTAAAGGATTCTGCTGTTACAGTACGCTGCAATTTTTACTTAGGAATAGAGTGGGTTAGGGAGGAGGGAATGCAGGAGAAAATGCTGAAGGGGAGTACAGGTGTTTTTCACCAATTTAGTACAAACGTGGATGTTAGTAATAGCTCCAGACCTCTCTGTTTCCACCTAGAAAAAAGTTACAGTGCACAGGAAAAACAGTCATCAAATGCCATATCCACTTCACTCAAAGCTCTTCTTAGTCATACCTTGCTGCTTCAACAAAACCCGTAAGAATGGAGAACTTCTAGGAGTCACCGTCAGAGTTCCCCTCTTATCAACTGAGTCACTGCCGTAGTACCTTTCACACATTACAGATTCTTGTTATCACCTCCTAAGACTACGAGAGCTCTGTTCCCGTTAGATGCAAAAGAGAGCATAGATGATTACCTTGACCTGGGAAAACCCTCAATTTCAAATTGGCACACAGAAATCTCAAGTATAGTTTCATGAAGATGGAGGAGAAAAAAAAAAAAAACAGAAAAAAATAACCTGTATTCTTATTTGTTTCTTCTTACCCTGCTAACACCAAACCCTCCCCGCCCCAAGCTTTGCATCTGAAGACTTGATGCTCCTATTCACTGTTTCATTTCAGTCTCTCAATTTCTCTGAGCCTAAAATGCACTCTTAGTTTTACCATTTTTATCCAGACTCCACCTTCTAACACTTTATCCTCCACCTCTGCCAGATCTGTAAGGCTGCATTGCTTCCTTAATGCACAGTATTTGCAGAGTTTAAATTAAGGTAAGTTTCACTCAGACTTTACCAACTTTAGGTCTTCCTTCTGCCTCGTTAGTTACTATTCAGCAGTTAACAATTTTTGACCAAGTCTTTGCAGTTCTCCGCATCACGAAGAACTTCCTGCCAGAAAAAGCTCTGCAAATATCTATCAACTACTACACTAGATGCACCTTTAAGATAATGAAATAAGAGTTGAAACTGACTTGGAGCCAAGTAAGTGTTCTTTGTCCACTATGCATGAAATTGAGCATTACATACTCTTCTAGGAAAGGGGGATGAAATCCCCTCTCTCTTTTGCACCCCTATGCATTTTTCTAAGAGTAGATACAATGCACGTAAGCATACCCACGTAACCCTAATGAAGAACTGTGCTTTCCTCATTTGACTGTTCCAAAACCCTGTAGAAACAGCATGTGGAAAACTGAACCACTGTGCTGCACTTCAAGATGAGGAACCAGCCAACTAATGTGGAAAGTCACTACCACAGGCAGTCCTCAGTACACCAGCTGTGCCAACCCGTTAACCATGGGACTTGCACACACCTCCAAAAGAAGCCATTAAGACACTTTCAGCAGAGTTCACATCAACTCTGGGCTAGAACGCCTTTTTCTGTCTGTACCAAGAGTAACTACTACAGAAACAAGTTAATGCCGCTACACGAATCAGCAGACACACACTGACAATAATTAAGGAATTTCTAAGATATTGTTCATCTTGTCTGCCATTAACTTCATTAAATGTACCAGAGGCTCCTTCACCTTCCTCCTCCTCCTCACACCTCACCCTCTCTAACCAAGCACGGGTTTTTGTTTTGTGCTCCATTCTCACCTCCTCTTGCAAGCTGGAATGCCTCTCTGGAGAGGTACATCATGCCCATGGATAGATAACTGCTTCTTTAATGAGAAAACCCTGACAGTTATACACTAGGGTGCAATGCCTGAATTAAAAGATGTTCAATACTTCCCACACGCATCAGGAACAACAGTGGGGGAATGTAACCTAGAGAGTACAATCCATACATGACAAATCCAACAGCGTGATGTTAAAGAACTGTGTGTACAATTAAGAAGAGAAAAAAAACCCTCCTGTTTCTAGACTTGAATATAGAACAAGATAATTACTACAGAGGCTCAATAACATTTTACTTTTGGAGGAATAAAGACGTTTCTCTAGCATTCCTTTTATTGCCAAGGAGTGGAAAGAGCAAAAAGAAAATTTCTCCACGGATGCTTAGAAGGCACAAAAATCTATGCAAGAAAAAGTCTGTGGAAAATGTATGGTTTGAACAAGATAATGCAAGCAATTCCTTAATCTTCTGGACTAAGCAAGTATCCAAGCTTGAATCTTGTCACTTCTCCAGTGTTACTCTACTAACAGATGGCAATATAAAACAGGAGTTGATTGATTTATGGTTACTCTTAAATTTTAGAAAAAAAATGATGCAATTTATCTATAAAATAACCATACAAAACCCAGTGAGTAAGGCACAGACAGAATATCCCTTTGTGCATGTCCTACATACGGGTGAGCGTTTACATAAATACACATAATTTTACAGAAAGCAAGAGGTGGACTTAGAATAATAGAAAAAAAAAGAGACCAACATTTCAGAAAAAAATCTTACACAAATCTACACATAACTACCATATGATTCCTGAGTTGATTATCAAAGGTTGGCTAAGCCTAGATAGTTTCTGTAAACTACTCTGGAAAAGAAACCAGTGTATTCTGCAAGGGGAAGTTGATAGAAGAAACCCTTGTCCCTGTTAGTTATTAGTAAGAAAATCATATACCGCCCACCCCCTGCTGAGCCAATGACAGTAATGCTTTATAGAAAACTGTAAAATTTTAAATATTCCCATGTAGTTACATACTCAGCTTCTTCAAATATAATTACGTACAGCTAACATCTCAACACTAACATTAACTGGACAAACTGGCAAGATACAGACTGGATGGGTGGTCTGCAAGATGGGTCAGGAATTGGCTCACAGGCCGTTCAGAGCGCGGTGATCGGTGGTTTGTACTGTCTGGCAGTCTGTCACAAGTGGGGTCCCCCAGAGACCGACACTGGGCCCCACGCTGTTCAACATCTTCATAAATGAGATGGATGATGAGATTGAAAGCACCGAGTTGGTTGATGACACCAAACTGGGTGGTGAGGTGGACATCCAAGGAGACCTGGGCAGGCTGGAAGAGCGGGCTAGGAAGAACAGTATGAAGCTTCACAAAAACAAGTGCATGGTCCTGCACCTAAATCAGAATAACCAAAGAGCCCAGCCCAGGCTGGCATCTGTGTGGCTGGGGAGCAGCCTTGCCGAGAGGGACCTGTGGTGGAGAACAAGATGAGCCTGAGTCAGCAGTGTGCCACTACAGCAACAAAGGCAGTTTGGACCTTGGGCTGCATCTGCAGGAGCATTGCGAGCAGAGACAGAGACGTGACCATCCCACTGCACCCAGTTGTCAGGCTGCACCTGGATGGAGTACTGTGTTCAGTTCTGGTCCACACAATTCAAGGCAGATGCGGACAGACTGGAGAGGGTCCGAAGGAGGGGCACAAAGATGATCAAAGGGCTGGAGAATCTGCCCTATGAGGAAAGACTGAGTTAGGCCTCTTCTCTTCGAGGAAGAGAAGGCTCAGGGGACCTTATCACAGTATTCCAGGAGTTAAAATGTTTTTACAGTGAGAACAATCATTACTGGAGCATACATTAATAATTCTAGTAAAAACATACCTGGAAGGAAAAGGTAGGTATTCCAAGCAAACTTATTAAATATTTAAGCAGCACTGTTAGCGACCTTAGAAAGACTACTTCTTTTTAAAAGGCAAATACTTGAGCTTTTACAACAAAAATTATGAGATCTGCCTATATAGAAATTAATTATATGATCTGTTTACCAACCTAAGGATTTCTTGTACTTTCCTTTAAAGTTTTCCCTATTAGCTACTGCCTCTGCCATTATTCTCATCTACTTCAATTAAAAATTTTCAGCAAAGAGGTCCTGTAACACTGACGCTCAACTATAAACAGTACATTCACACATGTAAAGAATCACTTAAGTTGGAAGTGATCACTGGGAATCATCTAGTTCAGCCTTCCCCCCTGCCCCACTCAAACAAGATCAGCTACAGCTGGTTGCTCAGGGACATTTAGTTGGGTAACAGACATCTCCAACAACTCCACAACCCCTTTGGGCAACCTCTGTCACTGTTTAACAACTCCCACCATTAAAAAAAACTGGGTTTTTTTTCATATTCAGGTGGAATTTCAAGTTTTTTAATTTGTTTCCATTGCCTCTTGCCCTGTCACTGGGCACCACTGACGACAGTCTGGCACCTTCATCTTCATTCCCTCCCATCAAGTATTTATATGCATGGATAAGACCCACCCGAGCCTCCTCTTCTCCGGGCTGAACAGTCCCAGCTCTCTCAGCCTCTCCTCATCTGACAGATGACCCAGCCCCTTCATCGTCTTGGTGGACCTGCACTGGGCCCACTTTAGCAAGTCCATGCCTGTCCTGGCAAGCCCAGCACTGGACACAGCACCAGTGTCACACACAGACCATGTGTCTCACCAGTGCTGAAGGACCACCTTCCTTGAGCTGCTGGCAACGCTCCTCCCAACGCAGCCCAAGACACTGTTAGCCTTTTTTGACATGAGTGTACACTGCTGGCTCTGTCCACCCGGACGCCCACATCCTTGTCTGCAGAGCTGCTTTCCAGCTGGTCAGCCCCAAGCCCGTGCCAGAGCTTTGCATTTCCTTTGTTCAACTTCACTGGATCCCTCACAGCCCAATTCTCCAGCCTGTCCAGGTCACTCTGGATGGCAGCACACCCACCTGGTGTTTCAGCCACTCCTCTCAGTTTAGCATTGTCTGCGAACTTGCTAAGGGTGCACTCTGTCCCAGCATCCAGGTCATTAATCAAAATGTTAAATAGCATTGGCCCCTGGGTACACCCTGGGGAACACCACCAGTGACTTGCCTCCACCTGAACTTTGTGCTGCTGACCACCACCTCACCGTCCATTTATCTAACCTGTACACTGCCAGCTTGTCTATGAGCAGGCTATGGGAGACGGTGTCAAAAGCTTTACTAAAGTTGAGGTAAACTCTGCCCCTTTCCTCCCGAGCCAATGACCCCATTGTAGAAGGCTGTTAGGTTGGTTAAGCACGTTTTCCCCCTCATAAATCCATGCTGGCTACTCCTCACCACCTCTGACACAAACCATAATTTAAAGACAGACTCATGTCAGTACAGAAACTTCTTCCCACTCCAGAGTGACAGAGCAGGTATTATACATAAAAATAAAAACACTAAAGACTGCCTGCAGTCTTTATATAGTATATAAAAATATATAAAATAGGACAAGTATATAAAACTTGTCAAGCACTGGTAACATTTTATTGGTACTGACCAAACTCCAGAGGGACACGGGGGAATACAGAATCGTTTCACTGCAATACTTCTATGCAGCACAAAGACAACGTTAAAACAAGATACCTTCTCCTCCTTCCTGCTCTGCCTAACAGCGAGACAAATACAAAGATTTTTTTTGCTTGTTTTCTTAAAGGAGAAAGAAAGGTATGTGAGAAACTGAAAAACTACTACAGGACTCCTACAGCTGAACCAACAGATGGGGTCCTACACTGAAGAGACCCCAATGCCGCCACTGGTAAAATTTGTGCTCTTCTCTACTACCCAGTCAGAAAATATTAAGGCAAGAAAAGGTGAAGAAACATGACACAAAATTATGCTTCTCAGTAGGGCAGGCCAGCACATGCAGTGCATAAGTCCCACACTGAAGTTCTGGGAGTCAATACACACAGAAAATAAAAAAACTAGATAAAGTGCAGGTCAGCAGACTCTATTCACTGTTTAAACAACATGACATCATCTGATGTTAACTAGAAATATCGACTGGAATACAGAAAAGTCATCCTCAAACATTTTCCAGCATCTAATGCTGTTGTTGTTCTGGTTTTCTTCATCTGAAACTTGAATTTATATACGTACCTAACATATTCAGTTTACTTTCTGCTTCACTTCCTATATATGGTTAGGTACGATTTTGCTCTGCTACTTTTAGCCATTCATTTAAGTCAGCACTTGTAACACCACACATTCAGCCAGAACTAAAACCAGATTTACATTCAGGTCTATTTTGTAAGTGGCCAAATCAGTACAATACTCATTAACTTTAAAAAAATAAGGTGTTTCTCTTCCTTAGAGAACAGGAATTAATAAAGAAACTTATTATCTGAAAAACAAAAGTTTACCTGCTAACCACATTAACTGTTAAACAGAAAAGAAACCTCATTCACTAAAATGAAGTCACATCACATTTCATTTTTCATTTTTATAGTACCTAACTGAACATGCCAATATTATTTCCCCTCAGTTTTCAGATTCACTCAGAAGTGTGGAAAAAGGCCTTTTCAGCCTTTCAGCCATTATTCAGAAAAAAAATTCCTTTTCATGAGTTACTGGAAATAAAAAAATGCTGCAGAACTCTGGACCCACCACCTTCAACACTCATGTGAAGAAATTAGAACTTCACACTAAGTTCGGGCAGAAAAATGTTCTACTTCCATGCAATCCACACTTATTTCATATTTCTGTATCCATCTATCTTCAGCTCTTTTTCTCACTATTAATTTGGCCCAACAGACAACAAGAGTGACCATAAGAATACATCCGCTTTGAGTAAGATTTGTCTTAACCAGACAGTATTTTGACAGCCCATTTTGTTTTGTATGGTTGATAGCTTTCGATTTCAACCGATTTCCATTTCAAACTGGTAACCACTGCTCAAAAAACACTGTACGAAAATGTCCGTTTTGCTGAGTATACTGAAATGGCTTCTGCCACCTTGATGCAACACTAGGATCTAAAATAATTTTGTCAACTAAGATTTTTAATCAAATACATAAATAACTGAACTATTCCACATACCGCTGGTTTACAACTGAATTAAATAGCATTCATTCATTAAATCTGAAGGCATTTCCTTACACTACTTCAGCCTCTGTGGGAAAGTAACAGAAGATTGGCAAGGAGGACTGTCAACACGCCCAAGTGACTTGCACCTGGGGTGCTGGACAACACATATATCACACTAATCGTTGTTCAGCCTTATGTATTCGCAAGTAGAACATCTGCACTTAGATAACAAAATTCTGTGATGGACTCAGAGACACCTTAGCTAGCGTACATGGGATTACTGCCTTGTTTAAGAAGATCAAAGCATAGTAAGAAACTATGCCTGCTTGAACCCTTGCGGGAACAGCAAGTCTGCGCTCTCACTCTTTCACTCTCTCGCTAACGAGGCCTCTCTCGCTAATGACTTTCTCACTCTGCGGTGCCTGCATCCCCCAACTTGCGTGCTTCTGCCCAGGTGCTGCTTTGGAGATTCCCTGGTCTGCAAGGTACTGAGATTAAATTTGTTCTTTGCCTTTCATCCATGGTTTTGTGGTTGTTCCTGCGTCGTGCCTGTGTCGGCTCACACAGCCTCTGTCAGTGAGATTACCCAATGGGGTAGAAAGCACGAAAAAAAGTTAACAAAACAAACATCGAATTGCCCACTCTATTCCCTACCGCCCTGTGCCTCCCACCCAGCACTAAGCTGTAATGCAAACACGCTACTGCTGTGCTCCAGAAAAATGAAAAACCACACACACACACTGAATACACAAGCCTTAAGTCAGTTTCACTCCAGATGAAAGAAGATAAAAATCAACCCTACTTGGGGATTTTGAGTTTGCGAATAAAGAGAACCTGTTACATGCTGACAATCTCCTCCACCTGCTAGAAAATTAAACATAAAAAAGAGAAGACATACTCCCCTTTTCCTTGGGTACGTGGAAAAGAGAAGAGGAAATCAAGTGTGTTAGGTGCCTGCTAGCAAGGACAAACACATCCTGACTGCCCTGAACAAACTATATTTACAGCATCCTGATGGGAAGTGCAGAACTTGCATCTGCTTCACTTCCCATCTCTTCAGGTTAGTTACTGTGAAAGCCAGAATGTCAACTATATGGTATTTAAAAACTTATTCATGTTTATAAAAACATTTGGTCTGTAACACTTTTATGGCCTAACACTTGCAAACTGGGAACTCATTCAGATTTTGTTTGGTTTGTGGTGGGTTGTTTTGGTGTTGTTTTTTTTTCTAAATTTGCAAAACAAGTTAGGAGATGAAAAAGTTAAAAAGTTGTATCTGAGTTTATGCAGAAAGCTTCATTTCATTTTATACTTAAAAGTCTAATCTATGATTGGAATATGAACTTGTAAACACCAGCAGCAACTTTTACTGAATATTTTTGTTTGGAGTCAGTCATCAACCACTCAGCAAACCCTGAAATGCAGTGCATGTCCATGGCAAGGGAAAGAAGCCTAACAAATTGTCACTGTTGTGAAAGAAAGAATGCCTTTTCACTCTTATACAGGAGAGCAGTAACTTTGTATCACATAGGGCAAGGCCAGAGTGAAGAGCACTCTCAGTTTTTTGATGTATACACATACTATATTGTAAGCATTTAAGACAAAGAAACAAAAGCATTTGACAGAATTGTGGAATTATCCATCAAGCCAACCCTGCATTCCTCCTGTAAAAACTGAATGAATTAGGAGGAAGTGGGAAAGGGTGGAGCTGGCAGTCATATTTAAACAAGTGGAACAGAAGTTTTGTAATCACTTTCAACTGGAGAAATTTAATCCAAGTTTGAATTACAAGATCAATTACTGCTCTTAAAGACTTATATTGGACCTTTCCTTATAGAAGATGACAGATAATATTGATCTCTATTTTTGGTAATAAATCAAGAGTTCAACTCCATAGAAGCAGATGGTATGACTACAAAGAAAAGGCACTTCCAAAATAAAACAGCAGGACTGAAATGATACAATTTACTATTGACATATGGCCAATTTAAATGACTTAACTGAGAATGGTAAAAACTGATTCTTTATAAAATAGGTAAGAGATGAATGCAAGGAAAAAAGGTTTCTAATTTTTTTTTTATCAGCCAACTTAATTTTTTTTTATCGAAAAGTCACACACTGAGGACAAAATTATAACGAAAAGGCAAAAATACAATGAAAAAGGTTAAGTATATGGAGCTACAAACTTCTGAATGAATTTTTTGAGAAGTGTTTTATTTCTCGGATGTTTCCGCATTAAAGAATCTTCACGAGAAGAACATTTAACTAAAGAGCTATGCCCTGTTCCTGCAAAAAATTCAGTGTCCCCTTTGTGCGAGCAAGGTAAGTAGCCTTGTCAACCAAAACGAAATCAGGGCCTCTGCAGTCCCCAGCAGTACATGCCCCTAGCATGTACCCCTTGTCAGAAATCTAACATCCTCTTTCATGCAGGTTAAACACCATGCCTGCAAACGACTTACACGACAACATTCTGACTGCAAAATCCACTCAGAATTGTAGATGTGGTGACAATTATTTAGAATTGAGCAGGTGATTATTCACAAATTACCCCACCTTCTAAAAATATTTCAAAAAAGCTTGCCTTTTGGCTTCTTCCTCAGTTCTCTGCGGAACTTAGCCAGTTCCAACATAAGAAGCAGTCTGATCTTTCAGAGAGAAAACCAGAAGAGCAGAATTCTGTTATCCCACCAGCTTGGCAGACAACACTGAAGAAGTAACTTTGCTTTTATGTGCTTCCATTTCCCTCCTTATCCTTTGTCAAATCTGCCTAATCCTATTTCTAGGTCATCAGGGAAGTCTACAAGTTTAACACTATTCAAACACTGTCTTAACAAAACGAGGACTTAACATTTACAAACTTCCACAAGAAGTCCAGAAACCACAAGTCGTCCAGAAATTAAAAAAATACAGGATTACTAGGAAGCCTGTCAAGGTTAGAGAGATTAGTTTAAAAGAAACCCTGTAATGTTACACTTTATGTCCTCCTTATAACTACAATGGGTCCTGAAATCTTGGAAGTACCTGAAATAGTGCAGAAGTTAACTTTCTGACAGCGGAGTTAATGACAGAAAGCAAGTAAGAACCCAAATTGAGAGGGGTTTTCAGATTAACTTCCTGACCTGTATCTTGAATACATCTGCCACTCTGTACCTCAAAACCTCAAACTATTGACTATACTCACTGTAACTTCAGGAACAACGTATTTCTAGATACCAATGAAAACAATTTAAGCCTTTGAAGCAATTTCTTTTGGGGGAGAGCAAGGTACCTGCTCGAGGGCTATTTTCTGTTCTAATACAAGCCTTGCAAGTGCTTTACGTAAACCTGCAGACTTTCTACAGTTAAATCCAAAGGTTTTGCTTAGACTACCTACTAATTACACAAACTCCCCGTATCATTATCTGATCTTACATTTCACACAATATAAACACAGAACTGGTCTGCCTCTAGTGCAAGATTCTTTCTATTACCAGCACTGCAGGAATCCCGATTAACCTAATGGATGGATAAGTATAATAAAACCTAACTGCATGTTTACAGTTTCTTTTTTTTTTTCCAACTGTCTCCTCTGTCCAAACGCAATCTAATTAGAAACAACTTTAGTTTAAATTGGTTGAGCAGCAAAGCAGGTAGACATTATTTAGGACAAGGGGTAATGGTTTTAAAATAAAAGAGGGAAGATTCAGACTAGATAATTGGGAAGACATTTTTTACACTGAAGGCGGTGAAACCCTGGCCCAGGTTGCCCACAGAGGTGGTGGATGCCCTATCCCTGGAAACATTCACGGTCAGGTTGGACGGGGCTCTGAGCAACCTGATCTAGTTGAAGGTGTCCCTGCTCGTGGCAGGGGGGGACTAGATGGCCTTTAGAGGTCCCTTCCAACCCAAACTATTCTTTGATTCTATTCATAAAAATAGCCTCTCTGCTAACGCTTTAAAATACAAAATTAATTTTAATTCATTTTAAATAAACATTTCAAGATTACCTGAAGTTAAAAAAAGACCAAACACGTGCACATTATTTTAACTATGCTTGCACGTGAAATGGGAGAGTTAAATATTACTCTTCTTTTTTTCTTTAGCAGAAAGCAATGCAATACTAAATAATGACACGATATCGAAATTACTTCATGCCACGGACAGCGTTTTCGTTAGATTTAAAAAAAAAAAAAAAAACAAAAAAACGTTTGTGGCTCTTCTGAGAAAGGCTACGGCGCTACCGGAGATTGGAAAAGTCTCCCCAACAGGTAGTTAAACCACAACCGGAATAGCTCACTCTTCCTGGCAGCCTGCAGTACCGCTGTGAAAACTTGCAAAAAAAAAAAAAAAAAAAAAAAAGAAAAAAAAGAGAAGGAAAAAAAGCCACCCACAAACCCAAAAAACCCAACTAACTCTGCTCGACCAGGGCGCCCCTTCCCGCCCCCCCCCCCCCCCAGGAGCTGACCCCAGCTATGACCGCAGTCGCACCTTCAAGGGAAGGGGGAGCTTTACCTCCCCGCCTCGCCCTCCGCCCCCCGTCCGCAGCACACGGCCGGAGGAGGAGGAGGAGGAGGAGGAGGAGGAGGAGGAGGAGGAGGGCTACCCCCCTCCGCCGAGCAGCCGCCGGCTCTGCCCGCAGCGCGACTCCCGTCCCCGGGCACTCTCCCGGCGGAGCAGCCTTCCTGCCGGGGCGGAACCGGGGGATACGGGACGGGACGGGACGAGGTTGCGGGGGAAGAGGGCAAAACTTCTACGGGACTTCCACGGGAGTTTGACACACACTTTCCACGCGGCCCCCCCACACCCCCCGGCGGGGAAGGGGAAAAGGGGGGTGGTGGGGGGTACCGTCCGGGCGTGGTGGGCCCCGGCGGGGCGGCGGCTACTCACTGGTTGGTGGGGGGCGCGTTGAGCGGGATGGCCACCTCCTCCTCCTCGTACTCCGGCCCGTCCAGCGAGTCGCCTTCATCCACAGTCCCCAAACCCCCGGATAAGGCGGGCGGCGGCGGTAGCGGCGGGAAGGCGGCGGTGCCGGGATCGGTGGCCCGGGCCGCCTCCGGTCCCGCCGCCGGAGGGGCAGGCCCCGCGCCCAGCTCCAGGAGCCCCAGCACCGAGCACAAAGCCGGGCCACCAGGGGGGCCGGCTCCCGGGCTGCTGCCGCCGCCGCCGCCAGAACCGTCCGAGAAGGGGCCTTGCGGCCCCGGCCCCTTGCCCCGGCACACGGTGGGGTAGTGCCCCGGCTCCGCGCCGCCGGCGGCTCCCGCCGCCCCGGCTGAGGTAACCGAGCCGCCCTCCTCACCCCCGGCCTCGGCCGCCATCATGTTGAGCCTCGCCCCCCCCCCACCCCCCCCGGCCCCCCTCCGCCGGCCGCCGCCGCCGCACGCCGGGGAGGTGGCGACAAAGGGGCCCCGGCCCCCGCCCCGCCCCGCCCCGGCGGGGAGCGGAGCCGGGACGAGGGCTAAACTTCCCCGGCGGTAGACGGACTGGGAACAATACCCGGCTGGGCGGGGGCTGGGCGCGCAGGGCGGCAGCTCCGCAGGGCCCCGGCGGCAGCAGCCGCCAGCGGAGCGGCTGCGGCGGCCTCACCCCGCCTCCCGCCGGCCGGCCCGGCAACGCGCGGGAGACAGACGGGCCGCGCCGCAACGCGCCTGCGCGGTGCACCCCCCCCCCCGCCCCCCGCCCTTCCCCTCACACACAGGCACGCGTGCGCGGGCGGGAGAGGCCCCGTGAGGGACCCCGCGGAGGGGGTTCGGCCGAGGTGTGGCGGGAGGGGGTCCCCCCGAGCCCTTGTGGGGCCTTTCCGCGGGGGAGGCGGTGTGGCGGCGGGGTTTGGTGAGGGGCCGCGCTGCGGGTCCGGCCGTGAGGGCGGCTGCGGTCCTGCCGACCGCCCTCCTGCCGGCCGCCCCGGCTTTAGGGCCTCGGGGCGGCAAGCCGCCTCCACCGGCGCTTCACCGGCTTCGGGCCTGCCTGCCCGCTGGCGTCGGTTCTCTCAAAGAATCCGACTTAAAAAGGACCCTTGCCTCTGCATATTGTCGCAAAGACTTGGTATTACAGCAATAATAAAAAAATGCATCCTAGAGTGTACAAGGTACTGTTTATCTTGCTCCGTGCCTGCAACTCGGCACTTTCCTGAAATTATACCTTTGTTTTTCGTTTGGTTTTGTGTTTTTTTTTTTTTTCCTCTTGTTACTCAAGCCTGCAAGCTGTCACACCCCCACAGTTTATCTTTTGTCATTAATAAATGCTGATAACCTGAGCGGGTTTGCTTGGCACATCGGGTCCACCTCACAGGTAAGCACCTCTGCGATCGAGAAGGCACCGTGTGACAAACATGACCAGGCAATATGAAATGTAGATATCTTCTGATCCCCCCCCCCCCCCCCCATTCCACCGGTGTTAAAAGAGCTGACAAATAGCAGCACGTTGACACTTGTACGTCTCTCAAGAGTTCTCAGAAGGCATCTAAACATTCAGGTTTTCAAAGCTTCGCATTACCCAAAAGTATTAAGTGAATTTTTCCCGAGGCCACTAAAACAAACTACTGCGCCCACCTTCGCAGCTCTCCAGCCAACCTCTTTTTATCTGCTGAAATGAAGTTTCGTATCTTGCCTTCTAAAGGCAAAATTTGCTTCCAGTTACACCACTAAGATCAGTGGAAATGCGCTGGGTTCGTGCCCAGTGTCAGCGAAAGGAGAAGCTGGCTCTA
Organism: Pluvialis apricaria; assembly: GCA_017639485.1. Taxonomy (NCBI): domain Eukaryota; kingdom Metazoa; phylum Chordata; class Aves; order Charadriiformes; family Charadriidae; genus Pluvialis; species Pluvialis apricaria. The sequence continues at coordinate 82,403,908 of CM030044.1, read as the reverse complement.
GCCCTCGGTTTACAGCACTGTAACACCTTCATACCCTAACGTTTTTCTGTTTAAGAAATTGCAGTTTTTAACGGCAGTCTCTTAGAACTTCGATTTTGCGTTACCGTGCTTCGGTATTATAAATGCAATTTCAAATAACGTAGCCTGCTGTTTCTGTGGGTTTCTATTTACTGCTGTTTGCTTTCCCTCACGGATTTCTAAATAAAATGATTTTAACACAGCCTTATTGCTGTTGTAGAAGTGATATGCCTAAATATAGAAATGCAGTGTAAATATTTATATAAAATTCCCTTTATGAGGCAGGCTTTCGCAAGTGCCTTCCAGGGCAGCAGCATGTGTATGGGTGCGTGGGGACTGGAAGGACAGCTGTGCCAAGAATTTCCTGCAGGAGGAGGCGATATGGCTGCAGCACTCCTTCAGGAGATTTATTTTGGGGAGAGCAGTTTTAAATTTGGCCAGGATTCCACAGAAAGAGAGCTTCTAGTAAGATCAGCTGAGGTGTTTGCATCACTGCCCCTGACACGCCATTTCTGTTCATTTTGCAGGCAAAGTTGCCTGTCCCAGGTCGCTTGGTGCTGCAGGCAACGCACATCGCCCTGCGTCTCCGCTTTCTTACAGCTTCCAAGTTGAGTCCCGTTATGAGAGCCTTCATGGGGCTTTATTTACATGAATATATATGAATGAAGGAGCAAGAGTAACGATATTTTTTCTTGATGCTTCTTGTGCGTTTGCAGATATGTCTTTTTCTGAAATCCCTGGTATAAAAGGTGCTGGGATAGTTAGTCCTTCATCCCTGCTGTGTGGATGGTGTCAGGTGAGATTCTCTGAAAAGTCTATTTGCCTGTTCCCTAGAGTCACTTTGCGGGATGGTTCATCTGGGAATATACACGATTTTCTTCTCTGCTGGCCATTGGGCCTGGTACGCCTTACCCTTGGTCTAGTATTGAAATGTTGCCTGGGTAGATTACGCCATAGATTACGATTTTTCTGATGTGATTTAAAAGACCGATCTGTAGAAAGGCCAAAACTGAGCCTGACACATAAAAGTATATTGTTGCATGTTTGTTATCGCTGCTGTTAAAGCTACCTGTTCTGTTGTTGATTTATGGTAAATAAAGTCCTCCGCACGGGATCCTGCCCGTGGAGGACTAACTGTCTGTGCCCGTGCTTGTAAATAAGACTGAGTGCTCCCAGGTGCGTGAACACGATTGTCTGCGGAGCCCGGGGCGCAGCGACCTTTCCTGCCGTGCCACCAAGCGTACCACCAGCGGAGGTGCGGCAGGCGTCCTTCCCGGCCGGTAGTCTGTGTGCAGCCACCCTGCTGTGGAAACCAAGAGAGCTCCCATGTGGAGTTGTGTACACGTCTGTACCAGCCAGCCTGAGAGCCCATGCACGTTTACAGGGATGCTCCATTCACCAGTGTGGAGTAGATGCAGCCATGATTGCCGTTATTTTATTAATAGTGACAGGTGCCTTTCATAGATCTAGCTCATACCGCAAAGGCTTTGGGATCCAAAGCTGTGTCTTCCAGTGTAGTGGTGAGCGAGTTACAGTGGCGTTGAGGCCTTTGAACTACGTTACTGACATGATAATACGTACCGTAAAGATGGTGACAGCGGTGAGGTGTTCTAGGCAGCTGAATACGTGATTAAGAACTCGAGTTTTCAGGCTGCGTTTTTCACTGATTTGCATGGCCTTGGGCAAGTCAACTGAATAAGGCCACACTTTCTCGGTCAGTAAAGAAGCTGTTTCACAGATGTGTCAGAGGATTAATTAGTTTTTTTACAACATTTGCAAGCTGCTAAACATTAATGCTTATTCGGATGAACAGGCACATAAAGTGAATGACCCAGTATTTCAGTTATCTGTAGGGAAGGTGTTGCTTTGATCATGGGCGCAAACAGCATGTAACCTTCACTTTCACTCCATATTTCAGCACAAAACCTGCTTCTCTCCTTTACCTGATGCAGTTTATTTCCACTTTTCCAAAGGTGTCATCCTATCTCAGAAATAAATAGCAACAGGGGAATTTTCAATCTTCCTGTCACTGATTGAGTAGTAAGAAAGTAGCTTTTCTCTAATGAACCGGGAATGCTCCAACTATTCCCATTCTTCCCCTTGTACTCCCACAACTATATAATAAACAGCTACAGTGAGTGCTAATTCTTCCTGCTTGCATGGCTGTTATAACCCCACGGGAGGCCACATGTATTGCTGGGGAAGTGGAAAGGTGGGCAGAGTCTGGGCAAGAACTTGAATACTGATCTTTTTATTTCCAGTAACTTAAAATCTTTACTTCCATCGTGTTTATATTTTCTTTTATTTTTATTGAATAAAGCTGTGCTCCCAGACTGATTATCATAAGGTAATAATTGAACAGTCATCATCACTGTCTACGTATTTAATTTTTGGGTCTGTGCTGTCAATTCTGCCGTGTTCATGGTACAAATTAGAAGCTGCTGTTTGCATTGAATATTTTGTTTGTATTGAATCTATGAATAGATTATTAATGATAAGCTATTTTTAAAATCTTTCCCTCCATTTTAAAAGGTCAACAGTTTTCAAATGTTATTTTTGTTTAATGACTTCCTGATTATTATTCATTTTTGTCACATGAGAAATGATCTCTCTCAGACTCCAAACTCTTCCATAACCTTTTGTCCCTACTCTTTTTGTTCTCATGTAGTTTGATATACTTTCAAATCAATGTTCAATCTGGAAGTGAATTAAGCCCAAATAAAAGACTGTAATCCCCATACTAATAGAAATTTTATCCTATCTTAAGAGTCACTATGTATACAACTTTAAAATTCATGAAGAAATTGCTACCGAATCACTACCTTTATTTTTGTCTCTTAAGCAGGTGCAAAAGTGTATGTGAACAACTACCTTGAGGTAATAATTTTTATTGGTGTGTGATACTGTTCTATTAATTTCTTTTGTTTGCCTTCCAAAATGGCTTATAAAGCTTTTGTATAGTTGCCTGTAATTGTTCACTTTCTCTTTTCAGTTTTAGAGCACCACCATTACATAGAGGCAGAGGTTTTCACTTGTCTCACTTCACTTCAGGCTGTATCTGGAAGTCTTTTTTTCCCCCTCTAATTTTGCATATTTCATGAGTTTAAATAGACGTGTGGTATTTCAGTCCCTTTTCACAAGCCCTTAGTGTACGCAGCAAATCTTCTTCCTTTCAGAAACAAATTGATGTTACAGTTCAATACTCAGCCTCAGCACAACGCATCTTTGAGTCTGAAGCCTTGTGGTAGTTACAACATAGAGGCTCAAAATCTTTTCTTCTTGGCACATCTTGTACCTTGCTGATCTGAGTCTGGTCGTACTTCAATCCAGTCATTCCCATTGTGAACATTGATGGAAATACTTTTCCTGCCTTTATTATTTGTACATCCTGACAGATTTGCTCAGAACCTGTTGCATTGCAGTTTTCTTGGGAATTAGAAAGTGTACAGTTTCTATGCCATACCATTTAAATGTTGTGCAGAGGTTACTGATTTAATCAGAGAGTAAATATTTAACTGTTGACTTTTTAAAAAATCAAATTTTTTTTGAGTGTATTACGCTGATGTCAGTATACATTTTACTCTGTTACCACATTACCAATGAATTTGCAAAATACCGTGCATTTTGTACTGTATTTTTCCGTGTGATACATTTCTAGTTTTAGACCATTTGCTGTTTTCCTGAAATTTAAAATGGTGGTTTGTGACATGCTGATGGAAACATACTGTATTCATCTGAATGAATATTCATCTTAGGTCATACAGTAGATATCAGCAAGTGAATTATTCAGAAGCAACCGTTTTAAGCGAGAGAACAGCATTCAGTAGCACTCTGTTTGGAGGCATTGCACAGCCTCCTGGCCACACCTTTGTCTGTACTAAGAGAGAGGCAGAAGGTTTGTTTGCTGCCGGCCTTTGCCTGGTAAGTTAGCGCCCAAATGTTTTTCTTTCAGACCTTCAGAAAGGATGGTCTTTCAGACCTTCCACAGTAACGAAGCAGACAATGTTTATTTCCACAAATCCAAACCACGTGCTATGAAAATGTGCCTGTAAAGGCTAATACCATTACATGTAGCGTAAGGGAGTGCAAAAAAAATGAAATTATGTAGAGCAAAACCAATTGAGTAGTGCATCAGGATACTCAAATTGTTCTCCTTACTGTATTTTCCTGTGGCCAAATACTTTTCTGTCATTTCTGTATGTGTCTGAGAAAATGCATATTCATTGATGTACCTCACTGCAGCTTTTTATGATGTTGCAGGATTTTGCTTCTTAGAAAAGCCACTGTGGTTTGACTTTTGGATCCATTTTACCTGCTAAGTTAAAGTCCTAGCATTTCACGTAAACCTCCTGCGGTGGGTGTTTTAAAAATAGGCACAAATAATGAAAATTTTACTGGTGCTTACATTTAGATTTTCTAGGTGCAATTGTTACTTTTCAATAACTCTTAGCTTGTATCTGGCAAAATATATTGACAAAGCAGTATGTTTCAGAGGTCAGGCTTGTTATTTCAGGCATAGCGCATTCAAACCCACGTGCACCTGTGCTGGCTTGTTCTCAGAGCGTTGTACTGTGTAGTATGGTCTTACATAGTCCTGGGTCGGGACTAACTTGGAATTGTCACTTTTGTGTTTTAATTTACAGACAAACCTGAAAATTCGAGAACTAGCCTAGAGACTGGATGAAACTGATCAGTAAGTGGAACTCAAACTGCAGGTCATGTATCTGGCATTCCCAAGGAAGGCTGTAGTTTGATAATTGCCAGCTGTAAACTTTAAGTGTGTTATAGATGAAAAAAAAATAAAGAGGTAAGTTTCAGTCACAGAGGCGGTGGCATATTATGTTAGCACACAGGAGGCAAGTGGGAGCGTGCTTTTCATTTAATACTGCATGGCAGCTGTAGCTGCCACGATGCATGTTCTACCTGAAACAGTGCAGCAACTGCCAGGGCATAAGTGGACATGGGGCCCAGAAGATAGACCAGCCATGCACATGGTGTATTTTTCCAAAGGAAATGTTGCGAGAGTCAAATCATAATAACAAACTGAAAAAAAAAAAGCACACGTAAAAACATTCATTTTATTTGCTTTGAAAAACTGCTTGTGATTTTCCATATGTGATTTTTTGTGTATGTCTTTGTCCTTATCAGTATCCTTTCTGATAGACTAGCTGTCTTTTTTAGTATATAATAGTTAATTAAGCAGCACCATCATTTTTCCTCTTTTGTGAGAGCTGAAGTTTATGTCCCTGAAAGGCCATGGCAAAACACCCCTTTAACTTCAGTAGCATCGGAAAAAGTGCTACATGAATGCTCTGTCAGTCCTACTTAAAGACTGTGGTCCTTTAATTTTAATTCGATATTATTGCCTATATTTAAATGCAAGAGAAACCTGTCACTTGATATTTATTATTTATGCCTTCACATAAAGCATGTATGCATTCTCTCCTGAACCTGTAAGCATCGAGTGACTCCATTTACAGATATACTTAACAGTTATGTTATGTTTTAGGCAACACTGAAAGTATCCTCAGTTTTGGAAGCAGATTTGTTAGCTATTAAGTTTTTTCTCCGTAAGAAGAGGCAAAAAAATGAGTTACAAAGCACAAACGACATTTTTTTCCATTTTGTGTTTGAAAATATTTAGCATGTGATAATTTTGCTGCTTAGTTAATTACAGCTAACTTCCATAAGGGTTCTCGAAGATGAATGACTTTAGGTTTATTCAGTAGATCTCTGACTGTTGATGGACAAAAATTTACACATTGACAAAATGTTCGTATTTTTGCAGCTGTTTAGGATGTTTATATAGGTGCTTTTACAGGAGCTAGGGAAAGGAAAAAATTCTGATAAGAATGAACAAACAGGAAAATGTCATTACACCCATAATACCTACAGAACTTCCCCTGAGACCCGTGATGTAACCTGTGCAGGATAATCCCAGCCGCTCTGTGGAGGACTCTCTTTCCTTTCAAGCTCAGGCAATTTTTCATGCTGTTTAGCCTGATACTTTTAAACAAAGAGTTAATCACACTATTGAGGAATATATCATTCTCATTAGTTTTGGTAAAATAATTTCTCAGTTTGTGTTTATTAGCTGCAATGACTTAGTATAAGCTGCCTACCTATATCTTGTGTTTAAATAAAGGACATTTCTGACAGACATAGCTAACAGGTGCTCCTGTAAATGAAATCATACGCATAACTTGTAAAAATCAACAAACGTCTATAATGCATATATTACTCAGCAGCCTCATATTCTGCATTGATGGTAGAAATTTATATCCTTGTAGAAATTTATATCCTTGCTTAATAGAACAGTTCAAGAGTATAATTTAAATATAGTCTTTCTAGATGTAGCTGTAATATAGGTAACAAATAGCTATATATTAGTCTTCTCAAGAAATATTTGTATAGTGGAGCTCATATAATGGAGCTCAATAATAATGGAAATTATTTCATTTTTAATTTTAAAATTTCACTTTAGTTTCCAGTTACCAGAAAATACTAATAAACTCTTTTGACCTATATCTTTAAATTAACACCTTCATGAACGGTGTCATTGAAAACAGAAAAATCAGGAAAGGAAATAGTATTTCCTTTACATGAGAGTAGTCTCATGTAATGGATGTGAGTTTAGTGAAGACGTGGCTGGATCTGGTATCATGGACATCAGATCTGCATAAAGCCAACAATTTTTTAAAATGGCTGTTCACACGGTGCCAACAAAATTTGTGTATACACTTACTGACTGTGCAGAAACCAGTATTTGCATGTGAAGCGTATGAAATATATTTGTAAAATTGGTAACTGTGTCTGAGGTCATATTTACACATCTAAAGTATCCATTCTGTATATGAAGATTCCTGTTTCCTTATGTAGATACTCCCATGAAACAAGTTCCTTCAAGTATTACGCTGGGATAGTTTAGGTGTCCTGTTCTTCTACTTACAGGTTAGCTTCTGTATGTCCTTTGTCCTAGGACGGATTTTTCAGTTAAGAAGTGTTTCTAGATTAGAAAGAAGAAACAAAATGTTAAATCCAATATGCTAAACCCAATTCTTAGCTATTTTTGTTACAGGGTGCAAGGACTTAATTAAGACACAGTGTATTAGTGTAATTGCAAAAATGAATAGGTGAAGTGCTGTGGTTTATGCTATGTAATTACCCAGACTCCTAAACTTCTTGACCTTCTAACATGTTCATCTAAATGTATACTTTTCAAATAGTCCACTTATTACTCTTTCCATTACTATTCTATTTCTTGCTTATGATACTATTTACTTGTATGGAAGCAATTTATGTAAGCTAGCTGCATTTCTGTTGTTGACTTTGAAATCAGTTCAACAGTAAGCAGCGACTAAGGAAACGAACATAAGTAGTCCATAGGTTTAAGGTGTGTAACCCATTCCAGAGTAGGCTAAACATAATCACACAGTGATTACTCTACTGGATTTTGCCTACCTGTGGATCAAATGCTAAGAGGTATTAAACAAGAAATTACTAGCTGTCATCCCATTATTCTGCTTGATTTTAAGTCAGAGGTACCTGAGGATGTAATTGTAATAGTGAAATCACTGCTGAACCTAATTACTTTAAAAGGGGTAGAAGTCTGGTATGTATGCTTCAACACGGCGTTGTTGATGATTACAAAGATGGGAGGTTCAAACATGTTGCATCTGATGTATGGCATCTGCCATACATAATTGGGGACAATTATTGTAGCAGCAGTTAAAAGTTAGTTATAAACAATATCAGTTACACTTGACATTTAAATAACTTATACACACTGTTTATATTTATTCTAAGATTTTTCAAGGTGTGCTGGTATATAGTTAGTTTGTTTGCTGCTTTTGCAGCTCCCCTGAATATTTTTGCAACCTTCACTGACATAGCGCAATTTACAAGGATATCCATTTCCTCATAATCAGCAATTACACATTGATTTTTTCTATTTGTATATATGTAGAATGGTGAAAGGTGCATGTGTTTAGAGAATTATGTCAATCACAGAGTATATAATAAGAATACACAAAACTTTGGCTCTATCCTGAAACTTTTACTGTGTAAACAGCAGTATATACATGGAGTTTATAACAGGAGCAGGGTCTAGCATAGTAAACAGAACATTTGGGAATGCTAAATGCTAGTGTCCTTGTATTCTAGCTAATGAGAAACTGCAGTGTACATGGTTAGAAGGAGTTTGTGAAACAAGGAGCTGCCTTGGAGCACACAAGGAATAAGCACATCCAGGCCCTGCACCAGGGCAGCATGGAGGTGATGTGATGGAATGTTCCGCTGTCAATAACACCAAGAAGGCAGTTTAATAGTACTTCAAAAAGACAAGAAAGCCAATGATCTTGATATAGTCCAGTCGTTTCTCTGAGAGGCTTTGCTTTCTGAGAAGAGCAGCTGGCAACTGGAAGAGTGCTGTGAGCTGAAGGTACCCCTGCATCTGGTGGTTAGCGGAGGGTCAGGATAGCGTGCAGTGGACATTCACTGTCTCTGAGATATGGAAGGTTAGGGACTGGAGGTTTTCCTCTGGGGCTTGTGAGACAAGCTCCAGTCTATTTTCAACACAGCTGCAGTAAATCAGGAGGTATTTTCTTTCTAGGGAGCAAAGGGTTCTGGGTTCTGGCTAAATTCATGCAAGATGATGGTCAGCAATTCCAAGAGGAATAAAGTCAGATTGGGAGGTTTCAAACAAGGTGAAGTTACCTTTCTAATGGAGTTAGAGCTGGCAGTGGGAGTGGGTCTTCACTGGTGCGTACCTATGTAGGATTTTGAGCCTACTGCTCCATCATTTAAAATCTGGCTTTCCCTGTAGGAAGAGACCTCTCTTTAGTTACAGATCAGCTTATGTTATGTCTGCACAAGAAGACAGTGTCCCTTCTCGGTGACAAAGGATGCTTCTTAACATTTGTGCTTCTGAGTTTTCGTGTACAAGTAGGGGAATTGTGGACTGACAGATCATCTGCTACAGTTATCTTCTACCCCTCCTTGTCTTGCCTTTAAATGTCTGCTAATTCCACGCCTCACGTTAAAGCAGTTGCTAATTGAAAAAGTTATGGGCTTGTGTATGTGAGAGATTTACAGCAGTGTGCATGACACCGTTCCAGGCTACAGCTTAAGTATAACTCAGTTTTCTGTAACTCAGATTTGCTCTGGGGAATTTATTCTTGTGGGAATGAAAAGTAATTTGCATTGACATATATTTGTTTAGCTACATCTGTGCCAAACTTTCTAGCAATTCTGCATTTGCCTTCCTGCTCTGCTTTCTCACCTTTCCAACCAGTTTACTGTCCTAACCAGCCAATCCAGCTATTGGTATCACCTCTGTTTCCCAGGGAATAGAGTACCTGGACGTCACAAATGCCTGACATCACCTCCTTGTCTGACGCTGGGGTTCGGCTATATTCTGCTTTTTTGTATGCCACAGTTGTGGTATCATCATAGCTAGCAAACGCACCTATTTTAGTTAGACCTTTACCATTCATCTGCACCTAAGCTAAGACCATGGATTGTATCAGAGCCTATGAAGAAATTAAAGCAAATCCTACTTATCAGTTATAGAAAGATGGCATATTTGAGAGTAGTACCATGACAAGCAGAGAAACAAGGTCTCGGAGGAATTGCTATGCAGTGCCATAGTGACAGTAGGGTGCTGACAAGAAAGTTAAAAACAATCAAGCAATTCTATAAGCAGCAATTTCTTATGAATATGTACTGCACACTTCTATGCATCCATGCCTTCTGCATCTTCCAACATCATCACCATCTCTTTTTTTCTCTAAATACTGTCTGAAGAGGGGAAAGCATAAGATTTAACTTGTTCTGAACCACTTGTGGACTATTTCATTGAAAGCCACATGCAGACTTGAGCTCTTGCTTTTGGCAGGGAGGGAGGAGAGAGGGGCTTTTGGGAGTCTTTCACCTTACTTTGTTTTCCTAAAACTTGTTGAAAAGTGATTACTTGCAAGTCCTGGTAAAGACTTGGTCAACATGTGGCCATTAGGTTCAAAGGCTATTGTAGGAGGCAGACATTTTCACACACTCATACAGCATGATCGCATATTCTTAGAAAGCAAGGCTAAACAAGATTGCCTTGGAAATAATGTTTATTGAATGCTATTGATACTATTATTTGCTTATGCTATACATGTGTGTTTTTAATCATGGAAGGAATTACTTTAGTTAATTGCTATAATATACCCAAAAAACTTTATCAATCAGTAAAATCTTAGTAAGCTACTTCCTATTAACATCAAATTTAGGCTATTTTAGTCAACAGAAACTCCCATCTGTGTTTCTTCAGCTTGCTAAAAAATATTGCAGCAACATGAAAAGTTCATCTTGGAGGTGCGTCACATGATGTATTTTACAAGGTACCGACTGCTTAAGCTCCAAAATTGGTGAAAATCATTGAAAAACAGCAATCGTGGTAACACAAACTTTAAGCCAGCCACAAGATGCAAGAAATTATATTTTAGATGCAAAAAATGCCATAGCAGAGTTGTAGGAGTTGCCTGTCAATTCAAAGATAGCCTCCAAGACCTGTGCCACTGTTGTGTTTTCCGTATTTGAAATGAAGAACAGCACACCTTCAATCAAGTGTGTCCTGTATTGCAGACAGACTGTACCCTGCTAATGGCAATCTCCCTGAGATAAGTGGTTCCACACCATGTTTTTAAAGTATACAGAAAGAGAGGTGGAAAGGAATTTAGTTCCAATATTTATAAAAAAACAAACCACCATCCAACCAAGAAAACCCAAACAGGTCCTGGGAAGACAGAAGTTGTACTAACATTCTCCTGAGTCATTATGCTACGGAAATTTAATATTGCAGACTAATATCTTAGTGTCCAGATCCTAAAAAGCACTAATTTTAGTGGCTGCCTACTGTCTTGTTTTGTTTCAAAAAGGCAACAGCAGAAGATAAAAGGCTGATAGAAGTAGTGAAAACTTGCTAGAATGTGGAAAGTTAGCCCAGCAATTCAAGGTATTTCTGAAGTAAGAGAATGAATAGAGCCAAATGAGAAAGAAATGGACAGAAAGAGGGTGAAGGAAAGCATCTCAGTAGCCACAGTGCTGGCAGGGGTGTCACTTACAGGGATAAAGTAGAGCCTCTTATCTAAGAAAATCAGACACAGAGGCAGACAATGGAGATATTGAGCAGGTGTCACCCAGCACTGGGAGGACAGACGGGTTCTTTTAGGGATCCTTGTCAGAATGATGATAACACAAAATTGTAGTTATAATTAAAGGTTTATTTTCTTAGCAGGATATTATGATTAGTATAGCACAGAATTTATGATTAGAATGGCACTGGATTTCTACAAGCAGAACCAATGTAGTACAATTTATATGTAGAACCATAGAATCATAGAATGGTTAGAGTTGGAAGAGACCTTGAGGATCGTCTAGTTCCAACTGGCCTGCCCTGGCCAGGGATGCCTCCCACTAGGTTCCTGGAGGGGACTAACTGTCCTAGCACCCAGGAACCTTGAGGGATGGCAGGAAAAAATCTGCTTGGTTTCTCTGCTTGGTGCACAGGACCTTCAGGGCCAGACAATGAGGGGAAGGGAACAAATGTGTCACCCACCACGTGACAGAGAATGGCTGCATCCTTCATAAAATGGCATTAGTTGTGCTAACGACGTTACCAGGGTCAGGTGCAGGGGGTACCGGTCACAGCAGGTAGACGCTATTGTTGGTGCTTATGGTCCAGATGGTCACTTTCTACTATTTTCCTCACTGGAATCCTGCTTCATTCTCAGCAGCCTGTCAGGCATGCGAACTCTACTGAAAAACTTCATAGAAAATAAAATGCCGTAAATGCCCTTCACTGTGTAACTCTGTGAAAACTCGTGAAACAACGTGCTCATTTTTCAAAGCAGGTACACAGACATACCCCTGGCAGGCCAAGAGAGAACTGCCATATCAGGCATCTTCTCAGCTCTGCAAAATTGTCTCTTTCGCTTTTCAGATGTCGTGGGGGGACTGAGCATGCGCTCGCAATTCAGGGCAGGTATTGCTTGCTGCCTGGAGACTCCTGATTACACTTACTGTTTACCCATCAGTTTCCCAAGAGCATACCCTTTTATCATCCTGCATCCCCTTTTGTGACAGTTAATTCTCTTCTAATCTGATAAAAGGTTTCATCAGCTAAAAGACAGGCAGTCTTGTGGAATAGCAGAGGGATGCCGGCATCATTCCTGTCCAAAGCACAACTTTGCCTAACAAGCCAGTCTTTTTCCATTACAATGAACAGGTGAGAATGCCTGGAAATGTCAGATTACAGGGTTTTTAGGATAACCGGCAATAACGCTAACCAGATTTACAAAAGTGATCAGACCTTAGAAGATGTGGAAGAAACACAGCTTGGTATATATAAACTCCTATATAAACTCTTAAACGAGCCTCTAGCATATATGAACTCTAAATACACTCTAGTATATATGAGGATTTGGATAGATTAGAGAGTGGGTTCTGTTAATTGCATGAATGTGACTGGAGGACAGTATATTTGCAAATTATTCTTGACAAGTAGAAGTTGTTAAAAGCCTCTCGCAAGAGAAAACTAGCTCTTTAGTGGGTGCACACAACTCTATCGCAACAGGCACGGAAGTAGGTCTGTCCACATCAAATTGGTTAGTACTTGTTGGGTAGGAGCAGTGATCAGGGACTCGTAGCTAATAGTTTTGAATCCATGAATGACTCGCGTTGACTTCTTGTCATATATAAGCTAAAATTTATGCAGGTCTTCAGGAAGATGCTTTTTTATTGTGGCCTTCCAGTACCTAAAAGGGGCCTACAGGAGAGCTGGAGAAGGACTTTTTACAGGGGCATTAGTGATAGGACGAGGGGGAATGGCTTTAAGCTGGAAGAGGGCAGGTTTAGATTAAACATTAGGAAGAAGTTTTTCACTTTAAGGGTGGTAAGGCACTGGAACAGGTTGCCCAGACAGGTTGTTGAAGCCCCATCCCTGGAGGTGTTCAAGGCCAGGCTGGATGTGGCCTTGGGCAACCTGGTCTAGTGGGAGGTGTCCTTGCCTATGGCAGGGGGGGGTGGAACTAGGTGATCTTCAAGGCCCCTTCCAACCTAAACCTTTCTATGATTCTATGATTTTTAGAATTTGAAATGCAGTTATAGAATTAATGGAGCGCTGGCTAGATTGTGCTAGATATTCCCACGCATGTGGTAGAAGCAATCATCATGAGATACCCACTCATGACATTTATGTGTACTTCGGGGGAAAAACCCTGCATGTGGAAGCAATGACTCTTAGCAGCTGTTTGTTTGGACTGGGCCAGCTGAGATTAAGTGCTGACATTAATACTCATGTTTTTAAACATAGTATAGTAAAACCATCAGTTGAAGAAAAAATGGAGAGAAAAAGAAAGAAGGGAGAAAAAAATATCTAAGTTTTTACTGCATAGAAATACTATAAAAGTTTTGCTTCAGTTAATAATGTAATTGACTATAGTGACATATCTGATACATATCTGTAATCTCTCTCCAATTGTCAAATTGAAAAATAGCCAATTAGAGTAATTTCACTCAGCCTGTAATGCAGTTGGATAGAGTATTAAGATTTCTTTGCCCTGGATTATCTGGTACAGTGCTGAGTACGTAGGCAGAATTCACACAGTTGCTTAAAAATCTGTGCAACGCTTCAGGTTTGTGCACAATGCATCCAATAAAGCCGTTTCAGCGTGCAAAGGAACTGATTCAAATAATGCACAGATCACTAGCCTCAGCTGTTTCTCCAAGTTGTCAGAAGTACGGAAAACAAGTACAAAAAACAATCTCCAGTTATCTTCTTGGGTCTCATGTAATTCTGCATAACTCCTACTGCAGCAGGAGAGGTGGTTACTGTCGAAGAACTATAGTGTAATTCTTAGAATAATTTGTTTCCTCTAATTTAGAATTTAGTGTATAAATTACCTAATAATCAAAAGATAATCTGTATAATACTATATATACTATTTCTCAGATGTTAATACACAGCAAACCGAAATCCGTGAATTTTAAACATGAACTAATACAAAATGAGATAAGCGTAATAATCACTTATAAAAGCTACTTGTACTTTTCAAGTCTTATTTTTCAAACGCTGTTCCTTATTTCACTAATATGATTCAGCACCAAAGATAAAAGATAAAATTCATGGTAATGTGTATATTCATGGAATAATGCCAAATCAGCTACGAGGAAACCAGTCACCCCAATCATATACTTGATGTGGGATTGAACCGTAGATGTTTCCATTTAAACAAGTTTCTAGACTGTGTCAGCATCTTTAAGATGTAGGGTTTTTTGACCTATTCTAAGCAATCTTTTTTAGAATCTCTTTCTAGAACTGCATGTTCCACTCCACCCATAGAAATGGAAGATGAGGGTGACTGTAAGAGATACTGGTGGGAGTCTGGTTCCTTAACACCTATTTAGATAAGATAAGGAACAGAGTCTGCTGCCAGTGTTCCAGTACAGACGCATTCACTTTAAAAGAGTCATTTCAGTGGATCATCAGAGTTAAGCAAAATGGTCAATACCAAACCATGTTAAAAACTTCTGGGAGCACTTTCACGTCTTCGTGCTCTGTAACCGAGGATGGATACTGACTCGCCCTGGGTTTGACTGCTCGAGATTCCCTTGCTTTTGGAAAGAAAGGTTTGTATTCATTTGAAATAGTCTGGTTCTGTTTTGATTTTCATATTGCATAGCAAATGCTACATGTTGTCAGAAAAAAAGGGTTTGATCAGTCCCAAGCTTGTTGTCCTTGAATTTTCTTTCTCAGAGAATTTGAAAAAGCCAGGTTTTCATTCTGACTCAGAGTGAAGTAAAATGTCAAAGCCTTGATGTGTTGTGGAAAAAATTTCCAACCTTTGCAGACTTCCACTCAATACAGATAAAAATGGTATGATAGCCCCACCCGTACATAAGCTGATTTCAAAATTATGTGTTCAAATGGGTTCTGATCCACTACATGCTTTTCTGTCTGCTGTCGTGAAAACCACATATAATTTGGGCCAAAGTTGCAGAGAATGTGCGTTACACAATTGCTTATGCCCTCTGAATGTATAATTATGCAGTTTGTTGTTTGTTTTGTTTTTTTTTTTTTTCAAAATTAAGATCAGTGTGTCTCTTGTTCAAAGAATACAAACTGCTTGGTAACATGCCATGGGTATTTCTTCACACATGTCAAAGTGGCCAACATTTACATAGAAAGAAAAAGAAGGAAGGTTGTGAGAGCAGGGATTGAAACAACCCAAAGTACTGTCTGAAAGAAAAAGTGTGCAAATGCTCCATCTGAACTACCATGTCACAGTCTTTCCTTCAAAAAAACTGAATTATTTGACTGCGAACACCTATATGTCTGTGGTGACTTATTGGATAGAGGTATATCCGAACTACAAAAAAATAGCAAAAACAACTTGTGTGAAAACTCTAAATCCTGTGCAGTGAACACGACACTGAAGCGTATCCAAATCTGCATCTAACGGCAGGTTAGATTCCCTGAAATCAGTATGTGAGAAGACTTGAATAATGATGGTTTTAGATATATCAGAAAAGGAAAGAAACCCAAGTGTCCTGGAGTTACGGAGAAACTACTCTGAATAATATTCAGATCCTTTTAAGCCTTACTGTCCAATTCAGAAGAAAAGAATTAAACATCCATTCATCAGTTATTTTTTATAATGATGCCAGGAATTCTAACAGTAACCTACACAAATGAAGTATTCAATATTTTGGGACTCCAGGTTAGCTGAGAGAAATTTGGAGAGAACAAGCAATGAGTACATTTTGAGTACAGGGCATGAGAAAGTACATAGAAAGGAGATGACTGAGGAAGTGAAAGAGGAGACCGGATAAACTGCTTTAAACTGTATGCTACTATTAGTGCAAAAAAAATGATTTTATATATCTTGGTTGATTAAAGTCAAAATATTTTTCTGGTTTGGGCAGTTAAAGCTTAACTCTGATTTTATAAAATAAACGATATTTCATGTTTAATCAATGTGAAAATGTTGCTGAAATTATTTAATATATGTTGTTACAGACACCTCAAATGTATTTTTAAGCATCCTGACTGAGGGAAAATTGCAGTACACCAAAGGAAGAGGAACATTCTCTTTAAGGCCTTGGCTATACTATAACTAGCTCCCCTGCAAAGTACAAGTGTCACGGACAGAAGCCCGAGTTAGTCCTGAATGGTCTGCTTCTGCTCGCGTGGTACAGCCCAGCGCTGTTGGAAGATGCGAGCTGAAACCCTGGTGTGTACCGAGCTCAATCCCACCCGTCCCCCAGCACGTATAACCTCACCGAGAGACGCTGAACCAGGAATAAAACAGTTGAGGCATGTGAAGCGCTCTTGTTTAGAAGGTGGTTTGGCTGATGCTAAAAAGTGGCAGAGACCTGTGCAAAGGTATTTGTTTTAAGATATTTTTTTTCTGCTGACATTTGTCTGACAGACCCCTATCCCACGCTGTCCATGTACAGTTTTAGGGGAAGTGGTGACTGGACCTACTGTATTAGCTCATTCCTTTATTTGGGAATGCTCTTAAATCAGCTTTGTAATTCTCAGTAAAAACTCAAAGCCTCAATGATATTACAGATAGCCTTCATTTATCAGCTATTATGTCATTGAACAAAAGCATTATTTTTCATTGAAAACCTCAGTAATTTATTTTTTGTTATGCTTATCTTCGACAAGAATGCCACTGTGTCTTGCTGATATGAGAATTAGTGTTCTTTGTATTCAGGGTATGCTAAAAGTTTTCTCTCTGACTCATGCCTAGATGTGGTGTTATTCACACAGTTTTAAAGGTAACTGTAAAGGTTTTACATTTCAAGGTAAAAGACTGTAGCTTTTACAGTTTCATTTGTTTATACTTCATGTTTGTTTACTTGTTGCCATTATTTACTGTTCCATTTGTCCAATAAGATTTTGCACTATAGAAAAGGGAGAGGTTTGTTCCGACACATCCTTCTTAAAATAACCGATTACTAATCAAGCAAGATAGTGATTTCTCTTTCCACTCTTTGTGTTTAATGGGTTTGGTTTGGTCTATCTTGTTGCTCTTTAAAGAAAATCAAAAAAGAAGGGAAAAAAGTGTTCCTTGTTCCCTCTTACAGTTCTTTATGATGTGCATAACATTTATTTTCCCAAATATGTGTTTTAACCTTGAGTTTTATTTTACAGTATGGGATTGAAATATCAGTTCCTTCACAGAAGAGCAAACCTGGCCATTCAGAGAGTGAAATATACCCAGCTTTTAACAAACGCAAGGGAAAATCTAAAGCTTCTAGTGGAAAACAGAGAGAACCCACTTCTCTGGCTATTTTGGGAGATGGAGCTGAAAGGGAAAAAGCTGACAAGGTAATAAAAAATGAGTAATTTCTGTAGCATTTAAGGAGATTATATTTATATCTGGAGCACAGGTTATTTTATCTTCCCTACTTTCAGCTGGGGGCAATGACATTGAAAGAAACAGACAAGCTCAGTCTGTTAATATGTGGCTCTGTGGCTGGTGTCACCACCACAATTTTGGGTTTTTCGACAATGGAATGGCATATGCAGCACCAGGCCTGCTGGCAGCAGACGAGGGTTGTCTCACTCAAAGTGGGAGAAGGCTCTTTGCCCAAGAGTTAGCGGGGCTCATTGACAGGGCTTTCAACTACACTCGATGGGGGAAGGGGGTATGATCAGGCTTGCCTGTGAAAAGCCAAGGGACGATGCACCAAGGAAGGAGGAACAGCGTGCTAGCAAGGGCCTGCGCCCGTTTGCTCCGAGATGTGCTGGCTACACTGCAGCACGCTTAAAGTCTTATGTAGGTGAGCCAGGAGCTCCTGGGGCAACATGAGCCAATGGGGAGGCACTGTTAACACACGGCAAAGGAATACCACCTGGAGAGCCGCGCAAAGGAATTGCAAGTGCTCCAGCCAAGTCAGCCTCAATGAAGACACAGCTGAAGTGCCTCTGTACAGGTGCACATAGATGGGGAACAAACAGGAGGAGCCAGAGATGTGTGCGCACCTCCAAGGCTACGATCTCATTGGCATCACGGAAACATGGTGGGATGGCTCCTACACCTGGGGTGTTGTCATGGAAGGTTACAGGCTTTTCAGGAGAGACAGGCAGGGGAAACGAGGACGCGGTGTTGCCTTATATATCCATGACCAGCTGGAGTGCATGGAGCTTGGCCTAGGGATGGATAAAGAGCTGACTGAGAGCCTATGCGTTAGGATTAAAGGGAAATGAGGAGCAGAGGACATTACAGTGGGGGTCTGCTACAGACCACCTGACCAAGAAGACCAAGTGGATGAGGCCCTCTATAGGCAGATGGGGGCGGCATCACGTTCACAGACCCTGGTCCTCATGGGCGACTTCAGCCACTCTGACATCTGTTGGAAGGGTAACACAGCAGGGTGTAGGCAATCCAGGAGGTTCTTGGATTGTACTGACAACAACTTCCTTCTCCAAGTGGTAGAGGAGCCAATGAGGAGAGAAGCTATGCTGGACCTTGTTCTTGCCAACAGGGAGGGGCTGGTAGGCAGTGTCAAGCTCAAGGGTAGCCTGGGCTGTAGTGACCATGAAATGGTTGAGTTCAAGATCCTTGAGGCAGCAAGCTGACCACCCTGGACTTTGGGAGAGCTGACTTTGGCCTCTTGAAGAATCTGCTTAGTATGGTGCCATGGGATGAAGCACTGGAGGGAAGAAGGGCCCAAGAAAGTTGGTTAATATTCAAGGATCACCTCCTCCAAGCTCAGGAGCAATGCATCCCAATAAAGAAGGTGGCAGACAGAAAAGCCAGGGGGCCTGCATGGATGAACAAGGAGCTCCTGGACATGATCAAAAGTAAAAAAGAGGGCTATATAGGGAGTGGAAATGGGCAGTAGCCTGGGGGGAATACAGAGAAATCATTCGAGCAGCCAGGGATCAGGTTAGGCAAACTAAAGCCCAGTTTGAATTAAACCTGGCCAGGGACATTAAGACAAACAAAAAATCCTTCTATAAGTATGTCAGCAAGAAAAGAAAGACTAGGGAAGGTGCGGGCCCTCTCCAGGAGGAAACACAAGAACTGGTTACCCAGGACAGAGAGCTGAGGTACTCAATGACTTTTTTGCCTCAGTCTTCACTGGCAAAGACTGCAGCTGCACTACCTGTGATGCAGAAGGCAAAGGCGAGGATTGGGTAAAGGAAGAACCACCCACTGTAGGTGAAGATCAAGTATGAGACCACCTGAGGAACCTGAAGGTGTACAAGTCCATGGAACCTGATGAGATACATCTACGGGTCCTGAGGGAATTGGCAGATGAAGTTGCTAAGCCACTAGCCATCATATTTGAGAAGTTGCAGCAGTCTGGTGAGGTTCCTGCTGACTGGAAAAGGGGAAACATAACCCCAATTTTCAAAAAGGGAAATAAGGAAGACCCAGGGAACTACAGGCCAGTCAGTGTCCCCTCTGTGCCTGGCGAGATCATGGAGCAGATCCTCCTGGAAACTCTGCTGAGGCACATAGAAAACAAGGAGGTGATTGGCGAGAGCCAACATGGCTTCACCAAGGGCAAGTCATGCCTGACAAATTTGGTGGCCTTCTACGAAGGGGTTACAGCGGCAGTGGACAAGGGAAGATCTGCTGGTGTCATCTACCTGGACTTGTGCAAAGCGTTTGACACTGTCCCACACGATATCCTGGTCTCTAAATTGAAGAGACATGGATTCGATAAATGGACCACTCAGTGGATAAAGAACTGGCTGGACGGTCGCACTCAAAGGGTTGCGGTCAACGGCTCAGTGTCCAAGTGGAGAGCAGTGATGAGTGGCGTTCCTCAGGGGTCGGTACTGGGACCTGTACTATTCAACATCTTTGTTGGCGACATGGACAGTGGGGTAGAGTGCACCCTCAGCAAGTTTGCTGATGATACCAAGCTGTTTGGTGAGGCAGACACGCTGGAGGGGAGGGATGCCATCCAGAGGGACCTGGACAGGCTGGAGAGGTGGCCCCATGTGAACCTCATGAAGTTCAACAAAGCCAAGTGCAAAGTCCTACATCTGGGTCAGGGCAATCCCAAGCACAAATACAGGCTCGGTGGGGAAGCTCGGTGCTGGAGAGCAGCCCTAAGGAGAGGGACCTTGTGGTGCTGATTGACGAGAAGCTCAACATGAGCTAGTAATGTGTGGTCACAGCCCAGAAGGCCAACCATATCCTGGGCTGCATCAAAAGAAGTGTGGCCAGCAGGTCAAGGGAGGTGATTCTGCCCCTCTACTCCGCTCTCGTGAGACCCCACCTGGAGTACTGCATCCAGCTGTGGAGTCCCCAACATAAGAAGGACATGGACCTGCTGGAGCGTGTCCAGAGGAGAGCCACGAGGATGATCTGAGGGCTGGAGCACCTCTCCTATGAAGAGAGGCTGAGAGAGTCGGGGTTGTTCAGCCTGGAGAAGAGAAGGCTCCAGGCAGATCTTATTGCGGCCTTCCAGTACCTAAAGGGGGCCTACAGGAGAGCTGCGGAAGGACTTTTACAGGGGCATGTAGTGATAGGACGAGGGGGAATGGCTTTAAGCTGGAAGAGGGCAGGTTTAGATTAAACATTAGGAAGACATTTTTCACTGTGAGGGTGGTGAGGCACCAGAACAGGTTGCCCACGGAACTTGTGGATGCCCCATCCCTGGAGGTGTTCAAGGCCAGGCTGGACGTGGCCTTGGGCAACCTGGTCTGGTGGGAGGTGTCCTTGCCCATGGCAGGGGGGTTGGAACTCGATGATCTTCAAGGTCCCTTCCAACCTAAACCATTCAATGATTCTATGATTCTGTTAAAAAGACCAATTCTACAATTTCTTGTATTCTGAGCTATGTATTTATAATTGCTCATTGAAGACATTTCCTTGTTCCAAATTTTACAAACAGATTTTACAAGTTGGAGCAAAATAATCCAATGTACTTTTCATATATAAAGTTCCAGAAGGAGCGGGGAAGAAACTGTATGATATCACTTAAGAACCAGTGTCATAATATGTATGCACACACACACACAAAAAGTTTGGATGATTAATCTTAATTCTGCCATTTTATGACTCTTCAGTGCTTACTTTCACGACCTTACTGTCCTCTTGCTGTATGTTTCATATGCGATACGAAGAGATGAAGAGCAGTCATTATTTTTTTGTGTTTTTTTCATCTACATCAGTGTGCAAATATCTCATGCATAGTCCTTCATTGGTGTATCTGGAGTGTTAAGAGTCCTTTGTCACATGCATTCACAGAATTACAGAAGGGCTGAGGTAGGAAGGAGGTGACCTCTGGAGGTCATCCTGTCCAACCCTGCTCAAGCAGGGCCACCCAGACCCAGTTGCCCAGGACCACGTCCAGATGATTTTTGAGTATCTCTGAGGACGGAGACTGCACAGCCTCCCTGGGCAACCTGTGCCAGTGCTCGGTCACCCTCGCAATGAAAAATTGTTTCCTGATGCCCAGTTGGAGCCTCCTGTGTTTCAGTTTGTGCCCATTGCCTCTGGTCCTGTCAGTGGGCACTGCTGAAGAGAGCTTGGCTCCATCCTCTTTGCACCCTCCCTACAGGTATTTACATACATTGATAAGATCCTGCCCTGCCCCCACCCCCCCCCCCCGCCCCGCCTCCGGCGCCTTCTCTTCTCCAGGCTAAACAGTCCCAGCTCTCAGCCGTTCCTCAGGAGAGATGCTCCAGTGCCTTAATCATCTTAGTGGTCTTTAGCTGGACTGTCTCCAGTATGTCCATGTCTCTCTTGTATTTGGGAGCCTGGAACTGGGCAAAGGACTCCAGGTGTGGCCTCAGTAGTGCTGCGTAGAGGGGTAGGGCAGTAAAAATAATGTTGTTATTACTTACTATGCTTGCTATGGTCTTCTTTCAGAGTCCAGTGCATCTCTAAGTGATGGGGAATGAATGCATGGCTTTCCTTTTCCAAATCTATGTGCAAGAGAGACTTCAGCAAGCCCTCCATCCATATCACAGCTATCAGCTCTAACAGTTGAAAGCCACAAGGCTGGAGGTTCAACTAAAGAAGGTAAACTCTGTTCCATTGCTACTTCCATTGATCCTGTTTCTACTTAAATACATGAATAGTCAGAGGGAGGAATTATCTCTCATCTCAAGGGCCTGGCACTTCCCCTTTAAAGTTAGAACTTTCTCACTTTAAGTTCTAATGCCAGATAAGGAAGGGAAGATGTAACTTTTTGCTGAAGGAGGGCTAAGTTTAGGGTTGAGTTTAGGATTAGGAGGATTTGAGTAGGAATGAGAAAGACACATGCCCAGTTGCGTCAAATTCCTGGTTGATGCAGCTGCTGAGGGTTAACAAAGACACTAAATGCTGGACAACCAAATTGGTTACCAATGTGTCTTGACTTAGGTTGAATAGAATGCTTCACATGTATGGCAGTGTGCACCTCACTTCCATTTGCATTCTTGGCAGCTCTGTCTCTTGCCCATCTACTCTCTGGTGTCCTACTGCCAAAAGAAAACACTGAAAACCAAATTCTGCCGGTG
Organism: Pluvialis apricaria; assembly: GCA_017639485.1. Lineage (NCBI taxonomy): Eukaryota > Metazoa > Chordata > Aves > Charadriiformes > Charadriidae > Pluvialis > Pluvialis apricaria. The sequence continues at coordinate 82,381,368 of CM030044.1, read as the reverse complement.
TGACACAAGTGTGGGGTCTGTTCCCCCGCTCCTGTGGTGCCAATTTTTAGAAATGTGTAAAGTACCTTGTGCTTTTTTTTGGCAATAATAGGTGACTTGAGTAGAGCCCTGAGTGCAAATATAGTGAAGTGCCATGTGGCAGCTGATATCCTTTTCCCCATACAGAAATAACCACTTCCTTTTGAAAAGTAATTCAGAGTATCTGAGTCATTAAGTGTCTGTCTCAGAATGTGATTTCCATCACGTTGCTGTTTTTGTGGTTTGCTTACCATATGAGTTACCTACACCAGCCTTTTTTTTCTGTTTCAGATTCATGCCCTTGCTGTCTCTGGGGAAAAAAAAAAAAAATTTTGAAGCAAAACGTGATATTTTGTGAATTATTGTAGATTTTTATTCTCCCCCTCCCCCCCGTATTGTTATCTGACTTTCTGGAGTTATGTCAGTGATGGGATTGGAACTTTCTGTCCCATGATTTGACAGGGGGAAGCTGTTGCCTATAACAATAGTAAAAGTAGTCTTAAGTAAGAGAGCCAAGAAAACTGCTGAGTAAATCAAGTAGGGTAATTTCGGGTTAAATAGATTTAACTAGCACCATTAGTTAAATTTATTTACTACTAGTAATACTACTGTTAGTAATGATGGTACTAAAAGAAACTGAAAGTGACAGGAGTGATAGTAGTACCAAACTTCTTTTAATTTCCTCCAGTGTCCTGTCTCTGCCTCCTTTTATAATGCTTTCAGTGTCTAGGCTGTCTTTTCATATCAAAGGGCCGACATAATTAAACAAACAAGCAGTGCAGCCTTTGAGTCCTGTCTCTGTATAACTTGCCACCCAACCTTCCATTTAGATACAGAATTTCCTCTCCTAGGAAAGTGTTTATGCTTTCTTACCTACCTCAGCTGCTTAACATTTGATCCTTATCTTGTCTTTTGCTTAAACATTTGCCCATCTTCCAGTCAAGAGGTGGTAAAGTTGCTTCCTTTCCCTTTGTTATTTCAGAGTTTGTGTAAATGTAATTACATTGCCATAGTTTCTGTGCAAGATAACAGTACAAGAGGAGATTTCTGAAAGCATGAAATGGCAGGTCGTTATAGTATTATTTTAAGTGTTGTAGCCTACAGGTATAAGAAGTACCAGTAGACTCAGCTGTCATTGAGGTACCTAACCCATAAGCGTGCAACTTGACTTACAGATTTGGGACAAGTATTCTGCAGCTGAACCTAGAAACTTGAGTCACCATCTGGAAGGTGGACTGGTACAGTTTTTTAGATGTGAAAATAATTTTCCAGATTTCTGGGGTTTCTGAGTCCATAGTTCTCACTTAGGAATAGTTATAGTGTAATCTTGTAACTTGTATTTTACATGTAAGAAAGCTTTTTCTGGCAGAAGGAAGTCAATATTCTCCCTGACAATATATCTGCTCCTTGATAACTGAATTGAAAGGAGGGAGAAAAAAGTGGAGGCAGCACTCGGTTTCTGAAGTAACTGTCTTTTAAAAGGCTCCTGAAGGCAGCGAACCCCGAGGTGCACTGCATTAAACACCTGCATGATCATTTCATTGTGAAACAAACAAGGCATTAGATCTCCATTCAGGGGAAACCCTCATCAGTTAATGAAGGTGCATTTACTGCTTCTCATCTCACTTTCTCCAAAGATAGTACTGTGTCCCTTACCACAAGGAGTTAAGCTTAGAGTCTGTGTGTTTTCACATGCTTCAAAATCTGCAGAATTGTGAAAGGGGAGGACTGGATATTTCCTAGTAGCTGGGGTTGGGGTTTTTTTGGGGTTTTTGGGTTTGTTTCTTTTTTTTTTTTTTTTTCTTTGTATGCTATTTATTTCACTGTTAATCTCACTGCTATTTTCGTGCAGCTGAAGGCTGTTCGGATCACTGAAGGGATCATTAAACCACTTAACAATGACATGGCCCCCCTGCTGAAAAGCCATGGAAGCAATTTTCAGAGGTGTATGCCCCCCAAAACAGATTCCAGGAATGACCCCGAAGAGTTAAACAGAGCAACTCCTTTCTTTGTGAGTGAGACTCATTTATGAACATTGCACTGTATTTACTTCTTCTTTTATGCTTTTACTTACAAGCCTCAAATGTAGAAACAGTAGACCAAAAGAAGCCGTGAATAGCACAGACAAAGAGCTGATACAGCTGCTGCACAATGAAAGCATATTTGAATCTCTGTGCATGGCATTCAGAGAGAAGAAAAGAAAATAGATTGCATAGAATTTAATTACATCGGGTAAAATTAATCTCTGCTATAACTCCCTCAAATTAATAGAGTACTCTATTTTTTTTTTAGCCAAAGTAACATTATTTTTACATTTTAGTAAATACAAAATTAGTGATTGGTGCAATGTGAAGTTTGAGATTTTGTGTCAATATAAGCTATGACATGCATATTTAGCCTTCCCTACAAAGCTGCTTTACTAACGGGACCAAATATACCACATAAACAAAAAGTAATTCTTGTGTAGACTTTTTTCCTAAAGTTTGTTTAATTGTTCCCCTTTTTGCCACTCTCAGGTCAAGATTTGTAACAGTAACACACACCTGGTTGTATTTTTTTTTTAATTGTCCATTGGTCTGAGATTTTTTGTTTCAACTAATGAGTTAGAGCTTAAAGCTTGAAGAACTGTATCTCAGTTTAATTAGTGTTTCTAAAACTGAGAAAAGAAAAGATAAAGAAAGAACAAAGAAAATACAGTTCCTGCTACTTGTGCTGAAATGAAGTTGCTGTTTACCCTTTTCCTTTGTATTAAATAATCTAGAAGTTCTGCTCTTTTTGTATTTAGTTGTTCCAGGGCTGTATGTAGCGTCACATAGCTTAACACGACTCCCCCTTTTTTCTCATCTACTTCAGTGATGGTATACCTCTCTTTGTCCCAGATAAAAGGAAGTTTTGGTGCTTTTATTCAAATCCTAGTAAGCTGGGCAGCCACCTGAGATTCTGTTAGATGCCTCCAGCTCTTTACCAGCTACTCTCACCTTATTTGGAGTTTCAGTTCAGATTTGACATATGGAAAAAAAATATTTTACTAACTCAAACCTTCAAGTTTTTATAACGCATGACATCCGTAGTCATTAGCATCTCCTGGGCAATAGTTCATGTGTTTTGAGTCCATAGATGAAAACGGTAAAGCAATTAGAGATGACCCCAGGCTACACGAAAGAAGCACAATAACAGGTGCTTTTACTGTTCTCCTTTTTACAGACATAGTATTTTGCATCAGTAGTGCATTCAGATAAAGCAGTGCTCTCTGAAGGCTGATATACATTAAAAGGCTGGTAGAGCAAGTTATTTAAAAATGCACTGAGGACATAGAACTTAGTTCTTATTAATATTACTTGTCCATTTCAATTTTAGGTCTTCAAAAAGCTACTCAGAATGAGTACGGGGAAAAAAGTAAGTGTACCCATGTGGAAAAAAATGTGTGCTCTCTTACCTAAGCCTAACAGTTAAGGTAATAAATTAATCCTGTCACAGACCATTAGATGCATGGCTCAATAATACCCAGCATTTAATCGCTATGTAAGGATCAAGGTAGATCGGAGAGAAATGGATGTTCATAACTAAGGATATTGGCTGGAAAAGGGTAAAGATTAGCACAGTCCTGTACTTAAAGACACTTTTATTTGAAGAGGTACCGCTAACAAAAGGACCAAGATTTTTTCACCCTGCAATAGCAGAGATGCTGCACTGTATTTTGTTTGTTTCCTTGCGTTTTCACAGCTCTTATAGCATCTGCAATGCATTGTACCTACATGTACCTAGTGCACTTCCTTCGATGTCTTCCTTCCCCTCTTGCTGTCTTTTATGTAGAAATCAGTGTAAAAGGAGCACAATACAGCACTGTTATTTGAAGTCAAATGAAGTCATGCGCTAAACAAAAAGGCATTAACTTTGTAGATGGGAAGGAGACCTGAGTTGTTCTTGCTCATCTGCTTCGTGGCCTTCGTTCAGTCACTTCATCTGCTGGGACTCTGTGAACTCTTCAAGACTCTGTTTCTCCTTCCACCTCTTGATTATTTATACTGAATTTCTTCTGGGTGGGGCTGCCCCTCTTGCGGTCCTTGCGCAATATCTACACAATGCAGATTTACCTCAGTTCTGTCACAAGGCAAGATTAAAATCACAGAATCACAGAATGGTTTAGGTTGAAAGGGACCTTAAAGATCACCTAGTTCCAACCCCCCTGCCATGGGCAGGAACACCTCCCACCAGCCTAGGTTGCTCCAAGCCCCATCCAGCCTGGCCTTGAACACCTCCAGGGATGGGGCAGCCACAGCTTCTCTGGGCAATCTGTGCCGGTGGCTCACCACCCTCATAGTGAAAAATTTCTTCCTGATATCTAATCTAAAGCTCCTCTCTTCCAGTTTGAAGCCACTACCCCTCACCCTATAACTACACGCCTGTGCAAAAAATGCCTCACCAGCTTTCTTGTAGGCACCCTTTAAGTACTGGAATGTTGTGCTATAAGGTCTCCCTGGCATCTTCTCTTCTCCAGGCTGAACAACCCCAACTCTCTAAGCCTGTCCTCATAGGAGAGGTGTTCCAACCAATCTTTGTGGCCCTCTGGACCAAATCCAACAGGTCCATGTCTTTCTTGTGCTGAGGACTCCAAAGCTGGATGCAGTACTGCAGGTGTGGTCTCACGAGAGCAAAGTAGAGGGGCAGAATCCCCCTCCTCGCCCTGCTGGCCACACTTCTGATGCAGCCCAGGATGTGGATGGCTTTCTGGGTTGTGAGCGCACATTGCTGGCTCACGCTGAGCTTCTCATCCACCAACACCCCAAGGCCTTCTCCTCAGGGCTGCTCTCAATCCCTTCTCCACCCAGCCTGTATTTGTGCTTGGGATTGCCCCAGCCCATGTGCCGGACCTTGCATTTGGCCTGGTTGAATCTCCTGAGGTTTTCATAGGCTCACCTCTGAAACCTGTCCAAGTCCCTGTGGATGGCATCCCTTCCCGGTACCACTTTCTCTGTCATCTGAGGGTGATTCATCCTTGTGGAGAACTGTTTGCTATGCAAGCATCATCCTTCATTGTTTGGCATGGATATGCCAACCGCAATCAAATTCAGTTTATCAGTGTTGATCCTTTTCTACTTTACAGTCTTCTCTTACCTCTCATCCAATTACATTAGTATTTGTAATCTTACATTTTCTAGATGTGCATGATGATAATATTTGATCTTTGCCTCAGAGAGCAAGCTTCTGTACAAAAATTATAAAAGTAAGGTATGCGTGAAAGGTGGATAGTCTGATGTGGCATATGGGATGAACAAAACCTGGACACTGCCCACAAGCAGTTTATGGGACTGTTACTCTGGCCACTGTGAAGCAGATAATTCTGCATGTCTTCTTGCAAGTTTTAAACTGATAATATACTTTTTAATCTTTCAGCATACATGGTACATTTGGGCTTCAGTCACTCGAAATATGTAAATAGAAACAGCTGCATAAAGGACATCAGAGAAACATCAACCATGAGAACTTTGCTGCATAAAAATGAAGTATACTAAGGACACAGATTTTTCCATTATTAATGAAATGGATTGCTTTGAACAAACGCAAGTAGACAAAGTAATAACAAAGCCATGAATTAAATAGCGGCTTAAAAGTAAAAGTCACATAGCACTGCTGCACATGACACCTTCCCACTAAAGTTTATTTAGTTGGGAACTAAAAGAGGATAATCCCGGTTTTGAAGAGACGAAGTCACGGATGGTCTAGAGAAGTTACCTCATTCCCATAATAAAGGGAAGTGACATCATGCACATATTGCTTCAGTCTTCAGATGTTTTCTTCCCAAAAGAATTTGATCATATTTTCTTTCATTGGTATAATACCAATTTCATTGGTATAATACCAATACTGATTTACTGAGAAATTATATTTCTTAACTTATTAAGTGGTGGATGGGGGGATCATAACAAGCTCATTTCAGGTGAATACATGGTCGTGTTTATAACTGGTTGCTATTATTCACAGAAAATCTCTGTGAGTGCTAACGCTGTAATGAATAGGAAGAAGCAATAAAATTAAAATAATGCAGTCTTTTTGCTGAAAATGGCACAAATCTAAGGAGTCTGTCAGCATATCTGGTCTCCTGTTCACCCGTTTGAAGGCAGGTGAGGACAGAGATCATGCTTCCGCTAGGACTGTCTGAACTGGCTGATGTATGGGAAATCAGAAGCTTAACGGGATACTGGCGTGGAGGTTGCATGTATCTACAAGAAACTGAAACATGAGCTCTGTCATAGGAAGAACTGCATTGCTGAAAGCTGTGAAAATAGATTCCTAGATTCAGGCAAGAGGACTTTCCTTTGAGGTCTGTTAGATATAGTTGGGCTCGATATATCATGATATATGTATGTATACCTATATATATATATTATATATGTATATATAATGTGTATTTACACTCACATATACAGTAGGATTCATCTGATTCAGCTGTAGCCGTTTATCAGAGGTATCCTGTCTGATGCAGTTGAATGAACTTTTTATAATCAATGGAGCCACACGAGGACCTCCAGAGTGTCATGAAACAGATGTTAAAGAGGGTGTGAATCACCCTTTGGAGGAGATCTGTTGACAATACAGGGCACCCACCCTAATTTAAACTAAACATTGAGATTCTGGCCAGGTAAAACAAGGTGAAGCGTTTCTCTCCTACTATCCCCCACAATTCCACCTAAGCTCTCCCCACTGTTAAAACAATATGTGCTTTCTTTTTCCTGTGGCTCTGCCTTCAATTGCCAGCCATGGTGTCTTGTTACACCATTGTGTGCTATGTGGAAGATCTCTGTCCTACCATATTTTGGTTCAAATCAACAGATTATGGTGAAAGTCTCACTTGGATAAATGAAGTGGGTTATAGTCCCGTAATTAGCCACATGAGTTTTCTTTGAGGTCTCTTGCTTTTTTCATACCACAGACTATACCAGTGCCACCACCACCAAATACACGGTTACCATAACCTTCTTAGTTTACATTCTCTCGTTTAAACACCCAGCACATTTTGCATTGTATAGCAACTTTAGAAAGTCCTCTTTGGGTGATTTATCCATTATGACCAGCAAGTCTGGCTGCTGAAGGCTGGAGGCAGCGGCTCCCAACAGCAGCTGCTGCTCCGCTGCCCACAGCAGTAACATCTGGCTGTCAGGTCTGGAGGCTGGCAGCTGGTAGCCGTGTTTGCCACCCACACGGATGTGCGGTAACAACCCACCCCTCTGTGGCAAGTACAGGAAGATGTGTTTGGCTTTGGCTAGAAGCCGGGGGAAGCACGCCTGGGTGTTTGCCCACGTTCACGTGAGGGTTGGGGTGGGCTGTTTCTGTAGGAAACTTCTTCTTCTGAAGGAAGAAGCAGCTGCCTGGCAGCTGGGTATGGCCACAGTGATTGCCACGCTTGGATCCCCCTCCTGCATATTGTCAGGGGAGACAGAGGTCATGGTAAAGGAACAAAATCCAGTTAAATGGAGAATAAAACACATCTAACACTTGAGAGCGGGTTTCAGTTGGATGATATAGTATAGGTTTTTAGTCAATAGGTGCTTTAGTCAATAGCTATTTTATAGTAACTTTAAAAAATACCTCATTTTTCCTCCATTAATGTTTTGGGCCTGTAGCTAATAGTGAATTAGAATTGACATGTCATTTACACCAGCTTTACAAAATCTCCTAATACAATTCGTAGTAATTTTTGACACATTCAGACTCACTGTGCTGGTAGAAATCAGATTTTCAGCTGATAAAGATACGTATTAGAATTACCCTTTCACTGATGTAGTGACAAATGTGTTTTATCTCATTCCCTGAAGACCACATAGAAGCGATGTTAAAAACAAAATCTGTCATTTGATCTAATATGAACTGTATTTCTTTTCTTCTGGAGGCACTGGAGGCCTATTGGCATGATGTTGTGATGATAAGAAAAGAGAGAATGCAACTCTTTTTTTTTAAAAAAAAACAAGTGTGAGTTAGGATTTTATAGCTGCAAGAAAATGCAGAGCTCTAAGAAATACTAGTGTAAGTGAAACTTAGCCAATAAAGGGGTGAGTCTGCACAGAAAGTGGCATCAGTATTATATTCATCTTCCCATTAGGGTTCTGGGTTTCAGATTTTGTTTCAAGGTACATGTTTTCTGCGATAACCCGAACTGAGTAGTTGAATTTAAATCTTCTGGTTTTGACATGACTTGTAAATAATATTTGTCGAAGCAGTATAGGTCTTCTCCACACATCAGCTGTAGCCTTCCTGAACCTGATGCAGATCTTGTTGAAATGACTGAAAAGATGCTCATTGACTTCATTAGGCTTTGGATCTTGCATTTGGATGTAAGCAACAGAGAGTTACTACCTGGATAGATTTATTGCCAGTGGCAAGTACTAGCACTGTCTATACAGGATTGGTGAAAGCTTCGTGTCATAAGACCACTTGCCTTTGAGACTTCATGTTTTGGGGATTGTGAGCTTGCTGGAACATTAGAATGTCTTATTCCAGCAAATGAGAAAATACTCCTGTGGGTGAGGGTGAATCAACTCGTGTCTGTGTTAGTCACCGAGGAGCTGTCTGGGTGCAGTACAGTCAGCTCTTTGCATTTAGAAAATAAACCAGTAATATATGTAAAGCAGGTCTTCATTCCCTCATTTGTTTCTGTAAAGATAGCAGAAATACTTATGTTTGAAAGACAACCAAAGCTAAGAAGCAGGAACGAACATCCCCATGGGAAGGCAGCCAATTTTCTTCAGATTTGTTTCATCTTCTTAAAAAATTAAAGTGTTTCTTTGCCTGACATGCAGCCTTAGGTAACTTTTAGCAATATTGTTAGTTTCCATCTCTCTTATTCAGTGTCCTCTACAATGTAGAATTGTGTTCTGCACAATTCTACAAGGGGAGGAGGAAAGCCTGTGTAGAGCCATACAATGCCTTTTTTAGTGATGTGCAATTTAAAAATTTCTTTTTTTTTTTTTTTTTTTAATCAAAACATTTTAATCAAGTTTGTGTTGGGCAACTGCCAGCAATATTTCTTTCTGGAAGATGTTCTCAGCAAATCTATAATTCTTCAAGTATGAAGTCATTTTCTTAATATTGTTTGCGAGGAAATAAATTGCATAGCAAGTTCATTAATTTTGCAAGAGGATATTTACAAAATTACTTGTCTTAGATAGATTCAAGGTGAGCTAGAAGCAATCTGTTCTTTTAAGAACAGCTCTAAACAAAAATGCATCCCAAGCACTATACAAACAGCACAGAGAGGAGAAGTTTAGGTTAAGGTCTAATTTATTCAGTATAACATTAAATCATAGCTTTATGATGTATTCAAATTTAAATTTTGTGCAAGGTCAGCATGTGGCTGAAGTCAGAGTTGGAGGATGTTATAACAGCATCCCGATTGCTGACCTAGGGACAATTTATAATTTAAAATCTTAAGATTTTTTTTATACCCATCTGATTCAGCTTTACTAATATTATATATAATTAAGTTTATTCCAACTAGCAGTATTATGGCTATTCAGTGGAAGGTAAGCATGTTTGAGTGCTGAACGTAAGAAATTTGAAGAATTGGACTCAAAGCGATAGAAAATAAAAACGTAAGTCTAAGATAGAATCATAGAATCATAGAATTGCTGAGGTTGGAAGGGACCTTTAAGATCACCAAGTCCAACCATTAACCTACCCTGACAAAACCCACTTCTAAACCATGTCCCTAAGTACCACGTCTACCCTTTTTTCAAACACCTCCAGAGGTGGTGAATCCACCACCTCCCTGGGCAGCCTCTTCCAATGTTTAATAACCCTTTCAGTGAAAAAATGCTTCCTAATATCCAGTCTAAACCTCCCCTGACATAACTTAAACCCATTTCCTCTTGCCCTTTCACTTGTCACCCGGGAGAAGAGGTCAGCCTCCACCTCTCTACAACCTCCTTTCAGGTAGTTGTAGAAGGTAATAAGGTCTCCCCTCAGCCTCCTCTTCTCCAGGCTGAACAACCCCAGTTCCCTCAGTCGTTCCTCCTCCAGACCCCTCACCAGCTTTGTAGCCCTTCTCTGGACATGCTCCAACACCTCAATGTCCTTCTTGTAGTGAGGGGCCCAAAACTGAACGCAGTACTCGAGGTAGGGCCTCACCAGTGCTGAGTACAGGGGGATGATCACTTCCCCGGTCCTGCTGGCCACACTATTGCTGATCCAGGCCAGGATGCTGTTGGCCTTCTTGGCCACCTGGGCACACTGCTGGCTCATATTCAGCCGGCTGTCCACCAACACCCCCAGGTGCTTTTCTGCTGGGCAGCTTTCCAGCCACCCCACCCCAATCCTGTAGCGCTGCATGGGGTTGTTGTTACCCAAATGCAGGACCCATCACTTGGCCTTGTTGAACCTCATACCGTTGGCCTCAGCCCATCGGTTCAGTCTGCCCAGATCCCTCTGCAGGGCCAGCCTACCCTCAAGCAGATCAACACGCCCGCCTAGTTTGGTGTCATCTGTGAATTTACTGAGGGTGCATTCAATCCCCTCATCCAGGTCATTGATATTAAAGAGAACCGGCCCCAGCACCGAGCCCTGATCTGAAAGCCACTTCAAACCCCCTGTGTAAAATGTGGTATTTTATATACCAGCACTAGTGTAATCTAGATGGATATCATAAGAAAATTCTGAAAATGCCTGTTTTGTAAAATGGTTTTGCTTTTCCCATTGACATAAATGTTGGAGAAAAAATAAGCATATAGGATACTAATGGGAAAAAATCCATGTGAATAAAAGAGTTGATGTTGAACATACTTTCAAGTAAGGAAAAGGAAATACTCAAATGGAATAATCTGAGCAGATTGCCACAGAATAGTGCTGCTCAAACAGCAGATACTGTAGATTGCTATTAATTCAACCTGTAGATTTTCAAATCTGAACCTACAGTTTCCCTCGCTTGAAAGAGTTGCATATTCTAAATTAGCAGCATTTCTCATCCTTTTTTTCTATCTGGAGGCCTATGAAAACCTCAGGAAAAGGAAGAGAGATTTTGCTGTCCTTCTGTTTTTATTGTCCTGCTTTGTGCTGATACTGAGGATGAAGTCAATATGGCCTTTAAGAAAGGGGAAGTTAAACTACTTTTTATTTACTCTGAGAACTGACAAAGCTATCATCGATGAAAGATTAATACAGCCTATATATCCATGTTTGTTACCACAATAAGAGCATAGCTGTTTGCTCTACTAGTAAATTGCAAATAAAATAAAATTTTCAAATTATATATATTCACATGTATATGTAAATATTCATAACCTCACGTCTTGCTGCTACAACAAATTGCAATAATTGAGAAAGAAATAATTATATATTTTTTTTAATATGTGGGCAGAAAGAGCTTCATTCTTCCCAGTTTACAAAGCTGACTTTAAGAGGGGTGAAGAATTGAAATCTGAATTCAGTATAGACAACTCTGAGTATTTTTTGGAAATATTTTAATTCAAACTCTCTCACAGGATGCAAAAAAACAAAACCAAAAACTTAGTTTGTTCTGTTGAGATCTTTACATGAGAGCTGGAAATAAGGTGGTTTCTGATTATTACAATTCAACTGTGCAGCAGGACTTACGTTCAAAGTTATGAGAACACAGCAATGCTAGTGTAAGTATTGAATCCACCCATGTAATAAGAGCTGGATTAGCAAAGCCATCTGCAAGGGTTGCACAAATATCTGCATAGTTTTTAAAAAATGGGATGTGAACATTTTGCCTTCGGCACACGGCTTTGAAATGCGTTCCTTCCTTTTCCCTTGTTCTGAAACCTCTACCAGTTGGTAGGTGTCATGTGCCTATGTTGTTAGAAGTTACTGCTCAACAAATTTCCACTGAAGATTTGCAGCCTGTGAGCATCCAAACAGTGAACAGAATCCCTATGTGGCAACAATTTTGAGGGGAAAAGTGAAAACTTCAAAGTTGAACATACAGCTTGTCACAGTAGTTTTGCAGGCAATGAAAGGTGGCAGTTTACTTACATTTAATTTTCAAAGATTTATATCTCAGTTGATGGTACATCTATGATGACAGACATCCTAATGTCCAGGTTTGCATCCAGTGATGACATTTGTGTTCCTAGCAGAACTGTGCTTCCTTCATCCACCTTGATTATGGCAACATATGCTAAGCTTGCCTTTACTGTGCTCCTTGGTGCATACAAGCTATGGTGTATCAAAGGGCTGGAGAACCTGTCCTATGAGGAAAGACTGAAGGTTCCCCTTCACTGAAGGTTTTCAAGGTGTGATTGGAGAAGGTGCTGGATAACCTCGTCTAGGGTCCCTTTCTACGAAAGGTTGGACCAGGTGATCCTTTGAGGTCCCTTCCAACCTGGCCTCTTCTGTGGTTGTGTGATCCTTGGCAACATGTAGAGTGAAGCGGTTTTAAAGCTAGCCTGTAGCCATCTTCCTTTTTTCCAGTGACCTTATTTAAAGGTGGAAATGATTACAGAGCGGCCTCATATGTGGCCTTGATGGTAAAAGTCAATGTTGTTGTCTGTTTAATTCTATTAAATATCACATAATCTCTAGTGGGACGTTGCAATATTTATGACTCAGTTGCCTGTGTTTCAGAACAGATTGTTGGAGGTTGCTTTGGGAATTTCTCTGTTCACAGTGTTCAGCTTTAGAAGAATACAAACCTGATGTGCGTGGTATGGTGCATTCCACCATCAACTGTGATGCACCTGATGTACACACAGTCTTCGAGGAGAAGGATGTTTAGTATACAGATATCAGTGGGAATAACAACAATTTGCAAACTTTACTCTGAGGAGGCAGGTGGTCTTTCTTGGACTTATGTAAGGATTTAGCACTTCTGATCTTGCACTAAGATTCAAAACCTGTTAAATTTAGTCTGTTTATTGTTCATAGCTAGCCATTTTGTTATAGGCATATCATTTGTTAGGACAATTGTGGTGAAGGCTTGGGGTACCCTTAAATGTTTATCTGAGGACTGTGGTTGCTGGAAGTGTGCATGAAATAATAACTTTTTTCTTTCGTTTTTTCTTTTCCCCCCAACAAATGGGTATCCAAAGTGCATTTGGACATATATGAATGCAACAGAAGGTCAGAGAATGGTAAATTATAATATTTGAATTAAAAATAGTTTGTAAGTTTGAACGGGCAGCAGTTTTACATCAATGTTACGTGGGGTTGAGTGTTTACATACATTACCAACAAAAACTTTATATCTGTCCTTTAGAAAAAATACTTCTCTTAAAAGTCCTGAATGGGAAACTGTTTTCAAGCCTTTGAAGATGTCTCCTCAAAGGGTGTACTGAGAATTACACTAAGTAATGTTCTTGCTTAGGTTCTGCTCTCAACTTCCCAGAAGCAGCTTCACACCTAATGGTATCTAAATTCCCTTTACTTTAAATATTCTGTATAGAAATAATGGTAATACACTGCCCTTTCTTTCCTGGGGCTTTGTCTCCAGGGTTTCTGTCATTACAGGTGACCTTTCAATACATCTTCAGGATAAACTGGCTTGAAAAGAGCTTCCCACTGCTTCCCCATGTCTTCCCTGTGGAAGCATCATCGCATTTAGTGTGGTAGCCTGGGCCGTTTGCATAGTATAGTAGTGTAACGACAGATCTTTTTCTGCGTCTGAGCCACTGCTTGACAAAGCCAAGTGAAGTCAAGGACAGTCATTAATTCACCCCGACTCCTTTCCCAGCCACTCGCATTTAGCATGGACAGGACCCTCTACTGTCACATCTCTTTGTGGAGCATCTGGAGATCACTCTGGATTGGCGCGAGTTAATGATGAGTTCAAACTCTGTCATCCTCTGCCTACAGAACTGTGACCCTTTCAAAGGGATTCAGACCTTTACAGTAGCACACTGATTTGTTCAGTCTTCTATATCTGTAGGGCCAGAATTATTTTTTTCTTCTCCAAAGGGTATTTATTCCACCCTTTTTTATGACCTTTGGTAGGATTTGAGTGTATTACTGTTAAGAGAACCAGCCAGTTTTCATTTTATTTGAGTGTCTGGATTGAAAACTGCACAACCATAGACTGCCTTCAAGATAAACCTTATGTTTTAGTTTTTGCCTGAAAAGGAATACCATTTGAGTGGCTCTTTGTCTTCGGTCTTCAATTATACTTCTAGCATAAAGAAGAAATTCAGCAATATGAAAAGAACAAAGAGATACTAAAGACATTAATGCTCAGTATTCTAAGTTCTGATGTATTGTTTGGATGTGATGCAAATACTTACAAAGGACCTTTTGGGGAAATAATCATTGTAAATGTGCCTTTTGCAGATAAGATGAAGATTTATGGGATTTACTCCTATTCGGGGGATCTTCTATTAAAATATTATCTTTCTGCTGAAATCTGTACAAGTCTTAAGTTGAAACTAAATTGTCATTGCACATCGTGATACCAAAAATATGCAGCAGAGAAATAAATAATCCACAATTCACAATAAGAAATGTGGGGCATCTTACATATGCAACACAAACAACTGACAGTGTCATTCTCCGGTAAACAATGTCAAGAAATCCTAATCCAGAGTCATCTCTAGTGTCTTAATTATTCTGCACTCAGCTCTTGTTTTTATCTTCTCTGCTAAATGAGTTCCTGCATGGCAGCCAAAGGAAGTGGTGAACCACCCCCACGGAAGACTTTATATTTGGTTTTAAAAATACTTTTATACAAGCTTGCTGTTGTTGCTTCAGCAGATACTGCTAATATTTTACCTCTTTTTCAAGTGGAAAAAAAAATTTTGAAGTGGCAAAAGATTAGCACTCTTGCCAGTATCCAAACATGCATTAGGACTGATAGAATTTCCATTAGAAAGGAAGTAATATAGGCAACTATTGGATATGCTCTGAGTTACTGATGTGATACTGCTATACAAAACCCAGTAAAAAATCCTCTGTTTCCTGCTGAAGTGTATTTCTAGGTGAAAGGTTCTATGTTACTGCACTGTGGAAGTGTGCATTGTATTGTGTCATGACCTTTCCTGGTGTATAATCTCCAAGGGCTTTCATTACTAAACATTTAATTTAACTTGAGAGAGAAACCTACTCTCAGGTCTTGGTTACTCTCAGCCTAATGTGTTGGAAAAATAATACTGTCGTGTACCAGCATGGGACACTTTTCTTAGTAGTTCAGAAGAGCTGTTGCTTGATGAGATAACTGTCTTAGTAATTTTTTGTTTCTCACTACTGCTCTTTCAGTGCTCAGCACAGTTTGCTGGTTCAGGTTGATGGAAAATATTCATAAATTTGGGTCAGATTTGCTGAATAGCTTTGGCCACAGTGCACATTTCCTTTGTTCAAAAAATCTCCCAAACCTCAAACCACAGAATGATTCAATACTAGTCACAAGTAGAATGAGCAACTCTGAGACTAAAAGACATTGAAATCAATGAGTCTCACTTGAGTAGGCTGGAAGCGCTGCTTTCCTGTACGATGAGATGGTTCTTCTTTTGAAGCCCCACTCACAATCCCACGCTTACTGTGAACAATCTCTCTGAGCTGGGATTGCCCCAAAAGAGTCATATGCTTTTTTAGAGCTAGTAAATGAACAATGCAATTATTTAAAGATACTTTTAATAGCAGGAAAATGCAGTAAAGATCTTAAGTGTGTAACAACTGATAACAACAAAATAGTTAAGAGACTGTCAGTTGGGAAGAATCTTACAGCATCCTTCTCCCACAGGCTGAGGCTTATTCCAGTGATCTGATTCTGCCAGTTTCACCTTTCTGGAAGATCCCATCCTGGAAGAAGATGAATAGTACAAAGATCAGTGCTGAGACCAGCGTTAGATAACGGAAAATTCTGCTGTGAGCCAGAGTCTTTGCTGGTGCAAACACTGACAGCAGATGGGTCTGACCTCGAGGCACCAAATAGCCAGATCTTCACAACTGAAATTGAGCAACACTTCCATTGCTGTCAGCGAGTGTTAATTGGATGAGGAATGGAGCCACTTGCAGCCGTTTGAAGTTCAGCTCTGATAGTAGAATATTTCTAATTTCTTAACAAAGCTGGTTCACACTGGCTAGGACTCAGAAACTCAGAATTTACAATGCCACCATTACCTAGACTGCAAGGTGAGTGGTCCAGCTAGCACACCAAGCATGTTTCAGGAATCTGCTGCAACCTTATGTTCACAGACCCACACAGCCTATCCGACTTCTATTACCGAGTCATATTTTTACCTTTTACTTGAGTTTAAATACAACATGTGTTCAGAGAGACTGGGAAGATTTTAATCTAGAATTTTAATAATGTGTTTCTTCAGTATCTTTATAAATGTTTAAAGCCACTTTCTTTCCATTCCTTGAACTCCAGGGCCTTGTCATATACCTTGCTTAGCTGTTAACACTGCTACCATTAGTCATATGACAGGAAATGTGTGAATCTGTCCCATTTGAAGCCTTAAGTTTTGGAAATGTGGTAGATAAGTAAAAAACGTGCAGTAGCTGTTTTGCAGCTTGTGGCTTGCAGTGTATTTCTAAGGTACCGATACACGTGCTGTGTGATCCCTGGGAGCACACGTCCTAAACATACCCTAAAACATCTTCTGAAACAAAAGTTGCTCCTAGCTTGCTGACACCTGCTGGGGACCCCAAAACCGACCATGGCCTTAAAATTTGCCTGGTTACTTTTGCCAGCCTGAGGTGGTCTGCTGACTTACCAAAACTTGCTGCCTTGAACCTGCACCATAATCGTCACTTTTAAGCTAGTGGCGCCTGCCAGTTATGCCACAGCCCCAGGGGCACTGTCCTAATCTTAGCCTATCCATCCTGTCCAGACACAACACTAATCTCAACCAATTGGAAAGTCAACTCAATCCTTGGCTACTCAACTTTAATGCTGGTTTTTAAACATTAATGTTGTTTTTCCAATTTGAAAGTGGGCCCATGGACTAGACTGACATACCTCTGTCTAGTGAAGACATCAAATAAGTGTGCTTATTATTATTTTATTTATTTATGGCTACAATTACTCTTAAGTTCCAGATCTAGACCCTCCTTTGCTCAAGGACTGCCTCATTTAATGGAGGCAGTTTTGAATGTTACCACATCCGTCTCTACTCCACTCCTCTGCTGAGTGTTATCACATCCATAGCTGAAGGGACAAAATGAGACGTACGTTCTCACCTCTGTTTTGCCCAGTCTATTAATACTTTTTGTTATTTTAAACAAGTCAGACTGTAAAGGAGGATAGCTGTAATTCAGAAATGCTTTTTGTTCCATTGTTGCTGTTGCAGGAGCAGTAATATCCAGTAAATGACCAGGACAGTCATCCAAGTGTAAAAGTAGTGTAAGTGTGGCTTTACCCAACAGATTTGGTCTGTTGGACTCCAAGAAATGGGTGAGCAGCACTAAGATTAGGATTAGGGCTGGGGTTTGCAAGTTCTATTTATTAGCCTCACAGATTTGTCCAGAAAAGGAGAGATTTGTCTGTATGGAGGTCCGAACTCACATTGGCAAAATCTGAGTTAAAGTTACCCAGAGTTATTTCTAGCAAAACTCATGAGGACAACATGTTGTGAATTATAAGGCCTGCTACACAAATCTGCTGTTGTCATATATACCTTTTTGGAGGCAAAAGAATACTTTTTTACAAATCTATATAATTGCCAACATTTGGAAAAAAAAATGTTCTCTGGACAATTCTGTTAGGAATTCAACAGTCTGCCAGGAAATAAAGAATGCGACAAAGGACACAGCAAAACTGGGATAGGGAAGCAGGTTTGTGGACTGAATGCCAAGGATGAGGATACTAACTCTAGGCATATCATCTAGCAAACCTAGGTAAGGTGTGGTTATGGTATGTGCTCTTTGGGAAGAATGAAATAGTTATTGCATATAGTTGGGGAAGATGGAGAAGGGGGAGTTTTCTGCTTAATATTTTGACAGGTAGCCTGAACAAAGGAGCAATTTTTAAAATGTATATTAATAATTTTCCTTGGAATGTAATTCTGGTCCGTACATACCTGGTACCAACTTCATTTGAGGTTGGCAAGCAAGATATAAGAAACAATGGTGTTTTAGTTTGAATCAAGCACTTTCCCAAACATACCCATTTGCTGCACTTTGATTCCTATTACAGAGCAGTCTGGAAGTGTACAAAGTGGATTTCTTTCAGTTGTGGCTAAACAAAACATATTCCAGGAGATCTTCGCTGTACTGGTAGTAATAGATGTTTCATTGAGGTGCCCCTCCCCACCAAGTGTGTACAACATGACCTTAACTCCTCCATTCCAGCTCTGTTGCTCCATAATCTGTTCCTGCTGGGCCATGCTCCAACCTAATGTAGACGTAGACCAGTGTTAGTTCGCCAGAAAACTTGCTTCCTGTCCTAAAATGAAAATCCTTCATACAAAAATAGAGTTCTTTTACCTTTTGACTCAAAGTTCACTTAATTTATGATAAAGTAGTCTTTTACAGAAATGAACTTGTTCTAGGTCAGAAGGAGTGAATATTTAGTCAACCTAGAGCTGACTTAATGTCTTTACATATTTTTTCAGATTTCCTGTTTTGCTATATAATTACAAAAGAAATAGTTTTATAATACATTTTCAGCATATCTAAAGTTCCAGTTGGCTCTCCCATAGAAGCTGAAGCTGCCTTAACATTTCAACAGCTGTTCAGGAATATATATTTCCTCTTACTGAAGAACACTTACTCTTAAGAAAATAAATAACAGATGTGCTTTCCTCTATTTTTGCAAACAGTTTTTACTTTGTGGTTTAAGAGTCAGTGGATAGGTAAAGCTTTTAAATCCATTACTGCCAAAAATGTTTTGATAGGAGGCATTTTGTATATTGGTTGTTGTGGAATTTCAGGGAGAAAATGAAAGTAGATGCTTTTGTGTTGTATGTTGAAATATTCTTATGTAAGATAAACGCAGAGTAACATCACTTGTAAGTATCCCTATGCATTCATTAAGTTATGGATAAAGTGTGCTTTTATATATATACATACATATATGTATGTATGTAGATATAAAATTTCTTATGAGAGAATGTAAGCAAATAAAAAACATGCAAACTAACCCATTCAGGACTGCCAAAACTTACTGTCAGAAGATAGATGGGACTGAAAACATGTTTTTAAAAGTATTTTGCTTTCCCTGCTGTTCCAAAATGTGATCTCTCATTTCTATCTCTCTCTTCCATTAGGCACTAACAGTGTCCCCTGAACCCACTCGATTTTAGACTTGGTCCAACCTTGTCTGGAATACCTTCCCAGCTCTTGTCCTGTGTGGATTTGTCTATGCTGTCCATATGTGAAAGAATGAATCCTGTACACAAAATATTTGCTGGGATTTTGGAACTGTTTTTGTGATTCAGTGATTATTTTTGTTTGTTTGCTCAGGTGAAGCGTGTATCCAACGGCTTTTCTTACCTGCTTGTCTCACTCCAGAGTCTTTAACTAAAACTCTGTTTGGTGAGCAGGATTATCCATGTGGAGCATGTTGGCTCTGGAAGCTTATTTCTTTGACTCCACAAAAGTAGTTCTTCTCCCAGAGATACCACTTTTTCACTCATGTAGATGAGGGCTCTGCTCTGATATATCCTTGTTACTTTTATTTAGAGCCTGCCATTCCTTTACAGCACCTGTGTTTGATCCTTTCCACTGATCTGGGCACATGATGGGTTGACCACTTGGGTGCTACTTTTGGATATCTGTCTAACAGGACAGACTGAAGAAGTTGAAGGAGAGTGAGAAGCCTACTTCTAAACCACGAGTCCAGATGCCCTTTTGATCCCACAGGTCAGATCAGTCTGTCCTCAAAGGTCAACAGATCCTGCTTTTAGCCCATCTTGCTTCTGGGTAAAACCGTTTCACCATGACAACAACATGCACTTGCCAAGAGTTCACATTTGCACATGTAGGTTGACTTGGGGGGCTACTGACACTGAAAAGGCTGCTGGTAATTGGAGAGCTGATTAGAAATTTCCTGGCAGGGTATTTTTTTCAACAGAAAATAATAATTACCATATCAAAATGAGAACATTAATAAAGCTCTGTGACTGACTTAAACTCATGCTAGTGTTAACTTCTTGATAGTCCTTTCCATAGGTTGCTGTAGTCCCAGAGCAGAGGACAGAGTCTTCAGAAACATCTGTAGTAGGCTGAAGAGATCCAGGGAGGTCAGTTGGTAGGACCTTCAGGTGGGCCAGTGCATCAGCCAGAGCATTACAGAAGTTCAGTGTCTTGTGCTTCTGAGTCATCTGATAGGACCAACCAACTGGAGATTCCTGAGCTGGGGACCTCCATTACTTGGCCTAAGTAGCCTCCTGCTTTCATTTACAGGGTTTCCAAGGTACCAAGCTCAGGTTTTGGCGTTGTCTAGCTCTGCTTATTAAATGTGACTTCCTTTTTTGGGGCATACAACCAACAATCATCAAAAACTTCATGGGCTGCAAGAACTGACCCTTAAAGACATTATTTAAAGACACATAAGATCCAGGCCCATGTTTTACTCAGTGCTGAATTCCTCTGACACAGCAGGCCATCCCATGGCTTAAAAATTGTGCTGGGGATTTGATGGTTAAAAGAGTGGTGAGCACCATTTTGATTCATTGTATTTGTCATACCATATCTGATTTGCTGCAGCATGTCTTGGCATTAGCGTGGAAAAAAGACACAGCGTGACTCACTGTGATGCAACGCAGTGGCGAATGGAGAATGGAAAAGAAAAAAGCCCACACACTTTCAAATGTACAGTCTGCTCTCAATACAGATGACAATGGACCATGATTTTTTCAACTAATTATCTGGTTCAGCTGCCCACAAATATAAGGGGAATATTCCTCCATTTCCCATGAGTAGTCAGCAGGAGCAATTGGTGCATATGTTTTAGCGACTGTCCTGTCTGTTTTCTTTCACTGTGTAACTCCTGTCTCGAACATTTGGCTTCATTTTAACAGAAATCAGTGAAGCTGCTCAGTGAAGGTTCCCTTAGCACTAAGAGAATGGTTTTGCACAATTCAGTCCTAGATGCTATCCTTCATCCCTTACCTTAGGACTACTTTTTCCTTTCTTCTCATATTCCCACTCCTGTGTGCTTGTGTCTATCATGCTATTTTCTGCATTAGCTGTTAAGGTCCAAGTAACCAACACAAGGTGAAATCTTAACATTGGCTGATGGAAAGAAAATCTGATCTGTCTCTCAAATCCTACAAATCCCGCAAGTCTTACAAATCCCCCAAATCACTGTCTTCCAAATTGCATTTTTTTCTGTCCATTTTATCTTTTTCTCGTTTTTATTCTGTTCTCATCTCCATGCAACTTAACTTTGCTTAGTCATCTCACTACTTGAGTTTGTTACTTTTACAGACACCTATATCAATTTGAAAGTAGAAGGAAGTGTCTCATATTTATATTTCTGTTTTTTGTGAGAAATTAGGCTTGAAACCTACCAGTAATGTCCTACCTTTAATGTTGGCTCCCTCCAGCAGTTCAACCTGACCCATAAACACCACAGAACTTCAGGGTAACTCCACTTCTGAGATACTAACACCATCTTCTCTCCATTATGTCTTATGTGTGCTAGAAGCTGTAGGCATCAAGCTTAAGATGTTGAAGCAATCCTGCAGTTCTCTATTGTTTCTTCTGAAAATGTCTTGTAAAAAAAAAAACTGCAGACATTGTGGTGAGCTACAAGCTATGGTGTAGCTAGGGCAGGACAGCTATTTAGAATTAACACCTAAGCCAGCGTAATGTGTCCTTATTGTGCATTAAGAGCACCCATGAAGGGAAGGATATAAAACAATTATCATGAAGTTAATTCACATCTTTGTTTACAGCACACTAACTTTGCAGACAGGCAAGCTGTGAGAGACCAGTCATTGGCAAGAGGTATGATCTTCGTTAGTGACTTCATTAGTTTTCCAGAAAGGGAAACAAGCACCACATTGAGGAAATGTGCAGGTACTTCTAAGCCAGGAGGAGCTGTGAGCTTTTTAAAAAGAGGAATACCACAAAGGAACCTAGAAGGAGTACAAACTTCAAAAGAAATGCTGGTGGTTTCAACCAATAAAAATAAAAAAAACTCCATATTTGGAACACGAGAGAGTGAGGAACCTAGGAGGAAGTGAAGCTGCAAAACATGACTTCAACTAATAGGCATCAAAGAAGACATGAGTTTTTAGAGACATAATTATTTATTTACAATCATATTTCCTGATACTTATAACAACAATCACTTGGCATCTCTTACGTGTTGAAGAGAAGGCTTCAAAATGTGTGGTTCACCATTGCTGTAATATAGGCAGAATTTACTGTGGTGTCAAGAGGCACAATTAATTTTTAATGAGGTGATGCAGATGTGAGCTACAGGCCTGCCTTAAGTTTTGGCAAAACAGTTGTGTCAGTACGAACACTCAATACAATTTTGTGGTCATTGTATCCACGAAATAAAATAAATAGATAACTTGCTGTACAAGACCATACAAGTGGCTGTACTGAGTCAGACCAATGGTTCATCTGTCCTAGGAAGTACTTAGGAAACACTGTAAGTACAAAGCAGAACAAGAGAGATGTGTTTCGTCACTTCTATTCTATGGTCCTCCAGCATCTGGCAGTTCGCTGTTCACAGTTTTCCAGAAGATGGACACGAAGGCTGGTGGGATTACATGCACATCATCTGACTTGAAAGTTTTCCTGAACCTTTTTTTCGTGAATTTGTCTAATTGCTGAACCATTTTGGACAGCTGGTATTCAGAACATCTAGTGGTAATGAGATCTATGGTAAAAAGATGTATTTTTGGAAAGAGTACTCCCCCCCTCCCCCCTTTTTTTTTTGAGCCGCCTTCTTGGTAATGTCTGGAATCTTCTGCTCAATGCTGATTGCTATATTAGAAGTAAACAATAAAAATGGGGGACTTACTTCCAGAAAAAATCCAAAGTGATCAGGACATTATAAAGACAGATTTATGAGGTAAGAGTAAATGTGAATCTAGGAAAGTTGGAAAAGTGCTGAGAAACACAATGGGAGTTACCAGAGATGTGAAAGTTAGAAGAAGCTAACAGCTAATATGTATGTATTTGGAAAAAATAGGGATGGAATCACCTGAAATTAAGGACTTAGTCTTTTGTGTAGATGTGTATCTAAGGCTATTGGATGAGATGTAGAAAGAAAGCCTGACTGTTAATATCTCTTTTAGCTGTAGAAAAGGGAAGTGATGCAAATCCTAGTATTTAAAGCTCTGAACACTAGTCGGAAAAACATTTCTCCTCTGATTCTCCAGTTAACAGACCTGTCCTGAGAGACAGCGGGTTTACTATTTTCAGACTTACTGTTTTGGTCTTATAGTTCTTGACTAACTGTATGATAAGCATCCAACATATATTATCCATTATACACATCTGTGGTTTCATGTCCTCTGACTCTTTGCCGCTCATTTGAAATACCTTTCCTTCAGCCTTGAAGATTTGAATCCATTTGTTCTGAAGACTTCTGCTTTGTGTTCACAGGCAAAAATTTAAGCGTGTGTTTAACCCTTCCTTTTTGGGGTCACTTTTCTCAAATAGCTTTAGCTGTGTGCAAGAAGAGTCTGCAAGCAAGCTGTTTATAGAGCTTGAAAGTGTACAGCATGGCTAACACATGCAAAAGAGACCTGGGATTTCATGGGCTACAAAGGCAAAGCTCACCATCCTGATAAAAAACTTGAACAGTGGTAGGGATAGGTATGTGACTTCATTGTATCTGCCTTTTAGCAGTGACTAAAAGGTAGAAAAGACATAATTCCAGTTTTATAGTGATTCCTGTCATCTAGAAGCACATGGCAGAGAACTGCACCTCCTGTAACAGCCCCTGAGAAGATGGCAATGAAGGCTGTAACACGTATCTGAAGAATACTAGATTTGCCCCCTTTATGTTGTATCTGCGTTCTTCACCCTTCAGGTGCAAGCAGTGTTCCTCACCAAATCCCAGCCCTAATTTGAGGATTCACAAAATTAGCTATAGATAACCTTTGATAAAAACGTTACTATAAACCTCAGTGGACTTTTAAACCCTGTTTTCCTATGCAGCAGACCTGGGACTGTCACCAGTATGGCTGTGGCCACCTTTTGAGGAGAGGAAACATCTCAGCCATAAGGTGATGTACTGTGCAATGCCACATGCCTCCACAGCCAGTAAATGCCTTTGTCTGCATGTGTGTTCACGCAAAAAAACCCAAAGCGTGATGTGCTTTCCAACCCAGGTTGGAACTGGTGTTCCTCAAGAGAAACACATCATGTAAATTCCTCTGAAGGAAGAAAATGGAGATGAACAGCTGACAGTTTCAACAGGCTTTTACTTAGAAATAATTTTAAACAAATCCCTTTATTCTACCATCTGACATCAACTCTTAAGTGTGGCAGATGCTGACTTAATAGTTACTGTGAAATTATCCAGTAAAAGTTGGACATTCCGGGAAATTTATTTCTGTTTGTAGTTTTCCATTATTTTCTACAAGCAGAGCAGCAGGAACAAGTTGAGGTTTGCCAAATCTCATCTATCTGGGCGTCAGTTCTTGTTCTAGCTCTGGTTGATCTTCCAGCTTCTTTTTGGTTTTGTTTCTAAAGAAAAAGCTTTGAAACTGATATTCGCATTGCTGTAATGGTTAATTAGTGCTACAAATACCCTATTCTTCTGTTCAGACATGTAGATTTATAATTTTTACCGAACTGCATGTCAGAAAGGATATTCAAAACTGATTGATGCATTTGAGTGAAAGAAGTCTGTTGAGGAAGAAGAGAAACAGGAATAGAAGAGGCTTTAGGATTATCAGATTTACCTCAGCGTTAGGGCAGTATCACATGCTGTATTGAGGAATGGCATTCCTCTACGGCCGGATACCAAACTAGTTCTGGCTCAATTGTTTTTCAAACTCTCTCACTCTCAAAACTCTTTTTCAGTCTCATTTTAGTTCTACAACCCATTTCTCTCTGAGGCTGAAATGCAATATCCTACTAAATTCCCCTGCTTTAGCCTGTGTGACTAATCCTCTATCCTTGTCTGCACTGCAACACTTTAAAATACTTCTTTGTTGTTAACTATATTGGTGGGCAGCTAGAAAACAGCTGAACTGGAAAAGAGTAAGTGCCAGCACCAGCAGCTGCAACAGCAAAAAGAACAAATCTGCTTCAAATACTTCTCTTTCACTGCTCAGTCCCTGTGATTTCCCCTAAGAGCACAATGTCTCCTAAGCAGCATTTAAGCGTTTCATAAACAAACACTGATCCTATGCCTGCTGTTCAGGTAGCTTTTGTCTTAGGTAGTAAGGATCATTGGTTCTTAGTTTATCTCTGTTTGATCAGTCTTTAAAGTATGTTAGAACGGGATCAGTTATATGCCAAAATTTGTTAAATCCCAGTAGTTTGCATTTCTCAATACAGAAAAATATGTTCTCTATACAGAAAAATAAGATTTTCAGAAATCTGTGTTATAGACTGAGCTACAAGAATATCCCTAAGGTATTTCATAAATCTTCAAGAGAAGAATGCTGGAAAAAATCAGGGACAGAAACGTAAGTCCAGAGAAATAGAGCCAAAGCAGGAGAATCTCAGATGGCAAAGATGAGGAGCAGAAGAAGAAACAAGGCCTCTCGAATAATGTATCTTCTTGCTTTCACAGTTGTGAGATATAGTTTTTCCAAAATGCAAATCCCATTATTTGAGTTATTTAAAATTTAAGCACCGAGTATTTAATATTGCCTCTTCTTCTCTGTTTCTAAGGACTTCTGAAGCGAAAGCAATAAAACCAATGATGGTTGGCAACCCTACTATAGAATTGTATTTTCAGAGAAAGTAAGTACTTCCACCTTTTGACACTGAACCTCAAAAATGGCAACATCCACAAGAGACCATAATTTTTAAAATAAAATCTCAAAGGTAGGTTTTGTCTCTAATTTGCAATTCGTATTAAGTTGGAAAGCATCATGGATCATTCCTCTATAATTTCTTTGATTCAACTCCAATATAACGGTTTGGTTTTAGCAGCATTGTTGTCGTGGTTTAGGCCAAATCGGCCACTGGGGACATAGGGGACCCCAGATGGAACCGACAGATGCTCCCCTCTACCCCTCTTCAAAGAGAGAGGCAGAGGAGGAAAAAGAGACTTACGAGTTTAGAAGGATCTAAACTACTTTAATGAAGTATTAATAATAAAATAAAAGAAATAATGAGAAATATACAAAACCGTATCAAGCTCCCAAGATGACAATCACGACACCGGCTGGCACTGGGGCAGTCCCAGGCTGGACTCAGTGATGGACGGGAACTGGATTCCGGATCTGGATTCAGGATCGGGTCCAAAGGCAGACGAACAGACAGAGTCCTCCTCCGACATCAGCTGTTGAAGCAAGAAGGGAAAAAGAAGGGCGAAAAAAGAAGGAGGCGAAAAAAGAAGGGGGCTGACCCTTTGCTCCGTCAGCTTTTATACTGAGCATGAGGCAGATGGGATGGAATACGCTGTTGGTCAGTTTTGGGTCACCTGCCCTGTCCGCTCCTCCCCGCAGGTGGGACCCCATTATGCTTTTCCGCTTCCGACCCTCCACCGTGGCAAATAACACAGCCGGTTGGCCTTGGGTGTTAGAACAATAAGTGTAAGCAAGAGCCTCCCTGCATACCATGTCTGGACATCAGCTATAAACATCGGTCTTATCACTCTGAGAGAGTGAACATTGTCTGCACAATATGCTGTTAATTTCAGTAGTTAGAAGAGGCCCAGCTAAGAAGCGAAGCTACTGAACAAAATTGGTCCTGTTTTACCTCAAACCAGGACAATTGTGTTCATTGGTAGTTGGTAAATCACTCAGGATAGTTCTGAGGATACAACTACTGACTTCAGGATACTTAATTAACAATAAGGTAAGGGTTTCACCTTCTTCTTCAAAGTTTGCACTTGCAGAAAAAAATTGAAAGTTAATCCCACTGAAGTGAGAAGCAACAGAAGACAACGACACACAAAGTTCAATTTTTTGAAATCATGGTCTTCAGCTGGTTAAAACCTGATGGCCCTAAGGTTTGAATGTCAACACAAAACTTCCCTATTTATTTGCTAAAAATAGTTCCATAATGCATTTTGCGACACTGAGAACAAATTTTTGGAAGAATGTTGATAGATGAGTTTTCTCCAGGCCTGCCAAATTAGTGGTTCAGTACAGGGTAAGATCTTGAAAATATTTTTTGACAAAGTGAGATACAGTTGTGAAAGAATTAAAGTCTAATGTTACTTCCTAACCAGCAGCGAGCTTGACTTAAAAGCAGAAACTGCAAGACTGAATTCAGTTAGAAACCTTACTTATAACTTAAGGAGTATGGTTACTTATTCAGCCATATCTTTTTAACTGGAAATTAGAAGGTTTCATATGGGGTTTCCATGTGAACAGAATCAGATCTGAAACCGTAATTATGACTTAATAATTCAGGGAAACAATGCAATTTTTTTAATCTGGTATACTTAAATGCCCTGGGGTTTTTTTCTCCTCTGGTACAACGAAAAATGCTTTGTCTTCATTTATCAAAGAAAGTTTAAAGGGAGAGAGAAAAGACCATATGTGGATTAGCTTGTAAGACTTAAAAAAATAAAGCCACAAGGAGCTTTTTATTAGGCAATTTTTTTGGACTTGGACACTTCAAAAAAATATAAACTTACACCTACTTAAATCCCATTCATAATTAAGCACCATCTGAGAATAAACTATTAAAGTTACTAGACCTTACCAGTGTCTTATCTTTTTCATAGATTTTTTTTTTAAATGATAATGGAAAAGAAAGAAGGAAAAAAGAAGACTCAAAATTTAGACAGGTGGATTCAAATATTCCATTGTGAAGAAAAAACACAATTTCAAAAATGAAAGGCTGCAACAAACTTTCATATAGTGATGTCTACATATGTTTGCAAGTAGGACTGTTTTATATCTGTAGACCAAAAAATGAACCTCATTGTTTGTCTGTAATCCCTTAGAGAACAGATTCTTTCTTCTGCTGGCCAGGCTTCAGATGCCAAGTGTCATCCAGTCGTCATTATTCTGAATTGTATGTCATAGCCTGAAGAGTTGAACCCACTGTGGAAGTTAGAAAATAACCCTCCTCTATTCATTATTTTTATTTTACAGCGGTAAACGACCAAATTGAAAATGAATAGGAATGAATTAAATTTGAAGTATTTTTATTTAAATAAGACAAATCCATAAAGAAACATCCCCCTTTTTTTTTCTTATATAAATTACTTACTGCCATGGCCCCCCAAATGTTGTTTTACACCACAGAGATTTTCATCTTCAACAGGCAAGAAAAGTGGTTTAAAAAACCACACTCAAAATGCTTCTTCAGTGACTTAGAATAAAGATACTGCTGAAATACAGAACACTGATGCTATTTATAGATAAAACAGTGAACACCTACAAGAAATTCAGCTTGTGTCTGAATCCGTGATTCATGGTAAATTCAGCAAAGAGTAGGAATGACAAGTAGGAGTTAACTGTGAAAATATGTAAAGGCTTTGTCACAGGCTGACACTCCATTGTTGAGGCTTATATGAAAATTGTCCAAACTGTTTCATTTGTAGAATGAAGTTTATACTTATTTTATTAACCAGAAGATTTTTTTTTTTGTCATCAAATCCACTAGGTATTAAAATATCAATGGGAAAAGTAAGGGGAAAAAAATACTTACTGTAGTGATGTGTTAGAGACTATGAGAGAATAGGGATGCCTATCCTCTTTTTTACTTCTAATGGGAAGACAAATGGATTTATTTACTTGTATTGTGATGCTCTACCTTTTTTAGCAAATACAGGGGGGTTAAATGATATGAAAACATAGGTCCTGGGGCAGAAGGGAAAATAAGGCTAAATGACAGTGTATGATTGGGGTTTTTTGATGAACAGAGAAGAAAGGATCTTGTGTCGGAAATCTTTCAAGCTTGTCTTCACACCTAAGTTTTACTACTTCATTCCTGTTCCTGCTGCCCTGTGTCAGAGGCAGCCTGTTGGAGAAAAGATACCAGTATGTGGCGGGGGCAGAAAACTGGATGTGCATGGATGTGCGATCTGCTAAAGCAGAAACAGTTAGAACAATGACTCATCTCACTGCAATCAAAATGACCTGCAAAGCTCATTTCTCCAATTTAGCCTTCCCACAATGGACTACTTCCCTTAAACGCAAACACACGCATAGTCTTATTTCTGCCAAAACTCCTACTGCTGCCTTTGAGGGAGCAGAGAGGGAAAGATTTCTGACCTAGTGCAGAATCTGGAGATGCTGCCCAGATCACTGCTGGTGCTGCAGCTCCCCAAAACCCCTTTCTGCTGGGTGGTCTCATGGGCACGCTATGGACTCACGGGCTCCTGAGCTTCACTTCAAAGTGGATTCCAGCTGCTTTGTGGGGACAGAGTGATTTTAGGGCTTCACAGAAGGGAATTTCATGGCTCAGCTGAAGGAGGCACTCCAGGACAAACAGCCCCTACAAGCATCTCGGCAGCCTTGGAGACAGTCTAGTTGACCAATCAGGGAAAATGGTTTAGACCAGTATTTTTCAAAGGATGGTGAAAACACAGGGGTGGGAGGGTTCCAAGGGCTTGCCACTAATTACAGCTGGCTCTGGCATCTCCGCTCCGGAGGGAGTGAAGAGGAAGAGCAGTATCTCCTCTGAGAAGAAGCAGGGGAGGTGATGACACCTAAAGAGTGAGGCACACAAGGGCAGGCAAAGAGTAGTTCAGACAGGGAAGGAAAACACAGGCCCAAATAAAATGTGTAATTATTTCCCTGCCTTGTTTTGTTGTTGTTGTTATTGGGGTTTTGTGATTTTTTTTTTAATTTTGTTTGGATTTTTTTTTAAATCAGTGTTTTAGAATATTCAAAATCTTTTAAGGAATGTGAGTTCCTTTGTGTCCCCTTTTTGTACTTCCACTAATCTTTCCTTTTGAAAACAAATCTCTGAGTATGCTTTTTTTTCTCTCTCCCTCACCCCCCTTCCCCATGAGTATCCGGTAGTTCCTTCGTTTTCAAATACCAAGAGAGAACCCTTTTATATTAAAATGTTCAGATTGCCTAGCTGGGTAGGATGATCCACTCCCTAGAATTATCAGCCCATACAGTTACACAGTGGTTCTTCTAAGCAGACATTTTTTATCTGTAGCATGTAAAATCAGGTATCGTGTGAGCAGAAGATGCCAGAATATCATTTGTGCCATGATCATGGACATGTATTCATGTCCAAAATAGAGTAAGAAAGTAACAGAGAAAGTAGACAAGCCTTATGTTCAACACAGTGTTGTTAATTTGATTACATATATATATTTTTTTTTTACATGCATAAGAAGAGGGAAAAAGAGTTCCCAAAACTCACCAAGGCTTATAAAATGTGTATAAATACTCCAAGTCTATCCAGCTTGAATATGAAACAGAGAAAAGCAGATACACACAAACTAACTTTGAATAATAATAGGAAAAAAGCGGGGAATAAGCGTTTCTTTCATTTGGAAGAAAACTTGATGTGTTCTGAGCTTGACTTTTATGATATTTTCAGCAATGTAGTTTTGAAATATTTTCACACTTCAGAGATGTCCAAACATTTGCCAGCAGTTCTTATGCACACAATCTTCTGTATTTTCTACATCACAATTTTCTCTCTCAACAGTTCTGATTCCTTTTGCTCCTGTGGTGTTTTATGTTTGCCAAGATTGCAGTTCATACTAGCCAAATCCAACAAAAATGTAGATATGCACTGGATAAGAATTGAAATGAAAACATAAAAATTTACTTGACTTACTCTCAATCCGAAAGCATTTTTCCTTCAGATCATCTTGTTGTCATCCATGGAACCGGGAAAACATAAGCTGGATGTTAAGGTTAGATACGGATTGGAGTAAATGCTGTTTCTCTGAAAATGAATCTGGAAACAAGTACTGCGAATGCTCCTGTTTCCCATGCAGCTTTCTTCACAGACTTCTCCTGATCTCAGTTTTCATGTTCTCAAGCAGAAGGAGAAGGAAAATGGGGTGGTACCCTGTCATCACTTCATCTGGAGGACAGAGGGCCTACTCTTGACTTCTTTTTGCCTTTTATTTTCATGAAAAAGTTTGCACCTGAAAACCAACCTGCTACTGGCTTTTTGGGACCCATATCTATAGGAACCAAAATCCTTCCTCAAATTATTTTTCAGCGTTACAGAAGGACTGAAGATAGAAATTAAAATGAATCTGATTTTGTTTGTAACTCTTTTACCAAGGCTATCACAGGCAGCGTTCACTTAAAAGCGTGATTTCTGCCTGAGAAAAGAATCAGCTTCTGACTGAAGAAAATAATTCATGATTTACTTTGGGAAAAAGGAAGTCATATTGGTCTCTATTGGATCAGGAATTTAACATGGCATATTGATCTATCTCCAAAGAGTATCTGAATTAAAGGGAAATAAAGGTCATGCTGTAAATGTATACTTAGGAATATTAGGAACTAGGTAGTTTGAAAGACAAGGTCTTTTATTGTACGTTTTATGTAGTATTGCTTCCTTGTACCTCAGAATAAATAATTTTGCATGTATTTAAGAGCCAATGTGCTAAATGAGAACAAATATTGCTATTTTATGAGAGACTTTCTGTTCACCATTTAGGTTTCAGCCCTGTGTGTTTGTTTCAGGAGTACTAGCTGCTTGCAGTATTCCCTTGACTATGACAGTATACAGTTTCATGCTTCATAACATTCCCATTTATTTCCAAATTTAGATGATCATAACATTTTTGATACTCTGACACCTTTCATAAGGTTAAATCAAGAATTGTGTGTTGTGGGTAACTTGAAAGCACAGCCATTGCTGCAGCAGAGAAAGGACTGCAGAGAAATTATATCCACTGTAGGAATATTGTCTGGGATCTCAAGAAGGTCAGACAGAAGTCATCTTCCTGCCAGAGAAAAATGTAAAGGAATCGCTTGTCTTAAAGACAATTAGGTCTAAAAAAATAAAAGTAAGTAGATGAACCTTCACGTTGCTGACTTGTACAAAGAGTCTTAAAAACCATTAGTGATAGCAGAGGCATAAGGGAAGCAAATGGACGTATTTAAATGCTGCAGTGTGCAATTCATACACCTGTATTAAATTTTAAATGATGCAACAGAAGTAAAGACACGCAGAAAAAGGTTGTCCCTGACCAAAACTCATATCAAGAACTGTGTAAAGCCAGACTTTGCAGTCTGGAACATGTGACTGACAGATATGATAAAAAAGGAGGGACGGAAATATATACTATCATGAGTGACACAGAAACGGCAAATATACAGCTATTATTTACCATTGCTCACAAGTCAAAAACTATGAAGTGACAATGAAGGTGACAAGTTCCAAAAAGGTAACAGTAAGCAGATGAGCCTTTTGTCCGTCACAAAGTTGGTAATTTGATTATCACAGAATCACAGAACAGCGGGGATTGGAAGGGACTTTCGTGTAGTCCAACCCTCCTGCTAGAGCAGGTTCACCCAGTGCACGTTGGACAGGAACGCATCCAGGCAGCTTTTGAATATCTCCAGAGAAGGAGACTCCACCTCTCTGGGCAGCCTGTGCCAGTGCTCTGCCACCCTCAAAGGAAAGAAACTTTTCCTCATGTTGAGACAGAGTTTCCCATGTTCCAGCTTGTGATCATTGCCCCTTGTCCTGTGTCTGGGCACCACTGAAAAGAGTCGGGCCCCATCCTCTTGACACCCGCCCTTTCGATATTGATAAGCATTGATGAGATCCCCTCTCAGTCTTCTCCTCTCCAGGCTAAACAGCCCCAGGGCTCTCAGCCTTTCCTCATCAGAGAGCTGCTCCAGTCCCCTGAGCATCTTCGTAGCCCTCTGCTGGACTCTCTCAGTAGTTCCTTGTCTTTCTTGAACGGGGGAGCCCAGAACTAGACACAGTGCTCCAGATGTGGCCTCACCAGGGGCTACATATGTATACATACATAAATATATACGTATAAGTATACATACATACATACATATATGTATATTTACATGCATGGAGAGAAAGAAAAACGGAGAGAAAAAAAAACAGAGAGAAAGGAGACGCAACTTTACATAGTGAACATAAGCTGTGAAACCCCTTGCTGCAATGTTATGGATGTTAAAATTCTGCTTTCATTCAAAAAATGTGGAAAATGTGTAGTAGATAAATGCCTCTAGCTCCACTGAACACAAGCTCAGGAAGTTCATGCGCTGCTAACTGCTGGAAGAGTATGTAGAAAAGTTCACTTTAGGGTCACCTTGATTTGCACTACAAGGCATTTATTATTGGTTTTTTGTTAAAGATGGGAAGCTAAAAAGGGCAGAGTTGTGACTGTTGTCACAGAAAAAATTTAGCTATTTAAATTGAAATGTTTGAAGAAGTGTAACTATTTTGTATCTGTTTTTAAGCTTAGCTGTAGTGCTTATGTGTAGTAATAATTAAATAAAACTAGCTAATAGAAATCCAGGCTTTCAGATAATCAAAGACTCATAGAGGCATAGAAACATAGAATAGTTTGGGTTGGAGGGACCTTTAAAGGCTGTCTAGTACAACCCCCCTGCCATGAGCAGGGACATCTTCAACTAGATCAGGTTGCTCAGAGCCCCGTCCAACCTGACCGTGAATGTTTCCAGGGATGGGGCATCCACCACCTCTGTGGGCAACCTGGGCCAGGGTTTCACCACCCTCCGCGTAAAAAAAAAATTCTTCCTTATGTCGAGTTTGAATCTTCCCTCTTTTAGTTAAAAGCCATTACCCCTTGTCTTATTGCCACAGGCCCTGCTATAAAGTTTTTCAAGAACAGGAACAGTGACAACAACAATAATAACAGCCAACAACAATAATAACAACAACAATAACAGCAACAACAATAATAATAGTAATAATACAATAACAACAATAGAAAGCCAAGAACAATAATAAACAATAGTATTGGAATCATGGAATCATCGAATGGTTTAGGTTGGAAGGGACCTTGAAGATCATCGAGTTCCAACCCCCCTGCCATAGGCAGGGATACCTCCCACCAGATCAGGTTGCCCAAGGCCACGTCCAGCCTGGCCTTGAACACCTCCAGGGATGGGGCTTCAACAACCTCTCTGGGCAACCTGTTCCAGTGCCTCACCACCCTTAAAGTGAAAAACTTCTTCCTAATGTTTAATCTAAACCTGCCCTCTTCCAGTTTGAAGCCATTCCCCCTCGTCCTATCACTCCATGCCCCTGTAAAAAGTCCTTCCCCAGCTCTCCTGTAGGCCCCCTTTAGGTGCTGGAAGGCCGCAATAAGATCTCCCCGGAGCCTTCTCTTCTCCAGGCTGAACAGCCCCAACTCTCTCAGCCTCTCCTGATAGGAGAGGTGCTCCAGCCCTCGGATCATCCTCGTGGCTCTCCTCTGGACACGCTCCAGCAGGTCCATGTCCTTCTTATGTTGGGGACTCCAGAGCTGGATATAATAGATAGCATTTATTTAGTCTTTTTACTTTTCCAGTGCTTCCTGAGTTTCTTAATAACTAGTTCGAAGCCTGGCACCAAGTTCAAATGTTCTTCTCAGGATAAGCTGAAGACCGCCCGCACCCTGTTTTTTGCAATGGGGAAACCCCCGGCAGAGGGCGGCTCCGGCCGCCGCCCCGTATCCCGGCCCGGCGGTACTGATGCTTATGATGATGCTGATGATGCTGATGCTGATGATGGTGCTGCTGCGGCTGGCGGGCGCGCCGGTGCCGCGCAGCCGCCCGGTGCCGCTGTGCGACAAGGAATCAGCGTCCCCGTCCCCGCCGGGTCCGTGCCCACCCGCTGTACGGAAACGGCGGAATTTTAAATGTGGAATTGGTGCTTCCCCTCGTGTATAACCTGTTTTTTTTTTGTTGTTTTTTTTGTTTGTTTGTTTGGGTTTTTTGTTTTTGGTTTTGTTTGTTTGTTTGTTTTTTTTGTTGTTGTTGTTTTTGGGGGGGGGGGGGGGTGTTTGCTTTTGTTTTTGGTTTTGTTTTTTTTTGTGTTTTTTTTTTTTTTTCCCCCCAGCCGTTTTGGTGACTGAGTATCGTTTTGGATGCTTAAGGGGACAAGGGTGGGTTGTTTTTTTTTTTTTTAGGTAGAGCTAATACTTAGACTACAAACTGAAAAAAAAAAAGAAAAAGAAAAAGGTATGGACACACAACCTCTTCTCATTAACTTAAGTAAAGATTCATTTTTCTATGAACACAGCAAATGATGAATTTCCAAACATCTGTCTTTCCCACAGGAAGGGTGGCAGAGGGCATTTTTTGGGAGGAATCATTGTGAACCAATACAGAAGTGGAAACCTTAGTGCTTAAAATAACCTTGCAGTCTCCTGGCAGTAAATCCCGGCTCTGCTTGGCACGGGGAGGTACCACACGCACTGGCGCATTCAGCAGCAGCGTACACTCATGCTCGTGCAAGTGTCGGAGAATGTAGGTGAGGGAGTACAACAAGATCATAAAGAAGGAGCACACAGTGCCATTTCTGTAATTTGTAGCATGCAAAATTATTTCAGGCTGGTTTCATATGCAAGCCAACACGGGATACATATAAAAACATGAAGGTCAAAAAAAAATCTTAAATAATCATCCCTAAAAGCTCTTTGGGTTTCAGCTCAGTTTCCCAGCGCTGGCAGATTTATTTAACACCCAAGAATTATGAGGCTTTCCTGACAAGCACATGCTTACAGTGATGTATGAGGTGCAGCTCTGAACTGTTAATCCAGTTAAGCTCACAGAGAAACCTGGTTTTATATGTGAAACTATTTATTCAACTGTGCATTTTTCTTGACTGCTACCAGGCCAAATTTTAGTGTTGACTGCAGTAGGGAAAATAGCCCATCATTTTATGTGGTGCAGATGTAGGTGAGGGCTACTGAGGTCTGCAGCTATGCTGAAAACTGCACATATATACTAAAGAAAGAATAAGCTAACTTTAAAAAGAAAGTGCAAGATAGCAAGAGACCCAAAAGAAATATAAAAACGTTTTGTTATTGCCCATAGATTATCCCAGGAAAATATGAGAAATGAAGGAAATAATTTTGCAGTTCTTTTCTTCTCCATTTATGGTAACTTTCAGCTTTGTCCTTTCTTGTGTCCCACAAATCTATTTTCTGTTGATAGTCTGTCTCAGCTTCTGTCCTTTCATTGTGCTGTTCTGCTACTTCTGGGACTTGAAGATCGTTATGATTTTCTGTTCCTGCTTTCCTCCCTGCAAGTCCTGTGGCAAGAGTTTTACCTCTGATGAAGCTGAAGTTACAGGAAACCTGCTTGTGCTACAGTTTTAGCTCATGCCCCCATAGCAGGGAAGTGTGGAGATTGTTTGGAGCACGAAGGGTTTTGCAGACTCCGATGGTCTGAGTCAAGGTATCCAGCATTTCTCTTTGCACAAAAGTCAATATAACTGGCTGTGCTGTGGACAAAGAGAGAATGAACCTGTTTGGTTCATTCCCAAGGAGGCCAAGCAAGATTTGTCTTTCTGAAAGCCCTGGTTGTTTCCCACTTTCACCCTTGCACCGCCAAGCTCAGTGTCTCAATTTCCCAACCCATGCAATGTTTCCTTCTATTACTCTCTCCTCTCTGCATGTGTTTCTTCTCATGTTCATCCCTGGATCCCTCCTGCCTGCCTTTGTCAGTGTTCAGATCAAACAGCTCCTCTTAATCAAACACCTCTCCTACAGAGACAGGCTGAGAGAAATGGGGGTGTTCAGCCTGGAGAAGAGAAGGCTCCGGGGAGGCCTTAGGGCAGCCTTCCAGTACCTAAAGGGGGCCTACAGGAGAGCTGGGGAGGGACTCTTGATCAGGGAGTGTAGGCATAGGGCAAGGGGTAATGCTTTTAAACTGGAAGAGGGAAGATTTAGATCAGATATTAGGAAGAAATTTTTCACTCTGAGGTTTGTGAAGCACTGGCCCAGGTTGCCCAGAGAAGCTGTGTCTGCCCCATCCCTGGAGGTGTTCAAGGCCAGGCTGGAGGGGGCTTTGAGCAACCTGGGCTGGTGGGAGGTGTCCCTGCCCATGGCAGGGAGGTTGGAACTAAGTGATCTTTAAGGTCCCTTCCAACTCAAAGCATTCTATGATTCTATGAAAGGTCCTGGAGGCCACAAGGTGTCACTAAGCACACACGAAAATTTCCATTTCCCATAATTTCCAACAATTTTCCACACTCTTGTTCTCAAGCAGCTGGGAGCAATCAGAGAAGAATGGTTCTGTCACCCCCCCAAACACCAAGGATTGTTTTCAACTGTGGTGTCTGTGTGAAAAAAATTTGTCCATCTTAAAATGTGAACCCTCTGGGAGGGTTGATCTAGCGTTCAGTAGAAGGGCATTGGCACGTTGCTTTGTACTGAGGGAGCACAAGATGTGGTCAAGCCTTGGGTCATCTGCTCACTGTGCTTCATCCCCTGGTCAATTAGCATGGTGCTGTTGCCATGCTGCTCACCGCTGGTCTTCATCCAAAGAACTTGTGCATGGCATACAGTGAACGCCGCCTTCCCTCTCTTATGCTCACACATTGAAAGCGTTGTAGTCCTTCAAAGAAATGGTTGCCACAGGTTTTCCACACGGGCTGAAAAATACATTTTTGTTGTGCGTTCTTATTCTTGGCAGTCCTGTTTTGAATCTTGCCTTCAAAAACCTGAGCCGGAGGCAGCGACCGTACATGTAGAGTTTTGGCTTGTGACGGGATTGTTGTGCTACGAGCAACTGCAAACAGACAGTTTGTCAGCTTTAACGAGAAACAATGCTGACATGCGTGCCTGTAGCAACCATAGCTTTTACATGTTTTGGGATTTAAGTGTTTTCTGATGGAAAAACAATTTCTCTTCTCCATTTTCACCCATACAACATCTGTCTTACTTCCTAATCCTCTTTGCCTCTCCTGTTCTTAGCAAGTTGGTAAGGACTTAGCTGGATGCTTTGAATTTTTGCCTTTTTATTTTGGAAGACACTGCGCCCACACAAAATAAATATGATGGCAAAACTTCCCAAGCATTGAAGCATTTGTGGAGATTTCCTCTTCACTTTTAACTTTGTTCACATATTATCATTTTTTTTACAAGAAAGGAGGCTGGTGTTCTTTGACGCTGGAGTGCAAAGTTTTTCAACCTGTTTATCTCCTGCCTGAAGTATTGAAAGTTTTATGATGCAGAAAGTATCTGAGTATTTAATCATTCTTGGTAAATTTAGTTTGACTGCTTTTTTAAGTTATCTGGTATAACTTGGCGGGACTTCACCGAAACCAGTGAAACTATATCAACTTACCTCACAAAAGAATCAAGCTCTGAACAAGAGTGTACCACCAATTTAGTAATATTAATAGGCATAGGCATAAACAGGCACATTTATACAGTACATTTGTACTTGTAACACATACTTTTATTTTGATATATCAAAATGTTTTGTTAACTGCACCATAAGTGGTCCTAAGGAGAGGTGCAGAGGTGTTTCTCTGCATGGACATACTTAAACTTGAGCAGGTTTTGTTATGCTTAATCCTGTGGGAGCAGACATGACACAGCATGGTACGTACACGTAGCTTTGCTGGGCACTAAAACTGAAGGAGGACACAGAACCATCTCCGTAAGAAGTTGAGTTATGCAGGAGAAGCTGTGCTCGCTATTTGAAGGCCCTACCCATCTCATTTTATCTGCCGTCTCAGCCTGAAAATTTATGCCTGTGTGCTACAACTCCTCAGGGCAGACACATCTTAGAACAACAGCAGGACAGGTAAGAATGCAATGTCATTTAGTAATACAGAAGCAAACTTTAAATGGTAAAGACGGTTTATCGGTGGTGCACAGAGCTCAGCACAGGCTAATGTAAAGCAGAAAGGCAATGGAATGTTCAGATTTTTTCATTAATTAAAAAGGCTGATTAATTCGCTTCAATGATTCATGAAGTTTCAGTCTCAAGAAGCTG
Source organism: Pluvialis apricaria (assembly GCA_017639485.1). Classification (NCBI taxonomy): domain Eukaryota; kingdom Metazoa; phylum Chordata; class Aves; order Charadriiformes; family Charadriidae; genus Pluvialis; species Pluvialis apricaria. The sequence goes on along the minus strand of CM030044.1, from coordinate 82,342,498 downwards.
ATCAATGGCTGAATTTTAACCATTTCAAAAAGTCTGATTTCATTTTCTTATCCCCACTGAGCTACAGCTACAAGCTTATACAGGAGGGAGAACAGTCTCCTGCTAAAGAACATCTCAGACTGAAAATCATTCACTTAGTACCCTCATGAAATTTTAAAAAGTAGGATTAATTTCTGTGATCCTTTCTGAGATCTTTTTCTAAGCTGACACTGTTTAATGGTTGCCGTGTCTTACCTTTTGAATTAATGGTAAAAGATTTGGAGGATAACTGATGAAAAACATCTCTTGTGATTGTCATCATTATAAAGCTAGTGAACGAAGGGAAGGCTTCCAAGGTGATGTGTTTGCCTTCTATGAGGAATCGAGTTTTAGGAGATGCAGAGCCATCATTGCCTTACATCTCATTAATTTCTACTCAACAGGAATTCTACACGTGTGAGAAATTCAGAAATGTCTCAGACTGGGCACCTATAACCACGGGTGTTAAGGCTGGGAAGGAGCTTCTTGGGCACAGAGTCTACCTGACTGCTACATCAGGCTTCATCTCACCTCAGCTGATGAGAGCTGATCCTGCTCTGTCTTGTAACTGCATGTTTCACGCTAACATCAGAAGGAGTTTTCCAACAGGTCACTTCTGGAGGTTAAAGCTGCTAGTTTCCACTCAGATTCTTTTCACAGCCAATTCTTTCTTGGTGCTTAATATGTGTCCACAAGGGTCATTTGACCCAAATTCACACCACACTAGCATTTGATATACCCTGCTTCACTATTTCTAAAGTCTCTAGTCACCCAAAAGCTGAGTTTTCTCAGAGAGCTTGGATTGACAGGAATATGAGGCCAATATTCAGTACCCTAATTTCTCTTTCATTGATGTGAAAAGTAGGACCCAAGCTCTAGGTAGGAACATAGCCTGGTCATGCTGCATTTGCATGAATCAGTATTCAAAGCAGACCTTACAGCAACTAACTATCTTAAGGTTCATTATGTGTACATCTGCTCTGCCCAGCCTCATAAATGACTCTAAATTTGCCTTCTTTCAGATGTATTTATTCAAAGCAGACCCTGCAGGTATCCACCTCCCAAAACCAACTGTCTAGGGACAGATCCATAGAGTCCGTCACTCTGCAATAGAATGACCGGGAAGAGGTAGGTAATGGGTACACAGTGAGTTACTGTAGGGCCAGCTGGTGAGTGTCTAAGTAATATCCCAGGTCAAAAAGTCATCTGAAAATTTTACTGTTAGACACTAATATTTTACTGCACATTTTGAGCAAAGCCTTCATCTCAAATGGAGCTGAAAACAGGGGTTTCTTTGATGCTCATGTTCTCTTTTTTTAAACCATTGGCAGTACGGCAATGTAAGATTTGCTAGCTGGAAAGGGTCCAGCAAAGGGCTACAAAGATGATGAGGGGATTGGAGCATATTGCTTACAAGGAAAGGCTGAGGGACTTGGGGCTTTTTAGTCTGGAGAAAAGAAGACTGAGGGGGGATCTTATCAATGCTTATAAATACTTAAGGGGAGGGTGCCAGGGGGATGGGAACAGTCTTTTTTCAGTGGTGCGCAGTGATAGGTCAAGAGGTAACGGGCACAGACTTGAACAGAGGAAGTTCCATCTCAACATGAGGAGGAACTTCTTTACTCTGAGAGTGGCAGAGCAGTGGCACAGGCTGCCCAGAGAGGTTGTGGAGTCTCCCACTCTGGAGCCATCCCAAACCCGCCTGGATGCCATCCTGTGCCACTGCTGGAGGTGACCCTGCTCTGGCAGGGGGTGGGACTGGGGGAGCTCCAGAGGTCCCGTCCAACCCTGACCATTCTGTGATTCTGTATGGTACTTTGAGAATGGTTATGAGAAGAATTAAGTGACAAAGCATCATTGTTTATTCAATTAATTCAAGAAGTATTTAGTAATGTATCTATGCTCTACCTATGCAAGCCTTATACAGAAGTGGCAAGAGCACCTAATTTAGTGTACATCCCTTTCACAAGTCCTGGACAATTTACATTTGCAATGACCGTTGGTTATTGATAACAACAGCTTGCATCTTGCTGTGGAAGAATCCAGCAGTTCCGATCAGTGCACTTGCTCTCAAAAGTGGTCAGATACCAGCATCCAGCAGGATGTTGAAAGCTCCTCTGCTTAAGGTGAGTTCAGAGTTGAAATCTCTGTTCATGCTTTCTGCTGGAACTGCTTGGTTCTGACCTCACTGTTCGGTTCTGATGTCACTGTCCTTTGGCTTTATTCACAGAGCAACCTAGAAATAACAACCTAACCCCACAAGCAGACTTCACGGATGAAAGTCAATCTACTTAAACACCACTGTTAACTAGGACAGAATTTTAGCCATGCTAATAACATTTGAGAAGAGATAATTGCTGGAATAAATTCTCCTTATGGCAATATTGAAGGCAACTCAGATGAAGGGAATAATTGGCATGTAATTGTTATATGTGTCTTTGGACCCTAAAACTGTTGAAAAGTTAAAATATTGGTTAAAGTGCAGTTAATTCTTTTAGAGCCAAAAGGGTTTTTGTATTCAGCTAGCAAATCTTATCTGATACTTAAATAGCCTAATCAAGAGAAACAAATGTCCTGAAACCTCAATAACCTATGAAAAGAGGAGTTATCAAATGATTTCTTAATTTCAATAGAGAGAAGCATGATAATTCCCATAGTATAATTAGCTGAGAAGTTGATATATTGCATATCAGAAATAATGGTTATGTCTAATCAGAATGAGTTCTTCCTCATATTTTTCCATTCCATTAAAAAGCAAAGCACTCTCAACTTAATTATGAATGTTGATAGGTTACAACTGTGAAATGAAGAATAAGAGACAAAATTAATTAGACATGTTAATGAACCTTTAATTTCATTTATATACTTCTGGTCTTTTGAGAAGAAAAAGAAGATTCCCTAACACTGCAAAGAATAAACTGTTCATTAATACTTTCACCTCTTTTCTGGAGAAACCTGATTTCAGTGGTTTTCTTGCACTTCTCCCATTACTTATTTGTCTGTTAGTGCTTTTTCTCTTACTTATTCAACAAACAGACATACAAGGCTAATATCAATGCAAATACTGGCAACATTTTACTATGGTCCTCTGATGTGGACCTTCAGGTTTTGGAAATATGCTTTCTACGCTGGAATTCAGTCACAGATATTCAAGGCCTTTTTCCTTGCCATGAGCCCTCTGTCTAGGCTCTCATACTCTTTTCAGTGTTTAATCTAGTAAATCATTGCAGAAGAAACATTTTTGTATTTCCCTCTCAAGACTTACAGCTTCTTCTGTTTCTAAGCTCTATGCCAGCATCACAGTCCTAGAGCTGCTATGCCTAAAGGATCTTTTCACGTGGTCTCCAGGTCCCCAGAGTGCCTTAGGCTATTTCATGTCCACACATGATTTTGTTACAACTTGGGCCAGCGCTTGAGCTCAAGAAGTGCTGAGTCAGCACACAAAGTACCCGAGTGCTGGCAACTGAGCATTGAGAAGAAAGCAGCCAGGACTTTGAGTCCCGGTCATGAGCATCCCGTGATTATGCTGTTTTCCCATGAAAGAACTCAAAAGCAGGGTCTGCCCTGCTGTTTCTCGGAGTAAAGGGATAGATGTGCTTGTAAACAAAACAAGTTTGCAGCACGCCTTCAAGGGCATTGCATGTGTTTGAGTATACTTGAACGCTTCTGTTTTTAAAAGAACCTAAGAAAGACTTGTCAGCAGTTAGCTGTGAGGATAAAAGATGGGAGTTTGTTTCCCAAATATTGCACACTGCCTGGTTGGGCTTTTTGCATGTCAGGATGAAAGGTTTGGATCAAAATTTGTGGTGCTTAATCCTAGGTCTTGAGCTTGCACACAGCCATTTATCTGTGACTCTTGAGGGGAGGGTGAGATGTCTGAACGTATTAACAGGATCCCAGGGGAGACCCTAGGTCACCACCTGCTCAGTGTCTTAGTGGAGAGGTGTCCTGGGAGGAAAGTAAGAGAGGACAGAGTTTCTAACAAGGCAATAGATGCCCATGGAGCTCAACACAGTGGTGCAGCCAGCATCTTCTTGCCAGGTCATACCAAGACTCTCCTTCAGGCAAAGGAAAGCTTTCCCTGGGTTATTTTATCATACTTTTAAAGAGTGACTCCCCTCAATTTTATTGTAATCTGACTTCTAAAACGATGTTGCTAGGTAGAATATGATTTAAAAATAGTAGGAATTCAGATTTAATTCCTTCTGCAAATAATAAAGGATTAACTGTAATATACACACCTATGAATATCTAAATATGATTTGGGGAGAAAATAATATGTGTGACACACGGGGAGGCATAAGAATATATTCCAAACTTTTTTTCTTAGTATTCAGCACTTTTTACCTAGCACTCAGCACCATAAAATCCTCGCTGAGGGTAAGGGGTAAGATAAATTACCCGGCACAGAGCATAGCTTCTTTCTAACATGCCCGTTTCTTTCAAATAAGTGTTGTGCTGTGGTCAGTATTGCCTCACTTCATACCATTTGTCACCAAGAAATTTTATTTCCCAAAAGGAAAGAGTAAGACTTTTCCTCAACCCTGGAACACCTTGACGCTTTGCATTTGAGACAGTTCTTTCAACTCCTGTAATCAAAATGAATTTAAAAGCCAATGTTTAACTGAAAGGTTCAGTCTTTTATGGTACACTGAATTTCAGAGTTTTATGAGGGAAGGGGTGATTCAGCACATTTAACGAGAATTGGTGAGCTAAGTAAACAAAGGCTGCTTCTGTTGCAGTGAGCACAGCAATGAGGCAACGACTTCCCATGCAGAGGTAGGTCTGCCCCTCCTGAGTGTGGGAACATGACTACACCATTTTCTTCAGCGGATGTTGGCCCTTTTGTGTTGAGAACATAAGCAACCAGAGATTATAAAAAATGGGTGCACAACGACACTTTTCAGATATGAGACTTCATAATCTGAAATACAATTAATTCCTAATCCTTTCAAATATCCTAGTACCCAAGTCAAAACATAAATGACAGAAGAAAATCATAAAACTGCTTTAAGAATAGTGACAAAGGATGAGGAAAAGGCTGAGGTACTTAATGCTGCCTTTGTCTCGGTCTTTAGTGGTAGGACCAGTTGTTCTCTGAGTACCCAAACCCCTGAGCTAGCAGATGGGGGTGGGGAGCAGAATGAAGCCCCCATAATCCAAGGGGAAATGGTGAGGGACATGCTACTCGGGGGTACAGACCTTATCGCTCTCTACAACTACCTGAAAGGAGGGTGTAGTGAGGGGCAGGTCGGTCTCTTCTTCCAAGTAACAAGCTGTAGGACAAGAGGAAATGACCTCAAGTTGCACCAGGGGAGGTTTAGATTGGATATGAGGAAAAATATCTTCACTAAGAGGGTTGTCAAGCATTGGAACAGGCTGCCCATGGAAGTGGTTGATTCACCATCCCTGGAGGTATTGAAAAGACATGTAGATATGGTGCTTAGGAACATCATTTAATGGTGGACTTGGCAGTGCTAGGTTAACAGTTGAACTTGATCTTTTCCAACCTAAACGATTCTATGATTCTAAAAGAAAATTAGCTGTGGAAGCTGTATTGCTGGTATTGCCTATTCCTTTTGCATCTCAGATTCCTCCAGAAGACAATGGAGAGTTACTATGTTGAAGGGTACCGGAAACATTGCAAACACATAGAACTAGCAATTGTAAACTTATATTGCTGAATGAAAATTACATAAAAGGTTTCCATTACTATAATTCAAATATTTAAATGAATTGGAAGGAAGGATGGTGTTATTTTAACATACTCATTCTAAAGACCAACTTTCCCACTCTACCATGTAATTCTCATATAAATTTGGGGCTGTAGTCACACACCAGTGAGGAGATCTGATTGCAATAGATTATGCCCAGTTTAATGTTATTCCAGCTGGTTTAGGTAACCATAGCACCAAAGGTAAAATGATGTAGTCTACAGGTTCTCAAGGGAGAATATGAAGTCCCAAGAGTATTCCAAAGATCTTGTTTGTTATGATAGGTGTACCTGAGTTGGCTCATGGAGCTGTAAAAGGCATGTGGGAAGTATGGGAATTTGGAACTGAAGCAATGCAGACGTTGGGGCCTGAATCCAGGAAAGACGGGTCAATAATAGCCTTCCAGATGAGGTGGTAGGAAACCACTAAGACATAACAGTGCTGTGTTCTGACAGAAATTGTAGTTTTCTAATGAAATTCTGTGTCAGAATGCTCTCCAGTTCTGCAAATAAATGCCTTAGAAGTAATTCTTCTCCCTTTACTTTCCACAAACACTCGAGCTACTTGCAGAAAGGGATCACATAGGCTGAAATGTAAGGAACTGCTCCAAAATATGAAAAAAATAATGGATTTATGAACATGCACAGACAAAAGGATGTTTGTTCAGAGGCAGACATTCCCATCAAAGACTGGGATACATGCCGGCAGACATTATTTTGGATCTTATGGAGGTGTTGAAAACTGTTCTTGCATATATTTGAAATGAAACTATAGTGATTTCACACTCGGCAATTTTTTGAACTTGAAAGTCAGTGTTGGATACAATGTCTTCAGTTTAAGTGTCTGAACCTTTACTGAAATTTATAGAAACAGGTACATGTGTTTTGGGTTTATGTGGCAAGGTTCTAGAGAGCAGGGAGGGCTACAGGGGTGGCCTCTGTGAGAAAATACCAGGGGCTGCCCCTGAGGTAAAAAATGCTGCACAGCAGCTGTGAGAGAGAGGAGCAAGAAAATATGAGAGAATCATAGAATGGTTTGAGTTGGAAGGGACCTTGAAGATCATCTAGTTCCAACCCCCCTGCCCTGGGCAGGAACACCTCCCACCAGACCAGGTTGCTCAAAGCCGCATCCAGCCTGGCCTTGAGCACCTCCAGGGATGGGGCAGCCACAGCTTCTTGGGGCAACCTGGGCCAGGGCCTCACCACCCTCAGAGTGAAAAAATTCTTCCTAATATCTAGTCTAAAGCTCCCCTCTTCCAGTTTGAAGCCATTACCCCTTGTCGTATTGCTACTGTCCCTGATAAGAAGTCCCTCCCCATCTTACCTGTAGCCCCTTAAGGTACTGGAAGAGGCTATAAGGTCTCCCCAGAGCCTTCTTTTCTCCAGGCTGAACATATTCAACTCTCTCAGCCTGTCCTCGTAGGAGAGGTGCTCCATCCTTCTGATCATTTTTGTGGCCCTCTTCTGGACCTGCTACAACAGGTCCATGTCTTCTTATGTTGGGGGCCCCAGAGCTCGATGCAGTACTCCAGGTGGGGTCTCATCAGAGCAGTGTAGAGGGGCAGAATCCCCTCCCTTGACCTGCTGGCCACGCTTCTTCTGATGCAGCCCAGGATACGGTTGGCCTTCTGGGCTGTGATCGCACATTGCTGGCTCCTGTTGAGCTTCTCATCCACCAACACCCCAAGTCCTTCTCCTCAAGGCTGCTCTCAATCCATTCTCTGCCCAGCCTGCATTTGTGCATGGGATTGCCCCGGCAGAAGGTGCAGGACCTTGCACTTGGCCTTGTTGAGCTTCATGAGGTTTGCACAGGCCCACCTCTCAAGCCTGTCCAAGTCCCTCTGGATGTCATCCCTTCCCTCCAGCATGTCGACCGATCCACACAGCTCGGTGTCATCAGGAAACTTGCTGAGGGTGCACTCAATCCCACTGTCCATGTCACCAACAAAGATTTTAAACAGCACTAGTCCCAGTACGACCCCTGAGGAACACTACTTGTCACTAGTCGCCACTTGGACATCAAGCCATTCACCACAACTCTTTGAGTGTGACCATCCAGCCAATTCCTTATCCACTGAGTGGTCCATCCATCAAACCCATGTCTCTCCAGTTTACAGACAAGGATGTCATGTGGGCCAGTGTGAAATGGCTTGCACAGGTCCAGGTAGATGATGTCAGTTGCTTTTCTCTTATCCACCAATGCTTTAACCCCATTGTAGAAGAACACTAAATTTGTCAGACAAATTTGTTTTTAGTGAGGCCATGTTGGCTGTCACTGATCACCTTATTTTCCATGTGCCTTAGCATAGTTTCCAGAAGGATCTGCTCCATGATGCTGCTGGGCATAGAGGTGAGACTAACACGACTGCAGTTCCCCGGGTCTTCCTTTTTTCTCTTTTTAAAAATGGGGGTCATGTTTCCCCTTTTCCAGGCAGTGAGAACTTCACTGGACTGCCACAGCTTCTCAGATATGATGGATAGAGGGTTAGCAACTTCATCTGCCAGTTCCTTCAGGACCCACAGATGTATCTCATCAGGTCCCATTGACCTGTGCACCTTCAGGTTCCTTAGATGGTCTTGAACTTGGTCTTCTCCTACAGTGGGTGGTACCTCATTCTCCCAGTCCCTGCCTTTGCCTTCTGTGGCTTGAGAGGTGTGGCTAGCGCACTGGTCAGTGAAGACTGAGGCAAAAAAATTTGAGCACCTCAGCCTTCTCCATACCCCAGGTAACGAGGTCTCTCATTTCCTTCTGGAGAGGGTCCACATTTTCCCTTGTCTTTCTTTTGTCACTGACGTAGATGTAGAAGCTTTCCTTGTTGACCTTGATGTTCCTGGCCAGTTTTAACTCTGTCTGACCTTTATCTTTCCTAACTTGATCCCTGGATGCTCAGACAATTTCTCCGTATTCCTTCCAGGCTACCTGTCCTTGCTTCCACCCTCTGTAAGCTTCCTTTTTCTGTTTGAATTTGTCCAGGAGCTTCTCATTCATCCATGCAGGCCTCCTGGCATTTTTGCCTGACTTCCTTTTTGTCGAGATGCATCACTCCTGAGCTTGGAGGAGGTGATCCTTGAATAGTAACCAGCTTTCCTGGGCCCCTCTTCCCTCCAGGGCGTTATTGCATGGCGTTCTACCAAGCAGATCCCCGAAGAGGCCAAAGTCTGTTCTCCCGAAGTCCAGCAGAGTGAGCTTGCTGTGTGCCCTCCTCACTGCCCTAAGGATCTTGAAATCCACCATCTCATGGTCACTGCAGCCAAGACTGCCCTTGAGCATTACGCGCCCCACCAGCCCCTCCTTGTTGGTGAGAACAAGGTCTAGCATGGCACCTTTCCTTGCTGGTTGCTCTATCACTTGGAGAAGTAAGTTACCATCAATGCATTCCAGGAACCTCCTCTATTGCTTATGCCCTGCTCTGTTCTCCCTCCAACAGATATCGGCCTGGTTGAAATCCCCCATGAGAACTAGGGCGTGTCAACATGAGGCTGCTCTCGTCTATAGAAGGCCACATCTGCTTGGTTGTCCTGGTCCAGTGGCCTGTAGGAGACCCCCACTGTAATGCCACCTGTCCCTGCTCTCTTTAATCCTTAACCATAAGGTCTCAATCAGCTCCTCATCCAACACCAGGCAGAGCTTCATGCATTCCAGCTGGTCATTGACATAGAGGGTGACACCCCCTCCTCGTCTCCCCTGCCTGTCCTTCCTGAAGAGCCTGTATCCATGCATTGCAACACTCCAGTCATAGGAGCCATCCCACCATGATGCCAATCCCACCATGATGCTAATAAAATCAAAGCCCTGGAGGTGTGCGTACGTCTCTAACTCCTCTTGTTATTCCCCATGCTATGTGCATTTTCATAGAGGTATTTGAATTGGGCCCCTGATGAAGCTGACTTACCAGCTGGAGTGGCTGGAATTCCTTTTGTTGCCATGAAAAGCCTAAACCAGGACTCAATAGTCAGAGTGTCTATTAAGCAGGTATTCTTTATCACAGCGCTGGATGCACAGGGGATCACTCCTTCTAATTTGCATGCTGTAAAGGGTTAGTTATACAGCTTGTATGCATGCCATATATACGTATTCACAAGGTTTCCAAGAGATTATCAACATATTCATTAACTCATTATCATAGGTTGCTACCCACTCCCCCATATGCACTATAGTCTCTTGGTGGTCCTCAGAAGCATCTGACAGTGGTTTACTTCTTCCACTCCTTTTCATCACAGTGTTCTTTTAGTAAACTTTAGCTCTTTACCTCCTTATTCTGCTAACATAGCTGCAGAGTCTGCAGTCTGCAGCCTTGAGACATCCTATGCTTCTGTATCTCATGGAAGCTTTGCATTCTGTTCTCAGAGACAAGTTCCGACCCAACTTATACTACAACTAACACAACTGTTACATGGTTCATTGCTGCTGCTTGTATAATGCTTTACAACTGTGACAAAGTTCATTCAATGCTTTAAGAAATCAGGCTCTCACATCACTTTGTGCTGCACTCCAGGTGCTTTCCCGCTGACCTGTGACCCTTCTCCAGGTTCTGGGCATCTGTTGCAGGCACTGGCATCAAACCGGAAGGAGTGGGACGGATTAAGGTTTCCCTCCCCTGGCAAGTCTATTTTAAAGCCCTCTTCATGAGCTTGGCAAGCCTCTGATGAAAGAGTCTCCTCTCCTTCTCTGACAGATGGACCCCATCAGGCCTCAGTAGACCAGGTTTCTCGGAGCGATTCCTGTGGTCTGAGCAGCCAAACTCCTGGCTGTGGCACCAGTCCTATAGCCATTTGTTGATTCACCAGATTTGACTGGCCCTTTCAACCCCCTTCCCTTTGACTGGGTGGACTGATGAAAACACTATCTGTGCCCCAGAGTCCTTTGCTGCCGCTCCTGGGGCTCTGTAATCCTTCTTGATACTCCCCAGACTGCTTCTGGCTGTGTCACTGGTGCCCACATGAAACAGCGGCAGACAATAGTCAGTGGACTGTATGAGGCTTGGTGTCTCAGTGACAAAGCAGCCCTGCAGGCTCCTGGAGGGACATGTGGCCCCGTGGAGAGAGGAGCCCACATTGGCACAGGTTTGCTGGCAGGGCTTGTGACCCACTGGTGACCCACGCTGGAGCGGTCTGATCCTGAAGGACTGCACCCTGTGGAAGGTACCCATGCTGGAGCAGTTCATGGAGAACTGGAGCACGTGGGAAGGATCCACATTGGAGAAGTTCATTGAGGACTGGCTCCTGTGGGAGGGACCCCACACTGGAGCAGGGGAAGAAACAAGGAGGAAGGAGCTGCAGAGACAATCTGTGATGAACTGACTGCAACCCCCATACCCCATACCCCTGTGCTGCTCAGGGGAGAGCGGTCAATAAATCAGGAGTGAAGAATGAGAGGGTGGGGGAAGGTGTTTTTAGTTTTGTCTTTGCTTTTCACCATCCTACTCTATTATTAATTACCAATAAATTAAATTAACCTTCCCCAAGTAAAGTCTGTTTTACCTGTGATGGTAACTGCTGAGCTGTCCTTATCTCAGCCCAGGAGTTTTTTTGTCCTATTCTCTCCCTCCATCATGTTGAGGAGGGAGAGTGAGAGAGAGGCTTGGTGGGTAGCTGGTGGCCAGCCAAGGTTTACCCACCAACTCATGCATATATATATATATATATATATATATATATGTGTGTGTGTGTGTGCTTCTGAAAATTTGTTCTACAAAAAATCAAAAAAGGTTTTAGTTTCTAATGAACATTAGGCTTAAATTCACTGAATACTTGATAAGAAAAACAATTATGACTTATCTGGCTGCATCTTGTCTGAAGCAATGAAACGGGCTCCTTTTAGCACCTTTGGTCATAGCTATTGCATTAACAAAGTTACCGATGATATTAAAAAGAAAATACATACTCATGAATACTGTTATACCTTCTTTTCTCTTATTTTTTCATTTGGGTGGTATAGATTACTGGTTTCTCAGTGCTTCTGATCTAATAATACCCATATATCTTCATGGCATAGGGATGAAAGCTCTACCTCTGTCTCCTTTCTGTAGGCTGTTTACCACAATTTGCTTGTTGGAACCTCTAATGTTGTTTAGCTTCACTGTATTTCAAGATAAGATGCAACAGGAACTTGATGTGTTGAATTTAACTGTGATTAATTGTGATAGATTTTTTTAACAGAATGACTTTTGTATTTTATGTATTACAAGGTATGCTTTACGCATTCTTTCTCTCGCTGTATTAAAATTGTCTTTACTTATCAGCTTGCATTGAGCTGCAGGACTTAAGGACTGAAGTGTATGAACTTCTAAGTCAAATTGCGTTAGGTGTCTTGGCACTCCTTTCCTTCCACACAGAACCACTCAACTGAACTTCTCAAACACTTTCTGTTGTTTTTTTCTGTGTCAGTGTGTATGTGCGCGTGTCTGTCTGTGTGCACATAAATAAATATATCACACTGAGAAAGGTCATATCAAGGTAAAATGTCTTAAAGTCACATGACAAGGGTTTTCTGGATAATGGGTAAAACAGCAATGATCTAAGGACCAAGTCTGATCAACTTTATTACAATAATATAAGTTGACAATCAATATAATTAAGCCTGACAGGAATGCAAGCAATCTAAACATGAGTGAAAAGCAAAAGTGGAAATCTTGCTTGCCATGTAGGCAAGGAAAAACCCTATTAGTGATTAATCTCACCCACTGATGAGCAGCTGTTGGGGAAATTCTTGACCGCTCATGCTCTCTGTCATGACATAAGGACATCTCCTTCTCCAGGCAGCACCCCTGGACAAGCCAATGAAAGCTACCCCGAGTTAGCATTGGGGCCCCTTACCTATGGCATTGTGCCTTCTGGGTTCAATTATATGATCAACAGGTTAAGGTAGAGGCATCTTTTACATACCACGCTGGATGCGTCTCAAAAAGTTTGGTGATCCACAGGTGGTTACATGTGGTTGATCACAGGTTTCTCTGTGTGAGCTGGTCTGTGCAGCTGTGCAAGCAGTGTAAGCACGTCATGTAAGTGTTTTCCATTGTCTCACACCATACCTGTCATCACGAGCATCTCACCACACTTAACAAAGAAAATAAACACGACTTTTTGGATGCAGTCTGTTGTAAGTAGTCAAGCACTGGCTGTTGAACAAATCTACATCTTTCACAATCATCTCTGTTGGAACCTTCTGGGTGAGAGCAGGGGATGAGGCTGTAGAGGTATGCTGGACAGGCAGAATTAAGCCTTTTTCTTTTCTACTCTTGGTATGAGCCGAACGATTCTTGCTTTCTTGTCTATGCAATTTCAGGAAGATTGGTCAATGAAGCTGCACAATACACACCCTCCCAGAAACACATTCTAGACTGTAAGGGTTAGGACTATTTTGTTATTCATGGAGTCAAATCCCATGAAGCTTGGACTTTAAAAAGGTTGTCCAAACTTCTTGAACAACTAGACTGTTGACTGATGGATTAGATAGAGCTCAACACTTTATTATGTTTTCTATGATAACATAGCTTCTAACTAGTCACCCTGAGCAGATTATAAAGTAAATCATGGAAAGCTGAGACCTTCACTAGACACTCACTGTTCCTTTTGTGCTTCCAGTCTTTTTGACTCAGCAGATTAAGATGAGTGCTGTTATGGAAAAATCCTAAAAAATAATTTTAGAAACGTGCACATTTACAATGCTAGCTATCTAATTTACACATTACTACCAGGCTGCAATTAGCTTACCAGACAAAATATATTCAAGATCCCTAATTCCACTGGTCATACATGGTCATTTATGCTCACATCGATTTCAAATGTGTAACATCATTATGATCACTGTGATCTTATAAGTGCTCTTATTGACATTCTGGGTTTCAAAGCAACTTGACTTTATACTTTTCCTAATGAAGTGTATGTATTACCTGACAGCAGAGCACCCTCTTCTCATATTCAAATCCAAAACAATAATAATTTTGAAGCCTTCCTTGCCATCTTAGACAATTTAAACAGAAAAAAAAAGCTAAAGGATTTCTGTATCAAAGGCAAATTTTTTCATTTTTACTTCCACCATTCAAACTAGCAAAGCTCCTAGGTAGGATTTTAGTTCATTTTTACTTATGTCACAAGAAATATACTGACTTCCTTTTGGTCAGGAGTTCTAACCATAATTTTTTAGAGTACCATGAAAAATGACAGGACACTATTCATCACTGGGTACCTTTTCTAAAAAATGGACTGGATACTGTGTAAGTATCCACTTTTTCTGTTGGTGCACTCTACAGTAACAGTGAGGCGTACACCGTAAGATTTTGGTTTTTATTAGCCCTAACAGTCACTGTTTAAAAAAGCAGAAAACTCACAGCAGAATATTTCTTCAACTTGGCTACATGTTAATTACTCTGATCTAATTCATACTGGTTTCTAAATAATATAAAAGGTCTAAGATTTTAAGCACTATGCCAATAAAAGGTCCTAAATGATTATCTCTGGGGTTTTGTTTACAGCTTTAAAAATATATATATTGTCTAACTGGGCAATAAACCACCTCTGATTTAGTAGTTCTGCTTTGAAATTTATGTAGAATCCGGTGAAGTCATTTTAGAACATTTCTTGGCACAAATCAAAATGCAATGTTTTACTTTTATGGCTGTATACTCTCGTTTAACCCAGACACACAAACTTTTCCATTTTATCTGCAGAGCATTTGGAGAACATCATGAGTTTTTTGCCTAGGAAAATAACTTGAAAAGTCAGCAGCTACTAGGAAAGGGAATGCCATACTTTAAAATGTTACTTTCCCAGATTACAAAAGAAAGTAATGTATGAATGACAATTAAGTAATTAAATTATTACACAGTGATATATATTATGTGATGTGAAAACAAGCCAATCTATAAAATTCATTACCTGGAAAATTTTGAAGAGGAAAAAATAAGTGCCTTGTGTCAAAACGTAGCTTAAATTATAAAAGTATAGATTTTATAAAATAGCTGAAGTCTTGATTGTGATAAATTCTAAGCAAAGCAATAGTCTGAGTGCATTAAGTTCTTTCATGGGTTAACCCCAGCCAGCATCTAAAAATATGAAGCCACTTGCTCCCCCCCACCCCCAAGTAGGGTAGGGAGAAGAGGGAGAAAAGGAAAGATGAAAAAAACCTCATGGGTTGAGATAAAGACAGTTTGAAAGAACAGTAATGGAAGAGGGAAATAGTAGGAGTAGGAGTAGAAGTAGTAATGGTAAAAGAATATACAAAATAAAGTGATAGAATACAAGTTGCTCTGACCACCCGATGATTGATTGCCCAGCCTGACCCGAGCAGTGATTGTGGATCCCTGCCCCCTGGCCAACCCCCATTTATATACTGAGCATGACGTCTGCGGTATGGAATATTCCTTTGGCCAGCTTGTCCTGTCAGTGCTCCCTCTCAGCTTCCTTGGGAAGGTAAAAAAGTCCTTGATTAATGTAAACATCACTTAGCAACAACTAAAATGATATGTGTTATCAACATTATTCTTATACCAAACCAAATCCCAAACACAGCAGCTACTAGAGATTAACGCTACCCCAGCTGAAACCAGGAGGACAAGTTCTTTGCTGGATTAAGGACTAAACTAACACTTAATTTTCAAAGACGAACAAAGGTGATGATCAAAGATGATAAAAAAATATACCAATTGTACCATTAAAGCAAATGCTCAGTATTCAACAGATAAACATTTCTTCTTGATTTCAATCAGTTTGCTTCTGACAGTTTTATAACCTGTTCAGTAATTTTCCTGCTCTTGCTTTTGTCACAGTGTTGTAAAACTATTTCCAGTGAGCCTTTCACTCTGTTGTGTGCTTTCAAGAATAATGTTATAAAATATACTTATGTTATAAAATCCCTGGTTCTTGAAGGGATATTTGAATCCCCCAAGTTCATGAATAAGTCTATGTTTTTATATCAGTATTTAATAACTCCCATTTTACGACACAGTTTTAAGTAGCAGAAGGCTTCATGTCTACAAACAAGATACTCTGAAGTTTGTGTGATGACATACTTTTTGTCCCATATGGCATGTGGTTTCACACCACAGAAAGTTAGGGGTTTTTTTATGACTTTCTGATCTCCTTCAGTCTTCTTTTCGACAGGGTAGAAAAATTAAGGAGCCTCATGAAGATCTGCATGTTCTTTATAACACCTGTGATTTGTTGTACTTTTTATGACTATGTAAAATAGCATATAAGAAATGAGGCTTAAGGAGTTTATTCAACTAAGTAGATGGAAAAAACACAGGATCTTCAATGTATTATGAGACCTGTATTTCCATCTAACAGATGAGAAGGGAACATTTGAGAAAAAGAACAGGTAGAAACGTTGAAACCATATATGCTATTTCTTTCTCCACTCGTTTGACTGAAGGAATAGCTGTTACTCTTTTCTCTGGTCTCTGTTGTTTTAGAATAGAAGTTTGGAATTTGATGTGGAAAAAGATGGTTTCTTCCAAGAACATATAGCTTGATTTCCTAGGCAGGAACCTAAAGTGTTAATTTTCTTGGGGCTTAATAAGCTGAAGGACTTTGCTGTGGGTTTCATCTCACATCCAGGTTTGGCTCATAATCTTCCACAAGATCCTTGCTGGATAAACAAACAAAATTCAAAGCTTCTGTGTAGAGCACCCAACACAGTAAGAATCGTTTCCCAGTTCAACACATTTGAATTTGACCTATGTCTTCACCAGCATTTTGAATATATGGCTGTTGGATAAGTGAGGTTCAAAGGCCACGCTTAGTTACAGACACAGCAAAGAGAAAGTACATACTAGGCTTTGGACTACACCATCTATGCATTCTGTGAATGTTTTATTGTATCTTTACCAAGCAGTGAAGCAATATTAGCAATACTGTCAATAGCAATAAAGTTGTGTTATAGCTGTTCACAAAAATGCTAATTGTTCAGAGAAAAAGGCAAAAGGAGTCCTGGTAATGATTTACTCCGCATATTTTCTTACGCATATTTATTTCAAGGAAAAAAACCCCAAAACCAGGTGAATGTGCTAATGAGCTGACTTTAAGAGAAGTCGGTATTATCTTGACCATCTAGTCACAAGCGGTGTTCCACGGGGCTCAATGTTGGGCCACTCCTGTTTAATATCTTTATTAATGATCTTGATGAAGAGATTGAGAGCACCCTCAGTAAGTTTGCAATGGCACTCAGTTAGGTGGGAGTGTTGATCTGCTTGAGGGTAGAAGGGCTCTTCAGAGGGATCTGGACAGGCTGGATCGGTGGGCTGAGGCCAATGGTATGAGCTTCAACAAGGCCAAGTGATGGGTCCTGCACTTGGGTCACAACAATCCCATGCAGCGCTACAGGATTGGGAAGGAGTGGCTGGAAAGCTGCCCGGCAGAAAAGGACCTGGGGGTGTTGGTGGACAGCCGGCTGAACATGAGCCAGCACTGTGCCCAGGTGGCCAAGAAGGCCAACAGCATCCTGGCCTGGATCAGCAATAGTGTGGCCAGCAGGACCAGAGAAGTGAATGTCCCAGTGTACTCGGCACTGGTGGGGCCACATCTTGAGTACTGTGTTCAGTTTTGGGCCCCTCACTACAAGAAGGACATTGAGGCACTGGAGAGCGTCCAGAGAAGGGCAGCAAAGCTGGTGAGGGGTCTGGAGGACAAGTCTTATGAGGAGTGGCTGAGGGAAGTGGAGTTGTTTAGCCTGGAGAAAAGGAGGCTGAGGGAAGACCTTATTGTTCTCTACAGCTACCTGA
Organism: Pluvialis apricaria; assembly: GCA_017639485.1. Taxonomy (NCBI): domain Eukaryota; kingdom Metazoa; phylum Chordata; class Aves; order Charadriiformes; family Charadriidae; genus Pluvialis; species Pluvialis apricaria. Next base: position 82,325,047 of record CM030044.1, on the reverse strand, counting down.
AAGGAGGTTGTAGAGAGGTGTGTGTTGGTCTCTTCTTGCAAATTACAACTGATAGCACAAGAGGAAGTGACTTCATGTTGCACCAGAGGAGGTTTAGGTTAGATATTACACAGATACTACACAGAAAGGGTTACCAAAGACTGGAACAGGCTGCCCAGGGAAGTGTTTGCATCGCCATCCTTGGATGTATTTAAAAGCCGTCTAGATATGGTGCTCAGGGACATGGTTTAGAAGTGGGCCAGGTAGAGTTTAGATAGTGGTTGGACTTGATGATCTTAAAGGTCTTTTCCAGCCATAAAAATTCTATGATCCTATTGTCAGCACACCAGAGGAGAAAACCAGCTTTGTTTGTTTGGCCTAGCATAGTGAAAGCTGAGAGAATATGTACTGGTCCTGTATAAATATTTGGGGATGATAAACACCATAGAAAGAAATAAAGCTATCTAAACCACATGACAATGTTAACACAAGAACATGTGGGTATGAGTAAGCTTAGAGACCATAAAACTGTAACAGCGTGATCTATTTGAAGATGCCCCTGCTCATTGCAGAGGGGTTGGACTAGACTGCTTTTAAAAGTCCCTTCCAACCCAAACTATTCTATGATTCAATGACTCTATGAAATTAAAAGGAATTTCCTAGTCAACAGGTGGGAGAGATTCTGGCCTGCTTCTGTGGGATTACTTGCCCGAATTGTTTTTAGTAGGACATTTTTCTGACAATGTATACTATGAGGTACTACAGTACCATGAGGATGATCTGTTTTTGTCTGCTATTCCTTCTTTAATTCCATAATACTGCAGGCTGTTAAAATTTGCTTTTTTTCAATATTAATATAGTCATGCTTGGCTTGTATCTATATTTTTTTGTCTTCATCTTTGTTTCTGTAATATTAACTCTGAAATTTATTAGTTGACCTTTAGGACATTCCTAAGGGTCCCATTGGCTGTATAATTGCACAGCAGAGCACCAGCTTCTTAAAAGCGCTTCAGCAATTCTCTTGGCATCTCATGCAGTGCTACCCCTTTCAAATAGGGCCAAATCTTACCGCTGGTGTGGCTTGATTGCCTACAGTGATAAAGACAGTGAAATTTGTTTTGTTTTGTTTTGTTTTTTTTTTTTTCTGATTGGCAGCCTTTTGCTGCATTCAAGAATTAAGCCTATTTAAAGCTAACCAACATTTTTCACTTTCATCTTTGCAGGCCTCCTGTATGCTTCCTCTGCTTTTTGATTATAATAGAGTAACATTGTCTTCCTTTCAAATATGCTGCATAGGAATGTGTTAAAGAAAAATGCCTGCCTCTCTGGTGTATTTTAATTCAGATAATGTCACTATTCAATTTTTTTCAGCTCCAGATAAGTTTCACTTGAGAAAATAGCTACAAAGAAAATCTCCTTTTCTTATTGCATACCAAATAGTAGAATACTGGGTAATGTACATTTCTCACTCAGCACACAAGTTGTCTTTCTTTGGCCTAGATAAGTTGTTTAAATAAATCCAGACCTGAGGGGAACAAAATCTGCAGGGCAGTTGCAAACTGTTGTTCTTGAGGGATGCAGGACAGAAATTCCACCGAAGCAGGTCAGTGGCATTCACTGGTAAGTTCAGCACAGGCTGGTTGAGAACAGTTTATAAAGGCCCTTAACTCACTGGACTAAGGTGGTTTTCCAGTTAAGGTAACAAGACCTCAAGGCCTTAGAGGTCTCCATCATTTGTTAGTTTGGTGAAGGTTGTGTCATCCTCCAGCTTTTGGCAATGAAAAATGTTGCTGTGTGGGGAGGCAAAAGAAAACAAGGAGATTAGATTGGAATAAACAAAATGACCAAATATATCTCACAAACTGCAAAGTATGGGATCAAAACTAATGTGCTATAATTTTGACATAACTGAATAGTTCTTTTGGGGTGGAAGTGTGGGAAATGAGTAATTAAGAGTGGTAAGGGGGGAAATGAAAGGTTGGCATTCCAGTGCTTCATCCCTGGAACATTTTTTTTTTCCATAGATCTCTAACGTTTCCTTCATTACGCCAAGTATGTTTGGAGACGTTGAACCATCTGTATGAAGTGCAAGAAACATATCCCAAATCTGGCCTCCTCTTCTATGTGTGTTTTTGCCCTTCTATATGTTGTCTCCCTTGACAAAGACAAAGGAATGAAAATAAGATCACATTATGAACAATGAAACATAGCCAGTGTCCGGCACAACATTTTGTGTCAGACGTGCCAGCCAAGAGTATCCATTCACAATTGCCTGAACACCTTGCATAGTAAGATCATCAACAGAAATCCCAGTTTCTTTTACCTATGATGGTAATTTGCCCTGTATATCAGTTTCACCAAAGGGAGGGAAAGGATTTGCCATTCCTGCTTCAGAGGTAAACAGAAATAACGTTTTCTCTAAACAATTGACAGAATAAAGCACTTTGACTGGCAGCCTTTCTGGGGCAAGAAGGAAAACCAAAACTTTGTGATTCTCTATTTAGTTTCTGATCAATGTTTTTATCTTGGTTTTAAAACTCATTTTATTTCTTTTCAATATTTGTGTTTTTACTAACAAACTTGACACAGATTGTCCTGTTGTGCTCACTGTGCTTGCAGGCATCTGTGGTCGTAGAGTCAAGAAGAGGTGGGAGACCTCCAGAGTAGAATCTGGACCTCGCTAATAACAGCACTGACTTCAAAGGTAGATGAGGTTGCTCAGAGCTTTGTTCAGTTCAGTTTTGAGTATTCCCGAGGATGAAACATCCATGTCATCCCCAGTCTTGCTGTGATTCTTTTTCTGTCACTGTGGTTGAAATTCTGATGATGATTGCCAGCCTTCAGCTTTCCTACCCCTTCTGCTGTCTCAGGAGGTCTGCAGATTACCAGAGGGACAGGGTAAGCTACTATATCGATTCTATCTTTAAATTAAAACAACAATTGAAAATCCTCTCTTCAGTTTTGCTTCCTCTGATTCCATTTCTAATTAACAAAAAGAGCCCATTTTACCATGTTAATCTTTTTTTGATCACTCTTTTATTTTTTAGCAGGAAAAGAAAGTGGCTGGTGCATCTTTCAAAGCAGAAAGGATTGTTTCTGTATTCCTAAAAATTAATTTGATGCATCTCTTCAGCTTTTGGTGCAAGACTGTGCGCTGACAACTGAAATGCAGATATATTCTTTAAATTTTAAAAACAGATTCAATCATAAAAATAGATCTCATTGTAAAAAAAAACAGTCCAAATGGAAGAAATTCAATAGCGGTTTCAGTCTGTGGTTCCGGTGCCTGTCTGTCAAACAAGATAGTGTAAAACAAGAGAAAGCATATGGAAGAGCAACAGAAATGATCTTTACACATCTTGTCCACCTTGTAGAAGAGCGAGGAGAGGGAAAACTAAAATTTGTTATGTTGTGAAAATAGAAACATAATGAAGTGTAGGTTTGCATAATCCTATTTCTCTGTGGTTTGCACAATTCATGGTTCTCACATTTTTCTTTATTTGTTTCAAAGTTTTGACAAAATCTCCTTCTACAAACAGTTTACTTTTTTGAGTTTTCCAAGTAGAAATAAAAATAATTTACGTACAATTCATTTATAACAGTGAAAATTCTATTCCAGAATATTTTGTTCTCTCATCTTTTATCTTAAAAACTATTTTAATAAAGATTGATTAAAACCTCAGGGTCTTCTACTATAATGCAAAATTAAAATGCAAAATGGCTCATTCATTCAAACCTTTCCTGATACCAGTCTGTGAAGAGATAACAGTAGTATATTAAAATTGGAGACAACATCTACTATGCTAGGAAATTGGATGAAACTGAAAATCACTATTAGCCATCACAGTGGATGTGGTCACATTTCCCGGCTGAGTAACAACCCTCTAACTGTGGTACAGAAGGTAACATAATGAAGTTGCTCACTCATCACCTTCCGACTTTTTCTGACTTCACCATGACTTGAAATATTTTATTTTATAAATCAAGATGTTTTTCATCAACGGCATTTAATTATGTGCTTTTTTTCCTTAAACTACCTGTATATGTTTTTCTGTATTATACTCCAGCTACCTTTACACTCAGTTAATACCCACACTACCTCCTGGCAATTTTATTACAGCCTTTTGCCCATTTGAATGTGTCATGATTTCCTTATGGCAATGAATTCAGTTCATAGCCTGTCTCCTTGTTCCAACCATCCAGGTTCAACTTAGTCCAGTAATGTCCACAACCTTAAAAGAAAACTTCACTCACAGTAACACCTCGTTCAAATTGCAGTTCTGTGAACTGCCTGACCTGGTCAAACTGAAACCATTACACCTCACGTCTGTCACTGGAGGATGGGATGAAAGGCTGTTGAAAGCCGTCGCTTGAGGTTGCAGGGGGGCTGATGAATTTCCTTCTTCAAAACAGTGAAACGGCTTAAAAATATCACTCTTTTCTGTTCCAGAATTCAGTCATCATGCCTATTTGCTGTAAGCTTCTAATAAATTTTAGTTTTTCGGTGTGTTTTTGACCTACCTTGCATCACCTTTAGAAAATCTGAGAGCAACGGCACATATTTTGAGACACTTTGCACAGCGGGTCACTGTGGCGGCTCTGTGAATTGCAGAGATCGGCTGAGCACAGAGACCTCTTACAGTTTCTAAAAACAACTGTATTGTGGTGTCTTAATGAGACCCAAGCCCCTCTGAAAATCTGCTTTTCTTGCAACAGATTGAGACTAACAAGGTACAAAGAACCTTTTATCAACATTTCTCTGTTTGCGTCTAAAACCCTGTTAGCCTCCCTCGCTTTATGCTCTGCCACAGCCAAAGCACAAGCAAGATGCTGTGCTGGCTCTCTGCCCTGGGAAGGCGTCTGAGAAGATGCACATTGACCTCGACTTCTCACTGCTCTAAGCCCGATGAGCTGCAGGAGGGCAAGGAGTACTCAGGCAAACAACTAAAAAAATATAGAATTAAACACAAAAAAAACAGAGAGGCTGTGTCCAAACAGTGAATCGATCAGTTTTACTGTCTCTTTGATTCAAAGTTCCAGATCTTGAAAGCTTCTCATATTATAAATTGATGGTGGAGTGAAGCAGTCATGTTTATTTACAAAAAATGTGTTGAATCCCCTTTGAAAGAAGAAAAATCAAATGACAGCAGCTAATCCCCTTGCTCACAGTCCCAAGCTGTTCTCACCCGATAGTTAGCTAAAAATCTCTGTCTCCAGACTGACACTCTTCTGTCTTACTTGGTGTAATCCAGCTTTCTTTTTGCCTCTGTGTGTGTGCGTCTGCGTTATTTCTTTAGTGCTTTTTTTTCTTTTGAAGGTACGCATACATTTTATCTGCACATTTGTACACAGCTCATGTACAAACGTGTTAGTCTCTCAGCGTGGCTATACCAGCAAATGGTATTTGGGTGATTCATGGTGACACTGAAGTGCTCAAGCTCAAGCTGGCAGCTCATATCCTAACATAATTTTTGGAGTTTATGTAAAAGTCTTAATTAAAGAAAGTCTAGGTTGCTGGGTGGGTTTTTTTTTCAGACCTTGTGTTGCCATTCGGCCTCTCATGTTCCCTCACGTCTCAACAGAAGCAGTTTCCCACATCTGAAACCATCTTGCAAAGCTCTAGGGTTTGCGGCTTTCATCAACAGCGGTACACTGCTGCACCAAGTCTTTAAATGCAATTATGAATACTAGGCAAGACACAATACTAGGCAAGACGCTTTCTGCTTACAGTAGCTCCTAAAGCCCTCTGTGCTTCCTATCGCAAGAGGAATGTGGTGCTAGACTACCCCGTGTCCAAATCTGATATTATCTTTGTGAAAGCGACCAAGAAGTGAAAATATACACGTAATCTCATTATGCATAAGAAAGGACAAAGTGAGAAGAAAGAGAAGGCTAGGAGGGGGTTCTCCTTCTAGCCTGGGAGAATTTATTAAAGAAACTGAACAGAGCTTAGGCTGCATTTTTTAAGGCATTATTCCTGGAATCTGCTTTATCATGATAGATTCCTTATTTATAAAGCATTGCTGGAGTAATACTGCCAAGGATCTGGGAAGAGTAGGACACAGAAGTTTTTGTCGAGGTGTGCCACATAGCTGAATGGCTTTCCCACTCTGCTCTGGTGGCTTTGTAGGTGAGAACCACTGACCCATCAAGTGTCACTGCTGAAACTTAGAAAGAGCTACTCTAATTTATGCACAAGCTACCTTGCACCCTTCTCCATGTACATCTTTGTGAAAGCCAGACAGATATCTGCATTTAAATCTTACTCTGCTTGAAGGGTCTTCTCAGTGTCACCGTAATAAAAGCTTTTTCTTTCTCTATTCTATCTTTGTCTGTTTACCCCCATTCTTCCAGTCAATAGGTTAATACATGTAAACCAGAACAGTATAATAATAGAAGAAAAGACAGCACACACTGTGCAATTATTAAACAATCCCACATGCATGGTACAAAAGGCTTCTCTTTAATGGGATGTATCTAGCAAGCTTATTTAGATTCTCCCTCATACTCCTCATCACTCCTATGATGTAGCTCAGCAGGAAGCTGAAATAAAAAGCATAAGGGGGAGTATCTATAGTGGGAAAAACTCACATAATCACAACAGCTTGAAAAGAATGTTTTCCAAAGTTAGTATATGTTTTTTTAAATAAGAAATTTAAAAGCATTATGTGTTAGGAGCAGGGGTAAAGTTGAGTCTTGCTGCCAGCCTTACGTAGCTGATGTTAATGAATTGTATTTACATGTAGCTTTCAGGCAAGCTTTCCAAACTCTACTTTTTTCCCTAGTGCAAATAATAAATGTGAATAATTATCTGTATATCTTTTCAAAACATTTTACCAACATACTCATTGAAATCTAAGTGCAAGGATGTAAAAAGCAGCTCTGACAACACAAAGTTTCTACTGGTAGACTGTTTATGTTAAATTTACAAATGCTGAGTGTTTTGGATTAAGCCATATTACTGACTTAACTAGAAATCGTGACATTTACCTCCAGATATGCAAATTTGGAAAATTTGATCCCTTTCTGTTATAAATTTTACTTGGTATTGTAACTGTATATGAGCATCTAATTCCCCAAATGACCAAAACGTCATTTGGGACAAACGGACAGAGACCTAAACCGGCTGAAATCAGTGATATCTATTTACTGCACTTAGTGGCATTAGGATTTCCCTTTGGTAGTTGCTCATTTAGCGCTAGATCAAACCTGAGCCGTAATCAAGCCACAGCATTAGGTCTTCTAATTAGTCTGGGTAGCACTCCAAAATTCTGTGATTAAACTGCTTCTGCAATACAGTAAGTGAACTCATTTACACTCTTACACCTCACAACAGAGTGCAATATCCTTAAAAACTCTGGGTTATGGTCTTGCCCTCTGCACACTCTCAGAAGAGCTGCAAGAGAACCTTACTGCCATGACCTCTTGCTGGGTAGATAAAAATGAAATATTTGGGCAAAGGAAATAGCTATTAATGGTTTTGTTGAAATGCTACCTGTTTAAGTGGTGAAAAGAAGTGAACAAACATTGAAAAATGCCATTAATTTTTTTACTTCCTGATTTGATCTGTCTCCATTTCCCAACCTGATGGAAAATATGTGCAATATCTATAAATAATCTGTAGTTAATTTTTAGATTGCCTATGACTCACCAAAAAATGTTATTTAAAAGCTTAACCACATTTAGATTGCTTTTTGCTGGCAGGTTCCAAGAGGATGGGGTTGATGAGATCTGTAGTTTTCAGGTTGCCCGTCTTTATAACAAGGCAAGCTTTCTTCCCCAGGCATTTTAATTCTTAGATCTCAGCCTCACTGAGAGTGCTCATATGGACATGGAAAGGTAAATAGCAAGGTGGAGATTTCTGGCTTGTTTTGTCTCTCTCACTCTTTTTCTCGAGGTCAGGAATCAACGCATGGAGCATCTCTGCTGCAAATCAGAACAATATGCCAGTAAATTGTGCCTTGAGCCGTTGAAGAAAGATACTTATTAATTTTCCTGCCGAGATTTCATCAGCTCTGTTTCCTCCAAGAACAGCGTTTTTAAATGAAATTTCTGTTTTTAAATGTCAACATACGGATGTTAACAAATTTACTATCAATGTGTTTTTCTTGTACCTCTCCCATCTCCCCTTCTGTTGCTTTGTTATAGCTAAGAAGGGATTTAATACTTATAATACTGTGTAATGGAAGTCACTGTCTGCTGATTATCCTGAGTGCCACATCTGGCCTTGAGACCCAGTTTCTTTTAAAAAATTGTATTTAAATTGGCGACAGGGACATTTTAAGTTAAGTGTTAGCATTTTCACTGCAGTTCATGTCATTCTTCCAAACTTAATAGCTTATTATCAAAAGCTCCGCGGCAGGCTGTGTGTATGAAAGAATGCAGGGTACTGCATGATCTTTATTAAGATGTGAACAGCAGCATGAGGAAGCTGTCATATGTGCCCAAAAGCATGTCTGTTTGCTTTTCAAAAGCAGCAAATTATGCTAAACACTTTTCAGTGCTATCCTAAGGGAACTTCGGCAATATGTCCGTATTTAGAGCGGTTCTAGGAGCGCAGAAGCCCAAGGTCCCCTCTAAGTGAGAGGCCCATCGGAGCAGCTGCCTGAGAGCAATAGGCAGTAGGACTCCAGAGCCCATGACTACTCAGCATTCACCCATGTCTGAGTTTTCTGTGTTTTATACTCTGATGACACGAGGCTGAAAGTCTTTGGTCGAAGTAGAGTTGATGTGTTGGTTTGCTGTAGAAAACCCCAAAACACTGTGTACCTCAGTGGCATGTAGTCTGTGTTTTAGGGGTGAGTCGCTTATTTCACAAATTCTTAAGTCCTGTCCGCGAAGACGTTGAGCTAGAGCTGTTTGGAAGATCATTCTGCTCTCATTTGTAATGGAATTACACTGACATAATTTTATCAGTTTCCATGGAATTCCTCATCCCAGTGTGAGCGGAGAGGCACGACCAAATTTTATAGCAGCTTCAAAAGCTTGTCAGTGCTTAATGGTATCCTTTCCATATGTGTTTGCTTTCTCTAGAAATTAACTACAGCACAAAAGTGGACATAATCATGTCAGCAAACTGTTAAGACTTTATAGCTTATTTTAAAACTTTATGTACTGATTTATCTCATAATGCTCAAGTATAACATGCCTACATCATTGATTTAAAAAACAACATTTATTGTTATGGCTGTCTGAGATGCCCTATTTTGAGACAAGGCATATGACTTCGCTTAAAATATTTCCTGTCTGAATACATTTTAATAAACAAATAAACCACTTCAAGGGGTAACCTAAATAAATCAGTAATAAATAAACCTCTTCAGAAAGCAACATCTGGTACTTTGAGAACAGGATATTTTAGTTAATGTAGATGCAATTCTAGTCACGGGTACTGGTGCATACATTCATAAACGACCTCACTGTGACACTGAACAAAGCATAGTAGTTTAAAGCAGACATTAAGGCTAAACAATATTCAAGAGTTATCTCTGGCTATATTGCTAAGGGTACTTAGGAATGATTATGCTGAACACCTGGCTGATAAGTCACATATTATTCGTTTGCAATGCTGTTTATCCAGTGAAGCTGGATAGCATCTGGTTTTCAGTCATGTTCTGCTTTTCCTCCAGATTTCCTTCTCAGTAAATTAAGACATTGCGGCTGATGTGCGTATGGGACGAGAAGGACCTAAGTGACTTTCCCAGCATAGCCAAGTGAGCAAGAGTCCCGATACCTTAAACCTTTTGGACCACACAAAAATTGTCTGTTTTAATGGTGGTATGTAACTGTGACCTCTGACAAGGTTTCTCTCCTGTAAACCTCTTCAAACACTCCACACCTGGCTCTCCTCCCTGTGATAAACCATCTACACAAAGAGTTATTTTGTGCCTTGCAGGCATTTTGGAACAGATTTTACATACTATGGATGCTTTTTACTTATTAAAAATGGTTTCAGGCATTAAAAGACAAGCTTACAAACAAGATGAATATGTAATAATTGTAGATCTTACGCATGTGTTTCCTAAAAATTTTTACCTATTTTATCCTTCAGTGGGATGACAATAATTAGAGATAAAAGATATACTGTAGATCTGACTCAGTGCACATTCCAGTGAAAGAAGTGTCTCACAATGATTTTAGCATGACTTGGATCAGTATCATCCAATTCCTTTTGTTTCAAAAAAATGTTAATATTTTCAGAATGAGGAAATGGTACCAGCCTGACATGAAATGTGAGGGTTTTTATTTACATTGTAAGAGTCATCTCAGCCCAGGTTTTCTCCCCCACTCCCCATGCAAATATTGAACACCACTTAAAACCAACGCTATAAAGAAACCTTGGTGAAAACTTGCATTTGTTTAACACCCCCCCCCTCCCAATATTGCTGTCTTTCATTTGATAATTATCTCCTGCTGTTTTCCATCTCTCAGTGACTCCACTTCTCAGTTTCCTCGCTAACTAAATAAAGTCATTTAAATGTTTTATACTTTGGAATAAATGGAGAAATAATAAGAAAAGTGATTGCAGGGAAAAATAATAGGGGCAATCTATATGGGGTCTGCGAAGAGGAGTGAGACTATCTATTCCAGAAATGTCCAGATAAGGATTATGGGGCTGCACTTCCACTTGGTTTTCTGAATATATTTCTACATATTCTTATAGGCAGGAACATTTTAAATAATGATACATTAAAGTAAGACACAAGAGCAGGGAAACATTCGTAAATGATTGTCCTCATTAAGAATTTTCACATCATCAGAAATACCAAAATAGATTAAAATGCTGATACCTCTTATTTTTCAGAGCTGTTTAATTGTGAGAGAAACATTTACCTTCCTCTCTACACTTTTATACTGGATAATTTTATAGATGTGAGAACTGAGCATAAAAATTCTGTATTTAGACCACAGACCTTCACTTCTGGAGCAATGCCCTATATTTATTTGAGCTTTTAGGACATCCAGCAGTGACTGAGAGGCGTGTACTATCAGGCAAGGACATGGGGTACTCCTGGATCAGCTTTTGCTAGGCAGCTTTCTCCATTTAACCATACAAATCTGCCTACATCCTTGCTCTGTTTGAAAGTAACGCTGAGACAGAATGACAGATGTAGGATATGTACAGTGCAATGAGATGAAAAGATAAAAATTTTACATACTGCTTTCCAGGTAATAAATATAAAAGTTTTTTTTTTCTTTTTTTTTTGAGGTGTTGCTGTGCTGTTCTTCCATGCTAGTACTGCTTTTCTTATTTTGTTTACCTTCATTCGCTCATTCAGGTTTGTGCCCTGGCTTTTGTTACGATTTTTTTTCAGCTTTTTTTTCTTTTTTTTTGAAGCTCTTTAAAATTTCATGCCCTTGATTTGAAAACATGTAGGTAATGCACAGTGCCTCCTCTGTGTGTTTTGTCTGAGTGTCTGCAGCACGAACGCCAACTCGCTCTGCCATTCTGAATAGCGCAAAAGGGACTGGGGGGTAGACCACCCCCCCCCCGCCCCAAACAGATTTGCTACTGCCTCCCGGGAAGTAGCTCCAGCTATCCTTCAGATTCAAACCAGCTTTCCTGCTTAAAAACACATATGCCTGTGTTATTGTTTAAATTTCTCTTTTGTAACAGTTTGCGGCACAGGTAAGCAGTGCAAGAGGACAGCGTAAACCTATAGGGATGGAAAACTTCCAGCTACCAGAGATACCTTCTCTGCAAATTTTTCAGCTAGATCAGAAGCTGTATGCACCACAGTCCAGTGAGGTGAGCTGTGAAGGCTAGAGATGAATAATCTTGCACTGGCCAGTTTTTTATTGACCAGAAAAATGCAGTTTCACTAGAACCACAATTATACACAAACCTGATACGTTTTCTCTGCGCAACTGGGCAAGATCATCTGGGGGTTGCTGATAGCCTTCCCGAAACTAATTCAAGAAGAGAGCTAGCGGTCTTGAAGGAGTGTCTTGGGTAGGTAGTCATTTCTGTTCAAAAATGCAATAAGAATTGAAGCTGAAAGTGCTTATTGCTCTTCAAAGTGATACAGCTGTTAGGGTACAGAGTATTCTGGGATGACTTTCTATCACATTTTGCTGTGGAAAGTTAAAAACAGCTTTGAGGAGAAGGCCTGTTACATGGGGTTACAGAGTTGCCTTCACTCCTTTCTCTGATTAAATAATATGTTATACAACATAAAGCTGCTCCAACAGACAAGAAAGTGCCATAGCCCAGTCTGGAAGTTACTGGGATACGGGTTGTCTGTCTCCAAAACTTTGTTCTGGAACAAAACAAGAATATCTTTCAAATGAGATGAAGTTAAGAACCAGGTGGTTCTCTAATACTGGTTTTGTGAATGGTGACTTTTGTATCTACTAAAACACTCTTCAAATATATTGGAAAACTTTTTCCAATCCATCTAGCAAGCTCAAAAAATATGTTCTTACTAAGGATGTCCAAAATATGTCTTTCTCACTAGGCTCCTATTTTAAGTGATATTCTTGTTATTTTGAGTGGCACATATATGAAGTTTTGCTTTTTTAAAAAAATAATTGCTTTTGATCAGTAAATAAACACTAAAATACATTTTTATGCCATTACATCACTTTCAGTTTATATTAGCCATGGAACTGCCATTCTGCATGATGGTGGCAGTAAGCAGTGGTTGTCTAAGGAATAGAATCTTTTATTCTTTGCCCTCATTTTTGTTTGTGATACCTCTATCTTTTGCAATTAATTGCTTCATCTGTACACTCCTCAAGACCACTCCTCTCCCTGTTGTACAACTTTTTTTTTTTTTTTTAAATTTTATTTTTGTAAACTGTTTCAATTCAGTGCAAAGGATTTGTAGGTACAACAGAGGAGTCCCATTCCTGATGGCCATGATCGACCGTATTCTGAACATGATCGAATGGTGTAGATGAGGTGAAGAATTCTTTGGATTCTCATTTTTGCACTGAAAAGGTCTGTCAAACTTTAGCAAAGATGACAACCTGTGGGTTTTTTAAATTATTACAGTTTTAAGAAAATTGTAAATTTCAAAAGGGAAGAGGACCTTTAGTGTTCATTCATCCTAAGCTTACAAAAGAGTCTTCAGGTACTAAATCTTGCTTTTAAACTAACAGATTTTATCTGAATGCCAAAACCAACAAACTCCCTAAACATATGCTAAAGTTATATGGTAAAGTAGTGGTGGTTTGCTGGACTGAGGTCTGCATACAAAGATTCAGATTTTCAACACCTGCCAGTTTTTTTTTTGTGTGACTCGTACCTGCTACCTTTCTGAGAACAGACCACAGATATTTTGACAAGTACTGCAATTGCCTTTTTCCGACAGATCTGTTGGTTTTTTCTGTCCTGGGAGCTATTGCTAGGATTCTATCAAAAATAGCAGTGTAAAAAAAGTCAAAGCACATGCCTTTGATGACAAAGGCTGCATCTGCCTCAAACAAACATCTTTGTAAAAGGCTTTGGTGTGCAGCTGTAGTTGGAATAGCAGATGTTTACTTTACAGTCTGTGAAATATACCCCGCTATTCTGGAGAAACACTGGCCCAGCTGCAGTGCATTTGGTATTCAGGATTCTCTCGCTGTAGTGCCAGACCAGCTCAAATGAAATTTGAAAGCTTTAATTCCCTCTTCAGCCTATGGTACTGTAATAGCTGGCAATTAGAGAATAATTATGCTGCTTTTGAAAACTCATAGTTGTAATCAAAATACAATAGACAGAGAAGAATTTACTTTTTTTTTTTTTTTAACATGTAAATCCAATTCTTCTTGCGTTATGGGATCTTTGCCTGGATTAACTTGGTTTGATAGACTCTGCAGTTGCTTGCTTCACTGTATTTCTTCCATGCTAAATAGTGAAAGAGGTAAAAACAGATGCTTATCAAGACACCTTGTTTAGCAAATTCATGTACTTTTGCTGTACTTTCATGAGTGTTGCTGTGGTTTGAAAAGATACTGAACATTGTTCCATTTGAGTCGCAGAGCACAGGTACAGATTTTGGCTAACTTGCTGGACTGGGGACGAATAGGAGCAGACCAGAATGTCACACCACAGTTTTGAAGTCTTCATATGTGTTCCATGTCTATGGGAGCCTTCCCTGCAAACCTGGGAGGGATTAATTATCAAAATATTTATGCATGAAATTGCACAGCGTATCCTGTGATATAAATAGGGATAAAAGTTAGTGAAGTTGATTAGTGTCACTCTCCTCTGACCCAAGACTTCCATTTTTCATACATGAGTTGGGCGAGTGCTTGCAAGCTTGTGTGGAATTTACATTTTTTTGATGGTGATTGAGAAACGTTGGCTGGAGAAAACACCTAGGTCAGTTTCAGCAGAAGCAATTAACACATGCGCTTGTGGTAGGTGTAGGGGGATCCTTCCAAGCTCAGTCACTAGCACTGTGTGAATGGTTCTCAGCTGCAAAAACCATTGTGTGTTGTGGGTAAAGAGAAGGTTTTCAAGCCAAGAGCTACAACAGAATATCTCTTGTAGTCCAACCTGTCCTTTCTGAAATAAACATAGGAACCGAACCTGCAAAAATTGTTATATGAACATAATTGAGTTCACTGAGTTCCTGCCTGAGAACACTTGTTCGCAAAACAAAATCATGTTTCACATCTACTTGCAAACAAATCTTGTTTTTATAGAATGAATTTGATATTTACAGGCAGCTGCAAAAATCTTTGAAAGATTAGTTTTCACTCAATTAATTATTTGTTGCTATAGCTTAATTATTTTTTGTGTTTTGTGACTGGGAACACAGTCAGGTTGTTCCCTCAGGCTTATTGAATTCATTTAGTGATGAGGAAAGAAAGTTACTATTCCCCAGAAAAACATAGCAAAAAATGTCAGTTATTCCAAAACTCACTAAACTTTCAGTATTTATTAACATTTTTACAATTGGTGGTGACCGTCTGAATAATAATTAATATGGCTTCATGAATCACAGTCAATTTACTGGCCTTTGCATGGGTAGGTATTTTTATTTTAACACAAAACGTTGCACTAATTACAAAGTATTACTCAAATACAATTAATTTTGTAATAGATCCTTTTCTCCAAGCCCATTGGATTTTTTTATAATACAATTTTTAAAATGTGAGATTTTTGGTTTTGCTGTTATATTTCTATAGATAAGTGAGCTCATAAAGAAAAGGCTAGCTTATAAACATAAGTGGTGGAAGATTGATTCCATCTGGAACCACCACAGTGTTAGCCAGTGATATAAATCAGTATGTAAAACCTTAACAAATAGTCCTTCATTCGGGGCCTGCAATTATATTCCTCTAACAGAATTCCAAATAGTGTGTTTAGAGAGGTATATTAAAGGTTATCATAAATCTCCTGATTCGATACTAAAATTATTGTGAAAATTCTGCTCTTTCTGTGTGGCCAATGCCAATTTGTCTTCAAATTAGCCTTTCAATGACAGTGGATTTTATTTTGTTTTTGCTCAGAATTAATATGCAGATCACATTTTTGCAGTTTCATTGAAGACAAGAGGATTATTCATGAAATAAAGTAATATTAAGGACATATAACTGTTGTATTACTCCGGAAGACTGATTCATAAAAATTCCATTTGATCTGAACTACAGAATCTTATACTATGGTGGAATCAAGAAAATATTGAAAGCCAAAACTTAAGAAGAAATTATTGATTTTTCAATCACTTCTTGGTTGTTCTTTAAACCTGACTTTTCAGACACCAGGCTTTAGGGAAATGCAGGAGGTTTTGGAAGACGTTTGAAAATAAACTGAATTTAGAAATACTAATTTTGTAAGGTAATGGTTTGGCTAGTCATTGTATGGGGGAGAGAAATATTCTGAAAAGACTGTGTCCTTGGCTATCAAGATGGTCTCCTCAATTTCAGCAGGGAGGAAGAGATCGCTCAATTGGAAAGTTTTTCTCTCCAGCTCACCACAGAACTGGGCTTTTGCTCAAACTGTCATTTAAACATACTTTCATATGAGTGGGAACTAGTCCCCTAAAGCTGGTAACTCCGGCCTCCCATGAACAGCATTCTGCCAGCTATCAAATACCTTATGATCAAACACAGCCATGCTGTTCTGATCTGGTTTTTAATAAAATATGCTTTCTTAAATGGTCCTGACACAACAAGGAGTGAGGAATTGTTCCAGTTACAAGGGAGCAGATGCAAGAAAAGAGAAGCAAAGTATATTGAGGTGCAGAGTGCTCTTACCACCTGGGGCTACAGCTGATAGACTGTGGCTCTACGGTGGTCTCACCCACGGAGCTGAAGCAGAGGTTAGCTCTGGAGGGAACTCTTCCTGCTAGAGGTTATTACATTCTGAGTCAGAAAGAGGAGAGAAAGCCTGCTGGGACATTTTGCCAGCTATCCAGACCCTGGAGAGACAGATCAGGCTCTACAGAAACAACAACTTGTTCTTCATATCTGTCTGTAAAGCGCAGACTTGCCTTCATGAATTTGAAGATCTAGAATTAGGCCTACCCTTTCCATGACAGAGATGACAGAATTCCTCTCCAGTGGTTTTCAGCAGGTGGCACCCCACCTGAATCAGATTTTCGCACAACTCTCTCAGGGGAAAGAAAGGGTCACATGAAGATGCTCATGTAAAATTAACCTTTTTTTTTAAAAAATTTTGTATGTGCATACAGGCAGCACTCTGAAAATATACCACTGTGTAGCTAGGGAGCGCTTAATCCAGGGAGAAGCAGTTTGTACACTTTGACTTCCTTGTTTATCTAACCATCTTGGATAGAAAGTTATTTTTTATTATGTCTAATTATGCTGCAGAGGATTGGTGTAGTTAGGGTTTTACATTCAGAACGATCTAGTCTGCATTTCTTTACACTAGGATTTATCTACAATAGTAAAAATATTTCATTTTCAGTGTCAGAAATACTTTTAATGTCAGAAATGTACATTGTGATACTACAGGAGTCAGAGGAATGGAGAATTAGGTTACAGTTTTTAGATATTAAAGTAATAGATATGATGAGAACATGATCACACTGTTAATTGCTAATACAGTGGCAATTAGTTTTGTTCTCTTACTCCTAAATTTAGTTGATAGGTCATTTCAGTCATGGGAAACCTAGGAAGAACAGGATATTAACTGGCTCACTCCATATTTGCACTGTCTTTTAATAATTAAAATAAAAAAAATCCTTATAGTTTCTAAAATTTCAGTGGAAGAATGTACCCATAGCATATCATCGTGTTTTCATGAACACATATGCATAAAAAAATAAGTCACTACCTTTTTTGGTACTGATTATTTCAGTCAGTCTGTTGTTGGCAGGAGATGTCATACTGGACTTCAGTCCAATCCAGCTTCCGTTAAGACGTTCTGTCTTAAGATGCCAACACAAAGATTATGGTCTTAATTCACCATGCTAGACTATTTTTGCACTTGATGCTGTTTCAGGGATCAGCAGAGTTTTGCTGAGCATGAATACAAAGTAGAAATAAAATGCTTACTAAAAACTTCAGTGCTTTAGTTGGTTGTAGAAATCAGTGCTGTCATACCAATTAAAAATTTTAGTAGAGCAGCCATATCTAAGATAACATTTTGTGTTTCGATTCTGTAGTATTTACTGTCTAAGAGAAAAGATGACACTGCAGACTTCGGTTTATTCACCAAAGGACTTTATCTATGGGATCTACTGCCTTCAAGCTTAATCATATTTTTTGAAATTTTAAGTTTTGTTTCTTTTTTAGGCAGCCTAGAGCATGTAAAATTTGTTTTCTTGGTAGTTTTATGTGGAAGAATGTAAAGTTTGTTTTTAAAGAATAAATCACTGATACCTTGATACCTTCTTATACTTGTTATTTGTGCGTTCATTTGCAATGAAGGAGTTTAAAGGTAATTTCAACAAAGAGTAACAATTTTTTCCTTTTATCTCACACCAGGCTGTATCTCTCCCAGAGCTTTTTCTCCTTTCTGTCAGAGCAGACCAAGCCACACTTTGATTGAGAAGAGCAAGTTTAATTCTTACTGTAAATCAAGGGCTTAAGAACTCATGTTAAACCGGGTTGAGGCTTTTAGTATGGCTACGGAGTGCTGTGATTGAAAGTGGTAATGGTCCTTCTGGGATTCCTGCCATCCTAAATAAGACTCTGATCTCCATAGAAAGTTTCTCCAGAAAGGCTCTTAGGGCACAACTTTTATAAGAGTTGCTGGGTTGACAAGGCTTTGCTATCTTCAGCTGGCAAAGCAGGAAATCATTCTGACTTTGCAACCTTCCTTCAGGCAAAATGCAGGAAATTTAGATATACTTCACTCTCCTTTTTCCTCCCGAGAGATTTACAGATCTCGGTTCCAGCTTCACAGGATGATTATCCTTAATTTTGTCTTTCATATCTGTCTACTACCATAACTGCCACTTTTTAATGGGGCCTAGAAAAACTTTAAATTGGGGATCTTGCCAGGCTGTTCACACACACAAAGAAATGTGCAGATCCCTTGCAGACTCATTTTTCCTTTACCTGAAAATGTTAGAAGGGTGATACAGTTTTAGGACTAAGCCAAATACCCCATTATTACCATCTTATTATGAGTTACAAGTGGACTGGCAGTTTGGAAACTGCTGTTGTCTCCTTTCTTCTAATTGTTTTTCTTGCTGCCCTAGATATTTTCTTCTGGCTCCTTGGTCTGTGGGTTATTGAAGCTTAGCCTCAATAGCTAAGACAGTTGCATTTCAGAGTGCTACAAGACTTCTGACTAATACAGACTGGACCAAATATCATACACGTAAGGCACTTATTCTGCAACAGAGAGTAGCAACTAATAAGCTACAAAAATACTTTGTTGTTTCAGTGTTTTCTGAGCCAAATTCCAGTTTGGGGGTACCAACTGGGGCAGGCAACGACTATATCATTGATTATCTTTTCAGGCAGTGCGGACTAATTTCCATTCCTTCCCTTTACATCATGTTACACACCTATTTTCAAACAGTGCAAAACAATGGTTCTTTATCATTATTATTGATTTCCATAGAAATAGAAAAAGTTTGGCTAAGATAACCTAAACCCTGCTTTCCGTTCCACTGTTCAGGAGCTCTTTGTTCCCCAGTACTGATTTCTTTCTGCACACAATCTGAAGGGTATTTGTACAAACTACTAAAAGAAAGCTTGTTTTTTGAGGGAAAATGGGGGTGGCATTTTGAACAAAAACGTCAGTGTTAGAATATGTATCACAGCATCTTCCACCAGCTTCTGCATGGCCAGAACACTTATGCATTATGCATGTTCATGCTCACCACAATCTGGGGGTTTCAAGAAAGCAAAAGGCAAATACAGCATGAGGCACTGGATAACAATGATGATTTTATCAGTGAAATGTGACATTACTGGGAGACTGGATTTTCAGTCTATAATCAATGATGTATTTGTGGTTTACTTTCTTAAAAAGGTTAACACAAAGAGAAGACCTCTTCATTTTCTTGTTCTCTGATTCTTGCTTTAACCACAAACTGCTGCTGGTAGGAACTTTTCTTCAGTGCTGACTAAACAGAACTACACAAACTCGGCATTCATTTATGATATGAATTTGACCTCAGGTGACACTGCAACAGAAATTCATGGCAAATAGCACCTGGTTTAATATTTTCCCTTCAGTTTCTGCATTGTATCACTTACAAAATGGAAGACTTTTTCCTTCCCCCAAGAAGATTCTGTTCTATAGACAAGTTCTAAGAATTGACCATGGGATATCTTGCTGCTTGCTTTATTAGAAAGCATTGATTTCACAGGTTTCACATGCATCCTTTTGCTCTCAGTAATGTACAAGTCACTCACACAGGAAAAAAAATATCTGGTCACAGTGGTTTGGCTTTGGGCTTTGGATGGTGCATATTTAGGATGATATTGACATGTACTGTCTGTTCCTTACATGTTAGTAGAGAATTCACTGCAGAGTTCTCTGCTCAGCATTGCCATCACTTCCGTAAATGCATCAGTTTTTACATGGTAAGATGAGAAAGAACCTAAGATGAAGATCCAGGCAGAAAACACTTTCAACCACCTGAAGAGCCTTGTAAAAGATCTTAATGACTTCTGAGTGGATTATTTTCTAGTCAGAAGCCCTTACTTCTTTATGGTTAAATGGAAAGTGCAAAAACCATCATCTTAGAGCTGGGAGTTCACTCTTCTGGTTGGTGACTTCAGCATCATTGCCATAGGCTTTAATAGTACTCATGGATTCATATTCAAGCACTGTGATACAATTACTCATGTAACTGGGCAAAAGCCCCTAACAAGCTCTGGAAAGAAAGATACTGTCATGAGCAATTTAATTTTTTTCCGGCAAAGCTAAATAATACAACTTCTTTTTCTTCAGACAGAGCAGAGGAAAAGTCTTTCCAGTTTTATGGTGGTGAGAATGAGCCATGGTGACTGGACTAGGCTGACATTGAAGTATCCTTGCTGTATCGAAGGCTGCTGGGGGAAAAAAAGAGAGAAGGCAACAAAGCTGTTCAGATTACTTCAGGAAGTGAGAACCTTTTCATATATTTGATTGAAATTATGTGGAGAGATACCTAAATGAAAAAGGGCATGGTTTGGTTCTGTTGAGCAACCCAGGGTTCGAACTAAGCACCCAGACTGAGGGAGAAAAGATCTAAGTAAACAAGAAAGGTGACATCACGATACCTGGGAGAAGAGTTAAATAGAGGCGCGTGAACAGAGGGTCTTAGCCAATCGGGTTGAGGGGCGTTGTACGTGAACAGGGGAGCTGGACCAATCATAGCGTTGTTGACTGTGCATGCTTTGCTGTGAGCCTATATATACTCTGCTAAAATACGCAATAAACGAGAACGATCATACTCACATCGAGATCGCGTCGTTACTCCGGGTCCGATCCCACTCCGACAAAATTATTTATGTATAACATCCGTGATGTGGAAAAAGAAGCTAACAAACTGGCTTTCAGATCTGCAAAGATGCTCAGATACTGTCTGTAGTACAGTTTATAGCCAGCCAGCTTATAACACATGGAAAAGTATTATTATTTTCCACCCACTTTTGAAATTTTTATTATTGAGATGGTGCTTTTAAACTGTCATGATCAATATGCGTACAAGAAAGTCCCAGATTTATGTCGTCATCTTCGATATGGACCCTTAGTTATTAAGGAAACACAGACAAGCTTAAAAGTGAATTCAGCTATTTATTATTAGCTATTAATTATTCGGTCTTCCAAGTTCTATGTAGGAACTGAACCTCTTTTTCTTGCATGGCTTTTTCTTTTGTTTTTAAGTCTTTCTTGGGAAAGGACAGAGACACAAGGATAAAGTATTCTGTGAACTTCCTCTGGAAAAGTGGCATCTGGCAGAAGCTGCAAGCTCCTGCCGAGTTGTAGCAGTGCCTGAAATAGGATCTTCTGAGTGTTGGGTGTCTATACCCAGGTGTTGGTAGTGGGGGGCTGCAGGAGTGGCCCCTGTGAGAAGAGGCCAAGGAGTGCCCCCATGGTTGACAGAGCCACTTCCAGCTGGCTTTGTGATGGACCCACCACAGGACACCGCTGAGCCTATCAGCCAAACATGTTTAAGAAATGCTAAAAAATGCTTCATGGCAGTGAGGAGTGAGGAAAAAAGTGTGAGAAGCAGTCCTGCAGACATCAAGGTCAGTGAAGAAGGAGGGGAGGAGGTGCTCCAGGCTCTGGAGCAGATATTCCCCTCCAGCCTGTGGAGAAGACCATGGTGAAGCAGGTTGTCTCCCTGCAGCCCATGGTGGATCACACCAAAGCAGATAGCCACACTGCAGCCTGTGGAGGACTCTACACTTGAGAAGATGGAGATGCTCTGAAGGAAGCTGCAGTCCATGGAGAGCCCACACTGGACAGGGTTTATCCTAAAGGACTGCAGCCCATAGAGGACTGATAGTGGAGCAATTTCTTGAAGGACTGCAGCCCATGGAGAGGGCCCACACTGGAGCAGGGGAAAGGTGTGGAGTAGGAAGAACTGCAGGTACAGACTGTTATGAACCAACCACAACCCCCATTCCCCATCCCCAGACCAGCCCTTGGGGTTGGAGGGGTTCGAGGAGTTGGGAATGAAGGAGTGAACTTGAGTCTGGGAAAAAGAGGGGTGTGTGGGAAAATATTTTAGTTTTTGTCTTTGTTCCTCAGTATCCAAACCTACTTCAAATGGCAATAAATTAAATTAATTTTCCCCTACTCAAGGCTGTTCGTACCCTGAGATGGTAACTGGTAAGTAATCTCCCTGTCTTTATCTGAAACTATGAGCTTTTCACCTTATTTTCTCCCGCTGTCCTGTTGAGGAAGGGGGGAGTAAAAGCACCTGGTGGCACCTGGCAGCCGGGCACGGTGAACCCACCACTGTTATATTGGCAAAATATGACTATGTCATTTTTAATGCATCTCACCAAAATAGGTTCAGATCCTTGCCTTGGTCACCCTTGGAGATGTTGGAGGTACATGCATGGAGATCGACGGTGTCACCATGTGCTTGTACCAGGCTCAGCAAGTACACACAGATGGTTGGGTCCGGCTGCACGGAGACTTATGCAGAGGGCGGTGTGAAGAGTGGTCATAAAGCAGTGTGCTACACGCGTTTTGGGTCACACAGCAGGAAATTCGACAGGGGCTCCAAAATGCACCTGCATTGTTACGTATTCTTGAGCGCCATCTACTGATGCTTTACGACAGCTAATTAGCCATGTGGTTTTAATGCTTAGAAATAACCTAAATACGCTACATACCTGTTCTGTTGGTAGATAAAAATACCCCATCTATGCCACACTGCCATGACAGTAAAACTGACATTCTCTTAGTGATTGTTACTTGCTTTCCTCTTCCAAGTATTTTAAATAAATAAGGTCATTGTTTTGGAAGATAACTTTTTAAATTGATGTGTATCTTCGGTTCCAGTTGAAATTACTATATTGTGGAAGTAGAAATTTTAATATCTACTTCTAGAAAATTCTGGAAGTAAATTTAAAACCTAAGAATAATGATTTCCTGACTATGTTTTTGGGGAAAAAATACCCCACCTGGCATTAAATAGGAAGCTCTAGAAATTATAAAGTAATCATTTTTCCAGATGATGTTTTGCACTGGGATTTAAAATACAGTGGATTAACTGCATGCACCGCTGTGGATTGTGTATTTTTGTCAATTAATTTATTCTCTTTGGTAATGATTGTCCAACCTTATTGAACAGTTTAGCCTGTTCACTAAGGCCATATCTCAATGTAGTCTGCTCTGTGTTGACAAAATCATTCCCACATGTCAACGAAAAGACACATGTTAATAAAACTCATTCTTGCCTCTTGCCTGTAAGTGTTTGTCATTTTAAAACTTACATTGTAGAAATATGCAGTATGAGACTATGTCTATGGCAACATGAGCATTGTTATAGTTTCAGTGCCTATAAAACCCTATTGAACTTAAATTGTAAACATTACCAATAGCCTATTGTATATTTCACATTTTTAGAGAGATTGTGCCATGTTCTAGAGCCATGTATTTCTGTGACATACAGCTTCTTAGACAGTGATGAATTGTTACACTAGTCACAGCATCAGCTTTGTCACTGTATTGTTGTTTCAATATACTTTTGTTGTGTACTACCAATAGAAAATTCCGTATTTGTTCTATACGGTATTCTGTAGCTGGTGAGCCATACCCATTATCAATATAACCATTGTGAAATCCTCATGCACAATATAAAGCACTTTTCAGCTCTTAAAGCAATTTGAAATAGAAGTGAAAATCAATAAAAATCTCATCAGAAAATGACTTTTAATGCTTTTATACACACATGCACACACACACAGAGTCAAGTATACTGGCATATAAACCAATTAAGTATGTAATAGGACACAAGCGTATACACTCAGCAGGAAATATAATGCACAGTTTTGAAAACAGACTACAATGAAGATGCTGCAAAAGGCATAAAAGTGAAGCTGAATGATTATGTTTAGGTTATATCAGGTTGGAACGCGCCCAGCCTTGCAGTCTGCCTGCAATACCCTCTGTTCTGATGACAATGAGAGTCATTGTCATGCATTTTACCACTGTGTAATCTTTGAAACAGTTGAACATTCCGTTCATCTTCAAAAATAAACAAATTTTTTATCCTTCCAATGGTTTGGATATTTTAAAACAATGAAGGAAATAATAACGGAGAAATGCAAATAAAAACTGCGTACTCCTAAATTCTTCTTTAGCATAATAAAGTTCCATATTTAGTGTGTATGGGCATGTGTGTGTATATATATATATACACACACACAGAGCTATATGTTTATATAGAAAAAAAATACATATTTAAGCAGATATGACTACCTGGTCAGAAAAAAAACAACCCTAACAACATCTGTTTCCACCATAATGGGTATCTCTGTAATAGTAAAGTGCCATAATTCTGATCCAAAGAAGGACCGAAAGAAAGAACGTGAGATTTCAGTGGTTCTTCTAGTCCTTTCTGTGTTTCTCTTTTACACTGCCTCCTATTTTACCATCAATAACAGCCACCTATCTTCTTCACTTCCGTGCTTTCCAATGCAGAGGAAGAGTTTTATTTCTTATGTTTTCTAACATGTGAACCTTTCATTTCCTCTATTAGAAGGGAGGCTGTACTTTTATTAGAGGACAGCTAAATACCACGTTGAGTACTTCTTATGTTTTACAGCGTTCAGAATTAGATTATCATTTTTGCTATCTGTACATTCAGATTCTCCCTGTTGCATAAGAAATGAAATCTTCCTTTTTTTTAAAATGTTTTACATTTCTCAGGATGTCAGCAGTAGCTTATTATTCTAAATACCAATGCTAGCTCATACCATGCACATTCTTGAGCAGAGATGTTTTTATGGGCATGCTGCATTATTTAACAATGCCATAGATGAAAAATGTTTGTTGCCTTCAAGGAAGTCCTACCTGCTTATCCGAATTTGTATTCTGGTTACTGATTGAAAATGTAGTCATCTTTCAAGTGCAGTATGGACATAAACATATTTTGTCTGCATTACTCCATGATTCAGCAGAAACTGAAATTGCAATGTTAATAAAAAAAGTAGTTTTTGATCCACTCTAATTGTGAGCTATTTATGTCACCTTCTCTGCTTATGGCCTCATAAATTATTATTTTATTGTTGCTCAACCCAAAGGCAGTGGAGTTCTGGATACTGTGAGTCAGTAAGGGAGTGGCAAAAACAGAGGTAACAAAATCAGCACTTAAATGGGTTCTCAGACCTAAAAGATTGATCTTCTTTGGCCTTTGACCCATGCAAAAAATATGTATTTATGTCAGGCTAACCTAGTGTAGTTTAGCACAAAGGAGATACTAAATCAAAAGGGGAAAAAGCCCTCCCAGGTGACCTCTAATCCCACTTTAGCATTCCTTTTAGTTCAAGCTATAGGGGATTGATGGATATATGACTATTTTTCAGAAATGTCTGCAATAGGATAGGCCCTTTTCAAATACTGCAGAAGCAAAGCTCAGAATTGGTAGAGAAAATAAGACCAACTGATAGGAACCAAATCCTGGCCTAGCAACTTCATGAAAAAAAGTCATTCTACATCTAGTCCAGATTACAAAAATGGATCCAAGGCAAAAGCAGCAATATGGATCAGTTACCTATCACGTCAGTCTTCTGCACCACTAACCGTGCAAGTGTAATTTTAAAAGTCTTAAATCTTAAACCTTAAAATAAGATTGTGTAATTATGACTTCTGTGTTTTGTCTTCATAGCCAGGACATGCAACTAATATTTAAAGTACCTTCTGAAAACCTCTGTATAATATATTCCAGACCTACACAACTTCAGCTGAATCTCTAAAACTGAAACTCTGAAAAGTAGTAAATGTAAGCCTCAATTTCAAAGGAAAGTCGTACTTAATCTCCAATTCACACATATTAATTATTTAACCAACTTTGTGCCTTTAAAAAAGCAAAATACATTGTGTAAGGAAACAAAATTGTTCAGTTAGTTTAACTAGTTAACTTCCTTTTTCTTCCAAGAAAATTTTGGACAAAAACAAGTTAGTGAGTCTAGAAAAGAGAAAGCTGTAGGAAGAACAGCACTTAGCAGTATTGGCTACATACAAGACATCAGGAGAGAGGAGGGTAGTGTTTTTTTGCCAATTTCCCATGTGAAACAAACTAGAAGGTTTAAGTTCAACACAGAAAACATAAGCTATGTGTAGGAAAAGGAAAGATCATAGATTACTTAATGGAATGGAGGTTTAGTAGAGAAATATGTTATATTCAAGGGCATATAATTTAGGAATCTTGAGGTTTTTAAGAGTTTAGCCATTTGCCAACATTGACTCAGGCAGATGAATGGATGCTTCTATTTTTCCATGTTTCCATGTTTCAGCAAGGAAGTAGTGACAGGAACACTAAACCCTCAAGTGAAAGGTAGGTTTTATGTGGAACTGGCTATCTCAGTGTAAACCTCATGGTGCACAGCAGATCTTATTTCCGCATAACTGAAATTATTCAGTTCAACTATGACTGGCCTCTTCAAAATCAAACTGCGGTGCCTTGTCTCCATGAGGATTGAGCCAACTTCACGTAACACTCATACCTTTCCGGCAGTAAAAGTATGGCTGAGGTCTTTAGAAAGGACATGTAGAACACAGGCAGAGCTATTGGATGACACTGGCAGAAAACGCAAATGCTGTTTCTGCTTAAAGTGCACTTTTGAGATGGTTGGCACAACTTTCTAGTCCAACTTGTAACAGACATGTCCTTGTGTCCCACTCAGTGCATCTGGGTTGGAAACCAGCTGGGAAAGTCTTACCAGAAGATACCTTACCCAAGCAAGTTCCAGTCTACTTAACTACTTTAACACATCTATATTGAATGTTTCATTTTAAATCTGTGAGATTTATTTTGGAAGCCAAGGACTTCAAAAGGTGTCAGTTTTATCTAGTGTACAGGTTGAGGTATGAAAAGGGGTGAATGGCAGTTGATTTCCCTCCTTACTCTAAAAGGCAGTGGGCAATACAGGAAGGCGATGGGTCTGTTCCAGCTTTTCCCACATTAAACACGGCTCCTCCTCAGGTCCTGGCAATCATAGAGACTTAACATGTCATGACAGAGTGGGGATGACTGAACGCGTAGTAAAAGTTTGCAGATTAATGAGCTATATTATTTTAATGTGATACCCAGAGATTAGTAATTAATTTAATTAATAAAATATCTTGGAAGATAATGAGGTTTATGGAGCACGTTTTCAGATGTCTTCTCAAGAAAATTATAACTATTAATTTTTTTTCTGTTTTGTTATTTAATTATACCCAATAATACTCACAATTTTTGAAAATACAGTTGTTTACTGGTGAGGAAAAATATAATATGCTGTAATTAAAGTAAGACCTTGGCTACCAGTATGCAGATTATCAGCCACGGAAATGTTTGTCTTCTGCTTGTGAGTATATAACTCCTTTGTCTTCGTAACTTCCCAGTACATTACAGTGCCCATGATCATGTAACATAGTTTTTTTCCCTTTCCCAATTTTTTTTTATTTGGTATATTTGTAATTCGAAAACACAAATTGCTGCATGTTTTATCCTAGCATGGAATAAACCTAAATTAGGCAAAAAATCCACTCTGAAAGTTAGTTCCTATCCTAGGGAAACAATAATGTACTTTGGCAGGATAAGGAATTTGAGAAGAAGGGAAAGACAGTAGGATAAAAGAACAAAAAATTCTTCAAATTTCATTGTGGAGCTTGCCAGCTGCTGCAGAAGCACACTTGGTGCTGCAAGCAAACCTCATCTCAGGTATGGTCTAATCCACTTTCTCTGATGAAAGTGCCTGTTGTGACTGGTAATTGTGGAATGAGGAGAAACTCACAGTTGCAGAAGAACAGCTGAGTCCTGTCCTGCAAAGGCCTTGAAAGCAGTGGTTTGTATAGGAGCTTAAATTTCACCTGGAATTTTTCAGCTACTGCAGCACGGAATTTCAAATTTTCCACACACTGTTATTTAAAATGTTCTGCTAAATGTTGTACCATATGTGGGTGTCACCTGACTTGGCGGGGACAGATGGGTTCTTTTAGGGATCCTTGGCAGAATGATGATGGCATAAAATCGTAGCTACAATGAAAGCTTTATTTTTCTTAATAGAATATTATGATTAGTGTAGCACAGAATTTATTATCAGGATGGCAAAGGACTTCTACAAGCAGAATCAATGTAGAATAATTTATAAGTAGTGCAATGCAGAATTTATAATACAACTTAAATTATAATTTCTGATCACCTGGACCCTTGGCAGATCCTAATGTTTGGTTTGCTGTACCAATACGGCAACCACAATCTGGACTGGAACACCCCACAAATGCAGATGAGTCACTCAGTCTCCAGCGGCAACCAAGTATGGCAGGGGCGTCCCTGGCCACGGGCGTCCCGTGTCTCACTCTCCAGCAGTGGTTCGGGTCCCCCTTGGGACTTGTAACAACTCAATTTCGTGGTTAGTGCTCTGTTCTGCGACGCTTCCCTCCCCTGTGCTGGTGCCATCCCCACCACTGGGTGCCTGGGACCATCAACACCATCAACGGGGGAGTAACCATCCCGGCGCCCAGGAACCTTGAAAGACAGCAGGAAGAAATCTGTTTGGATTGTCTACTTGGTGCACAGGACCTTCAGGGACTGATAGCGAGGGGAAGGGAATGAATGCATGACTCACACAGTCACAGAAAATGGCGGCTTCCCTCGTAAGATGGCGTAGTTGTGCTAACCACATCACCGGGGTCGGGTGCTGGGGCTATCACGGAGTCTAGCCAATTTCCCACATAAGTTTTTTTTTTTCTTACCAGGTTGGAGGCCTCATGAGCACATAATCCATTTATGTTTTCGGTTTGTTTCCTTCCTTCTTCTTAAAAGTGGAAGAGTTAGATCTGGGAAGGCAGGGATTCCCTGCATATCCCCAGTGCAAATGGTTTACCAACATATTTGTATAACTTTCTTTAACTAATCAACTGGATATTTTTGGTTCCCAGTTCTGTGTGAAGGTTGAAGAACAACAAAGAAATCTAGAAAAGCTCAAGATTTTGCAGGTTATCGGAAGATAAAAAACCTGTGATGTAATCAGAATATTAGTTTGTTTTTGTTTTGTTTTGTTTTTTTTTTTTCTCTAGTTGTTATATTAATTATGTCTAGACATAGGTTTGGAGTTGACATACTTTAATCTGAGCCAGCTCAGAATGCATGTATCTGCCTTTTGACAGGGAGCAGCATTGAAAAAAATCTTAACGTGAAAAAGAGAAAGAGGTTAATAGGAAAGCTTACTGAAGCATATTCTTGAATATCTTTGAATGATCTTTATTCCCACAGATTTGAGCCTACCTTCCAGTAGATCCAGATTTATTACCATGCAGGAAAGAGAGAACAATCACTTGAGCCGTCCTGATTGTTGGTCAGCTCATCCCTGGGAGGAAATCTGGGCACGGACTAGGCATCACCTGCACAGGGGGAAAAGCGAAGCAGAAGATGTAATTTCAAATGGTTGACTTCTCTAGATGAGTATGAGAACAGGAATTGCAGTACAGTCCAGCCTGTAAGTGAAGATATAGCTTTTCTGAACCCATTTTGTAATCTCACTGATTGTCAGTTCAGCATACGAACCAAGGGAAAACAAATACGTATGAAGGATTTGTATACTACAGTCTAAGGGTTCATACATATTTTTACACATACATACATATGTACGTAAGTATATGCAAGACAAATATAGGCCTTGAGGAAGCCTGGTTACAAAACACCCCGTTAGATATTAGAATTAAATGTCTTCTCTTCAGCTATGTCACAGACTGCTTGGTCCTATCAAGTTTTCACATACTGTAAGGTACCAGGTTAGTGACCCGAAACCCAATAGATCATGAAGGCTGATTTGATGACTGCAGTCATCAAGTTGCCGTCAGGTAGCACAGACACCCAGAGAGCAGAAAGGATAATGAGCAATGCCCTACCTGAGATGGAACTCAGCTCGAGCTTTATGTGAACGCACAGGACTTTCCTTCAAGAGAGGGACATGGGCTTTCCAGCGCATGGCCCCCTAGGGATCTAAAAATCTCTTTGCCCTTGCTCTCATTTCATCATGTTTCTCAATGTTACACACCATTTTTATTCATTTCAGATATACATTATGATGAGATTGCAGACCGTACTTTATTTTAATTAGCTCTGCGCATGGTTCCTCCACATCAGTAGGCTGCAAAATGAGAAATGTATTTTTCTGTGATCTTGGAGCAACCTAATTAAAGCTTGGAAAACTGCAAAATGCTCACAGCCATAGACAAAGTGGAAAGAGTTTGTTTCTTTTGTTTCTTTTACCATGTAATTCTTTATCAAAGTCTGTTACCAAATATGATTTCTCAGCTATGTACTGTATTTTTAGCTATTCATGAAAATCGTCAAATGGTGACACACTGTCATCTGCTTAGTCCTGGCTCTCTCTACATGGAACTGGGCACGACTTTGCAAGCCTGGACAGCTGTCTCAGGAACGAAGTTTTAAGACTGCCACTCAGCTGTCTCATTTGGAGCTGAATAACCATTTTCATGGCAGTTTCATCAGCAGATTTAAAGGTTGATTTCTTGAGTCTTTCACTCATGCACATACCCGTGTAGGAATAGCGTATAATAATATGTATTTTATTTTCAAAAGAATCCCAGTTTCTTACTCAAATATAGGCTGTCAGAATAAAATACTATGTGTAACATATAATAATCTTGGTTAGCATCTTTATGTTTTTCTCCAAAATCTCTCTGCTGACGTGGTTTTTATTGATTTCATTTACTTTATATCTACTTTACTTGGCTTGTTTTAACTAAAAGTGTCCAAACCTACATACCCTCCTTTCACTTGCATTTTTTTCCAGGGAACCTTAAAAAGGAAAATTCTAGTTGAAGGTGAGGATGGTTTCTTTAGAAAATACCTACAGCAGAACTAACGTTGTGTGTTGGGTAAGGCAGTCTTTGTCAGGTGGCCCAGAACTGCACACAGCACTCAAGGTGAGGCTACACCAATGCTGAATACAGCACATGATCACCTCTTTCATTTGTTTGGTATCATCAGCAAACTTGTTAATGGTGCATTCAACTCCTGCATGCAGGTTGTTGATAAATATGTTGAAAAGAACTTGCCCTAGAATTGAACCCCGAGGAACACTGCTGGTGCCTGGTCACCAGCCAGACATAGCCCCATTTGCTCCAACACTTTGAGCTCTGCCCTTTAGCCAGTTCTTCACCCAGCGCACCATGAACCTGCTCATATCACAGCTGGACAACTTGTGTTCCTGGCAAGAGAGGAAGGACAAGACTTTGTGACTCTCTCTTTAACTTATGGAAAATGCACAGCTTCCGCAATATTTGTTGTGAACATAGATGTTTACCATCAAGCAACTTGCTTTCATTCAAGACCTATGTAGTTTTGAGAAAGAAAGGAGGTTCAAAGTACCGTAATTTCATCCCCACCACTATAAGAATACTTCCTTCTCCACCTCCTATTTTGCCTCATGAAGTGCATTAGATCCTACAGTATTGAACTCACTGTCAGGTCCCTTATTCTAAATCTGCTAGCTTGTTTCAGTGGATTTTTTTAAAATGTCTTAATATGATGGCTAAAGCCATCATAGAGTTCTGCAAGGCAGGCTCCAAATCGGTGATGCATTGTAGTTATTGTATTTCCCACACCAGTGAGGTTTTTTTCGTTGCCCCTCCTCTAGCAGCCTAACATATAGAAACATAAATATACCAAGTGGAAAAGTGGCTGAAACCGATGATACCCATGGTATTGCTTCCATCAGCCATCAGCCACACTCTTATTGATTTCTTGTGATTTGAGATCTGATTTTTTTTTAATATTGTTTTTGTTTTTAAAGTGGTAAACAGCAGAACCTTAAAACGTCCCTTCCTTTACACACAGAGGTGTTTTCTTCCATGGCTGTTCTGCCTTAACTCCCACTAATGTTATTGGGAACTGCATCCACGTTTTAAGAAGGAAATAGATCCCTTAATGGTTCCAATAACACTCATTTTAAAGCTACCAGGTATACAGTGCAAATCTCATGATCTCATCTGTTTTTATTTTTCTGCCGTGCACTAGCAAGCAAACTATCAAAACCAGAAAGATTCTCATGGACGTTACTGAGATCTTAACTGTAATAATGAAAAGAAACAGGATGTTAATTAGCAAACAGACCAACCACTGACTTCAAAATAAAACTGAAGTATTTTGCTTTTCAGCTGGATCGGACTGTAATGTGAGCTGCATAAAAGCAGCTGTGTAAAGATATATTGCATCATCTCATTAAGACAAAATGGATAACTTTGGAGTGTAATTCCTGCTCAGAGGGTTAGATACATTTAGTCACAGACCATTTCTCTGGCTGAATGTCTGTGCAGTAATAATCTCAAAATACTTCCTTGGTCCACTCCCTTTCTTAGCTCAAATAGCAGAAATGTTCTTTATCACTCACCATCATGACGAGTGCTGGCAAAAATCACTGAAAAGGCAATGGGAAGATTTTTGGTGTGTGACATTTTAACAAGTTGAGGATATAATAATAAATATATATATGTCAAATTTCTCAAATATATGACTACTTAAAACTTCCAATCATTCAAATTGCCAGCATTAGCCCAAACCCAAAACTCAGTTATCTCTGTAGCTATAATAGTCCCATCCTAGTCAACTTAAAAATGCATGATTTTAATGGAATTGAAATGAAGTCACTGAAAAGCGTAAGTGCTCAAATTGCTCTCCTTCTCTGCAGCACTTACCTAGGTCTCTAGTGAAGAAAGCATTTGAACGCATTACAAATGTATTCACAAAACCATGCACTTGTAAGAATTTTGTTTGTAAAAAAAAAAAAAAAAAAGAATAAAAAAAGAGTTTACACACAGGAAGAACTTTAGCACAGAGCAGAGTGCCCAGTGTATCCCAGGGTCTATTTTCACTTACAGGTACACTTTAAGTCCCTCAGGCCAGGTTCAGAAAGGTATTTATGTATCTAATCCCCACTGGAAGTTCTTAATTGAGAGCAATCCTTGAATGGTTTTGAAAATGTTACCTTAATCTATAAATAACTGTGTAAAAATTGTTTTATATGAAGTTATGGTCACACGAAGTCTATTTTTCATGCACACTTTATCTTCGCCACCCACTCCATGTGGGACCACTAGATGCCACTGTGCCCTAAGGAAGCAAATGAACCACAGCTTCACAGTCTGCTTTAAATCCAGATCATAAACAACTTTAGAAAGCCTGTGTTGACTCAAATACTGCAATTTCTTTAAGTGTTTTTGTGACCAGACACAGCTAGACTGTTGATAAGAACGATTCCCTGAAGCATGGAGTTTAGCTCAAGAGGGTTAAAACACTTTGAGGTGTCACAGCTGTTTGCAGAACTGGTGCTAAAAGCTGATTGAGTTTTTAGACAGGGAGAATCTTCCCTGCACAGCAGGAACATCCCCTGGCAGCATCCCTGCTCCATTTAAGATGGCAGCTGCTGCTTTCTCACTTCCTCGCAAAAGAGCGGGTAACACATTCGTTGCAATGCTGCCTATCGGTTTCTTAACTCACCTGTTAACATGGTTGGTTAAGACATTGTGTTTTTTCTCCGTGTAAATGATGTGGCAGGGACTCAGACATCATAAAGCTCGAATGCATCCTTGCAGCTTGTAGTGTATGGCTCTTGCAGAGCTGAGTTTCTTGGAAATGACTGGTTTTCTGGAGGAATTAAGACCTGAGTGAAAATATCAGGAAAAGAAGATAATTCTTTTACGTATAACCTAGGCTGAACAGTAAAAACTCACTTTCAGCAATGAACTGTTTTAAGTGCTGAACTTCTAATTTCCTGGAACCATTTATAATGATGGGTAACTGAATGCTTAGAAGGAGAAAGAGTCTTCCTAGATTTCCAGTTGGAGGAGGAGCTGAATAACACAACGGTGCTTTTGTGGCTCTAGCCAGTTGTGTTGGGAAAAGAATAACAAAACCTAGTTAAAATAGCTCAGAATATTGAATCTGATTTCATGGTCATGAAATGACAGTCAATAACAGCAAAAGGGACATTGTCTTTTTTTTGCCTTCTTAATATCTCTTATTTTGCATTTTCTTGGTGACCTGGACCTGTAGGAGAATATATTCTGTCCAGCAGCACAAAACAGCCAGAATTTTGTCTCAGAAGGCATCTGATGGTTTACCCTTAGAAAGAGGAAGTGTCTTTCAAATTCACTCTCATTTTAATGAGGCCTATAGACACAGTATTGCCTTCCCACCAATACCTTGATCACCAAACCCTTTGCCAGGTTTATTTAATAAAAATCTCTTTAAAAAAAATCCAGCTGCTGCCATAACTTGAATAGCTGCAATTTTCTGAGACTAAAAATAGAAGATTAGATATTTGAACAGCGAGGTCTACATAAGGAGCAAAATATTCCCTACAGTGAGGTAAAACCCTCTATTCCCACGCTGAACATTTTGTTTACAGCAAAGATTTTCTTCTTCTGCAACCACATAACACTGTATAATTATTTCTGCCAAAATGCCCAGAAGAACATTAATAATAAATGACTAATTTATTGCTGCTGTGCAGAAGTTTTCAAAAGAAAAGCAGAAGAGTGGGAAGTGCAGGACTGCAGCAACCTCTGCGTGTAGGGAGTTTAACAAAAACCGGGGGCTCGCAGGAGGTGCTGTAAGAGGCAAAGCCCTCAGCCACACTGCCCAGGTGACTATCAGAGATCCAGAAGTGAGGAGTTCTGGGAAAACTTGGGATAGCAGGGTATTGAAACAAATCCTGATGCAGTTGCATGCTAAAATCCGGAAACTGGGAATATACACCTGAACCACACAGGCTGGGCATGAGGGAGCTCAACATCACACCGTGAGAGCACACCAAGGTGGAATCACATCTGAAATAAACACGAAATAAGGAAATAGAACTATTGTGTTATTGTAAGGACTGTTCTTTTTTCCATGATGGATAGGACAGAAGTGATGGTGCAACTGTGGCAGATGAGACGAATCCCAAGGATCAACACTGTGTAGCTCTGGGATGGGTTAAATTGCGCAGGGACATTGCTAAATGCTTTTCCCTGCAGTTTTTTTCTGATCAGGTGAGGCACAACTCTGGCAGAAACGACGACAGAAGAATTCAGAGGAGGAGTGGGTTACATGACCCCTTGCCTTGCTGTCTCTGCGGTGATGCTTAATCTGCGACTCTATGAATATGAACAAGAAGAAATACTTGCCAGTTTAAAAGAAGGCAGGGTAAGCTTAGAAGATTTGTAACTTTATGCTAGTTCATGGAATATGTAGTATTTAACCTTCATCTGGAAGGTAAATACGTCTGCACTCTCATCCATTAAATGCAAATGACAAGTAAGTTTTTTCAAATACGGTTTTGTATCGGTCTGGCAGTGAGCGAATATCTATTTCCTGTTTGCAATACTAGGTGCGACTGGAAGGAAATTTAGGTACAGTGATAAATCAAAGCAGAGGTACACGCACAGCATCATTCTCGTCTGCAACATGGAATGCCAGATTTAAAAAAATAATTATTTCTTTCCCACTGTTGGATACATGGGTGAGTGACATGCGGTACTGGGTATACCCTGTCCAGACACAGGATGAGGAGCACTATACTCCCTCTTCTCTTCCTCTGTTATTACTACTGTTTGTGAGTGCAGGGCTCCACATCTCCACCTCTCTTCTTATGTTTGTATCAGAGCTACAGCTGTCCCTGAGCTTGTCTGCACCTTTTCTTTTTTGGCCAGGATACCTCAATACAGCGGTATGAATATGTAATACATTTCAAAGTGACACTTACTTTGCGCACTGCAGAATGCCAGAAAAAAATCTGTGTTATTAAAAAACCTTTTCATTTCAGAGAAATTTCCTCAGAGGTGGGTGTATTTCTCCCCTGTCTGGCTGCTGGAACATTTTGATGCAGGTTTCTGTGATCTGTTTATCACATCAAGTTCACACTGAACGGAATTTAAATGATACAGTAATATGATTTTTTTTTTTTCTCCAAGTTTTCTGAGTCTCTGAGCAACCTGTATGACAAGGAATTCAGTAAAGCTCTGAAATACTGAGACTCCTCCATCACAAGCCAGAGGTAGTTTAGGACTGAATTTCACCAAATTTGGTATGCAGTTGGTATGCTGGCTCTCACTCCCATCACCAAAGGAGATAAAAATTAGAGAGGAAGGAAAGAAGGAAGGAAGGAAGGAAGGAAGGAAGGAAGGAAAGGAGGAAGGAAGGAAGGAAGGAAGGAAGGAAGGAAGGAAGGAAGGAAGGAAGGAAGGAAGGAAGGAAGGAAGGAAGGAAGGAAGGAAAGGAGGAAGGAAGGAAGGAAGGAAGGAAGGAAGGAAGGAAGGAAGGAAGGAAGGAAGGAAGGAAGGAAGGAAGGAAGGAAGGAAGGAGATACTAGCAGCAGGGAAAACATCCTAGAAGACCATAGTTCTTCATGGAGGTCTTAATACATATCTCCAACAATGATAAATATCCACTCTTGTACATTCTTATCCAAACCAAGCTATGATCATTCTTCACGTCTTATCCCTATTTTGTGATGAATTTGTTAGTCTATTGAAGCTGTCTTACTCTGTGACTTTATATGTTGTTCTGATTTAATAAGGATCTGCCTTCATTCCCCTTGCTGATATTTTTTTCAGTTTTTTCAATTATCGAAACTCCTGTGGGGTCCTTTAGGAGGGAAGCTTCATGGGCATCATTAGGAAACATATACACACACATAAAGCAAAATTTTCAAATGTGAATGCTCTAGAAGTATCAAAAGCTTGTTGCGTACTGAGATTCCACAGAAAAAAGCCTGCTTAAAATAGCAATATGCTGCAGTAAGATGAAATCTGTGCCTGGGTGCTTGAACACTCAGGCACAAAATTTTCTCCTGTCCTTTGCTTGTTTCCCTATCAATTTGTAGTTAAGTGGTTCTGCTGTTAAGACATTGTGATGGAAGCAAAACCTATGCCACTGGCTCTATTCAGCCACAGACTGCTTACCCTGTTCCTAGACAACACAGACGATGTTAAACCAAAAATACTTCCTTCAGCATTTTTCCTTTTCATCAAATTAAAGTTGTATATGTCATCCCTGCTGTCAATGCATTATGACAAAAAAAACCAAATACCTTTCCCCGCTTTGTAAGCCCAGTTTACTACATGCACATAAAGTATTAAATAAATATAATATGCACAAAAATGTTCTATTTCTCATTGCCCTTTTAACTCATAATGTCTAACACAATTATAAAGTCTGAGTTTCTGGAAATATTGTCCTTGGAAAGAATCTCTGCGCATTGAACAGAATATATAAAGAGTTGCTGTGTAACATTTTAGAACTTAACTTAGTTGTAACTATGAAATCCAATCACCCCAAATTCTCAACCTCCCTATATACTAAGAAAAAGAGCTCCACGAAACATGATTTTGTTTGTAAGGACTGTTCCCTAGGCACCTGCTAAGGCAGCCAACTAAAGAAATAGAAGCATTTACTGAAGTAATTAAATTCTAAACACTGTTCCAAAAAAAAAAAAAAAAGAAAAGAAAAAAATCCACCAACATGTGTTAAATTAATTTTAAAGAATTTTTGGGACATTTAAATCGGTTTCATATGTCAAGGGATATTTTAATGTCTGATGGTATTTTGCACATTTGCTGATAAAAATTTTCTGCAGATCC
Source organism: Pluvialis apricaria (assembly GCA_017639485.1). Taxonomy (NCBI): domain Eukaryota; kingdom Metazoa; phylum Chordata; class Aves; order Charadriiformes; family Charadriidae; genus Pluvialis; species Pluvialis apricaria. The sequence continues at coordinate 82,287,402 of CM030044.1, read as the reverse complement.
AGTTAAGCTATTAACCTAATATATTGACCAATTAATTAGTACTTTTATTCCAAACACTGAAAACTGTAATGTAAGATCTATGGGCAAAACAGGTCTCTTAAGATATTTTTCTATCTGTAAGTCACACCTTTTCTTTCTAGGCTGTGAGGTCTCACTGGCATCATTCTGGGCAAGGAGACCTTCACCTTCCAAACTATGGATTAACTGGAGTTCACTACGAGTCTCCCTGCTTGTGTGGGCAGTCTTCCTTCTAGCACAGAAGCATGTTTGCCAAGGCATACGCCTATGAAAGGGAAGTTGGAAGTGCTTTTGGGGCCCCGGATTTAAGCATACGTATCCAAATCCTTAAATACTTCTGCTGCTTCCAGGTGCACTATTTGAAAAACATTTATTTAATGTATGATAATTTAGCTCTTGAAAAGAAATTAAGTTTATCCAGGAATTTTGTTTGTATGTACAGTCACTGATTACGTAGGATTAAAATTACTATGATTAGCCATTTGGGTGTGCATTTATTTACTCTGGTTAATGCAGTTGTAATAACTTACTTTAGACGGTCACAAAATGAATAAATGACATAAGAAGATATATTGATATGGCTATAGATACAGGTATAGATACAGATAATAAAGATAGGTAAAATAACACGTGGATTGGAGATGGTAGGTCTGGAACTTCTGCTGTCCTAAAACACAAGAACAGTGAGGTCATTTAATGTGATACAGAGGGAATAAACAACACTGTTTTCACATATAATGCTGCAACAAAACATCAGAAGTCCACACAGTAACTTCATAGAGGACAGAATATTTACTAAAGTTTTCATTCTGCTAACGTGTATTTAGTGGAAAGCATATGATGTGTTTTGTCAGGGTTTGAACCAATGTCTCTTAGAAGGTAGGAGGAATTCTTGTATGGTTAGCAGATTGTTCCTATTTGCATCAAAAAAGGTCACTTTTGGAGATAGAATACCAGACTAGATTGTCTTGGGTTTGGTCCAGTTGGGAAATCCCAGTATTTCCCATTAGAGATACAGTTTAAATACTGAACAAATGCATTGTCAAATTATTGAAGAAGGGAAAAGAGAGGTAAGAATTACAGAGTGGAGACTACACACAGGTATATAGAAACTAAAATATCTGACAGCTTGCCTACTGCAGCAATTTAATTTAAAAAGTGCAGTTTTTAATCAAACAGTATAGCAGCTAGATTTATAGGTGGTGCGAACTGTTCTCAGTCTTAAGATTTGAAAGATACTCAAAGTTCATGGGGACAATCCCCTACAGCTTTTTCTCATGCAGAAGTGCAATTAACTTGAAATGAGTGTTTTGGCAGAGAAAATAACTTTTGTTCAGATTTTACGTTTAGCTATAAAGAAGAAATAGCTTTAGGCAGATTGTATGGCAAGAACAAACAAACAAAATATATTACAATACTAAAAAAAATGTTTTAAAAATATCTGAGAGATGAGATACAATACTTCAATTAATACCCAGACCCTATATGAGAAATTCATTGGAAAATTACATTAAAGCAAGCAGTTGTAGGAATCTCAGGGCACGAAGTAGGTTTCCAATACTATGCATAGCTGATTCTCCAACAGCTGACCCAGATGGTGGCACTCAATGTGGTAAACAAGATGATGATTTGATGGCAACCACCGCTTCCTTGGTGCTACTCATCACAAACTCTACATAGTTCTTCATTTTGAGTAAAAGCCAGTGGAATACTTTGCCGAGAGGCCTGGAGAATCCAGGGAAATATGGTGGAGCAAGAACTTGTCATTAAAGGTCATGACAAGCTTTGTGCTTTATTACCAGTTCGGTTTCATACTTGATGAAAGAAACCAACTTTTTGTCTCTCTCCTAATCCCTGTCCTGAAAAAAATTATACTTTCTTAGCTATTTTACAAAGGGATGAGGGAGGTTTCATTCTCAGGTGCATAAACAAATGTTTTGAAGTGTTTAAAAGGCACAACTAGATTTGAACGGGTTCTTTAATTTCATGACTTTTGGTACTTACAGGTGGAGTTCAGAGGCAGAAGCATCTCGGTTAGTCACAGAGTACCAGAAGGAATGAAAGAGAAGAAAGAAGGGCTCTTGTAGATTGGCACAGGAAACAGGTAGATTAGCTAGCTCTTATTTTGCAAACACCCCCCAGCCCCGATTTCTAATGAAGACATGAAGTGGAGAACTCACTTTAGAAACATTCTTAACAGACTCCAGTAGCTGTAAATCTTGCATGATACATCTGGAAAATTTCTGTTCAATACTTCTGTCTCCCTTTATAGCATTGTTCGTATGATTCCATTATTAGATAAGGGAATATATTTGAATTCAGCAACACATAATACATGGAATCTTACATTCTGAGTTAAATTGTGTACTACAATGAAGTAATGTAGGGTTTTTTTCTTTTTTACTGAAAAACCTTCTTTGAAAGCTTTTTTTTTTAGGCTTCTGCTTCCTTTCGCTTCATTTTCTTCCTTCATAAATATATTCTGGCTTTGCTTCTGTTCTTCCAAATCATTGTCCTGGTTCCTTGTGATAAGGCTGGTATCAACCTAGCAGTGTCTTCAAGGGCCTCCCAGGAGACTGTCAAAGCAAAACTAAACTGTGCAGATGATGGGGCTTCCTGACGCCTCATTGAGTTGAAAGGATTGCCATTTATCCTTTCACCCTTTGATAGTCACTTCCTCATTTTCTTTGTGAATGCATTAAAACTGAAGGAATTATCAGGAACTGTGCAGGAAAGGGCTGTATGATAATTTATTTTTATATAAATACACATGCACACACACAAACACACACATACTGCCTCCCTTGTTTTTAGTGCCAGACTGATCCTATGAGCAAAAAGCATATCTGAAGAGCTTTCCCAACTCTATAAGCTGCATTATTTCTGAATAGCATGTTTCATATAATTAAGACACAAATGATTTTTCTCCAAAGCTATTATGACTACTGCATACATCACAACTAAATAAAACCCACAAAAGCAAGGACTGCAAAGTCAACTTCCCAGGCATAGACATATATATGCCTTTACCTGTAGACAGTTAATTTATTATTCACAGAGCTATTGGTCCACAGAGCATACCTGGTAGTTTGCCTCCCTCAAGCAAGCTTTCTGCTTGCTTTCTACTCCTTCTTCTTCCCAGACTGGAGTATATGGGATAAAATAACAGATAGAGCTCTGAGAAGGTGTTTACTGGATCTGGTTAAACTTTGCAAGGTCATTCATTACATGAAATATCAAGTAATCCAATCCATTTGATCATATGTTTTTTGTTTTTCAGATTTTATGTGTTTTGCTAGGTGGACAAGAATGGCATACGGCATAAATTGTCCAGTCTCTGGAACTGGCTGAGAAATGCCAGAGAGCAGAGAGAGACACAAACACAAAATCCTGTTGAAGTTGAGAGAACAAATAAATCAGCATGAGGAAGTGTCTTTGGACTAGCCACCAAGTGTGGTGTTGCAGCAGCCTGGTGCTTTACCATCTGGGAGAGTTCAAACAAGCTGTAAATCCCAGGCCCTCCAGGCTGTGGGAAGCTGGCTCGGAGAATTTCTTGTTTTGTTTCTTGGGAGGTAAAGTAGAGGCTGGCTAGCTGATGCTATAAGCATTCCCTGCTGGCTGATCAACATCAGACAGAAGAGTTTTCTTAACCTCTAGCCAAAGATAAGGCCAAAATGACAAGACCGTTTAGAAGAGAGAGAAAGTGTTTGCTGAAATAAAGGAAAGAGCTGATAGAAAAATTTCATACTGATTAGAGAGGACAATGCCTGTAGGCAAAAGGACTAAGATTTTTAGTCTGTTTAGGTTGTGTTATGCAGAATACTGGAACTCCTAAGGACCAGATTTTTAGAGGAACCTAGGCATTAAAGTGAAATGGGCACACTGGTCACCTTCACATAGATTTCACAGTACCTAAAAAAATCTAGCACCTAGCCCAGCAGGGTAACTGCATGAAAGAATTGGGCATAAAGAGGAACTGAACGGGGAACCTTAGGCAGTCTGGAGGATAATTCATAGAGAACGTGTCTAATGACTGAATAGGTGACATAGATCCATACAAATGTATTCAGATAGGAACTGCCTAGGGGCATCCAGTAGAAAGTATTAAGTGTAGGAGTGTATCTGAGCTCCCCAAAACCTCTGACTTCATGGTCATTGTCTGCCCAGAATACAGGATAGAGCACCAGTTTGGACAATATGTGCCTAAACACACTGGGGTACCTCTAGCATATCTACCGGTGATGGAGGTAGTGATGCTGGAGTGCTCTCGTACAACTTCTATTGTTTAGAACATTTGGAAATGGAAGATGTCTGCTCTGGGCTTTCTTTCCTAGAAGCAGTAAAAGCCCCCTTTACAGGAGACAGCCTCAACCACCAAGTTCCAAGAAGGCTTGAGCATGGCTTACTTTCCTTTTGAAGTTTGGCCACTGACAATTCAGGAATGCAAGAGCCATCAGGACAGCAAGAGAGCAAGCAAGAGACCGTGAGTTACACGTGACATGAGCACCTCTACCAGGCTGCGTCTTTGATAGACTTAGCTAGGTTTAGGTGGCCTTCCACCTCACATATGGATAACCTTGGATACCAGGTACTTAGCTCCTTAAATAAGAAAGTGTCAGAGCATGTGCGGAAGCCAAACTTTGTCTATAGGAAATATTGTTTTTCAAAATGAAAGCACTGCGTTCTTGCAGGCAGCTAGCAGGCTTTGTAGTTACTGACAAAAGGAACCTCTGGACTGTATTTAAATTTTGATCCATTATAAAGTCTATTTTTAGCTCTGGATCTCACTCAATGTGTATTTCCTAAATTCATTTAATTTCTAGTCTTTATATCTTTTAACACATCCTAAATTCTTCTTGCTTCTGTCAGAAATCAAACCCTGGATTCTGAAGCCATTGTAATCCTGATATTGTGACCCACAGCAAATTTGTTTTCCTCTTGCAGCTTCAAGCTTTCACTGGGAGAGGAAAATTAACCTCGTATGTAGATAAAAGTATCTGGAAAGGCATCAGCTAGTTTCTCCCTTGGTTCTCAAATCTAATAGGAATGTAGCGATCATCTGTTCAAGATGAATCACTTTTCTCCACAGGAGAGAAACTCAAACAGTGCTGTGTGAAACAGAATTTGTATGAATTCACCAGAGATCCTCTCTCAGGTCTAGCTTTCATTTGAGCACTTTATTCTACCCACTCATTTCCCAGTGTGTGAACTGCTTATCAGAAGGAGTTGAGGCAAAGGAGCGGTATCAGAAGGGATTCAGACAGGCAGAGATGAAGCTGGCTGTGTGCGACAGCAAGCATCACGCGACAAGACAGTGGACATTAGTCACTGCGAGACCAGAAAAGCTGCACAGAACCAGAAAACAACTGACTTCGTGTCTAGAAATAATACAGAACCAATACAGGGGAGGATGTGAGCAGATAAAGCATTTTCCGGGAATTTGTTTCCAGACTTGAAACAACTTTTCCTGTATGTTTGTCTTGCACCGATAGCATTTCATTGGAACTGGTGTCTTAATGTGAAGGACCACACAAGTGACACCAAATGAAGTAGCAACATTGTGAAGCAGAATTAATGCGATGACCCACAGTGGCCCACTTGGCGGTTTCAAGATTGGAATTTTTCTGAGAGGCTTAGGCTGCTCACTGGGAAGTGTTGAAATGAAATTAGATTTAAAGCAAACATCCCAGCCTCCCCCACTTTGTTTTTCACAGTAACGTAGCAGATAGCACATTACTGATCAAGTGGTAAATGTTTGGTACTGCATCTTTGTTATTGGTTTTCAGATAAAACCAGCTTGTGAAAGTGAATCAAAAATGCAATGAATCCTTCTGGCATAGGCAGTTTGAGAGCTAGAGTGCTTTTTGTGAGTAGTATAATTTGGTGCTCATACCCAGTGCTTAGTGGATGAAGGAAAAGCTGTGGATGTTGTCTATCTGGACTTTAGTAAAGCCTTTGACACCGTTTCCCACAGCATTCTCCTGGAGAAACTGGCTGCTCATGGCCTGGATGAGCATACACTTTGCTTGGTCAAAAACTGGCTGGAAGGCCGTGCCCAGAGAGTGGTGGTGAATGGAGTTAATTCCAGCTGGTGGCCGGTCATGAATGGTGTCCCCCAGGGCTCGGTGCTGGGGCCAGTCCTGTTTAACATCTTTATCAATGATCTGGATGAGGGGACGGAGTGCCCCCTCAGTAAGTTTGCAGATGACACCAAGCTGGGTGGAAGTGTTGGTCTGCCTGACAGTAGGGAGGCTCTGCAGAGGGATTTAGACAGACGAGCTCGATGGGCCAAGGCAAACTGTATGAGTTTCAATAAGGCCAAATACCGCGTCTTACACTTTGGCCACAACAACCCCCACCAACGCTACAGGCTTGGGGAGGAGTGGCTGGAAAGCTGCTCAGCAGAGAGGGACCTGGGGGTGTTGGTGGACAGCCGGCTGAATATGAGCCAGCAGTGTGCCCAGGTGGCCAAGAAGGCCAACAGCATCCTGGCCTGTATCAGGAATAGTGTAGCCAGTAGGACCAGGGAGGTGATTTCACCCCTGTACTCGGCACTGGTGAGGCCGCATCTTGAGTACTGTGTTCAGTTTTGGGCCCCTCACCACAAGAGGGACATTGAGGCGCTGAAGTGTGTCCAGAGAAGGGCAACGAAGCTGGTGAGGGGTCTGGAGCACAAGTTTTATGAGGAGTGGCTGAGGGAACTGGGGTTGTTTAGCCTGGAGAAGAGGAGGCTGAGGGGAGACCTTATCGCTCTCTACAACTACCTGAAAGGAGGTTACAGAGAGGTGGGAGTCGACCTGTTCTGTCAAGTAACAGGTGATGGAACAAGAGGAAATGGCTTCAAGTTGCACCAAGGGAAGTTTAGATTGGATATTAGGAAGAGTTTCTTTACTGAAAGAGTCATCAGGGATTCGAATGCGTTCCCCAGGGCAGTGGTGGAGTCCCCATCCCTGGAAGTATTTATGGGCCGTGTAGATATAGTGCTTAGGGACATGGTTTAGTGGTGGGCTTGTCAGTGTTAGGTTAATGATTGGACTAGATGATCTTACAGGTCTTTTCCAATCTACAGTGATTCTGTAATGGATGTTGTCAACTAGAAAACTGGAACAGATCTTAGTCTTATCAGGGAGTGCATACCCAGTATCTGGTACTAACCATTTTACTGTGATCTTTTGCAGTCCTGCCTAACAGGTTAAATCAAATTAGCAGTACAATGTCCAACATCATCCACAACAGTTTAAATACCTAACCTGAGGTGTAGGTGTGTCACAGATGGAGCGACGTACTTCACTTGTAGACAGAAGCAGTAATACGGGTATTGATATAAAACAGGGATTTAACGAAGTTTGATACTAAATGCAACAGTGTTTTAACAAGATTCAATGGCAAGGCACACTTGGTTACTTACTGTATAGAGGACAGGGTCAGACAGAACTGTCAGGGAGACCTTCCTGTTGAGTCAAGGTTCAGAGAGAACCCCCTTTACTTTCTAAACTCCTTCTCAGAGAGGAATCTGGGTGCAGCTGGATCCAATCCTAGTCCCAGACATGGTCAACATTTATGTCTAAAGGATTATGTATGCACGATCTATCCTTTGGTATCACTTATCTAAGATTTCAAAGTTTAGCATGCTATTAGTCACTTAACAAGTGTCTGTTGTGGCAAGGAGTCTCTTAGTCTTGAGAATTAACCTTGAGTGGTGTCCCTACTCAAGGGAGGATGCTGGCATGCAGCCCGCTGCCATACAGGAGAGCTCAAATGGCTCTTGGGCTGTTCACTGTTCATGGGGGTAAATGATTGATCTATAGTCATATTTGCATATTGACCACAGTACCGGTATCGTGGCGAGGTGGGTGCATTGCTCAAGTTCGCCCTTGACTATTGTGTTGTTATCTGTCTCCCTGAAACCACATTGAGCCAGGTGCAGACATCGTGACTAGATGCACCCATTATGACCAGCACTGGCGATTACTGCTTGGGCAGGGTTACAGGAGATAAAGGTCAGGCTGGCGGTGGGGAACATTGTCACAAGGTGGAATTTTTGTGCTAGCCTATACAATTGAGATCCTCAGAACCCCTGTTTATTTTGTAAGCAGACCTAAAACCAGCAAAGATCTCTATTCTGCCTGTTTCTGACAAATCTTTAGACAGATAATGCTCTATTTCTAGATGTACCTTGGAGTATTTCTCTCATGACAACACTGAGCAATTCCCTTTTTAAATGCCACCAGGGTCAACACATGAGGCATTGTTCCACCTAAGGAAGTGGAAGGTGGTTTGTAGGTCTGAGGTTGGCATCTGCACAAGACGTAATAGCCCTGGCAGCTTTTATTCATTACGAAAAAGGCTGTCTATGCTGCCTCAGATCGATTGCTTAGTATGTCCAACACACACCAAGAACACTGAATTTCTTCTTTCCATAAGGCAGAAGGAGGACACTCGTATGCATTTCATCTGAAAGGGCTTTTGGAGGCCAGAAATCGCAGGGACGTGGCCTCACATCCCCAACAGTGTTAACAGGTTATAAATCCTACTCAGCTTCTGGTCTCCCGGCTGCAGATGATGCTGGGAGCAGGAGTTGGTGCCTGGACCTCTCCCTCCAGCAGTGCATATCTGGTTTTGCACAGGGACGCAGCAAGCATCCTCATCTGCAACGACTTGAAGCAGTGGATTGTTTTGCTTACACGTGCTGACCGAAACACGCTGCAGAATCTGCTTCAGTACAATCAGCTCTCGATTTAAAAATGCCTGCTTTCTCATACTAAAACAAATGTGTTCTCTGTATTGGGAACAAGAAGGTTAGGGCTGAGGAAATTGAATTAGGGAAGCCGGTAGCAGAGCAGAAAGAGTGCATTGATTGAATCAGCAAATCTACAACTAACTCGCGATTACACCCAGACTACCCTCTGCTTGACTGCCCAAACTTCCCGCCATCTCCTAGGATTTGTAGGATTCATAAACAAGCGTGGGTTTTATACAGAGATGTAGAAACAAAAACGAGTTGAAAATCTCAGCAAATTCCAGGACTCGGAGATTTGACACAGGATCTAGGAGTAGTGGAGCCCCGGTCTCAAGTTCATCTGACAAGACCGAGCTCCCAGCTGGCGCATCCTGGCACAGCTCCAGTGAAAGCTGATGTGTCCCAGCTGGGAGCCTCTTTTCCTGAATAACTTTCCCTGTGCATTTTATAACACTGCTCAGATTGATTCCCTGCAACTTTGCCTCTAGTGTCTTATCTGACTAATTTCTAAGTACAAGTCCAGACAAGATGTTGAATGTATCCTTGGCTCAGTTGCTGCTGCTTTCCCCTAATCGCTGATATTCAATTGAAATGATGCGATTTATTATTTGAAAGTAATTTAAAAACTCTCTCTTTCTCATACAGTGGTCAATATATTGCTTGTCCTGATATTAAAAAGAATTAAAATAAGTAAATGTCTTTTTTACACTGCTATCAGTGCTCATAATGCTTGTTGTGGGCAAAAAGGGAACACATCACAGACATAAAGCCAAAAATTTATTATTATTATAATTGCACTCTTCATTGTCGCAACAGTAAATCTAAACAATTATGATTAGCCCAGATTAAATTATTGCAGAAAAATAAAGGAAAATGAAATAAAGACTATTATTCTGTAAAAACCTGAGCTGCAATAAACAATAATACCGTTTCAATGTGATGAGCTTTATTTTTCCCCCTTGCCTTCCTGATTTTTTTTGATTCACCTTGGGGGAGCTATTTTGCGTGTTTTCTAACATGCTTTTATACCCAACTCTTTCTTCATTGGTCTGCTAGCCCATGGTGGATCCAAATTCATTGCATATGATGAGTTTTACCTACATTAAATATCATTGCTTATTCTCTTTGTTACCCCAGAACTGGTTTTGTTCAGCTCCCGGGCTGCGTTTGCTTAACTGACCATGGATGGGTTGTTCATAGCTGTGGGGTCTCCAGTGCCAGCCTGTGCCTCACCTCCTACCACCCGATGACTTCTCCTTTATGCTGCATCCTCTATCTCTGCTGCCCTCCTACCGTGCCTGCGCTCCTCTGCACTGCACCACGCAGTCATAAATCTCTACACTGCATTAGAGTAATAAATATCTCATTTTTCACGAAATAACTACCTTTTACTACAACCTTACATGGACAGTGAAGTTACACTTTACATATGTAAGAAAAAGTAAGACAAATTGGCCACAGCCACCTGCTCATTAGAAAAATTGCTGTTATGGATAAACCAAGTTAAAACAAAGCTCCAGGTACGTCAAGACAAAATGAAGCAAAGCAAACCTGACATGCCTGACATGTCCTAGGGCCTTGCAAGTGCAGTGCAAAGCCTGTGGACTCTTACTAGTGACAGCAATACTGTATTTCCTGGGCTACAATAAATATCATTTCAGAAGGGGAGAGCACCATCAATAACAATGGCTAAGTTTTCAGACAGAAACATGATTCTCAAGCTAATAGTAAATCTTTAACCTTAGGCCTTTTCCTCAGAGCAAGCTGCAAGGCTTGTCTGTTAACAGACATGGTAAATAATTCCCCTTTTCATTATTAATTTGAAAGTATTTATAGCCTGTGATCATGTATCTTACATGAGCGTGCTCTGTTTCTAGAGTAAATAAATTTAAAGTCCTTAATGTCTACGCAGACATTTTGTTTGTTATGTTTTTGTTTTCCTTGTGTTGAATAATTTGGGCACCCATTGTGAAGAGCACACAACTGCATCGTTCTGATTTTGTTTTATTTCAACAACTTTACAACCTCAGGAATATTTATAATTTAGCTGCTTGCTAGAAGGAAACCATTTATCTGAACCAATTGACAATAGCCTCTCTGCTGCCCCTGCTCTCAGAGAATAACCTTACAATATTTTTCCTTTCTGCCAGCAGGCGTGTAGATATGTCAGGATTTCATGTCGTGCCTACTGTCCGTTTCAATTATTATTTCTCTATAATGTGCTTTTCTGTTTCAGCACCATTTCCACTGTATCTTCCTGCCAGTCTTCATTACACTTACTGCTTTACAAGGTAGGACCAAAACACACCACTGCTCTGACGAGCTGGCGAGGAGCAAGAATCCGCATTAGTTCCCAAACACTTCACTACTTCCAGTTTTCAGCATCCCTGATAAGCAGCGTGAAAATCTTCCATCTCCCAGACTATCCCAGCGTTCTCTGCCAAAATGACTTTTCTGAGGCATAAGCAAAGAACTGGCCCCCTCTCCAAGGTGTCGGCGTGGTGCCCACCAGTTCTGACTGGTTTCGGATCAAACTCCACTGGAAAAGTGTTTCCATAAGTGCTTACGGTAAGTGTTTTGTTCCTAGTCAGTTCATAAATTTCTAATTAAAAACAAAAGCTTATTGTTTTTCCCCTCAGTTCAAATGGCACCTGAATGAACCTAAATTGTGTAACTCTATCAAATTATTAAGCTAATTAAAAGGAGGCATTGAGGTTTTAAGCAGTTTAATTTTTTGCAGTGTTGTTAATGACAGTACATGAACTGCCTCCTGAGATGACATGAGACAACTTTCCGTGTTTATTTTTTGTCTCTTTGCTACCTCATGAAGTGTTCTTGTGGTACTCTGCGCAGGTATCTTTTGCACTTATCATAACAACTTTCACACAAATTACAGTAATTCTGTCAAAATACTAAATTAATACCTGATTACCTTCCATAAACTGACTTTTGTGTATTGAAAAGGTGTATGGGCACTACAGGTTGACAGTGATTTAAACAGCAGATGTGACGACATGCGTTGAGAGAAGATTGCCTTATGCCTTGATGTAAATGCAGTGGAGATGTCCTCTCTGACCAGTTGCATTCCCCTCTCCATTTCTGTTGACACGTTTGACATTGATACTTAATTATTGTTTCGAATATGTGAGTGAAAGTATTGCAATGATTTCGTAGCAGTCTATTGGAAAATCTGCATGTTTTACCTTGGCACAAAAGTTTGCGAATTTCATTTGTCTCAAAAGAAAAAAAAAAGAAAAAATGATGTAGGAGATTAGAAAGTTTTGCGAGTGCTTGGAAGTGTAAGATCATAGTCATTACACACGGGGCTCACATTTGGGGAAATCCAGCACAGTTCGTACAGAAGCCTGCACAGTGTCTATTTGGCATCAAATTTGCAGACATAAAAGGGGTAATACAGTGGTATGACTTTTGTTCAGTTCAGCTGAAGTTTGACTGAGTGCAGGCAGAAAGATAAGGCCTGAAAGAAGCGATAATTCACTAACTCGACCCCGCCAGCCACTCCTGTCAGTAAACAAGATCTTACTTCCCTTTAAACTTGAAGATGAGGGTAGTCTGAGTTTGTTCCTGTCTGTGCATTACACATGACATGGTTGTGTTGATTTCCAGTTGTCCTTGGCAAAGAGAAAAAAAGCTCTTCAAGGACCTTTTCTGACCTGGAAGAAATGACTACAGCTCAGTAGAGAGGCAAACTTGTTTTCGACTCCTTCAGCTGCAAAAAGTATCAAACATTACTAAGAGTTTTGAAATAAAAGTAGCTATAAAGGCTTATTGAAGAAAACAAAACAGCCCTCAACAAAACTCACAGAAACTTTCCCTGCCCCTGTTTTGTTGTAGTGAAAGCAGAGTGAAGGATGACATGAAGTACCCATGTCCTATGTTTTTCCTTTACAAAATTGTAAATGCAGAGAAAGCCTGTATTTAACAGAATTCAGGAAGTGTTTTCACTTTAGACCTGTCAACAATCTCAGACAAACTAAGAGCAATACTACAGGAGCACAGTTTTACTGCTTTTTCCTCCTCCCTATCCGCTTTCCCGCAAACATACTTTCTCACCAACTTCACTGGCTGTGCTTGCTCCTGAAAACATGTCAACACTTTTGCCTGTAGTGTAATCCTTGGAAAACACCAAATTTTCTGAAAACTCTAAGCTCTGCGTAGCCTGAGTCTCAAAAATCATCCAATTACTTAGGAAACGTCACGTATTTCAAATCACAGATCAAACCCTCTTCAAAAAGTTAGCACATGAGCAAAAACACTGCAAACATGAGAACAGAGAACACATCCCACTCAGAAATTATAAAACTGCAGCATCACTCAGCAGAAGTAATGGCTCAATTAATCAGCTGGGTAAAACATTTGGTTTATGGGACAGGCAGCTGAAAACCGTTTCCAAGAATACAATGCCCCCAACAATCGGCTGCTCATCAGCAAAGGTCACCAACCACATGTTACAGCAGTCAATCATGGATTTCTTGTTCGATGTCAAACAGTGAAATGAAAATACACCCTTAAAATTATTTTGCTTTATTTGGAGGGAACAATTAGTGATATAAAGACCCCTCCGTCAGCAGGGTGTCATCTGTCTAAAATTTATAAAATGGGAAAACAGACTTTCTCATATTAGCAAAGAAAAGTTATAATGCATCAAATCAAATGAAAACATAATAAAAAAATAAAAATATACTTAAACAGAGCTCTATTACAAAATCATCTATATAAAAGATATCCTTCAACTAATGCAAACTACATGTATGTATTGGGCCTTTCTGAAACCTACTCAGTCATACATCTTTGTTATTCAGAATAGAGTTGGTCTCAGAATTATGTTTTAAAGGTGATTTCTGCAACTGTTTCTAAATCATAAGAGCTTTTGACTTCATGGAGGCCTCAGGTTTAACTCAAATCATTGCTTCTTGGGTGTTCTTATCTTGCTTTTTCTTGTTTTTTTTTCACTCTGGTCCAGTTGGCAATCTCCCATCTGTACTGCTGCTCCTCCCCATTTCTTTCTCCACTATCTATTTAGTAAAGGTTTCTCACCACCGTGTCCAAGTAAAATCTATGTAAAGTAGGTTAACAGTGCTGAAGTCCTCAGAGGACCTGATGGAAAATATTACCTTATCTTTCTCTCGAGTTAAATAAAGTTGCACCAGTAGGAATTCCTTTGTATTATGAACACTGCTCTGTTTATGGTGTGTAAGTTTATTAGGAAAAAAGTTTTACAGCATTGTCCAAAGGTCACCCAGGCTGAGCTAATTTAATAAACACCTTTGGGAAATTAATTTTCTAACCAGATTCTTCAAGTGAAAAGCTTTGTCCTTGTCTCTCCTAGGCTGTATTCTGTGTCTTATGGGTGACAATCCTGCAAAAGAAAACTACAGTAAAAACCACGCGGTATATGCTCACAGGTCGTGCATTACACATGGCAAAAAATAGCATTGAATTCTGATATTTTTCCTTAACTGAAGGAGTCTTACTCTATCATGGGGCAAGGGACTCTTCAACTCCAACTTAAGAGAACCTGTTTAGAGCAAATATGTTTTCCATCTACAGCAGTTCTCTGCCAGCCTGCCTGAAGCCAAGCTATATAACCCAGGACAGGTGTGCAAATTCAGTTTGAATAATTAACCACAGCAGATGATGATCCTGTATTAAAATGATTATAGTCACTAAATGCAAAAGTTGATAATAATAATTCAGAAGCAGTTTAGGGAAACTTGGTTCCCTGCCAGAGCTGCGCACAAGGAGGAGAGGAGGCTCTCTGAAGTCTCAGAGTCAGTCACAGACCTGTAGAAACTGGGTTAATAAAGCACTCAGTGCTCTGAGGCACGCCCTGCTGTTCTTGAAATCTTAGGTCTGATGCTCATTCCAGGTAAACAGCTCTAATTTCACTAGAAAAGAACAGTTCTGAAGGGGCCCACAAAGGCGGGTGGTACACATCTCTTAAGAAAATTCTGTCCCTTCCCTGATCTGACTTCTGTCCGAAGGGAGAAGCACAAATCTGGTAGGATGCAGATGGGAAACAGGAGTAAGATTAGGCTTCCTCCATTCCACTCAAACTATTAAGTCACTAGAGAACCTGGTCTTCTCAGACATGTAGGACAAGGAACGACACACTGATGAATTCAGGGAAAAAAATAATTAGTAATTTGATAGTAGTAAAATCTAAAAGAGTTACTTAGAAATCTATAATCATATTGATAAATTCTTGGTGTTTAGCGGGCATAAACAGAAGTAATGATCAAAACTGTGTTAAACACACCATGCAAAGCTGTACGCAGTATAGTAGTCTTAACGCTACCAGCACATTTACAAATTAATTTTGTTATTATTAGTAATAATTCCCCTTTGCAACAGGCTCTACTCTAGGGACACATGGACTTTTATAACTTGGTACACCCCAGAACTGAAGAGTTCTGGGGCGAGAACGTAAAGGCTGAAATGGTAAAGAGTTGTGCATGGAGAGCAACAGTGTAGTGCCAGCAAGAGTCGAGACAGGTCTTGTCTGTTAATACTGTTAATACTGCCATTTAATGACTATGGTGATCAAAATGCATAAGCTGTACTCTATCAGTACTTTGTATTATATTGTTACTACTATGTACATAAAATTGATGCTAGCAATGTACTATATTGTTACTACCACTTTTTGTTGTACCATCATTGAAATTAAGAATGCCAAAATGGAAATTAAGAATAATTTTCCAATGATAAATACATCCAGTGATTTACGTAGGGAACCGTGTCATTACAGGCAGGGGAAAAACAAGAAAAATAATGAATTAAAAATGAAACAATTTTCTTGTTTTTCAAGTCTTTTAAAATTTTTCTGCACACATAAGCAACTACACAAATTGGGCTAACTATAATTTGTTTACTTTATTCAGTTTCTACATAATAAACATATTGTATATTGTTACTAAAGACATCACCTATGCACATTATAACCTTGCACCAGAAGTTATTTAGACCTAGATAAAGTAAGACCCTGACATTTGAAGACAAAAAAGACATAATCATTTTCCAGAATTCTCATGCATAGAACAAAGTAAAGTAATATTTTGTATGAGAATGTATTACTATTATTATTTTTTTTTCCATGGATAAAGTAACTTTAAAATAACATTGTAGACAGTTATTGAGTGAAAAGTTTGTGTGAATGGATTCTGATCCTTGAGTTTTGTTAATTATTGGCTTTCACTGCATCTTTGATGATTTTCTGTTTATTTGTTGTTTGGTTTCTGTGACTGGTCAACAAAATTAGCTGTTGCCATAACTACTGTCAATCTCCATCTATTCATCTTTTAGGTATAAATCTTGAAGATGTGAGCGTTGATCCACACTTTAAAAGACGTTGGCTTCTTGGTAACCCAATTCACTTTTTACAATTATGGATGGAATTGCATTGATTTTGATGACATTGCCAACACATAATAGCGTGGAAATTCACTCTGATGTTGAACTTTCCACTCCAGACAGAGGAAGCACAAGTAGGATATTGCTACCTGCACTGCATTTCTCTCCCAAGTGACTTTTAAAATGTATCACACTAAACTATGAAAAAAACTGTAATAATATTTTATTTATGAGCTGAGAAAGGGTTTCATTCACTAATGCCTGGCTTGAACACTTTTTACACTGGCTGCTATAATTTGACCTCATATGTGAGATCACTTTATTGACTTAGAGATTCTGCTGTGACAGAAAATGGCAAAGGTAACACTTGGGAAATGAGGATAAATGGAGAAAATACCCTGCAAGCTGTTAAAGAGAACTGAAGCAGGTAAAAGAAGAGGATGGGAAGGAGAGTTGAAGGGAAGGGAGGAAATAGTATTAGTGAAATGTTACAGCCATAAACAGAGCATAGCTAGAACTGTTAAAATAAATAGCAGTATTCATTCATGTTGGCAATGAATCCCAGCCAAACTAAACAGCTCTAAAACCTTTAATCTTGATCTCTGTGGCACCACCTTGTTCTCCTCTCCAGCCTGCAACTGCAATGCATCAAGCCTCCCTGGAAATTCACAGCTGCATTACGTCTGTCCAGCCTTCATCCTTCTATGGACAAACACTTCTTTCAAAATTCAAAACACATCAAAGTCATCATTCAGGACCCTGAGAGCCGCCTTTGTTTTCCTGTGCTTATTTGCACATGTTTGGCTGTGTGAAGGGTGCTAGTTTTCATTCACTGAAGATACTTTGTGAAATACAGAGCGCACAATCTATTCCATTGTAATGTGTTATGAGATACAGCAAGGACCAAATAAACACAGTTGGTTCTTCTCCTTTTATTTTTATTTTTCTAATGAGACATCCATATTAGATACGTTAAAGTCTTCAAGGCTCTTTATTACCTTCCTTTTCACAGGTGTTGTTGGAATGAGAGAAAAGACTACTATGCCTCTATTTCTGCTAGAAGTGGTGACCCTGGGGTGACTAATGAGGTGAAAAATAAGTTAAGAATCTTCAGGCACTCGCTGGACATCAATATCCATAACAACTCACAACCTAAGTACCCTGACATTACTATGTGAATTTCACTGTAGTTGTTGCTACACTGAATGATATCAGAAATTTGTGTGACACTGAGAGTCCAACTAAGAACTGAACAAATTCTTTATTCCTTTAGTGAGGTGTCTTTTAGACTCGCTGAGATTGCTCCAAACTCAACTGATTTATTGCTGTGCTTTTAACAATTTCAAAGCCTGTTGCCTGCATCTCTTGCATCCTAAGTTTCCCACATCATAAAATCATAGAATCATAGAATTGCTGAGGTTGGAAGGGACCTTTCAGATCATCAAGTCCAACCACTAACCTACCCTGACAAAACCCACTTCTAAACCATGTCCCCAAGTACCACATCTACCCTTTTTTTAAACACCTCCAGAGATGGTGAATCCACCACCTCCCTGGGCAGCCTATTCCAATGTTTAATAACCCTTTCCATGAAAAAATGCTTCCTAATATCCAGTCTAAACCTCCCCTGACATAACTTAAACCCATTTCCTCTTGTCCTGTCAGTTGTCACCCGGAAGAAGAGGTCAGCCCCCACCTCTCTACACCCTCCTTTCAGGTAGTTGTAGAGGGTGATAAGGTCTCCCCTCAGCCTCCTCTTCTCCAGGCTAAACAACCCCAGTTCCCTCAGTCATTCCTCATAAGATTTGTCCTCCAGACCCCTCACCAGCCTTGTAGCCCTTCTCTGGACAGGCTCCAACACCTCAATGTCCTTCTTGTAGTGAGGGGCCCAAAACTGAACACAGTACTCGAGATGGGGCCTCACCAGTGCCGAGTACAGGGGGATGATCATTGCCCCAGTCTGGCTCACCACACTATCACACATCGTCTGACTCACTCCCATTGTTATGTTCTGATTTCTCCAAATTCTTCATTATGTCCTGTTGTTAACCAAGTGATGTGCACTGGTAGAAAAATCAGTACACAATGGTTTGTTCCATGTTTAGCTTTTTTGAGGTGCCAAGAAAAGCCTATGCATTGAGCTGGGAATGAAGAAGCACAGACTGGAATATTTCTATTAGTTATGAAATAAACTTTATTATTGAAAATAACTCCTAATTAAATGTAGGCTCCATTCAGGCGATGTACTGCCACACTCTATTAAAAACAAAGTATAGCTAAAGATTTAAGAGCCTATATATTATTTATATTTGAATTACATTTCTGCATTATATTCAACCAGTTAGATGACTTCTGTTCCTTAAACTACATAAATTGGCTTTTCTGAAATCACGGCTTCTCAAATAACTGTGCCCACTCCACTTTCACTAATCT
The DNA here is from genome assembly GCA_017639485.1 of Pluvialis apricaria. Taxonomy (NCBI): domain Eukaryota; kingdom Metazoa; phylum Chordata; class Aves; order Charadriiformes; family Charadriidae; genus Pluvialis; species Pluvialis apricaria. The sequence continues at coordinate 82,268,837 of CM030044.1, read as the reverse complement.
GCGGTAGTCTTGCTAATTCAGTGTTATAGTTGACTGCCAAGTCTGAAAAATTTGCTTGGGTAGCTGTTTTGGTCCTCCCTGCACCCACGCTCTTTAAATCAAGAAGTACAGGCAATGTGTGATCCACATCTAAAGTAAATCCTACTCCCTGTCGTAATATCGTATGTTTTTACTTGCATTACCTATGGTGGAAAGAGTCTCAGAATGACCAAGCAAGTAGTGCAGATTCCTGGTGCCATGTCGAGATGGGCTGGAAATTTGGTCTGGATCCACCACCAAAGCAGCAAAGCAAATTGCTCTGATATATCAGCTGAATTTTCAAGTGTTGTGATCGCAAGTGATTAATGTTTCTGGAGACTCTTTAGCACCAAATGAAGGACTAAGAATCATCTTCCTTTTTTCAGAGGCAATTTGAGAGAGTTCAGAACAAACTGTTCAAAAGAGGATACTCAATTTTAGGAACAGGTTCAATTCAAACCCAAGCCCTTAAATTCAACACCACAAGTTTAAGATGCTTATGTTATTGCAGCTGCATACCATCAGGCATTGTTTTCCTCTTTAAGAGCATATTTTACTTCATCTTTTGATTATATCCAAGAACTGAACCCATTCAATGTAACCTTTTTACCTATGATAAGATAGCCATTTAATAAGCAAGAAAGCATAGTCATCTTTTAAACAAAGCTGGCACGCAAGTAAAATTCACACACATGAAAGCACATGGCCCTGAGCCAGTTGTATGGTCTTCACACTCTTTATTGAACTTGCAGTTTCTTGTTGTTTGGATATTTCAACAGCCAAATATAAGTTCAACGTTCAGTGCTTCATTGGATTTTGGTTGTGAATATGGAACGTGAAGCAATGCACAAACTGCATTCATCAAATCCAACCCTAAAGCTGTGAAATTCCTGGTCTCCTTTCCTCGCAATTTGTCAAGCATGAGAAAATACCACCAGCTGAGAATCTCTAACAAAGATGACTGAATTAAACATGAAAGGACAACTATCAAGGGAGTTAAATTATCCCAAGACATTTTTGTGGAGCATATTAAAAGGGCAAGTCATGGAAAGCACTATAGCTCCATAATTGTTTAGGAATTTGAAAAAGAAACCACCTCAGTCTCTTTATATCTCCCTCTCTAAATTAATGGGCCTCTTTAGTCAAACCAAACTGTTTCACTTACTTCTACAGGGGCATCTGCAGATGCTATGGATTATCCCAGAAGAAGTCTTTGAAGTCTGCTACGGACCTGTTAGATCATGAGAAACCTTCTCAAATCAGTACGGGAAAAAGTTGAAAGTTAAGCAAAAGAACACAGAAAGATAACTACACTTTACATCCAGTCTCATGGAAACTATCCTCCTCACGTGATAAGAGCTGCACTGTCCCTGCTTCCAGGACTCTGCTGCTGCCTTGATTGCTGTTTTGGCAGAGACAGGTCCAGTAAGAGAAAGGTCATTTTTCTGCACCCCTGCTGCATCAAAAACAATGGCACTTAAATGCAAGGGAGATTAAAAATGTTTCTGAGACCGTATTTGAACCGCTTCAACTGCCCTCTTGTTTAGAAGAATACTTTATGCATTTTGAAGATGAAAGGGCCCTGTGGGGCCTTTCTTATTTATTTTATTCTTATTCTTATTTATTACTCAGAGAAATTTCTTATGATTTTATGATTTGATGCTTATATGCAGTACTTCATCATGACTATTGCACATGTCGGTCTCCATGGGACAGGTGTCCAATATGCCATTTTCTGTGAAATATGAGTGTGAAAAGAAAGCAATTATAATTGTTTTGAAGTGTGATTGTTCCAGTGAACTGTCAGCTCCTCTTTAAAGAGAAGTTTTTAAAGGTTAGAAGTTTCTTACTTACGTAGGTCTTTTTTTTAATGCAACTCTCAGTTATCAAATTTGTTTTAGTTTTCATAATTAAGAAAGGAATAATTAAAAGATTAAAAATGTTTCTGGTAAACAGCTACCAGATGGGCTAAAAATTGTTGCAGAGGATCATTTTTCAAACATCTGTCTCACTTAATCTTGACCTTTACAAGAGAGAACACTGCTGAAAAGAATTGAAGTTATGCTGCATCAGTTAGTTAACTGAAATAATTGAACACATTTGCAGACTGTAGGGAAGAGCAAAGTCCTGTGATGAATATGTGTTGTTGTCAGGGCTATTTTCTTCAAAAGAGCTGCATTAAAAATTTGCTTTCTGAGTTAGAAGGCTGGTAAGATAATTATTTGGAATGCCCCACAAACCCAGTTCAAGCCACAGAGGTTCAAAATGCAGGTAGCAATCCTCCACACCTTTCCTTTCTTAAAGTACGTTTCAGCTTTTTTTGACTGAACATTTCAGGCCTTTTAACACACAGGAAAAAAAAATTACTTTTCTGTCTTGTTCCATGGATTTCATGTTTCTTCACAAGAATTGAAAAAAGGATAGATTTAAATGTCTCTATAGGCCCTACACTTCACCACATAAAGCCTGTGCATTAAATAAAAACTTATTAAATCCCTATGTAAACGGCCTCAATAAAGGCACATGTGGTCTTAGATCTGTATAGTGCAATGTCTCTCGTGTCTTGGTTGGATTTTCCCTAACTTTCCCACAATCTACTCTCTATAGAAACAGCCTAATTTTCCTTTCCTTTCTCATCGTGTAACATCATTGCAACGATCAATTGGTTCACCAGGAGTAAAGGAGCTAATGATATGGTGCTTATGGGTTGTGTGTATCACCTGTATCCTGTACCCTTTCTGATAAGACAGACAGAGGCTTGGGAATGGCCAGCTGATCTTTGACTACGTGAGTATTGTGTTTGCTCGCTTCTCTGTCCCCTGTGTTACTATTTCAGATAACCTATGTGGGCCTGAGATTCATTCAGAAGAAAACCTCGGTGTAAAAAGTTAAGAAAGGTTTATCAGGTGTGACAGTTTGTCTTTGTCTCTAAATGTTATACTGTAATATATGACACCAGATGCAAGAGTACCATCTCACACAAATAATGAGAATTTTTCCGATTCAGATCTACATATTCCTTTGTTCTTCTCCAGCAAATGTCACATCTTTCTTATGAGGCCATTGGAGTGAGAAATTAGTCTGCATAGTTTACATTCAACTATATTTAAAGGCATTTCTTCTTTGGAAGAAATTCACAGCAGTCTGAAAACCTGCTTTCATAAAGGTGCAAAAAGGTTTAGAGAATCTCTCCCTGCCTTTGTCTGAGGAGCTACCACAAGACTTAATTCAAAGCTCATCGATCTCAATGACAGCTCTTCAGCGCACCTCAATGCGTGCTGGATTGACTTCACGGATCTTAATGACATCATATGAAAAAAATTAAATTGTTCACAGAATGACAATTTTTACTGATTCAAATCATGATATGCAGTAATGCAAAGCATAAATTGCTTAACTCATTTTTTTTCTGTGATCAATACAAAGATATTTTATAGGCAGACGGACAGCATTCATAGTCTTGGAGATATATGGAAACAGATTATATCTCCTTTTTCAGAATGGTGACAAAAATGAGTCTATGACAATCATGTGTATTGAAAGTACCAACTACACATTCAGAACGTTGTCACTGAAGGAACTTACAAGGGTTTGATTTGTGTGTTTCCTTTCTCGTTCAATAGCTTCTCCTAGCATCTATTACAAGCTGATGTCTAGGAATATTGATCTGAACATATTTTATTGTTAGGAGGATTTGATGTACTTAAACATCTAAAGATTTTGTTCTTAGCACACTTTTATCCCGGTTATTTCTTCCACTATTTTGGATCTATAATAGCCTGCAAATTCATTTATTCTTAAGTATATAGTTTAATTTGGGGGGGTTGATCTACACTATTTTTCAGTTAGACGATATTAAGGGTCCGGTCTTCTCAAAGGCAGTACAACCTTTGCTGTAGACTTCACCAAACACTGGTTTTGGCTTGCGTAGTCATAGTCCTCTTTCATGGTTTATTTTAATTCTAAAGCTGGCTGGGGACCTGTGAACACGTGGTAACTTGCTGAGCTGTGGTAACTCAGTCACTGGTGGCTGTGTAAGCGTAGAGAAAATTTGTTGAAGAGTTAGCCTACAAATATGATTTCTTTCCTCTATATGTTCCTAGGTGATGTTTGCTCATCATTTGAGACAGAACTAACTTTATGACATTATTATTTTGAAAATAATACAATAAATATTTGGGAAATAGAATACATATTCTAACTTCATGTGGCTACACAGTTAAACATGAACACAGACTGCTGAAGGACAGTTCAGGTAGAAGCTCATGAAACCTTATTTTTGCAGCCTCTGGAACAGAGAGGTTTGAGCTTCTTACCCAGTCTAATCATCTGACTGATTAGTACTGATCCTATAATTTGAAGACGCTTCAGTTAGTTTAAAAGCTAATGTATAGTGAAATTTACTTTGATACCATCTACTTTCTCCCTGCAGTTTTATGAAAAGTGGAAGCTGTATGTTTCTTGGTGCTTTTCTATCATCTGACTCTTCTGAAAACTCCACATTTTAAACATAGGCACAAAAAAAATAAAAAACGTTTCCTATATGTGCAAAGCATAATAGCTGTAGTCAGGTGTTGTATTGCCAGTTTTGTATGACTAGATTGCCTAAATAAATTAATTTCTTGTTAATTATCTTCTTTAAGGTAAGAATATAGGTAACCATTTCAGGGTGATATCAATTTCACTTAAATTTAATCTGAAAGTGAGCTATCTAAGTCTTAAATTCATCATCAGAGGCTTCTTTACAAATGATAAAATGAAACTGAATAAGTCTGTGTTAGCTTTTCTGGCTAGGAATTTAGCCTGACTTTAAAATGTTTTGCAAGGAATTGTCTTATACAGTATCATGCCTAGATTTTTCCATTTTGATTGTTTTAAGGAGTGTTCTGTATGAATTTCCTTTTAAATGTGTAGTAGACTAACAGGGGTTGAGACACATAACCTCAAGCTAAAATAGCTGGATATGAAAAAGTGTCCCTTGTATTCTTTCCCACCTAAACAAGAGTATCAAAACAAGGTAGTTTCCCAGTTCTTATCATCAAGAGGTATGTCAAAGTGTGAAAAAGACATAAATTTAAGGGCAATGAATTTAAGCCAGAGCTGACATCACTAGGTAGCTTTTTTGTTTGTTTTGGCTTGGTTTTGTTTTTTTTGTTAGTCCTTTGGAAGCCTTGTTTCATTAGAGATAAAGGAGAAATGATGCTTGTGTTACCACTACCACCTTCTTCTACTTCATTTCTTTTGAATATTTTCAAGTTACCTTGATCTTTATTTTCCTGACGACATGAAAGAGTGTCTGTCCTTTAGAATAACCCATATGTACAACCAGGGAACGTTTGGATTACAACCTTCCCCATCTGGATCAAAAATTTTATTAAGAAAATATTCATTTTGTAAACTCGCTTTGGGAGTAATGCTTCTTACCAAGTCACAAATCCATGTTCTCCTGAACACATTTTCAAGAAAATGTGCACATCATATTTGGAAATCACTGCAAACTTAATATGAACTTAGATTATCTCTTTTGAACAGTATGAAGACTTTTTTCAGTCTGTGGCAAAAATTTTGGTACCTAATTAAACAAAATAATGGTATGTTAAAGTAAGCATCAGCAGGAATGAATGCACATAGCTAGAAATACTTATTTCTAAATATCTCCTAGCTATATTTGAAGCATCCAATTGCAGCATTGTGTGTACTGTTTAATGCATAGCACTACAAAGAAAAAAGCCAAATTTAGACCTACCTGTGAAGGTTCTGAACATATTTTTTCTTGCTTTCTCTGTGCTAATAGTCTTGCAGTGCTCATCTTAACTGGACTTTTAACTGATTTCTGTAAACTCAGAGTTCTTTTTGAAATAAAGCAGCAGTCTGCCTATTAAACCCTTTTTCTTTTGGCAATGCTTCCAACATATCTTATCCTTGGGATTGTTCAGTCTCTGTCCATATCAACCAGCTCCCTTGTATGTAATGTGTCCATTTCTTAGCAACTATCTGAACACACTCTTAATTTTATTACTGTTAGCGTAAGAGGCTCCAGACATCCCCAGACATGGGACTTCAATGGTCTAATTTTGAAATCAGTGAGTTGGATTTTCCTATTGCAAAAGACAAGAGAAGCAGCAGAATTATGGGCACCAGTTTACAGTTCTGTAACTAAAATAAATCACTTCTCATTGAGAACGATTTAAGTCTTAGAGGTAAATTTTTGTTCCCACAAAAGAATTCAGACAGACAGACGGGGTGGAAAAAAGTGCAAACTTGCTGCAAATAATGTTCTAGACTTTCTACTACTTCTGTGAGTGAAACTATTAGTGGAAATTGGACAAATTTTAAAATGTCAAATTGGTAGCTAGTGTAGTGCAATGCAATAACAGAAGTTCATTAGAAGTTGGACATCTTGGTCATAAAATTCTGTATTTTTTCCTGAAATGAACCAAGCCATGATTCAGAGGCAATATTAAGGTCTCATTTTGAAGCATTAAAGACTATTCAAGTACAAACTTTTTTTTTTTCCCCTGACAGTACTAACATCCTCATTTGTTTTAATGCTGTACCTTTATCTTTAGCAAATGAAATGCTGCCTTCCAGGAAAGGACAGGCTGTGGCTTTACCTACAGAAGTAGGGAGGATGAGAGAAGAAACAAAAATAATGTGATAGATTTTGGTGTGCTTTACCTTGATAAATGACCAAACAGTGATTTGATGTTTTGTGTGAACAAATATCCAAAGCCTGGTTTTCAAAAGTTTGGAGAAGTTTAAGTGATTTGAAAATCAGAAAATGTTTTTTTAGGAGCTTAATTAAAGATTCACTGCCTTTGGCACTCTGACACAAATGTGCTGGTGGTGGGTCAGAATATCAAGCCACTTATCCTGCCACAAACACTTTCTTATCCTCACCTTGTTTATGCTGTGTCACAGTGTTCACTGACTGTAATGAGTGCTGCGAAGCCTTCCTTTTTGAAAATGAGTTGCTGAATATGAAAGCAATTAGCACAAATAGATGTAGTCAATTAACACAAAAGAACAGAGGTGTTTGAGCTAGAAGCTGCTAGATGATGGAATTCCATGACACATGCTGTTTCTCACTCTGCACCAGCAAATATCCCCTAGCCATATAATAAAGACCTATGTGATATGGGAGCTGTTGTTATCTAAAACAGGATAATGAAAAATGGGTCCCTACCCTGGTGTTGGTATCGGCTGCTCCTGGTGTTTCTTATTGTTGCTTTAAAAGGGTCCATATGTTCCATTCTTATTATTTCAAATGTGCTTACAATTGAATAGAGCACTCAAGGACATGTTTATAATGTGTTTCAATAGAAATTGTTATTAGAGCAGACTCAAGAATCTGTAACATAACATGAATCCTTAATATCAAATTAAATAGCAGACCTAGTGTAGATGTGCTAACATATATTCTACTATACCATATGATTTAATCAGAAATATTAGTAACCTTAAGTGTGAGGAAAAGGTCGTTTGTTACTCAGTCCCACAGAATTGTGTCTTTCCTCTTGTCATGAGCATCCCATGGTTTTCAAGTGCAACTGGTCTGTGAGCGATTTCTCAATCATGCATTAAAGAAATTAGAGGGAGGCCATTAGTGTATGTTTAAAAGCACAATCTAGAGTGAAATCTACTGCAATTTAATTGGCTTACTGTTCTTACGTCTAATTTGCTGCCTAGTGGTACAATCTGTTTCTTAAACTAATGATTTTTAACTTAAAATGTAGGTGAATCCTGAAGAGGTAAGTAGCGCTCATTTGTTATGCAATACGGCTCGAAGTCAACAGCTAGTTTGGATTGAGTTGTGCTGGTGTGTATTACTTTCACTAAACACAGAATGCTCATTTCTTTCTTTTGCTTCTTCTGAGTTAAATCTTTTGACTTCATTAATTTTTTCCTTGATGGCCAGCAGTTTCCAGCAAGAACTGCACTGAACCTCTGATAAATACCACCGTGACACTGCAACATGCCCATCACAACTTTGTTTCAGGATAATTGCTACCTCCCCCACCAATTATTCACACAGGAAGAACCTTATCGCAATCACTTTTCCATCAAACTCCAGTTGGGAACTACAAACACAATAAAACGGTCTGCACTCTGGTGTTGCTCTACCACAGTTTAGACCTATGCCTCTGTAGAGCTCTCCAGAAAAAAAATGCAACTGTAGTATTAGGTTTATAAAGGACAGTGAAGTATGGCTTGTAATGTCTAATTAGCAAGCCAAATTTGAAGTTAAAGGAGAAGTTAGTGATAAATGTATGTAGGATATATATATGTTTATATATACATTTATATTACCTTAGCAACTGCTGGAGTTGATTTGAAACATTCAGAAGGGGATGAAGCCTTCAACAAAGATTAGTCAAATCTGAACTCTCACTGCAACTGCATTTTCATAGCTCCCGATTTTTGATGAGATTTTGATAATCTATAAAAATTATGTGTGGCAGTCAGATCTTAATTCCTGCTGTGTTGCAGTTCACAACTGATGTAAGAAATCAAACTGTTCGTGAACATGAGTCACAACAATTCTTCAGATATGTCAAGATACAAAAACCACATTACACCAGTTTTGTTTTATGTTTTTTTTAATGTGGGTGATAAAATGAATGTTGAACTCTATTTGCTGTCTGATCTGCAGTAGCTGCAGTTTCACACTGAGGTATGGTGGAAACGGCTGGATCTGACTCAGCTGAAATTAATATTACTCAAAATAAACTCAGCAGTCCTGCATCTCAGAGGGATTTTTCCCAGATTATCAGGACACTGGAAGAAGGTTATGCTGCTGAAAAGGTAGACCTTACCTCTCCCTGTGTGAGTGCTTTCTTTATTTTAAACACTTTTAGGGTAACCTTAAAAACACTTGCAGACAACGCAAAAGCTTTACGTAGCATCCCTGAAAGTGTTAAATGACTGTGGGTCGAATTTTATGCATGAGACTTTTTCAGAAATCTATGCCAGCTGAACCTCTAGTGGAGGCATCATTTGCAAGATGCTGGATACACTCGTTTCTCGAGGCAGTATTGCATCAGCGTATGAACCATCAGCTCCAACATCTTAAGCCCATATACTGTATTCACGTGATTTCTGCATATTGGGCTAAGAGCTGCACTAGTTCATGGGGATTAATGAAGGGATTAGAAATCTGCCTCGTCCTGTGAGGGTAGGACAGATGTCTGGCTGCCACTCGTCTGCCTCCCAGGAGTCCAAGTGATGCTTATTGTATTTTGATATATTGACCAAGAGGAAAGGAAGCTGTGCCAAACTGTACTAATGACATTAACTGTGGTAACACCTCAACAGATGGTTTTAAGCATTGTAAAGATTTCTCTTATATTTTCAGCTGTCTCTGTGGGAATATATCTCTGTTTTAATCATTCTCCAGTTACTAGACAGTCTGCTGGTAGAGTTTTGAAAAGTTAGGTAGGTGATGAGGAGGCAGAAACAACATCCCTGAAAATGTATTTTTTCCATCTTCCAGGGACCCCAGTTCTCTGCTTGTGTTTTCTCTTTTCTTTGCTCGTGTCCTTTACAAAATATCAGTTCTGTAGTTTTATGATAAACAGTTTTTGTCTTCTAAAATATGTTTTTTTACCTATATTCTAAATTGTGAGCAGTGAGTTAATTTGAGGAACCATTTAAATAAAGACTAGCTTCTTAGAAGCTTAGCAACTAGCTTCATAAAACGTGAAATTACTGTCAATGAAAAGCTTCTTGTGTGATATGTTCTCACTGTGGTGATGCATTTTAAGGCAGGTTTAGTGTTATACCTCAGCAAGGCAATTATTACAATATATCTTCAGCTGATTAAACGCAGTATGTTTCAATATACAGGTTGCCCTTTGCTACCTTCTTAATATCTAAAACTTTCTTCTCTATTCTGCATTTTTTCTTGTATATTCAAAAGAAAGAGAGATGAATTTAGGCGTTGGTGAATTCAGCCAGTGATTTGTGAGCTCTAATTTGAGGAAAATCTTCTAAGCAAAATTCCTTCCTAAATAAACCTGTCTATTTACCAAAAACAAAAAAACCAACACCCCAAACCTTAAAAATGGCCATTAATAGATGGCAGTGTGCCTGCACGAAACAAGAAAAACTTCTCCTAGGAGGATCTTTTGGTTTTTATTTCTTTATTATCTACCTAAGAACTGCAGTTTCTGTCTAGCTTAGCCAACTTGAATGACAACTACTGAATGTGTAAATGGATGTCTTTCAGGAAGTGAAGATAAAAACTTTTCTGTAACCACACAAAAACAATAGAAAGAAAGTAATTCATTAATATGGAAAGTTCTAGGCACGCTCAGGATACTCTGCCATTGAGTCATTAAAAGACATTTCTCAAACTGGAAGAGCAAAGGCAGAGATACTATCTCTCTCTGACACATATAACTTGGAAGCAGAAGTTGCTCCTCAGCCACCAAAGCAATGTAGGGCTTAAAATAGGTGGGTGAAAGGTATTTTTCCTTCAGCTTTTCCAGCAAGTGTCATCTACACTGGTTATAGTTGAGTTCATACCTTCATAGCCTGGGTGTACTAAGTGGTCCTAGAATCACAGAATTGTCTAGGTTGGAAGGGACCTAGATCATCAAGTGCAACCATCAACCTAACACTGCCAAAACCACCACTAAATTATGTCCCTCAGCACCACATCTACCCATCTTTTAAATACCTCCAGGGCTGGTGACTCCACCACTTCCCTGGGCAGCCTGTTCCAATGTCTAACAACCCTTTCTGTGAAGAATTTTTTCCTACTATCCAATCTAAACCTCCCCTGGCGTAACTCCTCTCATATGGTCCTCCTCCCATACCCATTTAACTGTAAGGAGTCATGTGCCACTGGAAGAGTAGCACTGGGGTCTAGCCTGTGGCATATGTGCTAGGAAGACTCGTAGACCTGCGTGCTGTCACTGGCAGTGCATGGTCTTCAATCTTAAAAGCTTTCTGTGTGAAGGTCATGATACCCCACTGAAAACTAAAGGGAATTCTGTGTTTGGACCTAGGGAGAGACCTGAATGTAGGGAGGACCTGCACCCTCTCCCTCATTTATCTTTCCTCTCCAGAACACCTAGGAATCTTATCACTGGTCTGCAGGGGTCGAGGGGAAAGGAGGATATACACGATGGAGCAGACTGGTGGATCGCGCTCCCATACAGTTCACCTGCTTCATGAGTCCCAAAAGACAAATGTCTCACTCGTAGGCAGGAATGAAGCTCTTGGGATGGATGGCAAATGCCTGGGCTCTTGTTGAGATACTGGTTTTATGTTAGATAGCTTTTCTCTGCGATAAGTCAGTGTGACAGACTATTCCACGTAGAGCCAGGGCAAACCATAGATCAGGCTACTGAATTAGTTTTGACTGAAGTCTAATAGATAACTTGCTTGAAAACAGCATAGTATATGTATGCTGCCTTTATGTGGATGGAGGCAGGACACAGCTGTTTTCAGAGAAACTTGATTTCACCCTCCTTCAGCCTTCTCCCACCCTGATGTCTCAAACATGTTGATGTGACCCTAGAAAAAGGTACTTCTACTCTATACCTGTGCTAAAGCTGCTCAGGTGGCAAAGACCATCTTAACTCTTGATAACAATTTCATTATTTCCATCTTGTCTCTTTTTTTCTGGCACCCTTGCATATTTTTTTCTGATTACTGAGTAAGTTCAATATCGACGTCAGCTTTAAAATTAAGAGGAATTAAAAAAAAAAAAAAAGTTTGGTGTAAAGCTTAGCAGAGTTTATAACACCTGCCTGTTGCCAGAATTATCATTGGTGTTACAGACATATCTACAGGGCTCTGCAAAAGACTTAGAGCTCTTCATACTCACCTACTCATTATTGTTCTCATGATGCTTTAAAAATAAAAAGTATCTCTCAATCTCTTTATCAAGACTCCAAAGTTTTTAATGCAGGTCATTAGAAGACTGGATTGATTTGAAGCTGTAAGTTCTCTGAACCTTAATTTTTAAGTGTACTCCATGCAGAACACCTGAAATTAAATTTTAAGTAGTATTTACGAAGAGGGAGTAAATTCAAGTCTCAGCACTGACATAATTAAGGCAGATGAATAGGTTTTTTTATGGGTCCCTTTGAAGTCTGTAAATGAACTTGTCCACTCTTAGACTCTTGCCTTGGTTAAATATATGGCCCTTATTAAAGACAAATTCAAATACATATACTTTTATTACCCATATGTCCACAGGAAGAGATTGATAGATGAAACCATATACTATCTCCATAAAATCCTGCTTGAATAGGGTTGAACCATTAAACAGAACATTTTTATTAAATCCTCAAATATGAAGCATTTGTGAAGATCACCAAAGTAAGAACTTATTAAAGTTATTAATACAACGGTTATATTATTACAATAAACTGAGAGAACTCCAGAATTTATCCAGTTTGTTCTGTACCCAGAAATATGGGCAAAGTTGCTAACAAAAAAGTTATGGCAGGAGAAAGGGTTGTAATCAAATGATGTCATTGAAACATATTTTTAGTCAATAGAAAGTATATGGGACACAAATTTTTGCATTTTAGCGTTCTTTTTATCCCCCTCAGATCAATGCTGTAACACTCTGAACATGTCTCGCACAGCATCAGTTTCGCTCTTTACTCTGTTCTGGTTTTACCCTTGATTCATTGGCTGTGCAAAATGCAATGTGGTATGAAACATAGTTACTGGTTCACCACTGCTTAGTGGTGACATGTCCTTTTCTCAGAAGTGATGCAGAAGGTAAGGCGATGCAGATGCAGGAAATGACAGACTGGCAGTGCTGGGGGTGAATTTCCACCTAGGAATCTCTGTTCTTCCTTCTCTGCCTCCACACATCTCCTTCTGCTACGCTGGGCAGGTTTGGGGATAGAGGTATCCCCTCCTGCCGAGAGCCCCAGATTGGATGTTCCTACTGACACCAGTCTTCTCGGTGCTCACCGTCCCTCCTATGAACACAAATTCAGTGCTATTCAAGTGAAGTAAACTTTCCCGTAACGTGATATCTGTGTGGGCATGTCCCTAACTTTTCCCAGCAAATTGGACCCAGTACAATATGATTTTTTTTCTAAATCCTCTTCAATAGGTCTAAGCAAGACTGAGAAGTACAAGCAACATGCTTGTCTTCAAGGTCTTGGCCTCGTTGCTGTAAAGAGCCAAATGCTCCAGCTGAGCATTCCGGGGCGTACAGCAGGATAACACAATTCCTCGAAAGGTCAGGAGCCTTAAAGAGTTCCTTGGGTTAATTGGGAAAAAATATGTATGAAATCAATCAGCTTTCTTAGTTTATTTTTCTTAGCTGTCATTAATTACAGGCAGCAAGGAACTCATCTGGGAGTGATGGTAATTCATGCTTGCAAGGTATTTCCAGCAACTAGATTTGTATGAACTGAGAGGGTTCAGTGAATCTACTACTTCTCAGGCATCAACTGCACAAAATATATTTATCCCTCAGGAAAAAAGAAAAAGCCTGGTGTCAAATATGCTACAAGCTTAACATTTCTTTTACCGTTTTTTCCTTCTTGCTCCTTTTCTTAAGAACATTTTAGATTGATTAAAACTAAAGGTTAAGAGCAAATTTTCTCCTATGTCTCTAAAAATATCAAGAGCAAATATCATGGATAAATTTGGTTTCTGGTGACTTTGCATTCTGTGAGTTCTTAGCTTTTGCCTAGCTTCCTACATCTGATCCAAACAATTTTAAAAGAGCCTTGCTGTCCATCTGCAGCACCTTTGGTGTAGCAGCACTACACTGAGTCCCTGAACTTTGAAGCACAGTGGTGGTGCCTGCTCTCCCTGCAGCATGCTTGACCTGTGTTTGCTGTCCTCATCACCACAAGGTTATGTGTAGGTCTTGGTGATAACACCTTCCTCCTGGAACAGTTGTTTGCCTCAAGGGGAATTGTTCGTGCCCAGAGAGACAAACGATGCAGTTTTGCCTTGTTGCTGCAGAAGGGGAGTAAGCAGGATAGAGAAATCTTTCTTCTTAATGAGTGGCATGTCCTGATTAACGTTGATTGTGGAATGAGAAATGAAAGGACTTTTTCTCTTCTCTGTTAAAGGTTTCTTCTCTTTCCCTCCATGCTCTATCCCTGCTGTACCTTCCCCTTACTCCCATAACCCCGTGGCTGCTTTTTCTGGCCCATGAGCTCATGACAGTCTCAGTGGCTGTTTTGCCCTTGGTAGCTAGTGTGGCATCTGCTTCCAGCCTTTTATTTCATCTTTCTTGTTTGATTGACTTGACTGGGTGTTTGTGGACCTGCATTGCTGACGTCTTACAACCAGAATCTTATGTTCCAGGCAAGCGCATGTTATTGTCGAAATCCAACTTCTCGAGGCTACAGACCAGCTGTGATGCTGTACAACAGCTTCAGTTATATGTCTTTATCTCTTGCCAGCTGGCCTCCATGCTGTCTTCTTTGGAGGAAGCCAGCCCAAGGCTTCTCCTGCAAATACGGGTCATGACGAACAGATGGGAACAGTATTGCACTTGCTCTCCAACAAATATGTAAAGGCCAGATGTTTTCTTCTATGAAACCACCTTTGATAAAATAAACACACAGTATGATGTGTAGATGAGGCTTGAACGTAGCACATCTCATTGGGGGAGACCATTATTGTATGTCTTTTACATGCAGTAAAAATGTGTATTTCTACATGCAGTAAAAACATGCAGTTTTTTATTTTTCAGTGCCTTGCTTAATACAACAAGTACATTCAGACTGAACTGGGAGGGTAAGAATAAAAAAATGAATGTGGCAGCCCAGTTGTGTTGGGAAAAATACAACTTGATTATCTGAACAGATGACATTCCTAAAAAATTTCAGAGAAAATTAATATACTTTACCCATTGACAATTCTCAAAAAGACAACTATTTTTGAAATACGTACATATAATATGAAAAAGTATTTGTTCGGCTCTGTTATGATTCATTTATCTACTTGTAGGTCCCAGCCTAATCTGAGAAAGGAAGCATAAAGAAGGAACAATCCAAATAGCAATGATTCATTCAGTGCTCATCTTGTCCCTCTTTCTCATGCCCTTTACATGGCACTACAAGCTACAGTATAGACACTGCACCAACTCAGTTTGCAGGACATGACAGACGAAGCGGCATTTTTTCTCCACAAATTCATATTCATGGCTGAAAATTCAAGGTGAAAATATGTTGTCTTGAATTAGAGGACCAAACAACCTGCAATGTCAATGACTGGAATATTTTACTACAGTAACTTTTTGCCAATGTCAATTGCTGATAGGCATTTCTGGTCATCTAGAGGTGGGTGAATAACTCAGAGTCATTTCTTCAAGTTACAGTTTTTGTTTCTCACTTAGTGAACTGTGTGCAAGTGCATGAATTATCAAACCAAACAGGAACATTTGGTCCAATCCTGCCAGTTAAAATAATTGCAGCTTTGCTGGACAGGAAGGGAAAGGAGGGACTTGTGTAACTATAACAATTTATGGACTTCTGCTATTCAGAGAGAGAGTCAGGGAAAAGACTCCATCTCCAATTCCTCAAGACTGAATACTGAACTAGTACATTATATATAGTATATTAATATATGAGGCCAGACCTGTGGGGGAGGTCAGACTTACAGTTCTGTTACTACCCATTAGCTTTAGCAATTGCCTACCTCCAGTGAGATCAGGCCCTTCCACAACAGTCAAACAGTATCTGCAGCCACGTCTGGCAAGGATACGAACAAGATTACGTGGCTCTAAACTATGGCTATACCTTATTATGCTGCAATGAGAAGAAATGTTAGTAACTGAGTTGTGGTTGCAAAACACATGGTAATATTGTTTGTCAGTCTTTTAGAGATGTTAAACCTCATTCCTATGAGAAGTCACAGAATCACAGAATCATGGAATGGTCAGGGGTGGAAGGGACTTCTGCAGCTCCCCCAGTCCAACCCTACTGCCACAGCAGGGTCACCTCCAGCAGTTGCACAGGACGGCGTCCAGGTGGGTTTGGGATGGCTCCAGAGTGGGAGACTCCACAACCTCTCTGGGCAGCTGTGCCACTGCTCTGCCACCCTCAAAGTAAAGAAGTCCCTCCTCATGTCAAGATGGAACTTCCTGTGCTCAAGTTTGTGCCCATTACCTCTTGTCCTATCACTGGGCACCACTGAAAAAATCTACCTGGCACCCTCCCTTTAAGTGTTTATAAGCATTAATAAGATCCCCCCTCAGTCTTCTTTTCTCCAGACTAAAAAGATCCAAGCCCCTCAGCCTTTGCTTGTAAGAGAGATGCTCCAAACCCCTAACCATCTTTGTAGCCCTTTGCTGGACCCTCTCCAGCAGTTCCCTGTCCTTCCTGACCCGGGGAGCCCAGAACTGGACACAGTGCTCCAGATGCGTCCTCCCCAGGGCAGAGCAGAGGGGGAGGATGACCTCCCTCCACCTGCTGGCCACACTCTGCTGGATGCACCCCAGGATGCCATTGGCCTTCTTGGCCACCAGGGCACATTGCTGGCTCATGGTCATCCCGTTGTCTACCAGGACTCCCAGGTCCCTTTCCACAGAGCTGCTCTCCAGGAGGTCAGCCCCCAACCTGTACTGATGCATGGGGTTATTCCTCCCCAGATGCAGTACCCTACACTTGCCTTTGTTGAACTTCATCAGGTTTTTCTCTGCCCAACTCTCCAGCCTGTCCAGGTCACGCTGTATGGCGGCACAGCCTTCCAGCGTGTCAGTCACCCCTCCCAGTTTTGTATCATCAGCAAACTTGCTGATGGTACACTCTATCCCTTCATCCAGGTCATTGATGAATATATTAAACAGGACCGGACCCAGTACTGACCCCTGGGGAGCACCACTTGTCACAGATCTCCAACTAGACTCTGTGGCACTAACCACAACTCTCTGAGCTCAATCTGCCAGCCAGTATCTGAAAATACTTTTACTGAGTCGTTTCAGGTACCAGTGCTATGTCTGGGATGTATTCTGTGCAGAGCGGCCATGAGTCTCCTACAAAACTCTGGACCAACAATTCCTCCATTTTTAAGCTCAGTGCTTTGTCCTCAACAACATTTTATGTTGGTTTTTGGTTGCAGGGCTCAGTCAATCTCTGCTCTTATTCTCCTCAAATTTTGTGCACCCTGAACCAAGCACGACTGGCCTCGGCTTCTCCTCCTTGTCAGCAGCTTACCTCCTGCCTCTCCTCTCAGTGCAGCCTGCAGCTTGCCCAGATCTGCCCTCCAGCTCCAGCCTTGGGCTATGCTACTGTAGATGTCCTGCACAGATGACCTTTCTTTGGTCTGGTGCATGCTGTGTTCCTTTCCTCTGATGAGTCAGAAGAGAAAAATCTTCTTTGCCTTTCTGCTCTGGAAGATTGTGTCCAGGTGGGGTTTCCTTCCACAGCAGATCCATCACTGCTCCTTGTCTACATTCTTGTAAATGACTTAACAGACCTCTTATCTGTGCATGGAACAATTATGGAAAGACCTAAGTGCTGTGATGCACCTGAACCTGAGAGTTGGATGAGATGTCCCCAAAATATAAGAAGAGGTTAAATGTTTAACTACCTATCCTCTGACATATACAGAAGCATTCTGGGGAAAGATGACCTCCAGGCACTTTCAAACTTGCTGTTGTAGACGAAGGATACCTAGAGTTGAAGGTCAACCTGTGGAATTAATGTCTCAACTACAGATGGTACTTAAATATAGAGATGCCCAAGCCAGATTTTAACCAGGTATTGGAAGCAATCAATATATTACAGCATGCAGTTCAATGTCATCCAATTTATTTTGCTTTTTAGATGAAGGCCATATCCTAGGTCTTTGCAGCAATCCACTTGTAATCCCTTTTCACGTGTGTATAATGACAGCTCTTCAGTACAGGCACTCGTGTTGATCTTTGCTGTAGCAGAATGACACAATAGAAAAGAGGTCTTATCAAGCAAATTTTTTCATAGAATAATAAAAAATGAGATTGGAAACAAAGACGACCTCACGAGGTCACCTAGTCAATGTTCTGGCCCCAATTATAGCTAAACCATTCCTGACAGATGTTTGTCTAGCTCTTATTTTTCTCATCCCAGCATGTCTTTATTCTCTGGCTGAACTTATTCTATTATGAATCAGGCACTATCAAGTCTCCATGAAAGATTAAAAGTTCCCTTTGAGTAAGAGACTGTACATTGTAAGACAAATTATGTACAGCAGACAAGGGAGAATTTCAGAAGAGAGAATATCTGACCTAGAAACTGCTGCCATGACTAAAAGGTCTTCTTTAAAATGAATTTAGGATTTAATAGATAAAATAAACATTATAGCATACACTGAAATTTAAAAAAAGATCCTTAATAAAATAAAAGCAAAAGTTTAAAAAAACCCAGTTCTATCCTAAATGGTGTTAATAACGCATATCACGTTCTATACAAATCTCACAGGAATAAATAGTTAATGCTTATTAAACAAGATGGCTGAAAGACCTTGCAAATGTGTGCTATCACTGCTGGAAAGAATCATATATAGCATTTTTCCAAATTACACTGTTATAAATGCTTTAATGAATGGGCTTTTTTTTTGTAAAAATGTATCTAGCTTTTGTCTTCCTTACAGACACTGTCTCTCTCACAAATCCAGAAATCCTTTTCTTGGTGATGACTGCAGCCTAGGAAACATTTAGACCTCCAGCATACACTGAAAAGCAGCACGAGAGCTGTGCAGGTTTGCTGGAATGATGTATTTTTGGCACATTGTCCCTCACCTGTGATGCATTAAGGGTCAGTCAAAGAGCACATTGTATTTAGAACCTTGCAGAAATTAAAGACATGCTGCAGAGGGCACTATTTACTAAGAAAATTAAAATAGGCATTGGGGTTAGGGAATGAACAATGGTTATAAAAACACATAGGGTACTTTGATCCATCTATTTTCTTACTCATTTTAATCAGGCATGAAGTATGGATTCAATACAATACCCCCTTCCCCCTCCAGGTTCATAGATCTGGGAATGTCTGCACTCTGAGTTTTCTCAGGATAACATATACTCCATTATTATTTTTTTTTTTTCAGCAAAAAACAATATTTACTAAGATGATATTATCTGACACAATGCTATGTCTGAGACAGGCAGTTTTTATACTTTGAATTTATTCTAGTCTGCAATAAATTGCTGGAAAATGAAGGAAAGTCAAGATATAATCTCACAGAGACTAACATCATACTGTAGTTTTACACAAAAAAAAACCAACACTAATAAAATGACTGAACAAGATAAGATGGTCAAGTTCACTGTTTTAATGTTCTCAGAGAAGATGACCGTATCACTCTCTGTCTGTACACAAGGTATTTTGTACGTTAATTTAAATGCAACCATCCTGCTGGTAATAATCTACATATTGTAAACTCCCTG
The DNA here is from genome assembly GCA_017639485.1 of Pluvialis apricaria. Lineage (NCBI taxonomy): Eukaryota > Metazoa > Chordata > Aves > Charadriiformes > Charadriidae > Pluvialis > Pluvialis apricaria. Next base: position 82,249,450 of record CM030044.1, on the reverse strand, counting down.
ATGGATGTTACACAATAAACAGATTCAAAATTTTCATGGGAATTAGAGGGGAGGTGGGAAGATACCAGGTAAGAGAATGAAAATGTGTTGTAAGAAGTGGAACTCTCAATAACGGTATATCACAGTATTCTAGTCAGAGCCTGGCTGCATATTTTATCACAGTAGGTAGCTTTAAAAATTATTTATGAGACTTTCAGAGCACTTAGTGTACCAAAGAAAGGACAAATCACTTCTGCTCAGTATATACTTATGCTAAATTCTCACCGGTCTGTAGCAAGTTTAAGATAAAGCTTCTTCTCTTTCTGAGAAAAGCAATGCAAATGCGACAGCAACAAGTGTGAGACGTTTAGTGGTTCAGCTCCCCTGCACTTGTGCAGGGCTGGGAAATAGGTTTCTCTTCCAGCTCTGCAGCTATGCAATGGCAGTTCAAGCTACACCGTTTTGTCAGCAGGAACCATTTCCAGCAGCCTTTTGGTGCGTTATCACTTGATTGAATTAAAAACCGGGAAACGCGTCATCAGATCAATTCTATGTGTTAGATTGAAAGGAACTGCTGTTGTCCAAATCAGGTTACGTCAGTCAGATCTTGATCTGTTGCTAATAAACTCTGAGAATTAGATTTGATTTTAGCCTGGAGTCTGAAGCAGAGTCACTGTCTTGGGTGATTTCCATTGTATTAACCAGGAAAATCTGAATGTTGATCCAGTCACAAGGCATAACCTCCACAACCAATTTCCATCCTCGCTACAAGACCTGTAAAGCAGCCAAAACTAAACGCGCAGTAAAATGTCCTGGCCTTACAGGAGACCGTGTCACTTGCTTCAGTCACTGGCGGTGTGAGTGGATTGACCACCCACATCTGGTGGGTCCTCTGCTTGGGCTGGGGATGGAGGACTCACTTCTTCAAGCAATGCAGTGAGAAGAGCCAGCTACGTAACTCGTATATTTTGTTGTCTTCTGTTAACAGGGGTAATTCAGCAGCTGAGGAAAAGAAGCCAGCACAAAATCACACCAATGTGTTACTGGAGCACAATATAAGTTCCCTACGCCTCACAAAAATTTACTACTTATTCATCCATACTCCTTCAAACATAGTGATCTACTACACATGTTCACCAATTTCTTCCTCACTTTATATGAAGATATTATCCTGAGGTATTATATGAATTACATATTCATATTATAGATGAATTATATATTAGACAAATATTATAAGATGTTATATAATATCCTCACTATTATATGAATATAATAAAGTGCTATACGCTTCTCTTCATATGAAGATTTCTGACAATTTTAGTGGCGTTAAAAAAGCTCAAAGTGGCTGGGAAATGTGTTGGTCGTTTTAAAGGAAATAATGTGATTTACTTTTGATGAGGGAAGGGTTTGCTTTTTGAATGCTGCAAAAACCAATAAAAACTTTTGATGTACTGACTTGCCGGATCCAAACATATCTACATTTAAGACTGTTTTCAGCAGATACTTGTAAGATCATTTTCACGCTAACAATAGTATAAATATGGAAAAGATGCAACAGTAAGGTTGTAAAGACTTGTAAGTAGTGGAATAAAAGGTCCTGAATGCGTAAAAGTGATAAATAAGTCTGTGCACATACAAAAAATGATTTTTCCATAGAGTCTTTAGAGGAATGGCTGCTGTGCAACTCCCTCAAGGATGAAACCTTTCACGTATTTTCTCTTGTTTTGCCAGAATGAAGGACATTGTGAGAAAAACAGACAGAAAAATGCTTGCAAGATTTCCCTTTGTAACAATGCAACTTTAGTTTTAGTAATAGAGTGCAAATGTCTCCTTTTCATTTCTGCTTTAAACCCTGACTTTCTGAGCACTGTGACAGCTAGAAAGGAGGACAGAAAGGTTTCATCCTGTATAACCACAGTCTAAGCTGACAGTCAACAATACCTACAGTACCTTTTCACATCCCCTTCTTGTGCTACATGCAGCTGAAATAATTTGGTCAAGGATTTGTAACTGAAATTGCAACTACGTTATTTCTTCATGAGGAAATGAACCCATATTTAAACCACAGAACTAAACCATTGTCACAGTTTAAATGAGGGAGTTGAGAGAGCCCTTCAGAAGTCATCTAGTCATTGCCACTAAAGCAGGATGAACAAGCTCTAGCTGTAAATACGCTGGTTGCACCAGCAGGTGAAAGAATTTGGTCCACAGCTGTTAGCAATGAAGACAGCAGAACTGCCAGTTCCTGACCAGAGGCCAATAAATGTTAGCTGCATTCAGCCCTGTGTTAAGTCAGCTGGGGAAACCTTTGCAGAGAGTGAATGGTTTATTTGTTGAATGTGAGTTGGCTTTGTATCACCTTTGTTTTTGAAATCTTTGTAAATAAGGGCTTATGGTGATCCTAATGTATATAAATTTTCATTGAAGCAGCAAGATCAGTGGTATAATCAAAGTAAGTGATAACACCGTATTTCCTTTCCTTTTGCTAAAGTGAGAGAACAGACTTGCACAGCTCTACCTTAGCAGCAAAACCCCAAAGGTCCCTGGCTTTTTGAAGGCAGACATCCAGGCCATTTTGCTGTCTCATTCCAGAAAGGTGGTTGGACTTGCTCCCAGCATTTACTGCAGGCTACTAATTGCCTACAGGAAGAACTCTGTGGATAAATTTTTAAATACAATAGCAATAGATCAAGTTTGACAATGATATCTTTGATACATTCTGACATCTAAATTACATACTTCATGCTCAGTCTTTTATTGTTAACATTTCTCCCTTCATTTTTAAAAAGTGCATTTGCTAATCGCTGTCCTAGTACTGACACGCTCCACTAGCTGCTGCTGTTTGTGAGACAGATCGCCGTGTTCTCTAATCTAACATTATGATGGAAAACAGTGAACGCTCATGGGTGCTGCAGAGCACGTTCTTTTCATGGTGTTTTGTGCTTGCCATGCTATGTGTGCTGCTACAAGCTTTGAGAAGGCTCCTTGCTAAGCAGAAGCCATTCCTTTATGTAAGATGGAAGCCCAAGACTGATGAAATGTATATAATCCAAGAAAAGACAAAGAACAGAATTCAGTGATTCAGTGAACTGCACACGGCATGACAGTGTCTTTAAAAAGGAGCAGAAGGAAATGTTATCAGTTAATACAGCTCAGCAGGGAGCCCAGGATGAGATTAGATTCTTTGAAAGTACAATACTAACCTTTAAACCACGTACTAAGATTGGTTCCTATTATTTTATTAAAGTAAACCTAACTACGGTTGCAGGCTTGAGAGAGATGAGACAAAATCTGGGCATAAATAATTTTTTATAACTATTTGTCTTAGCTTCCTTAGGTCTTCTACTGCAGTCAGGTTTGCTGTAGCAAAATAGCAAAACATAATCTTTTGTTGCCTGTATAACAGCAGCATCAACACATTCATTGGTTCCTGAATTGATTCTCCTCTTGTAGTTAAAATAATTCATTTTGCTGATTTCAGTGAGCAATGAAGCATGATCTTACAGAGGAATCAGCATGATTCTTGGTGAATTGTATCTAGAGATTGTTTTTACTGAATATTTTTTAGCAACTTGAATCCATAAATATTTTTTCTTTATGGAATCTCTGTTGTTGTATGTGCATATCTGCTTCCACAGCTTAAAAAAAACATCCTGGCAAATTTGTTTTATTTTAGCTTTCTCGTTTCCACACTGCTTTTTGAGTAGTGAACCGTGCCGCTTTAGCTATTCAGCACGGCAAATTGGTGGGACTGGCAAACCCAGCTCTTGGCACACTGTGACTGTTCCTTCCCACCCAAGCCTGGACCAGATACATGCAGGCTGCATTTTGTGAAATAGAGTTGCAACTTGTAAGAGCTTTGAATCCAATTATTCCATTTCCTGTCTTGCCTCAGATTGCTCCCCACCTTATATCCCTGTTCCTCGGCGTAACTGCACTTAAGGCTAAAAATAATATAGGGAAGGATGTCATGTAACACTAATGTTTTTTCTAAATAATCAGTGATAATGTGATAAGAGCTTATGAGAGAGAAATGTTTATGGATTATGTGACTATATTGATGTACTAACCACATATCCCATTAGGTAAGTGCTTTACTTCACATGCATAAATACTTCCAGAAGATATAGCATCAGATGCTATCATTGCAGTAGCAGAAACAAAAATTGCCTCAATAGCCTTGCCTCCCGAGAAAACAGTTTCAACTGGAAATTAGTTAATCCTTTACCTGTATGGCAAAATGCATGTTGGCGTGCTTCTGAGACTTGCATATTTTTGATTGAGGAACACCCCTGGAAGCCTGGAATTTGAATTTCTGCTCAGGATAATAGTAGGATTCTTCTTGCATGTTGTTGGAGGATCCTTCCTGGTCCTGTGGGCACTGTGCCTGCAAATAAAACTGCCTGATTCCACGTGTGTGGATAAAGTGTGTTAAATCCGGAGGAGACAGCTTGCAGTCCCTAGGATGGTGATGACAGGTCTGGAATTCCACTCTCCTATTGTCAGGAGAAGAGACAGTGTAAAATGAGAGAGGAATATGCCTCATCAGGACCGTGCAGGGACACCATAGCAGCAGAGGTCTGCACAGATTGTTTTGTGAGAGACGGGGCTGTATACCAATGTGGTACCAGGCATGGTATCTCTGTCAGCTGTATCAATGTACCAACACCGAAGGCTCTGTGTTAAAGAAATGTTGATGGTACTTGTGTTTACACCCTTGCAAATCACGACATCCCAAATCTGTGCTGCTTGTGCAACTACACAGGCATAGCTACGGAGAGATTCTCACCTACAGGGAGGTTAAAGATGATTTTAAGCCATCAGTAGTTTCTAACATCGTACTACTTCTTCTCACTATACATTAGGACATCCAAGGGTGTCTCATAAACTACAGCTAAAATGATGAGTAGTCCTACCATCCTCATCTAAATTACACGGGGGGACTGACAAGTAAGTGACACTGCTGTTCTCATGGGTTTGCATTGTTGGTTCAATTCCTCCCCAAAGCCTTGCAAAGGCCCTTTCGCCACTTCTTCACACTCCCCATCTCCTTCATGTGGCTGGGCTACCACATTTCTAAAACTCGTATAGGCTCAGTTTTAGGACGTCACCTTCAGGTAGGCAGTTGCTGGGGCTTTTCGTTTTGTTGGTTGGGATTTTCTCAAGCGACAGGGAAAGATTTCATAGTTGTGTTTTTAACTCTAAAGGAGAATGTAGAATAGCAAATAAGATAAGCGTACATGGGAGCATAAACCACTGCTAGATACGTAAGTCTCAACCACTGGCAGCTGAGACAAAGAAACAGAAATAAGAAATGGAAACAGCTGAAGATTTCTTTGTCTGTGGAGCTGTGCAGTTAAGTGCTACTTATTTTTAGAAACAGAAAAAATAGGTGCAATGTGTTGTTGGCTTTTTGTTCTTCTCACTTTTGAATCTCTTGCCAGCTAAGCCTAAACGCTGACAGCGTTGTTTCAAATGAGAATGTCTGAAAACTTTGAGTGACAAAAACCAGGGACTTGTAATGGAAACAGGTGTGAGAACTTAGCTGCAGTGCTCTGTGATCAGCATCAGCTCTTCCACTGAAGATGTATGGAATACCCCCATATTGGATTTTGAAATACTGGCTCCTGTACCTTTTTGCCATCCACAGAGTTGAGCTAAATGTCATTCTCACAGAACGGGCATAAGTGAATCCTCAAAAAACCTAAAAGCCATAGAAACAGGACCCAAATTCCTGTAAGTTTTTTGCAAGTTTCAGCATGGTGAACTTGCCAAAGTTATTCAGAGTGTCTGTAGAAAACCAATTTCCTAGCTCTCTTTTTTTTTTACCTCCAGGTCTGTTTCAGGTGCCTGTTACATCTATACAATTTTGTTTGTAGACAGCGTGCGCTGTTAAGGAAAAACATTAACTTATTTGAGACAATGAAAAGGAACACGTCCTAATTTACACAGAAATACCCATAGGAAGTTAGGAACTGGTCAAGCTTGTAGTTGTGACCTTCCTTATTTTGACATCCAGGAGCCATTTCCTTTTGTGGGTTTTGAAGTCCTGTTTTAGTGCATTGCCACTATGACAACCTGTGCGTTGTAGCTTTAAATTACCTCATAGGCTGAAGTCTACTGAATGAAAATAAAAAATCAACCAAAGAAATGGTTTTTTGCCAGGTGCTTGCAAACTAATATGTTTCCCTGCAGGCTAGAAATAAAAAGCATCTTATTAAATCACATCATAAATGACCCATGTAGCACAGTTTATTTTACATTACCTAGGTAAGGAGGCACTGAGCCAAATAAATCAAAGTGAACAAGGCAATAATTGTTCCTCCTTTTATATCACCTAAAATATGGGAGTAATGAAGGAAACGTGATTAAAGTGAGAATACTTTATTAGTAATAGGCTTTTTTTTTTTCTTTCGAGAAATCATGTTCACTGTGCATATGGAAGCCCCTTTCCCTTTATTCTCAAGCTGACATTTCATATATTTGAAAAGGATAATACTGTACTTGTAAAATAAGATTAAGCACAAAATGTAGGTGGCTTGTTTTATAGTACAGATTTTATGAGCTGGATTTGTTTTGAAATTTTTTTCATGACTTCTTGGTGTGAGAAATCACATGTTCAGGAAGAGGTCAAAACACCTCTTCAGTGCTTGTATTAAAAATTCTATGATTTTCTGGAGACTAAAGACCACCATAGATTCTTTCTTTCATTTGCCAGCTAGTTTTATTGAAATAAATGGAATTACTTAATGGAGGTTATGTGGTGAATCTGTTTCTTAACTGAACTGTGTACTATACCCATTCGTCTTCACTGAGATTAAGATTTCACAGAGTAGCAAATTAGATTTAATCATTACAGCTTAAGTAAATGAAATAGCAATATGGCCCAGAGTAGAAAAATGGACTAAATTATGATCAAAAATATAAAACAAAGAGAAATATATCTTCATGATCAAGATTAATCATGCACTTGCCAGGTCTGAAACATGATTAAATTTTTAAAGGTGCATCTTAAAGGACTGGTTGTTTAAGACAATATTCCAACATGTTTGCATAGGAATGTCCTTACTGGGTCAGACCAAAGGTCCTCTTAATGCAGTGTCCTGTCTCTCAGGTCAGCCAGCAGCAGACACACAAGAACATAAGAAACAGGAAATTACAGAATTATACAAAGGTAATAAATGCAGAATTATATACAGGTCCTTTCCCAGGATACCTCCCCACGTCTTTCTGTCTTATGGTCAAGAGTTCACATTGTATTTGGGACACCACGTTTATCTCATACTGGTGGACCTGTCATCTTTGAATTTGTCTAACCTTTTTCTAACTCTGCCATAAGAGAGAGTTAGAAACTTGTTTTATTCCTTTGGAGCAATGTGTTCTGCAACAGAATTATGCAATTTAGGGTACTCTTAACCCATTACGGTAATAAGAAATACTAACTATTTACTTCCTGCTCAACAGGCGGTTGCTGGCAGTACTGGAACTGAGTGCTTCAGTTAGATATTGAATTCAGATTTTGGGTTTTCAAGTCATCCGGGCACTGGAGAGTGGCAGAAACCTGTACCACACAAACACTGGACAGCTTGCTGGTCTTTCTAACTACAGCACGGTGACACCCAAACCATAACTGGGAACCAAAAAGACCATGAGCATACCTTCAAATAATACTTTTTCCCCTGAATATTTACCATGAGTTGCTGCCTACATTCTCCTCGTGTGTCACCCGTAACTGATATTTATAGCTCGTCCAATTTTGTAATCTGGTAAAAGCTATTTGCTATGCTGCTAACTGGGATCTTACATTCACCGAGTTCTGCATTTCCTTAAACTTCTTATCTGTACTTCAACCACTACCCTTGACTCAAGTCATCAGTTCTGCCTCAACTCACAACCTTTCTCATCAGCTACATTTTTCCCCATGCATGGACACCATCATCCTTAGTCCACGGATGAGGCTGTTCTGTGAACGTAATTGTATTGCAGTTTGCAGTTATATGGATTTTGAAGAAACACTGCAGATTCAATCTGACCTTATTCTGAAGGTACTCTTTACTTTTCCTACTGAACTCATTCCAGATTCTGTTTGGCCAATTAGTCAGATTCCAGCAAAGAAAGGTGTAACTTGAATGCATCATTTTTTCCTGATCTGTAATTGAATACCTTGATCCCTTGTGCTGCCATGTATCTCTGCAATTGTGTTGTGCAAAATACTGTAGGCTGGGTCTGTATGAAGGATGTTAAACAGGACATGTTAGCACATGTATGAGCTAATCATGTGAACGGGTGATCCTAGACTCTACGGGCCACCACTTCACAGCAACGCCATGTTCTGCCTCGGAAGTGACTTCTGCTTGCATGTCTATACCTACCATGTACTTGCAGCAGAAGAGGTCAGGCCAACTCAAACTCTAAAACAGGTGGAACAGGGAATGAGAGAGCCCAGTAACAATCTAGTGCAAAGCCTGGTTATTGGATTAGCTGAGTACCAGCTGAAATTCGACCTCATTTCCCCAGGGGAATCATAGAATGGTTTGGGTTGGAACAGACCTTAAAGATCACCTAGTTCCAACCCCATTGCCATGGGCAGGAACACCTTCCACCAGCTTACTCAAAGCCCCATCCAGCCTGGCCTTGAACACCTCCAGGGATGGGGCCTCAACAACTTCCCTGGGCAACCTGTTCCAATGTCTCACCACCCTCACAGTAAATAATTTTTTCCTAACATCTAACCTAAGTGTCCCCTCTTCCAGTTTGAAACCATTATGCCTTGTCCGATCACTACATGCCCTCCTAAAAAGTCCCTCTCCATTCTTTCTTGTGGGTGCCCTTTAGATACTGGAAAGCTCCCATAGGGTCTCCCTGGAGCCTTTTATTCTCCAGAAGAGTCCTTCAGGAATGAATGGGATACACAGACCCACTTGTCCCCTCTCAAGGGAGCGGGGATCAACCTTGGCACAGAGGGCTCTAATTCGTATTTCCCATTACTGGCAGGTGTGAAACAAACACTTCACGAAGTGTTTTGTAATCCTTTTGGAATACAAAAATATAATTCTGTAAGCACTATAGTCCTCACTGGGCTTTGTGGCTCTCTGGTGTGCCAGAAATGAATGGAAAGGAAGAACAGCTTATATTCTTTCTCCTCCTTTGTAAAAGGTCTTCCATAATTTAGACATCTAGAGCACCTCAAATTCACCTTTATTCAAAGCATGTACCTTCTTAGAATATTGTTTTCTCATCCCAAATCACCTCCATAGAGTATAAATAAATTTCTGGAGCCAGCTCACAGCATTGGCTCAGGAGTCAAATACTTGGGAGAAGAACAGAGGAAAGAGAGTTGGGCCAGCTCCCACCAGCTGTCCAGAGACGTGATCAACCCATTTGTGCATCTGTGCTAACTCTAACCTGCCAACCAGCCTGTAAAATACATTGACTATTTTGATCTCCCATATAATAGTATCTTTCAGGATTAGTTTTCTTGTTTTAAGGAGGAACAGCAACAACTCATCAGTACCAAAAATAGTAACACTTTGCCAGGGTTTTTAGGGCCAAATGAGACCCAATGCATTACATTATTGTGTAGGTTACGGTAGCCATCAAGCAAAAATCTGACTGAATGACCAAGGGGTTGTACCCATGCTTTAGCACCATCTGGTGAAGCAGGCATGATCCTCTCTTCCATACTGTGTCCGTATTCACCCCTAGATGTCTTTCTCTCATTGAAATTAGCAATTGTTTTGGGTACAGGCCAACAGGAGAATAACAAAGGATATTGAGAACGGTTTCAAAAGATCAGTTTTCAGCTGAATAGCTCTGTGCAAACTGAGACATTCCTGGACTGTCCTAACAGCCTTTTGGTGTAGGTCAGTGGCAATAACAAGCAGCACTCGCCGTAAGCCGTTTCTTGACAGAATTCAGGACTGGATCAAGGAGCCTGACACAGGAAGCCAAAATATAATCAAAAGGGTGTTTAGTCCTTGTGCTCTTGGCAGACGAGCAATCCCTCCGTGTCGCTGATGGCTTCAGTCCACAACTGAACTGTGTATGGATTTTGTTTATTACCACTGAAGATGGCAGAAGAGTAAATGCTGCCTTTGTACGTTGTTTGTTGTCTTAAACTGGTGGCTTTCAAGGTGATCATTCTGGCTTGGTCCCCTTATTTTGGCGGGATGGGCCTGGGCGTTACGAGCATTACTTTGCTAGAAATTATTTAATTTAAAGTCGGTCGTAATTGAAAGGTTGAGGGTATATCCAAAAGCAACATTAAACAGATTGTGCTAAATATGATGTGTTAACTTAATCAAATATGTCATCTGAAGGGTAACCAAATACAATCATAGCTTTATTGTCACTACATGGTCATTTACTATAAGCCAGTAAACTACGCACTGCTTGTTAAAATCTGAGTGCCCTTTTCAAGGCTGAGTAGAGCACTAAGTACATTAAATGAGTCACGTTTCCTTATCTGGTATGACAGATGTTTGATTTTGTTGACATTTGCAGGAATGCACAAACAATTACGACTTCAATTGTTTATTCATCAGAGAATGTGAAGTTACCTGATGGTGCATACATACTGGGGGGTTTTGTGCAATAAATCTCGCTGTTGTTATTGGTCTCACGTAAGTTTATCAGCATTTAAAAAGACGTAAGCAACGATCCTTTTCTTTATGGAAAGGTCATTTCTTTGTGGCAGGTGATGTTTTAGACACTAGCAGTATCTTGGGGAAGCCTGGGACATTTAACAAATTATTTCTAGACTTTACTGAGAAATCAAGAATTTGTGCAACACTACATGAAAAGGCATCTAGTTTATGTACTCTTGAATTTTATAAGCCTCACCACATGAAGGAGTATTCGGCTCTTTTGGATGATCTTTGAATTGATGTGTAGTATCTGCTGTATGGTTTACTGGGAATTCTTTCCCTTTTCCTTGGCAGCAGTCCAGAACAGATTTTTTTTTTTTTTGGCAAACATTTGAGTGTGTATTTCAATTCTCTTCCACTTATTATAGCAACACAGCAATGTAAAACCACTGCCCGTTTAGAAAATGAGGTATGGGAATGATTGCAGTCCTTTAGACTTTTATACAAGACAACTTGAACTGAGCAAAGAAATGAAGTAAGAATTAGACAATATTTATTCAGATATTGCAGTGTTATGCAAGTAACCATTCTGTGCAAAGAATGAAGTTTTAGGAAAGTTAAGTGTTATGGCTAAGCTCTACAGAATAGGGGGAAATGTAATGGGAAAGTTTTACAAGTGGTTTTAATGTCTTCATTCTGTGCATATTCATTACCAAGTAACAAATACTATTTTTCAGTGTAACAGGGAGCAGCCCTAACCATTCAGACACTTCTGTAAATTCTTGTTACCTGTACACCCACCTCACACATACACTAAGAAGGAAGAAAATCAATAGCAAGGAAAAGATGCATCAAATAGAGCTAAATGAAATGGTGGCACAAAAAGTTGACATGAGTTTTCGCATAATTTTGGTTTTTTAGCACTTCTACAAAAGTTTTACAGTCCATTTGAAATTCAAAGGATTTTCTTAATTAGATTAGACTTTGAATATATCAAATTCCTATTTTATAGCTTCCCTGGCAAAACAAAACCTACAGCACTTTTTGCTAGGACTTCTATATTTATTTTTTTTTAAAATGCCTGTATTTCAAGAAATGTAAATATCTTCTCCAAGGTCTGAAAACACTCAATAAAGAAAACCTGAACTTTCCAAAGTCATTTAACTACTTCTGTTCTGAATGTCTACTGTATGTGATGTTAGCAGCGTTATCCTTGGGAGCTTAAAGCCACATTTGCATTATGGCAGGACAATACCACAGAGCTTTGGCTCTTTTATGGGCTTTGAATGCTTTCTAAATTTACTGTCTTTTTAAGAAAAAAAGAAGCTAAATGCGACAGAAGAACCTGCAGAAGATTATGACGGAGAGGGAGGGAGCAGTGAATTTTTTATATCCTGCAAGAGTAACTGAGACATTATGAGGCAAGATGGTGCATTGCCTCCTAAAGTACTTTTGTATTTTACAAGAAGACTGGAAAATTTTAAAGTATCAGCAGCTGAATGGGATTGTTAAATAGGTAGCTAATCATCAGCACCAAATGGGACAAGTGTTAAAGTTTCAGAGGATACTTATTACTGGAAATGGAGAAACCGTAGTTTTCCAGAATAGCTAGTGAGATGATACGAAGGAGAATGTTTGGGGTTAAGGGTAAGCAATAATATAGCTTTTTATATATACAGGTTGAAATTTTTCTAAAGAATTTTTTTAGTTTAATGACTTCTAATTTTGGGGAGTATGACTTCCCAAACTCTGCATTGATTTGGGTGTTCACAAAGTGGGCTGGCAGACTTTTTTGGAAAAATTGTCCTGTCTGAGTCATTTGTGATAGGGTATTCTGAACCAAATACTTGGGATCACAAATGTTGCAGAAAATACTAGCCAGAATAAGGAAACCCATGCTACTGTTTTATTTTTAAAGTCTCCCTGTAACTATAGATGGCTTAATTCAGTAACAGTTAACATAGCATGTAAACTGCAGATAGAAATCCTGATTTCTGTTTCTTTAGCAAAATAGCAAATATTCTTTGGCACGCAACTACCAAAACCTGTTTGTCCCTTTGTGCGAGTGTGCGGTGCGTGTTTTGGTGTTACAAACCACGAGCCTGGTCTCTGCCTGCCCTGACAGTGGCAGGGAGTAGTTTGCACCCGGGCTGTTCAGCTCGGTACCCCCGCCAGCCCCCAAAACCAGACCCATCCACCCTGCCCCTGGACCTGCTGGCTGCACCCGTACAAACTCACAGACGGTTGTTCATACGTAGACTGCGACAGTTAGGAGAAATACCTGGGGAAAATTAGGTCTCAATTTTTCTCTGTTTTTTTTTATTCTTCACCAGGGAGGTGGACAAACACCCTTTGGTAGGCTTAAATCTTAAATGTGATTTGTGGCAGATATGAGACATTTTAACCTTGACTTAGTATGTCTCATCCAGCAGCGCCCTCCATTATTTCATCTTTAGTGAGATGGTTTGAACTTTTGGGTTTTTTTCCTCTTTTGTCAATAGAGTTACCTTGAATTTTCTTCTGTTTTTGTTTGGTCACTAATTTTTCAAAGGTCATTGATTTCTAAGGGAGACCAAAGGTTTCATTTAGTAATCTTAACTGAAAATTGCTAAGGGGGTTTAAGAAATGAATGTCTTCGGTCCCTGATGACACATTGTATTTTCCCTCTCCTATAATTTTAGAAAAACTTTCGAGAGTATGTATCTGACAGTGATGCCATTTTCAAAAGCAGAACCCATGGTTATTTTCTCTCCTGCATGACCTGATTTAGTGGGTGTTCTCATGGCTACTGGAGGGGTATCTAAATTTAGCCGGAGAAAGCAGCGGTATGTGGTCACCTCACACCCAGGGGAGCTTTTGTGCAGAATATGAGAGACCCAGGTTCAGTTTCAAGTGATCTCCAGTGGCCTCCCAAGAGTGTGCTTTAATCCGCACAGTTTCAGGTACACTGGCGAGGGTGTGCTCTCAGTACCAGCCGCTGGAGCTATTCCACTTTTCAGGGATTATTTAGGTATCTGTTGCGTAGGAGGGGTGGTTGGGGCATTTTACTAGGAGAGAAGAGACCTGAGTTTGTGTTCTAATAGATAAAAAATATTAATTATATACGACTGTATTTAAACACTCACTGGAGCAAGTGCTGAAACTCAGGTCTCCTCTCACATAAAATATGGTTGACTATCAATTTCTGGGCTTTCTACAATGAAATGAATATGGAACCATGAAAAACCTTAGGGCATGGGTCCTGCCTTGGGCATGGTTCCTCCCGTGAGACCACAAGCGGGGTTCCTATTGCCCCAGAGAAACAGCAGGGTCCGAGTCCTATCCTTGTACTTGGTACGGTATCGGTGCTGATGCTCTACTTGGCTTTCCAGGGTTCGCGCATCCCATTCTTAAGGTTGCCTACATAGCACCTCAGGAAAGTTAACTTGAATTAACTTCTTAAAAAATGAAATATCTAAATTGCTATTGGTTATGTTTTTGCTGACCCGCTTAGAATTAGGGTAACTGGAAAATTGTTTTACATATATTGATTTCAGACGTGAATTTAAATTGAACAGGTATAGGGCTGCTTTAACTTGAAAGCAGTGTCAAACCAAGAATTAAATAAAGTTTAAGTAATGTTGAACTCACACCTTCAGCTAGTTAATTGTCCTGTAGACAAGCTGTCAGGTGCCTGTACTCTCCTTTTGCGTTATGTACTGGGCAGAGGTGCTTGAACGGCACATAACAAGTTAAATGGCACAGCCTCTAAATCCTTCTGCAGAATATCTCCCCTTTTGTGCTGCCAATTCAGAATATGAAAAGGAAGACCTTATTTAGGCGTTGCCAGCATTCCCCCTGCCCTCTCCTCCCTCCCAAAAGCTTTCTAAAGCTAGCACTAAAACACTCCCAACTGGGCTATAAAGCGGCATTTATAGCTCCTGACAGTGGGTTGAGATAACAGTGAGTTAACAACTTAACAACTTAACTGCCGCTGTTTTGCTGAAAACAATTTTCTGCAATATCGGATTCAGAGGATGGCAGCACATCTGGAAAAAAACAAACAGGAATGAGAAGTGTCGGCAGCGTTGGGGTGGGGGGAGCTGATGCCCAGCCTGCGTGGTTTCGCAGCACAGTGATGCACACGTTTCCAGAAAAGTTTCCAATTAGCTGTCCCTAAATGTGAAGCGGCAGTGCTTCAGGCTGTCAGAAAAAAACCTCCCTAAGACAAGGTCTGGAAGAGATGGATTTTCTTTAGCGAGGCACGTCTCCTTTAGCTTTCACTTTCAATTACCTAGATGGCTCATGAGCACATGGAAAAAGAATTGCTCATTCATATTAATGATCCATATATATAGATATGTTTACTTTTTTTTTTCCCCCACCAGCCCATTTTGCCAGTGTTTCAGGCAACAGGTTATAGCTTTGGTTAACTGCAAAGCACCATTTAGTCAAATATCTGTGCTGACCGATGCAGCAGGCGAGTAGCTACCAGGTTTTTCCTTCCTCGAGGATGAGATCTTTCTGCTTGTCTTTACAAAACTACATTTAGTCCAGAATTACGGAACGCTTTTTTTCTGCTACACTTAGTCTAAAGAGCCGTCAAGCCATTCTGAATTCTAATGGTGCAATCAAAATTTTAGGAAAGAGAAACAAAACCTCAGACCACACTCTTTCCTCTCAAGCTCTCTCCTTCCACCACCTGTCATAATTTTTACGCTCACCATTTTTTCACCAGCAAGGTACATTTCCACAATTTGTTGCTGGCTCTGACTTAGGTTCTCAGCAACACTATTTATACACTGACATTTTTCAAAGAGCTGCATGCTCTACATAGCTAATGGAAAAGGTGGCACCACCACAGAAAAGAACTTAATATTATTCATGGAATACTGAAAGAGAAAATGGAACAGTGGATCACATTAATTCCGGCAAATACTATTATTTTAAACTCATCTAAATGCAAGTCAAACTTACTGGGCATTTCATCCTAGTGAGCAACTAACATTTATCTTCTTGCTATAATCAGAGCAAACAAAAGCTGGCTGGGGAGTTGGTCAGAGGTTGGCGTTCACAGTGTGCAGGAACAGGCCATTAGCACAACCGCCTCTGATAGAACTTACAGATCAGCAGAGGAGAGGCAGTTCTACCTTTATGTTTTATTTAATTGGAACAGTGATTAATTGCATGCATTCCCATGTGTACAGAGGGTCTTAAAGTCGCTGTCTTTTCATCTGGGTCTGCCATAAACTGGTCAACGCTATTCCAAAGTCTGTGTTTCAGTACCCCATACCCTAAACTTACAGCATCCCTCCCATTTCTGTACCTATGTCTTTTTGTGATAATTGAAGATGTAACTACAATACCTGTAACAATAAATTAACATGTTATGTGTTCCTTTGATACCCATTCCAATTTCTGGTCAAACAATCCAGAGACTCATTCTATTTTGCCCCACTCCACCTATTTTCATGCATGAAAATAATGACTACACATACTTCTTATGGCTTTTTAACGCACCCCACTGAGGTGAGAACAGGCAGGAGTATTTTTATAACACTGGACAGCTGGATTGTTTCCCAGTTCTGCTATGACTTAGTGGGCGTATCAATTGACCTTTCTGTAACTTTATTTTCCTGTTCATGAAATTGAGAACGATCAAATTCCTTTACACGGAGGCAGCAAAGTTAGTGATTTCATTCCTTCCTTCTCTTCCTCCCCTAAACAATTCTATTTAATTTTTTGAATAATACCCACCAATATCACTACACTGAGATTCCAGAAATCAGTCAAGGTAATGAAATGCAATGTTTACATCACCTTTATCTTTAAAGAATAAAAAATAATTTTCGTGTGTTAGCCTGTGCAATACTGTCCAAGCTCTCATCCACTGCTTGTGTTCAACAAGAACGGCTGCTAATTTGGTTGTCACGACAACTACATCTCTACTTTCATATTTTCTTCCTCAAGCCCAATTTGTTTATAAAGCTCTAAATTGTTTTGTGTTCCTATGTTAACCTCAAACAGAAATAAAAATCTCAGGTCAGCAAAAAACACAAAAAGGAAAAGAGTAGCTGACAACTTATATGAGAAAACATTTTGAATTTTTACTCTACTGTTTAATTAGTAGTGAAAAGATTTTTGTAATTTTCATAAGTAACTCAATACTCTAATTATTGTATGGGGCAACATATCACTTCAAATGGTCACCAACAATGTAATTTAAAGTAACAAAAATCTTAGCCCAGGTTTCTAATATACTAATACACAATCTATTATGTAAGGGTTGCCCACAATGTGTGGTTCATCAAATCTAGTATCCTGCCTCCAGCGTGGGTTAATACCAGATGCTTCAAGGCACAACTGAACAAAACCTGGAATTTCTGTTCTTTAGGAACAAAAAATCTAATTCCCATTGCTTTCTGAAAATTGGATCTGAAAAGAATACATTGTAAAGTTAATTACTGAACAGACATTGCAGAAACATTTGATTTGAAAACAGTGTATATGATATTTTTCATCAAATCAAAATATTTACCCCATTTAGTGTAACTGAACTTCTGAGTACTGAAGTACTGAACTGTACTGCATTACTGAACTGTACTTCATTCCCCGCTCCCATTTAATACTAAATTTCATTCCTGTATGATAGTATATTGCGTAGTAAAGGAGCAGTTCAAAGTTGATGCTCCGGTTTCCTCCCTTTGAAAACAGGCAAACTAACTAGCAAACAAACCAACCCTCTTCAGCCCCCTAACCCACTGCAGAAGTCACAGCTGGGAGGTGTGAACAGTGAATTCTTGTCATGGGGACTAGTAACATTTTTCAGATGTGAATGATTCTGAGAGCACAGCTTTTTCCTCCCATTCTTTTCTAAAGAGTTCTAATAGTTTACTCCCTCTTCATGCTGAAACCTTTCCATATTTGAAACTGTTACGTTCTTCTCATGTCTTTCAGTAATGAGGGTAGACGTTCAAGGAATGGCATACCACTTGTAGGTATACAATGGCACCGCGATATCTGTAATTGCTGTTTCCATCCCTTTCTGCAGAAGAGGTTAACATCCTTTTTGCCTTTTTGAGTGCTGCTGTACACTGAGCAGAGTTTTTCGTTCAGCAGTCTGCAATGGCATCTTCTGCTAGAGTGATCACGATTCATTCAGGATTCATGAATCCTCCTCATGGAGGACCTCCATGAGAGTTTAAATTGCCCCCACTATCACCTTGCAGCTGTCAACACTGCATTTTATCTATCACATTGAATAGAATTAACTACCTCTGCACATCTCCGAGATATATAATATAAACACATAGAGAAAACACGTGAAGCACTGCTTTGCCATCCTACTTGTGTCAAACACTCACCATTTGTTATTTCGAAAAATTTCAAAACTCTGATACACCTCCTCTTCCTCTCTCCATCGAAATACTTCATTTGATAGCTTCAGGGCACTTTGTAGAGATTTAATGAATGTTCAGCTGTGTTTATGAAACAAGACAAAGTAATGTTCCAGAGCAAGACAGAAAGATCCCCAAACTGGAAACATTCCAAATATTAAACCATAAGGACATCTAAATCATGTCTGCTTAGATTTAATTGAGAAACTGCTTGAAGACTACTGATACCTAACATAATTAAAATGCTGAAGTGTGAACCTCTCTGCAAACAAAGCAAAACTATTTTGAGTTTGAGCCAAAACAGAATTTGCGAAGGGGAAAATTATAACAAGAAAATTGGGAAAAAAAACCCACAAAAACCAGAGACCATGGAAGTTTTCCCTTAAAATTGGCATCTAGCAAACAAAAAATATTATCATTCCCACAGATGTGTTATTTCCCAGATATCATTTAACCACCTTGTTTCCTTCTTACAATTTGAATGACAGAGAAGCACCACTTACATATTGCTTTTTGCCTGTAATGTCAAGCCTGTATTTTATATTTCTACCTCTTGCTTTTTCAACTGATTTATCTTCTACCAAGTCACAGTGCCCTAAAGGGAAACCAAAACGTTATTTTTAAAGTAAATACTTCATTAGGTACTCAGACTATTCTATAGCTGAGTGTGATGGAACATAATTTATGTTTTGAACGACTTAATTCTACAACTCCTAGTTTTTAATGAATCTGACCTGATGCCACTTATTACCATTACATATGAGCTCATTGTTGCATACACCTCCAACTGTGGAATCGCTCAGGGCTGGGTATTTCCATGTTAATATCTGTGGTGGAAATGTGTTTGGAGAAGTCATTCCTGGATGAGATTCTGGTTCTTTTGAGGTCAACAAACACTTGGTATTTAACAGGGTCCCAAAATCAGCTAAACTATGCCCCAGCTTGTGCCGGGGGATGACAGGGCAGGGCTCGTCAGGCTGTACAGCCGGGCTGGTCCCATTTCTGTGAAGCAAATAGAAGTCAGCTGCTCAACACTTCTTGAAGTAATGCATTAGTATTTTGAATTGGACATTTTTTGGAAGTTATTTTATCCACAGTATTGCTCCCCGACACCATAGTTTGGTCTGCCCCAGCGTTTTGCAGCCATGGATAGGTTTTCTGCCCTGCAGAGCTAGGCATGGAAGAAAAGAGTTGAGAGATGCCACAAACAGTGGTTAATAATAGGTATATTTCAAAAACCTACCTGAGTTTCTTTGGCTTACCTATTTAGCAGTCAATAAGCAAATAAAAGAGTAGGAGGACTTAAATAGGAAACCACAGAATGGGTAAACCAGAAAATATTAAGATCAACATAATTTTGGGGAGTAGCAGTAAAATAAATAAATATTTAAAAAAAAACAACAACCCAAACAATGGTTGAAGATGGAAAGTGCTCTAGGCTCTGACATATGCTCCTAAAATCAAGCTTGGCTATAAGCGGTGATCTCCTCATAACAGCAGAGAAACAAATACAATCTGGAGCTGTGCTGTTGTGAAATTAAACGCTGCCAAACATCTGATATTAATGATAGGTGCCACATATCTCTCAGTGACAACCAGGATCTTCCACCCAAGCAACCAAACGAAGAATTTTAGACTTTGCTTTATTGAACAGTGATGAGATTATAGATAATCTAGTAGTAAAAAATGCCTTTGGGTGGAACACAGACTGTCCCAGTTTGCATTAATAGAACAATAGATCAAAACAGATCTGTTAATGTGTTCCTATTACAGAAGGGCAAGTTTTGAAAACCTAAGGGAACCAATTATTTAAGTGAGACAGAACTTATGGACTTGATAATTGATAGGGCTTGAAAATTACTGAAAACTGCCCAAGCAAGTCATGTAGAGAAATAGTCCAATTCTAAAGGGACTAATTACAGCCTTGGCAGCACGTAAGAATAACACAAATTTTGCAATGAACAGAGAATATGGCTAGTCATTTTGAAACTTACAGTGTGCAGATGTTGTATTAAAAATACAAGCTAACAACTGGAGAGCTGCAAAGATCAAAATCAGCAAGTGTACTTAATCTGTACTCAAGAAATCTTGAAAGAATTAACTAAGCAGGTTAGGTTAAAATGGCTACAAAATTGTACCAAACTTTCTTTTTACAAGAAAGATTAATAAATAATTGGACACCGTGAACACAGGTTTATCAAATGATAGTTTATAACTAACATGATACATTCGGTCAGCTGACTTACCCAAAGCAGGGCTGATGTGGTTTAGCTTTTGTATGACTCTTACTGGCACACGAGGAGTGGCAGCACGCAGCAGTTAACAGCTGGAAGAAAAGCATCAGCACAGCGGGGGTTCAGATCATCCCCCAAAGTATGCCTTACAGCTGCATAGAAATCAAGTCACAGAAATCAAGTAGAACAGCAGGAGATGAAAGGTTATGGGGTATCATGGGTCACATCAGAAATTTTTGTAAGTTGGTGGCATGGTTGGAAACAGGGTCATAATTTGAAAAGTTCTTGTGACTGGTAGCCCCCAGGACCTTTCTGCTCCTAAATGGCTATGATCCATCAGTGTAACACCGCCATGGAAAAAAAGATGATTACAGTTTTAGAATACATCATGAGAGGAGACAATCTCTAGCATTTGATCTAAAAATAACTGTTTTAACTACTGATGATCAGGAATATATTTAAATAGAAAAAGTACAGAGAAGGGGATGATATTCAGAAAGGAGACCTTATTTTAAGCAGGCTAAAGGAACTGGTTTGCCTAGCCCACAAGATAAACCTTCAGAGACGAACCTTACTCTTTTTAAATACATCAAGGACTTGGGCGTAAGAGGGAAAATTAACCAAAAAAACTAAAACAAGTTATTTAACTTAGGAACACACACAGTGAACTAGGTACAAACACATACACAGTGGAAGTTACATTTGTGGCCCATAAGAGAAATGTGATTCTGTAACAGGCTTCCATTCGGACTTGCGTTCTGCAACAGACACTTGACTTGCTCATCTGTAACAAGAGGCAAATGAGACTTTGCCACTTAAGAGCTCCTGTTTTGATTTCTGCATAAAAAGGATTTTTCTTTATAGTACCTAAGTGCTTCTGGGAAATCCCAACAGTTAGACCAAGAAATCCCAAAAGCTAGACCAAGAAATTGTGACCTTTTCTGGACTCCGTAGCTGTCTTGGCAGTCCCACATCACCTATTGTTTGCTCTATGAGACACACTAGTTCTCTGTTAAAAGGCATTACTCTGCAGACAGAAAATACAGACATAACAGTAAAAACCAAATTATACCTTATAATTACACCTTGGTCATAGCTATAGGGCATTCTTACTATCTGAACCTATTATAGTTTGGAATCTTTCCTCTGAATCATTCTTCCTTCATTATCACTTTTCTGCAGCCTTCACTGGTCCTTTGATCAAAATCACCATGCTTCACTAACCTTCCCTTTAGCTCTATTGAAGAAGTTGTAGCAATGGATGGTATTATTCTGTTTTGTTCAAACACTAGTTTCTCTTTGAACACTAGTCATCAGCATTTTAAAGCCATCCCTAAAAAAATAAATGTGGCACACTAAAGCTGTTCTGTTACAAACACTATTTTATTGCTTTTAAGATACACTTCTGCTAAAGGCATTTGAGGACAAACTAGTATTCATAAAGATCTGAACTACACCAACAGAACCTGAAGCAACTATTTAGTTCATGGACTGATGTTGTCAGCCACATTAAATGCACTATGCTACAGCAAACGGGCTTGTTTCAGGCAAAAAAAGTAAACCAGAAAACCTCACTGAAGGAAAGCAACTCAATACTTACCACTTAACAGCATTATTGGCAAGGGTGAAGTAACCATTACAGGGTTACACCAGTGCTTGTCATACCATGTCTTTAACTGAAGCAGTCACAACAAAAGTAGATGTTTAAATTAGTGGCCGTGTTGACAGCATGTGTAGAGAGTCCTTTTCAGATCTGCCATATTCAAGTTGGTACAGGTATCCTGACAGCACTCCTCACAGCTGCTAGATTACCTTTAATCACACAGGCACCAATGTCAACACAACCCTGACTGCAGCTAAAACCGAGAGCTATCAATTCTTTCGAAACAGCTACAAATTTGCAGCAGTATCAGTTTTGATAAGCTACAGAATATTAATCTTCTGGTCAGACTTGTAGTTATTGCTGCTGTACTCATTTTCCAGGCTATCGCACCATCTGAGCCTGAAGCCTAATGAAACCTGCAGGGCAATGCGCATGTTCCTGCTCAGAGCCAACAGCAACACAGCACACCAGGGAGACCCAGTAACAGCAGCTCTTCAGAATAGCTGGGTGCGGAAGCAAAGCCAAGTAAGATGTTCTCAACTGATCAACCCAAAACACCAAAGATAAAAATTCTGCCGCATGGATTATGGTGACAGTCTACCCACTGTGAGGCTCATTGGTTAACAGGTCATTATTCTGCGAGTAGTCTGAAAAGCATTTGAGAATACCACACAGCTTAGTAAAGCTATTTAACATCTATCCAGCTAAAAAAAGTTAAGCCCAACTTCAGTTTTGAAATGCAATTTTGCCAATCCTCTGTTTTTATATATAAGAACAATTAGTGTTTAATTTAATGTCAATACAGTGCGATTTGAAAGGCTTCTCAGTATACACTAGTTGTCAAAATCACTTCAGGAGTTTCACAAAATACACCCCAAGACCTTCAGATTTAAGATTTTATTTAGACACATCCAGCATGGTACACAATTGCAGCTATCCTTTTTCCATTGAAAGATGCTGTGTAGAAGACTTCAACTCTGCAAGAAAAAGAAAAAAATGAGTTAACAAAGTGAAGAACTCTGTTACCTTTGAATCTAGAAAAGCTATAAAGATATGCTTTAACTACAATTTTGAAGGGCTTTGCTTCATCCACCACATGCTTTTGTAGCAGAAGCCCTGACTTACATGAAATAATACAGTTCTAAATGCTCAATTTCAATACAAGTCTCCCCATAACCCCATATTTTTCTCCTTAGCCTAGGGAACCAAAAACATCAGACTGGCAAAGGAACTTCACAGGTGACTTCAATTTGTTCCAATTATAAGATTCCAGTGAGGACTGTTATCTCCTTCCAGGAACTACTTGTATCAATCCAGCTCCTCAAAAAAATTCGATTAATTCTTTCTCAGATTATAGAATTAACAATACCAGGTATTTCCAAAGTCGAATCGGATCAAGACAAATTCAAGTGGCCTTTCAACTGGAAATTGCATGCTTGCACAGTCTGAACTGTCTGAGCCTTGCTTTGCCTGTTAAGGTTTATCTGCAAGCATCAATTAAAATCACTTCTGCTGTTAACGACCTTAATTTAAGTGCACTTTATTCTGTAAATGGTTAGGAACATTGCATGTACATAGTGTGATTGTTTTAACATGGCTGAAATAAAGTTCAAGAAATCTTGTTTTCCAACAGTTTTAACTGGCACATCAGAAAGCGTTTACAGTATCACAGTTTCTCATACTGTTTTGTTCACATCACACATGCCAGTTATTCCTATGTATTACGTGAAGTATAGCTTTACGTTTCCTCAAAGAAGGCAGACATGGTTTTGGCTATAGTTATTACCCAAATTAAGTCAGTAGCACTGCTCTGTCAGTTAGCCCAGACATAGACTAACAAGAAACTGCAGAGAGGTGTGGCCTTCGAGGAGTCAAAGTTCAGAAGTCAATGTGCATGCAGCAGCCCTGTGAAGCAAACTTAAACCTATTCATTAACTGAGTTTAGATTCATCTGCAGACCACAACTCTAAACACCCAGACTGCAAACGGCTGAAAACCGTATTAATGGTTTTAGATGAGGTTAGACTCTTTAAAGCTCAGTTTTGACCATAGATTCCACTATGCTATGATATGTAACCACGTCAGTTACCCAGTTAGCACAATTACAGTCCATCCTCTTCATTTCTTCAGAAGCTGGTGTCTGACTATAAAGAAAGGGGCAACAAATCCACTTCCAAAGAATCCACACATTAGTACAAGTAATCGCCATTTGTTGTCCACAGAAAATGGAAGGTTCTAGAAGAAAAAAAAATAATTTTAGTTTTACAATCAATACAGTAATTACTTCCCCGTTGACATGAAAATTGTGAGAAGCTCAGAGCACTAACAGGTGGAGTCAAAGTGACAAAACAAATATTCACTCTCAAAACAATTTCCCTTCCTCTCAAGGAAAGAAACACAGTAATTAGAATAATAGCGTGGATGTGACCTCCGGAGGTCATTTTGTCCACTCTTCCCATTTCCCCCCACATCAAGGCAGAACCAGTTTGCTGAAGGCCTTTTCCAGTCAAGTATAAACACCCCTGAAGATGCAGACCCCAAAGCATCGCTAGGCAACCTGTTCCAATATTTAATTACCTTCATTGTAAAGATTTTCCTCATGTTCATTAGGTACATAAAATTAGTTTTCAGATGTAGGACTTAGGAGAACACGTTACGCACAAGGTACATCAGAAAGCGTTTACAGTATCATTGTTGCCCCTCATACTGCAATGCTCATCATCTGTACCACTGAAGCAGAAGGCTGCAGGGAAGGGCAATGAAATCGTTCGCACCACAATTCGCTGTGCCGTGGCCTTAACAGCAGTACCACGAGACCCCAAAGCCCACCCAGCACCAGCTGGAGAACCTACAGCAGGGCAGTCATTACTCTGCTCCTCACACCGCCTCACCCAGTGAGGAGCTCCCCTTGAGCACGCCCGAGGCGGGACGGGCCCGCGCCTCACCCCGGCGCCCACGGCGAGCCAGGGCAGGCCCGCACTGCGGCTCCAACGACGCCCTTACGGCCCCTCTCTCCAGCAACCTCCCGATTTCCCCCCCCGGCCGCTCACCCAGCGGCTGCGGCGCGGCTCCCCCCCGGCCTAGGCCTGCCGCAGGCTGCCCGCCGGCGCCGCCAGCGCGGTGTCCTTCAGGGAGACGTTTCTCCCCTTCCCGCTCCTCCCCAACAGAGCCACCACCCTCCCCCGCTCGGCAAACTGTCACCCCCCCTCCCCCTCCACCCCGAGGCCGACCCCCGCCCTGCCACCCCCTCCCCACGACCGGCCGCAGGCCCCTTCCCGCGACCTTCAGGCCACGCCGCAGCGGGCCGGGGGGACACACACGACGACACCTCCTTCCCGCCTTACCTTTCCAGGACCGTCCTCATAGTGGCTCCTGCGGAGGGCGGAGGTGGTAAACCTGCGGACACCGGCAGCCAGCATGGTACCGACCGGGCAGCCCAGCGACCCTCTTCCCCTGCACGACCTTCCCGCAGCACCGCCGGCGCCTTCTGGGAGCGGGAGGCGGGGACGGAAAGGGGAGAGGAAAAATGGCCGCTGGCCCCGGGGCATGATGGGAGTTGTAGTGCCGCGCCGCCTCGATCGATCACGTGGCCGCGAGCGGCGGCCTGTGATTGGGCGCGCTCTGCGCCTCAGAGGCGGAAGCGCCTCGCCGGTCTCCACCCTTCCCGGCGCCGCCATTTTGTCGGCTGCCCGCGGGAGGGCGGTGGGCGGAGTCCGTGCATCAGGTGCGACGGGGGAAATGGCAACGCGCTCTGTCAGCGGCGGTAGGAAGGCTCAGGCGTGACGAAAGGAAGCGAAAGCAATTAGGACAGTTGGAGTGAGAAACGCTTCTGTGTTACCTCAGGCAAAGCTTGCCAACAGCACAGGCCGGCTTGTCAAGTAGAGCCTTCGCTTCTTGGCAGGCTGGCAGAGCCGTGGAGGTGTGAGTCGACATCCGTGCTTAATCTCTACAGTGCTACAGAAATAGAGGTCACTGGGCGTCGATTTAGCTGACGGCCATAGTTTAAAAAACTTAAAAAGAGCCCAATGAATGTGGGCGAGACACATGGTGAAGATTCGTGTGGTGTCGCAAACTTTAACGAGTAATTCTGGCCTAGTTTCATTACGAAGTTACACTTCAAAGAAACTTCCACAGTGTGGTGGATCCCCACCCCTCGCACCCCCTTCCCCATGCCTCTCGTCATGTTTGGAACAAGAATAATAAAAAAATCCCACAAAGTTATTTCCAGGATTATGGTATCTAGCTGTTTTCTTACATGCAGTATTTTAAAGACAAACTCTGTTAGTTTGGTTTTTTTTATTTTTCAGTAAAATAAGATTGACGCTGCCATCTCTTGCAAGGAAATAAATTTTTTTTGTAGCCTTTCTACATAATTACATAGTATCTACGGGAGGATAGAAAAAACAGAATTTTTATGCCCACCAACATAACATGTTAGTAAGGGAGGTTGAAATAACTGAGTTTGAGAAGTTGTAGATAATTAGTTGTTATTCAGAAGATCTATTTTGGAAAACGGAGTCATGAGTAACAGGAATTATTACAGATAGTTTTGAGAAGCAAAGTCTTCAAGCAGAAGACACAGAAAAGCAACATGAAACAACAGTTTTTTGAATATTTAAGGTGTATGAAATGAAAGCATTCACATAAAGTGGAATTAAGTGCAAAGATTTATTTAATAGGAATTATTTCTTTTATAAATTACAAAACCATATAAATTAATTTGCACGAGGTGCACTTACAAACACTTCGAAAACAGTTACAGGAGTAAGCAGAAGATTTGGACTGGATTGCTTTCTTACACCTGAGTTTTAATGTGACTAAATGAAACTGCCAGGAAAATGCTCTAATAACTTTTTATACTACTGACCTCAGCACTTCCTGAAGCTGGAGGGAAATCTGAATTAGTTAGATTCAATTTTCTGGGGCATTCTCTGAGTTTCTTGCAATACTGTAATCCCTGAATTGTTCTAGGTTCAGAATATATTTTAACTCTATAATTCGAACTGAATGCTTTGTAAGAACAGGAATTATCACCAACTTCTTTTTGCACCAAAATGTTTTCCTCTAGTGTTTTGTTGACTGTACAGGAACTCTGTGGAAAGCCATTTGGAAACTGGAATTTTAAATCAGATAATTCTCATGCACATGTATACTCGTGTCTTCATCAGAACTCAAAAGGTTTGTTATGCTGGCCTTCTCATTACAGAAGCAAAATCAACACACCCCTGCTATATTTATTTGGATACCTGCTTGTCCTAGCATTGTTGTGATATCTGCTAAAAAGTCCTCTACAGCTTACAGTGTCAGAAACCTGTATGTCCACTTGGAAACTATTGGAATAAATAAGTGTTGTATTTGTCACACAAGGCAATTGTAAGTGTGAGCTCAGCTTAATCATTAGTAATTCAGCTGTTCATCATAGATTTCTCTTAGAGGTTGCATGTGAGTGTCATTTGGTCCTGGTTATTTCTCAGTGCTTATTTTAACCATAGATACGCCATAGCCTGTTCATATAGATCCTGTCCTGCCCTCCTCACAAAAAAAGACTGTGACATGCAACTAGCTTTCTTCCACAGTAAACATCAGTGCAAAGAATGCATTTAAGCATGTCTGCAAATGGGATTGTTGTTTTTGAGTGTTTCTTTATTCTTTGCCCATTAATAGGTAATGTAGAACTCTAGGATACCTTTTTGCCTGTTTGTAGATTTAGTTGCAATTCCTTTAGCTAGTTGTTTTTCAGATTTTTTTTTCCTCTGTCTAGTTACATTTTTAATTTTATGTGTCAGAGTTTACAATTCTTTTTCTTTCTTCATTTGCTAATTCTTAAGTCTATTGGAGGGTGCTTTCCTGTTTCTGCTAAATTCCCTTGCTGTTTAGGCAGCCAGGCCTTGTTTCCCCCCGCCTTTTTCAAGACTTTCCTAGGTGGAATAGCACAATGGTGCTCTACTTCCTGTATGGTAGTGTGCTTTACCATCTATTTAACAAGTGTTCTCATTTAATGTAGCTCTTCTCTTCCTGTAGTGGATTTTACGGTGTTTGTTGCTGCTGAAGAGATGCTGGATATAGGTATAAAGATCCGTGTGGCACTTCAGTGGTGAGATTTTGTACCAGATGAAGATCTTTTGTGTTATTCGGGACCAAGTAGACCACTCACTTTCTTCTTATGGTCTCCTAGCCAGCTGACAGAAATAGAGATCTGTATATAGATATGACAGAGAGTGGTAGATCTTCAGAAGAAGGAGTCACCTGTTTTACAGCTGGTGAAGAAATGTGTATGAACCCTCGTATCTATTCTCTAATTCTCTATTCTATCTCTAATTAGGAAGTGAAGTATGCCTGTCCAGGTGTTTGAGAAAACCATGCAGGAAAAGTTTAGAGAAACAGGCTCAGTTGCCATCAGCTGGAATTTTGGCAAAGAAATGAAAAGTAATATCTTCCAAATTATTAGAAATATAATGTACAGTAATTATAATGAGGATAACCAGGTAGCACGGCAGATTATAGGAGATGGTAGATGCTCCACTGGGTACCTTTGTAAAAAGACTGTCTAACTCGCACACAAATTCTGGGACTTAAAAAAAGAATTACTGGGTGAAATTCCCATGGCCTGTTTTATGGGGAGGGCCAGAGCAGATGATTACAATGGTATCTTCTGCCTTTTAAATCTGCGAATCTTTGAATCTAGGCTTTTAATTCACATACAGCTTTTTATATGTACAATTCTTTCTTCCTTTAAAAAACCTTCCTTTAAAAAATTGCTTAGATTTGCCACGTTGTCTTCTTCATCTTCAATAATATGTTACATTTTGCTGCTTGTGGATATGACTTGGTGATGAATTTTTTTCAGAGACTGCTTTCTTACTGCTAGTCACTTTTCCCCACAAAGAACATTCCTCTTCTTGAACTGTAAGGCAAAAATATAAATAAGAAAAAACCCAGGTAACTAAGGAAAATAATGCTTCATATCTGTCTTTTGTGATCTTGATGAAAGAAAGAAACATAGAAAGTTTAGTGGACATTTTAGCAAAATACACAGGGCCATCCAGGGCTACGCATTTTCAAGCTGATCGTGCCAATCACTGAGATATAGTGGTAGAACCAAGATACAAGTCATACTGACTTTTTCAATTCTGTTTTATGAGTGAAGGAAACAGCTGTTTTTAAATACTGAAATTATACGTTGCTGAGTTTAGATCTATGTACTTCATGAAAACTTTTTGATGGCGTTAAGCTCCATAAATTTTTTGGTAGTGTCACGGACAGGGGTCTTGGGATACAAAACAACTATCATATATAACAAGAAAATACTGTTTTTCAGCAGAAATTATCCTGTATATTTGTTGGCAAGATAAATTATTTTGTGGAGCAGTTAAAATTAGGAGTTAGCCTCCCTCCAGTTGTAAGGTCAGATATTAACTACAAGATTAAGTAGTTGTTAAATGTTAATTAATGAAGGGGAAAGGCTGAACAGAAACTGTAAGAAGCATTATATAATGGATATTAGTTACATATTTTTAGCAAAACTATGGGTTAACAGAAATATCTCTAATAGAATTAATTTCTCAGTGTCTTACTCTAATTTCACAGTTGTGGAAGTATGTCTTTTGTAACAATAATTTAGCTTGCCTTATATATGACAGGTCTTTTTTTTTCATCAAAGCAAGTATTTAAAATGTAAAAATATGTTACAGATATAAAATAAACAGAGACCAGTATTAACATGGGGATCATCTACTGAAAAAAGAAGTGTTAGTATGTGAAACATCTGTATTTAACACAGTGAATGGCTGAAAACCTTGAAATGAAAGACTACAGAGAATGTTAGTTTAAAAGAATTCTTACTTTAAGAAGGTATTACTTTCTTTGCTTCCAAAGAGCCCACATAAGTTGCTGGAAAGTGAAATAGAGTAGTTAGAGGAATTGTCCTGTGGAAACAGTTACAGCGCTGTTGTAGACATTAATAGTATAAGGATGCATGTGGGAGAAGGTTGTTAGAAGTGGTATCTTTTATTATTTTGTTATGGATATAGTTATTAGAACCAGCCAAGCTTCCAAATGTGCAAGCCTTTCTTCAAGTGTGAAACTGATGGAGTTCTTTCAAAGGTAAATGCGGACTGCAAATAATTTTTGTAAGGCATAGTTCAAAGCACGCTTCCTTTATTTTCCCCCCCACGTGCTTTTTTGAGTGAATCAGTTCACAGATCCAGTTCACTGTGTAGTTACACAAAAACTTATGGTGGCCCACAGAAGGGTGTGGAGCAGCTGTAGCAGTAAAAAGATGGAAATGGAGGCATAGAATTAGTGCATTTCTTGGGAGCGACATCAGTTTATATTGGCAAAAAGAGCTTATCCAGCTACAGCTTTAGTGCTGAATACATATATATTATTTGGAATTAGGGCATGAGAAAATTATTACATGAGACAAATCAAATTCTTTCCTAAGTTCCAGACTTCTAATGTCTAGTGCATTCATGAATTTTAGTTCCTAAGATCATCCTTGATGATATTCAAGGTAAGATGTTACTGTGGTAAGTGTGTCGCGAAGGGAGTAACGCACTTCACTCTTAAGGTAGAAGCACCGATGTATTTATTGATATAAACCAACGAATTAACAAGGTTTGATAGTAAATGGGACAGTTGTCTAACAAGATTCGCTGGCAAGGTATTTACTGCATAGAGGACAGGGTCAGATAAAACTCTCAGGGAGACCCTCCCATTGACTCAAGGTTCAGAGAGGACCCGGTTTGCTTTCTAAACTCCTTCTCAGAGGGGAGTCTAGGTGTGGCTGGATCCAATCCTAGTCCCAGACTTGGTCAACGGTTTATGTCTAAAGGATTATATGTGTACAATCAATGTAAGAATCTTAGTGAAGCTTCAAAGTTTAGCATGCTATTAGCCACTTACCGAGGACATGTTGTGGCAAGCAATCTGTGAACCTTGAGGAGCAACCTTGAGAGGTGTACCTACTCAAGAGGAGATCCTGGCATGCAGCCCACTGCCATGCGGGAGAGCTCAAATGGCTCTTGGGCTACGTACTATTTGTGGGGGTAGGATGATTGACTTTTAGTCATATTTGCATATAGAGTGTGGATGTTAATTTTGTCCAAATTTGGCTTGAGTCAGACATTGACCAGCACTGTGGTTAGGTGAGCACGTTGCCGTAAATTAACCCTTGGCTATTGTGTTGTTATATGTCTCTTCTGAGTACACTTTGACCAGACGCATCCATCATGACCGCCACTGGTGGTTATCGCTTGAGCAGTGTTACAGGAGAAGGTCAGGTCAGGGTGGGTGTTATAATATTTTGCATTTTTATGAGCAGATTTCAGTTTATTGTGATATGCTATAAGCAAGAGGATAAAATCGTTGGAGATTTATTTTTGTACTCTAATATCTTTATGTTCAAAGGTCTGCCTGACACTCCACTGTGAGCTTTCTTTTTTGTCTTTTTGTCAACCACTGCTCCACAAACACAACTTACCTTTTCTTTAAAACTGTGTAATTAATATTATTAAAATTTTATAGTTAACATGTTAACATATTCACATATTAACAATTAACATATGCTGTTAGACTTACTGTTCTCAACCTGAATTGAAATAATATGATTTTTGTCTCTGTTTGAAACCTGAAAGAGGTGTGTCCAAATTTGGCCTGTTGGGTCTGGTTGTATCATTTGGTTTACTATTAGGATTGTAGGGACAAATAACACAGTACCTATATAATTTATATGTTTAAATCATCATGACTACAAAGTGCTGTAGGAACTTCTTTGCAGCCTTCCTGCTTATTAGGCAGGGTAGTCGCTTGTAAGCACTGTAGTGTCAATTTGTTGTGAAAAACACAGGTAATAAGAAAAGTTGGGCATGTATTTATATTTTGAATGTTACTCATGGAAGCAGGTTGAGCATAGCTGTAGCTGGATGTGCATAGTGACAAAATTACAGTTTTGGAAATGTACCTAGATAAATTTATTTTCACCTTATGAGGAATATTTCAAACATTCCTCCTTCATATAAATGATTCCTTATGGATGTGAAGTCTCATCTGTATGTACAAAAACATGTTTCACAAGCTGAAATGAGTGTGTGACAATAATATTTACCCTGCCAGACTTTTTTTTCATTAATCTCAAAGCACTTTGCAGCACTAATTAAATCTCACAAAAGTTCATATAAAATAGGTAATGGAAAGTTTATTATATGGAATCTATTTTAGAGGCTTCACAAGAATACAGAACTTGCATAGTGAGTAAGAGCTACTTTGCATTATTTATTTTGTCTTGACGTCTTTCTCTAAAACGGAGTATGTAAAGCTCCTTATTTATTATCGTAGACGCCAAGACACATTTGGTTTATAATTACAGTGAGCAGCATTATAATTACTTGCATTTTGAACTATCTCGTTGTAACAGTCATTGCTTGGTTGCTAAAACTTGTGTTTGAAGGAGTGTTTTTGTGTATAGGAATATCTATGATCCCTGGAATTGTCACATTTACCCTAAACTTACTTGCATGTGCAGTACTCAATTTACATAGGTTGTAAAAGCCAAAAATGCCCTTAATTTTTCTGCCCTATTTGTGCTTTTTGTGCTTATTTTTTATATAGGTTAACAAAGGATTTTTTAGTAAAATTCCTTTTTTTTTTATCAGAGGGATTCAAAGACTTCATATTGGTTTCTCCAGCATCAGGGCAGCATGTGGTTGAAAATATGCAAGGGGGCAAAAAAGACACCTCAAAGTACAGTCATTCTAATATACCTGTGTTGTATATGAACTGCATACTTGTCAGACTGTTTTTTGGCAGTGTCCTGCTTTACAATTCTGTAGTTATGCACAGGCATGTTTAATATATTTGTATTTCTGAAATATCTTTTTAAATTAGTTTAGATAAATTGAGCCATTATGATCAGCTTTCTCACTGTAGAAGGAAGTCCTTTGTCTAAATGTATTGTGCGAATGGTAGGTTAGTCCTCTTACTGTTTTATTTTTTTAACATTTGTAAAATTTTCCCATTAATATTTAGTTTCTAGCTGTGTAAGTTCAGACAATACACATTGACTGTCACCCTGACTGATCATCTATCTTTGTTTAAAAAAAAATAATTCTGAGAATGTGTTTTTTTCCCTTAATCTTGGAGAGAAATGCTATGGTGTAGAGCTCATTTTTAAGATCAATATTATCAACAGAGATTTAGTTGCTTCCAAAACCATGATGGATATTGTGAACATATTCTAGAGAAATATATTCTTTACAGTATCTAACTGAAAATCCTTTTAAAGTGGGTAAATGCTATTGAGTTTTGAATGAGGTGTTTAACCTATCTAGGATTTTTTTTTTCTATGGATAGTTAAAAGACCAAATTACACTCAAACTACCAAATCAAGTGTTGATGTACAATGAATTGGAAAGGGCTTTTTTGTGTACACAAGCTGTCCTACTTTATACGTGGTAAGTGGTATCTCATACATAGCATGAATGCAACTATTACTGACAGAAAGAGGTGCCTTACATCAATACAGGCATTCCTGTAGAGCGTACTGAATTATGTCAACAGTCTGTTTCACTTCCCATCTTGAATGCTTGAGTGCGGGTTACAGCTTGTTCCAGTATATGTATTTTAATTTAAAAAAACCCCACGCTTTTAGGCAAACTAGTGATACCCATTTTGATACTATGTCTAAGATAAGCATTGGCAAATCTGTATAAGAGATAATAAAGAAAAATAGATTAAACTCCAAACACTTAGAGATCCTAGATTAAAAGCAGCTACTTTAGTACGTGGTGGTGAAGTATGATACCAGGAGGGAGCTGGTCTTAAGGCAAACCTCCAAAATTTTACTCAGCTTCTTGGGTTTTTCACATTGCACAGGGGTGTTTTTTTGTCTTGGCTTGCAACCTAAGTGAGGCCAATGTTATTATGCTCTCTATGTGTGTTTGTATGCCTCCTTTGATAAGTTTTGAACTCTGGCCACTTCCAAATACATTTGAGAAAGGGCACTAAGATACTAAGTTTCTATGTTTTCCATGAAGAGAGGTGACCGTGCATAGGAAAGAAAAATTCAGAAGCATTTGCCTAGTGTGGTAAGTGCTTTCTATTTTTTTTTTTCCCCTTTTTCAGTCACGGTAGCCATGTGGTCTGGGTGATTACCTGGGGAGTTTGTTGGGCAAATGAACATGAGCCTTTCAGGGGGGTGTGAGGGAAATGCCATTGGACTTGGCAGGGTGATCCCGTTGAGCCTGACAAGGGGCATGGGTCTTACCTGAGGCATAACGGGGTACAAAAGTGGTAGCTGAAGCAAGTGGAGTAGTTTGCAGTGGAGTGTGTGTTGACAGACATATGAAGAGTATCGTGTTAGTGTGGACTGTTTGTTGTAAGGGCTTTGTGTTTTTTGGTTTTGTTTTGGGTTTTTTCCTCTCTCCTTTGTTTCTTCTTTTTCTGATTTTAGTCAGCCTAATAAAGATAAAGTAGGAAAGAAGGAGAGGCTAGACTGTTGTGAGCTTGGAAAATGTGTGTGGTTTTCTTGTTACTAATAATCTTGCTGGCTGCTGAGTTTATTCCACAGTGTTGGATGTGAATAGTCACCTGCCAATGCAGAATACATTTGTTCACCTGACATGAAAGTAACGGGATTTGAAACAATGTGAAGAAATCGAGAAATTAATGGGTGAAGTTGGAAAAGATGTTGTAGTATCCACTTGCATTGTGAAAACAGTTATACTGTGAGGAGGATGTAAGCTGTATGGAAGGAGCATGGCCTGCTGAGAAGAAATGATCTAATCCATTAGACGTTACACATCGTCCTGCCAATGTCACTATGCTCATGCACTGGGAGTGGTTCTGCATCAGGACTGCTTAAGGATAGAGGAAGCAGGTGGTCAGAGGTGGAAACTCTGTTAGGCAGGTAGCTGAGACTTTTGGGACTGCCTGGAAAGTTGGCTGCTACAAAGGTAGCAGACTTAATGAGAAGTCTGAGTTGCTTAGGTATGGAGGAGGAACTTGGCAGTCATGCACCCCCTTGGTGCTAGTGACACAGGGAAGAAGGTGAGCGCCTGGGAGACTAATCTCGGCTGCTAGGCAGGAGTCTGACTGACCAGAATCTTCATGACAGTGTTGTGCTCATGCTGTGTCTGGGTGCGGAGAGGCAGATAGGGATCTGGGGTTGTAATGTATAGATGAGACAGTAGCATAGAGAGGAGGCATTAAGGCTGTTGGTTGTTATACAGGTGCTGCAGTGTAGACATAACCTAGAGGTGGGATATCTTGAGGGT
Organism: Pluvialis apricaria; assembly: GCA_017639485.1. NCBI lineage: Eukaryota > Metazoa > Chordata > Aves > Charadriiformes > Charadriidae > Pluvialis > Pluvialis apricaria. The sequence goes on along the minus strand of CM030044.1, from coordinate 82,214,401 downwards.
GACATGCCAACTGAAATGCTATTTGCTTAAAGCTCAGTTCACCTCTAAATCGAGACCAATATTGCTGCATAATGTTTCAGGGAACAAGGGAAAAGAGAGCTGTAATTAATGTGAATGGAAAGTCTGGAAACCTCAGTTGCTCACTGGTGCATTGTCACTTGCTACTGTTCAGTCAGTATTTCTGTGAGATGGCTGCATTTCAAAAGAAATACCAAAGTTAAAGGGAAATGAAAGTGGAAGGAGGAAGATTATTTTTTTTATAATTTTTATGAAAAAAATTAACCATTGAAGGTCAACTTGCATTTCTCTATACCTTATTGGACCAATGCAGTTACACCTCTAGTTACTATTTTTTAAGTACATTCACGGTACACTTTCTGGACTGACATTTCAGAAATTTGTAGTTAGTCATAAGCAATAGCTCTCTGTATTATTAACTTTCTCTAATAGCAGTAGATTGTTCAGCTGTTAAGCAAGTATTGCTCTCATTTTTCTTGTTTATATGTTGTCAGACTATAAATTCACTTGTGACACTCCATGCACAACAGCTTTTAACTGTATCTCTTACAACGAGGATTCCTGCCAGTGGAATTACTTCTGACTTGCCTTGATTAAAGAACAGTAGCTGCTGTCTCTGAAACTGATTCTGAGATACCTTAAGCAGACATGCCAATGTTGACAGGAGGTGAAATTATGTAATTTTAATTCTAACATCACCAAAGATGTAAAAATAATTTAGTATCTTAGTTCTCAGAGCTCAAAGCTGGAGCTTCCACCAGAGCCTATTTCTACTAACAGATGTTCTCTTGATCTGCAACATTACTTTGAGGAAGGTGGTTAGTCTACCTACTGGCAGTCTCAAGGAGGGGTAGTGAACTTGCCTGCTCTGGCTATGGGCAAGTGAAACTCTTCTGGCAGCTTGTTGAAATATGTTTTGATTCTGCAGTGGCAATGATGCTGGTCGGGCTCTGTGCTTATGGTTACCCTCCGTACTGAGGGACCTTAAGAGGACAAAGCTCTGTTACTTGGTGATGGCCTTATATTTAAATATTTACATATATAGCAATATACAAAATATACATATTTGTGTACAAATATATATATAGCTTAAAGAGAAGCAGTCTTTACAGTTGTACTGCACCCCTTAACATGAGGGAAGTCCCAAGAGTCTCCTTTTTGTTTTCAAGGGGTAGTATTTCTTCCTCCTGTAAACGTATCACCTTAGACGATGCACATTTCTTGTCATATTTTGATTCATTAATAACATCCCTGTTCAGTCAAGCTATTTTATTTAGTACTGAGCCTTTCAGTCCCTCCACTGACCTGTTCACTGATCTCTCCTCTAAACTTAATTTTTCAAGAATGTTTTTGTACTATGCTGGTTAAATTGAATGTGTCATCTACCAATGATCATTATCATGAAATATTAACTGTTCAAAATGTTGAAAGATGCTGGTGGCCTGTAGTTTATATTCATTGTGCATTAACATTATCACCTTTGTGAGGTCAACATCTGCCAAAGCACAGATATTTTTTGTTTAAGATCTGGCTGTGTTTGGTCAGCAGTTAGGCATGCTGAAGGGACAATGAGTTTAGTCTTGGACTTGCTTATGAATTTGCTATGTAATTTAGGCAATACTGACTCATTTACTTTAAATATGAACTTAAAATGAAGTGACAGTGACAATGATTCACATCATCTTTATTACAAGCACTAACAAGATCATTGTGCTAGAAAGTCGAGTCACACTTATCAGTCAAATGATTAAGATGGGTAGGAGGAAGTATTTCAGTGGTACACTTTTCTTAGTGATATAAACAGAAGATGCTGCACTAAATTTATTTAGTAGAATGGCTAGGCTGGATAGGGCTTTGAGCAACCTGGACTTGTGGAAGGTGTCCCTGCCCATGGCAGGGGGATTGGAACTAGGTGATCTTCAAGGTCCTTTCCAACTCTAACCATTTTATGATTCTGTGATTATATGAATGACATTTTCAAAATATTTTCAATTATTGCCTAACCATAGGTTCCTAAGTTTCCTCAACAAAGTATGTATAAAGATGCAAACTGCAAATGCAGCCCAAGAGCTAAATAACTGATTTTTTTTTTTCCTAATGGGAATCTCAAGCTAGTCATTTGCCACACCTTTTGCAAGTGAATCTGTTTCTGTGATGTATTCAAACATTTCCCTGGAAGGTAAGCTAGATTTTGATACTGTGCAGATTCCTACTCTGGAATGTACCGTGCCTGTTCTCCTCCTTCCCCTAAAACAAGATGTCTTTTTACCAGAAGACAATGTTTGCTTTGTTCACTCTAAGGCACAGTGAGAGAATTGCATGCTGTATTAGATTTATGTGGCAAGATTTTGGTAGTGTGGGACTGCAGGACAAGGTCCTGAAATAGCCAACTTGTGTTACAAAAATGTAAATTTGCCCTCCTTACCTCTTGAACTTGACTCTCTGTGCACTCCATTTGGCTCCTCTCAAGTTGCCTGCCAGAGGGCCCAGGAATGTTCTCCAGAAGTGAAAAGATTATTTGCACTCCTGAGACTGTGGGTTTAGTAACAATGCTAAATCTGGGAAAGATGGGGTAGCTTGCAATGAGACAGGGTTTAAGTCCAGCCCGAAAATACAGTGACAACACAAAGTATGTGTTGGTTTCCTTTGATGAATCTGGCCTGGCTGTGGGCTAGGAGCATGGTTGTGGTTCTAGCCAGCAAGTCTCTCTCCCTCTTACCTTCCCTAAATTGGAAACCAGTCCCACCTAAGCCTGTGAACCAGCACACACACAAAGTATGAATTTGGGTGCAAGTAGAAACTGAAGCCTGAGCTTTCATGACCGTATAGAAATACTATTATCAGAATATCAGGCACTAAGGATGCATCCAATACCTTGTATGAAGTCTGTGTAGAACCTGGAACTCCGAAATCCTCATTCAGAGCTTTACTTGAACAATTTTAAAAATCTTTTTTATCAGCCAAATATTTGTTCCTGAGATTAAAAAAATCCTCTTAAATGTCTGAAGAAATACACTCTGGAATTCATCTTGGGTGGACTTACTGTCATTTTTAATCCTCTGTGGCTCCAAACTTTATCAAATGCTTGATGTATTTATCAAATACCATGAACAATTTTCGTTGATCAAAAGCTATCTTTTTTTTTCATGTCTCATGTTTGTCCTATTCTGTGTCTTGTAGAGATGTGTGTAAAGCTTCTCTGAAGAATTTGATAGGTTCAGCAGCTTGTCACTGGGACCCAGATCTTTTCTTTAAAATAGTTCATTTTGTAAATGGCAATTCAATACATTTCATATAAGGGAATCATTACCAACTAGACATGGGGATAGCATCAGATTTTTTTTTTTTCTACTGCACATACTCAATTGCTTCATGGAATTTCATTTCACAGTTGGAAACTTGACTCCTGACTAGAGTTGTATGATACTGCGAATTTTTGCTTTGACTATCCAAGTGTAAAAATGGCTAACTTGCAAGAATGCAGCATATTTAATCCAGCTCAAGGGTGTCATGTTACTGTAGAGCAAGTGATCCTTGTCTATGAAAATAACCAGACTGGAAATCTGAAACAGAAAAAACTAATTTTCCTACAGGTACTCAGGTTGAATCAAAGATTATTTATTGCCTGCCTTGATCAGAATGTAAGATTCTGAATGTTTCATTCTGATTTAAAATTACACAAAACCGAGCAGATTGATGGTCCATTATACTCACCTGTTTCCTGCTATTCTGGTAGCACATAGCACAGTTAAATCTAGCTAAATGAGTGGAGAGCAGGGCCTAGACAGCTGGGGTATGATTTTTTGCAGTGGATGTTTCACTAGCTTTTGCTTTGGTAGGGCAAGCACGTGGCTGAGTAGCTATTTCTGAATCTTGCGTGAATACTGCTGTTAAGCTTTGCAGATAAGGACGCATGGCTGGAAATGTGCTTGCAGCTGCAGTGCTGTGGGTGAGAATTCAAGGCCAGGTACGTCTCCTTGTAAGAATATGGGGCAGAGATATAGTTTCTATAAGAAGCTCAGTTTTCCTACAGTTTTTTACTTATGTGCATAATGTCATACATCAACTTAACGTCTTATAAAAAACATTTTATCACCAATAGCACTTTTTCCTAGATTATATCCAAAGTGTGAAATTTGCACATGTAGAATGAGAATGTAGAAAATTCTTGTCTCTTGAGATTGAGGGTGTGTGCCACAACTTCATCCCAGTTCTTGCCTCTGCTCTGTATTTCTGGGATTTCTTTCCTGTGAAAACTACTTGCAAGTCATATGACCAGAGTCTTGCATTTATTCTTTTTCCCCAAATCTGACGTCTCTTTCTAGTCCAGTCTTGGCAGACCCCTTGAGGCCATTTCATCTTTTGTTGTTTTCCAGGAGTGCCTTAAACTGCAGTACTCAGTTTCCTGTCTTGAGTAATTGATCCATGGGCAGTGATTTTGGGGAGAAAGCAGGAAGGAAGCAGAGGGTCAGGGCTGGAGGCATATACGTCAAGGAAGGATATTTTGAAAAAGATAGATGAGAAAGGGACTAGTGAAGGAAATTATAGGGGATTGGATGGTGCATATCCACGAGGTCAACAGCATCAGCTTTTGTTCTGTGCTACCATTCAAGCCTGGATTCAGCAAGGCTCTTCGGTGTGCAAATGCGTGGTACTGCATGGTACTCAAATATATGCTGATATGCTTCCCAAACTGGGATTGGCTTTACAGGTGAGCCCATGTTTGCATCTGACACATCTGATTTGGTGTCTGAATAAATGCAGGATAGTAATACATCGTTCTGTCTTCGTAGTCTCCAAAGGGCATGTGAATATTTTAAGGAAATATCTATTAAGTCTCCTGGAATTAGAAGTGACAATATAATAAACACTTTCAGTTTTTATTTACCATGATTTGTATGGTGTTTATTCTTTTGCCTCCTACTGAGACTGGTATATTTGTTGAGAGCATAAATATTTTTTCACATCTGTCACTCTCTTCTTTTAGTAAAGCGTTTAAACAGTAAGTCGATATCCTGGATATTGTGCAGAGGCATACTTGTGTTGGTGATACATGTGATGATGATAATGTATACTTACGATAATTTGTAAGTCTGAAAGTTTTTTGACAGAATATTTTTGTAGAAGTCTTTTTCCTCTTGAAATCTTGGTCTGCTAACTGTTGTTAACAATCCTACTGTTCTCGCAATTCTACCTTCCTCATTTTTCATGGCTTTCATTTATGGACTTTCTCATAGCATTTTCTGACAATTTAGCATTTTGTTTTCAGAAGCTTGAGCCAAGATTACACAACTCTTCTGTCAGAACTAGGCCTGGATGCAAACCAGCTGATCACTGAAGAAGATAATACAGCACTTGACTTCAAAGGAAATTTTAAGTCCCTTGCTCAGGAGTCCCACACCAGCGTCAGCCTTAGGTGACTTTTCTTAAGAGGCATCTTCATTCCAGATTGAGCACAAATATGGGGCAGTTTTCAGTTTATGCTTGAGTTTATGGCAAGAAAAGAATGGTGGGTTCATAAGACAAAGTCCGGATCTGAATTTAATCTGTCATTTAGATTTGAAGGGGTGAGCAGTGGCTGCTGTCTATATGGATTTATACTCTTTGATCAACAAGACAAATGAGCTTATTGTTTTTCTCAGTCTTGTACCTGTAGCTGTATGATCTTTGCAGTGAGTCTTGTCAAGTCTCAGACTGAGTGCCACAAAGACTATTTAGGACTTGGCCACAAGACTGCTACAGAAAACACAGGTGCAGAGAGTATTCTGCTGATGTTTAGTGCCTTTCTGTGCCATTCCTACTGTGTATTGTTCCTTCCCTTAGTAAAAGCAGTCCTCAGCAATGTATTTTAATGATTATTTTTTTCAGATAAATTGTAAATAAAAAATAAGAAAAAAAAATAACCCCATGACGGTTTTTCTAAGCAATATGTCATGGTTTCTGGCCAGATTTCTGTTTGCCTACAGACATTTTATAACCTTCTTAATTTAACTAAGGAGACTTAAATTATAGTCTGTCAAAAATTAATGAATTGGTCTTGTTTCTGGTCACCAGATCTCATTCTGGAGGAGCAGGAAAAGACCATCCTTTTTCTGTGTGCATGTAAATGAACAGAGAACCTATATGTGCTATTTGGTATAGTTCAAGGGCTCTATCAACATTCTTTTGATGATCATGGCACTCTAATAGCAAAGTTATGTCCTAGTTATTTAGTGTATGCATCGTACCATCAGGACACCCAAAGGTGCAGGTACTTTATGAGGAAGGCCATGCATCATAATGGTTGACATGGGACTGTAGTTACCATGAGTCCTGCTTTGTAGGACTTGGGTTGTCACTATAGTGGTGATGACTAAAGAACAAAGTTAGAAATTTATCAAGAAGTTTTGTCTGGGACAGGGTTGAGACATCACAGTAGGTACCTAACCTTGAATAGGATGTGAAACAAAACAATGTGTCTTTTGTATTCTTTTGCAGTTGCTGACTTAGACATGGGATAGCAAAAAAGATAACTTCTGGACTAAAGTCCAGCCAAGAGTGTATCCCAAACTAACTTTGGGTAATTAGAGTGCTAAAATACACACCCCTTTGTGAATAATAAGCATGCTAATGAAGTAACCTCCCTAAATGTGTGAAACATGAGCTTAGACACATATGTATAGTTAGGAGTGGTGAATGGATCATTATTAACCAATCAGCTGTATTTTATCATTATAAATATTGGGCAGTTGGAAATGTGTGGTGTGCTGGCTATTGTTAAATGCCAGGTACCCATTTCTGCAGAATTGAAATAAAAAGAAGTATCTCTATTCAGTGTGTTGATTGCCTGTCGCACACTGGGTGAAGAACCCTCATTGAGGGACAGCAGTGGCACACAAAATGAATGAAGCAATACGTAACAAATAGCTTTTATTCTTAACACAGAATATTTAGTTTTTATAGTCTTGTTGTCTCAGAACTTTGTGCTACAGTAAAACGTGATGAGTACTGGGAAGTGTAGAGTCTTTATGCAATGCTGTATAGAGAAACTTAAAAATACCACAAACTTTCCAAATAACAATTCTGCATTGATTTCAGTAGGACCAGGATTGTTGTGAAATTTGACTTGGCTGTAACTGCAGTTTTAAGTTTATTATTGCTGCTTCTGTGGGTTTGCTCCAGTTTGCTTGTTTTTTTTGCATAGGTCAGTAATCTGTGTCCCCGCTATGTAGTGCATTCTTCTCTTACCCTGTAGCAAAATGAATGGTTTGGTTTCCTGCTTCCCTGATACTGATGCCAACCTCACTTGGCTTCAGCCTCAGTTTTGTGTTGGTAGGGTGGTTGTCCCCGTATGTCTGGAATGGTTAGGGGCATGGGAGTGTTACAAATTGATTATTACCTGCTGCTGGTTATTACTCGCTGCTGATTAAGCAACTTGGAAGTGATGAGGTTGTGGACAGAAGTCTAAAGACAATTAAAAAGGACTTCAGGGCACTGGGACGACTGGTTGAAGGTTCTGGTGCACAGGTATTTTTTTCCTCAGTCCCTTCAGGGATAGGGAGGGAAAGGAACAGGAAGATAGAACTGATTAACACGTGGCTCAGAGGCTGGTGCCATCAGGGGAGTTTTGGGTTTTTTTGATCACAGGGATGTCTATATGGCACTGGCCCTACTGGCAACAGATGGGGTACACCTCTGTCAGAAGGGGAAAAGGATTCTGGGGTAAGAATTAGCAGGGCTCGCTGAAAGAGCTTTAAACTAGATTGGAAAGGGGAAGGGGATGTAACTGGGCCTGTAGAAATAAGCCCAGGGGGAGCATACCAGGGTTTACAGTATTGTGAGCTAGCGAGGACCCTTGTTATTCTGTCTCAGTGAAGGTAGGGGCTGGAGATACATGGGGCAGTAAAGATGGAGAGGTTATTGATGGGTTAGAAGTCATGGAAAAACGTGAGAGCAGTCAGGTAGGAACTAGTGCTTCCACCCACAAAGAAGTGTCGGGAACATTAGCTCAACTGAAGTGCATCTACGCTAATGCACGTAGCATGGCCAACAAACAGGAGGAGCTAGAAGCCATGGTGCACCAGGAAAACTATGATATAGTAGCCATCACAGAAACGTGGTGGGTCACGTCGTGCGACTGGAGTGCCACAATCAATGGCTACAAGCTCTTCAGAAGGGATAGACAAGGAAGGAGAGGTGGTGGGGTGGCCCTGTATTTTAGGGACTGTTAGGAATGTTTACAACTCAGTCATAGAGATGATACGGTTGAGTATCTATGGCTCAAGAATCAGGGGCAAGGTCAACAAGGCTGATGTTGTGGTGGGAATCTGTTATAGCCCACCCAGTCAGGACAGAGAGGTAGATGAAACTTTCTACAAGCAGTTGGGAGAAGTCTTGTGATTGCTTGCCCTTGTTCTTGTGGAGAACTTCAACTTCCCAGATGTCTGCTGGAAATACAGCACAGCAGAGAGGGAACGGTCCTGGAGGTTCCTAGAGTGTGTCGAGGACAACTTCCTTACTCAGCTGGTGAGTGAACCGACCTGGGAAGGTGCCCTGCTTGGACCTGCTCTTTGTGAAGTTTGTGAATCAGTGAAGGACTGGTGGGTGATGTGATGGTGGGAGATCGACTAGGGCACAGCGATCACAAAATGATTTGAGTTCTCCATTCTTAGAGAAGTAAGGATAGGGGGCAGCAGAACTGCCACCTTGGACTTCCGAAGGGCAGACTTTGTCTTGTTTAGGAGACTGATTGACAGAGTCCCTTGGGAGGCAGTTCTGAAGCGCATAGGAGTCCAGGGAGGCTGGACACTCTTTTAAGAAGGAAGTCTTAAAGGTGCAGGAGCAGGCCATCCCCATGTGCCATAAGTCCTGCCGGCGGCAAAGAAGACTGGCCTGGCTGAACAGAGAGCTTTGGCTGCAGCTCAGGGTAAAAAGGAGAGTCTATGGCCTCTGGAAGAAAGGGTAGGCCACACATCATGACTGCAGAGATGCCGTGAGGCTATGCAGGGAGAAAATTAGAAAGTCCAAAGCCCAGGTACAAATTAATCTGGCTTCTGCTGTAAAGGACAAGAAATCTTTCTGTAGATACATTAGCAGCAAAAGAAGGGCCAGGAGAGCATCCACCCTCTATTAGATGCAGGGGGAAACATGGCGACTAAGGATGAGGAAAACGCTGAGGCCTTTTTTTTTTTAATGCCTTCTTTGCTTGAGTAACAGGACCAGGTGCACTCTGAGGATCCAACCCCCTGAGCTAGAAGACAGAGACTGGGAGCAGGATGATCCCCACACAATCTAGGAAAAAATGGTCACTGACTTGCTGCATCACATAGATGTACACAAGTCTATGGGACTGGATGGAGTCCACCCAAGAGTTCTCAGAGAGCTGGTGAAGGTGCTCACCAAGCCACTTTGCATTGTTTTCCAACAGTCCTGGCTGACTGGGGAGGTCCCAGCAGATTGGAAAGTAGCCAATGTGACACCCGTCTTCAAGAAAGGCCGGAAGGAGCATCTGGGAAACTACAGGCCTGTCAGTTTGACTTCAGTGCCTGGAATGGCTGATGGAGCAGATCATCCTGAGTACCATCACGCAGCATGCACAGGACAACCAGATGATCCAGCCCAGTCAACATGGGTTTATAAAAGGCAGGTCCTGTTTGACTAACCTGATCTCCTTCTGCAACATGGTGACCCACTTAGTGGATGAGGGAAAAGCTGTGGATGTTGTCTGTCTGGACTTTAGTAAAGCCTTTGACACCGTTTCCCACAGCATTCTCCTGGAGAAACTGGCTGCTCATGGCCTGGATGGGCATACACTTTGCTTGGTCAAAAACTGGCTGGAAGGCTGTGCCCAGAGAGTGGTGGTGAATGGAGTTAATTCCAGCTGGTGGCCGGTCATGAATGGTGTCCCCCAGGGCTCGGTGCTGGGGCCAGTCCTGTTTAACATCTTTATCAATGATCTGGATGAGGGGATGGAGTGCCCCCTCAGTAAGTTTGCAGATGACACCAAGCTGGGTGGAAGTGTTGGTCTGCCTGACAGTAGGGAGGCTCTGCAGAGGGATTTAGACAGACGAGCTCGATGGGCCAGGGCAAACTGTATGAGTTTCAATAAGGCCAAATACCGCATCTTACACTTTGGCCACAACAGCCCCCGCCAATGCTACAGGCTTGGGGAGGAGTGGCTGGAAAGCTGCTCAGCAGAGAGGGACCTGGGGGTGTTGGTGGACAGCCGGCTGAATATGAGCCAGCAGTGTGCCCAGGTGGCCAAGAAGGCCAACAGCATCCTGGCGTGTATCAGGAATAGTGTAGCCAGTAGGACCAGGGAGGTGATTTCACCCCTGTACTCGGCACTGGTGAGGCCGCATCTTGAGTACTGTGTTCAGTTTTGGGCCCCTCACCACAAGAAGGACATTGAGGCTCTGGAGTGTGTCCAGAGAAGGGAAACAAAGCTGGTGAGGGGTCTGGGAGCACATGTCGTATGAGGAGCGGCTGAGGGAACTGGGGGTGTTCAGCCTGGAGAAGAGGAGGCTGAGGGGAGACCTTATCACTCTCTACAACTACCTGAAAGGAGGTTGCAGAGAGGTGGGAGTCGACCTGTTCTGTCAAGTAACAGGTGATGGAACACAAGGAAACGGCTTCAAGTTGCACCAAGGGAAGTTTAGATTGGATATTAGGAAGAGTTTCTTTACTGAATGGGTCATCAGGGATTGGAATGCGTTCCCCAGGGCAGTGGTGGAGTCTCCATCCCTGGAAGTATTTAAGGGTTGTGTAGATATAGAGCTCAGGGACGTGGTTTAGTGGTGGGTTGTCAGTGTTAGGTTAATGATTGGACGAGATGATCTTACAGGTCTTTTCCAATCTAGGAGATTCTATGATTCATGATTCTGTGAAATCAAAAGATAGATCAGTATGAGGAGATAGAAAGAACATCTTATATTTATGTGTGAGGGAATGATAAATTAAATGAAGTATGCTGGTGGGTGTCTATATAAAGCTGTATATGTACTGTATGATTGGATATGGCCATAAAAAACAGAATCAATCTTTGTAAGAACATACTCCTTTGCTGAAACTGGAGCTACAGAAATTTTCTGGGAAAAAATGTTTGAAATATCACTAGTACTTTCCTGCTGGTAAGTTTTTTCTATTGTTTGAAATGAAATTGTGCATCCATATTTTAGATAGCAGAGGGTCTCAAAATGAGGACTTTGTGTCCTCTCTTTACCTTTCTAGGGAAGAAATGAAAAATGAATGTTACGTGATGGGGACTTGTTTAGTTTGGCTTAGTTCCATTTTAATTCAAGATGACTTATTTTTAAGGTCTGTAAAAATGTCTCTGCTTTACAGCCATGTCAACTGAAAGAGAAAAGGCTTCCACCAGGACTTACAGTGCCTATGAGATGAATGTAGAAAGATCCTTGTGGTTACAACCTCAGAGCTACACTGAGCGTAGATGCTTATGGCAGAGCATTTTGACAGCTGTACTTCCCTGTGAGGTAACATTAAGTGTTTTGCAACATTAGAACTCCCAGGGTTTGGTGGTGGTTTTTTTTGTTTTTTTTTTTTTTTTTCTTTAAATCCAACATCAAAACTTTAAGGATGGTGCAGATAGTTTAAAGAGCAACATCTTATACTATGGGTGAGAGACTCAAATGTGAGCCTAGAAGGGTAAAAGTAAATAACTGTAAAATTGAGGTTTTGGGGCTAAACTGTATACATTATTTTTTTCTGTTTAAAACAAGGCACAGAATGTTGTCTACTTCTCTGGAAAAATGAGAACTCCTAGGTAGCAGGAAGAGTTCTAAAAGTAAGACAATGCATTTTTGTCCCTGTCCTGTGGATGTTAGATAAAAGTGGGGGAAATCTAATGTCTAGAAAAGATGTAAATTAGAAGTTGGAAAAAAAAAGTTAATCTATGCCTCAATTCAATAAAACAATTGTTTGAAGAAAGATAAAAATACAGAACCCAAAAACAGAATAGGAGGAAAAATAGTGTAAAATAGTGTAAAATAGTGTAAAACATTGATCTGTGAAAATTCATAGACTACTTGATAGCAAAGTCAAAGAGAGATGCTAGAGCTTGTAAGATAAGAAGATTGTCTCTCGCCTTGTATCTTACTTTGTCAGTTTTATCCAAGGAAAGCAGGTACAAAAAACCTGACCTGCACCCACTGTAGGTGGATATAAATGACTAATAAATGTGAGAGGCAGTGCATGTTTATTTGAAAATTCCCATACCAATGGTGTAATATTAAGATGGAAGAGAAATTCAGAAGGAATTTTTGCAGCCTTCCAATATTTCAATTTTTGTCTTAATATTTGACTCAGAGTTAGGATAATCAGAAACGTTTATTGAGCATATGTTGTCTCTTAAAAAAAAAGTATTTTTTTCCTACGTCACACAAAAGATGGGCAATGTGCGTGTGTTTTCACCCTGCAAAGTGCTTATATCTTATTTTCTTACCGCTGAAGAAATGTGAGGAGTTCATTTCATCTGTCTCTGGGGGGATGAGTTTGAAATGCTACCCATACTAAAAATGAACAGTCGTTACTTGAATTATCTTTAGTCAGCACTGTTTTCTCTGGGTTTTACTCCTAAATCAGCTGCAAATAGGAACAGGGTAAGAGCCACAGATTAATATATATTATATCTTTCATAGGCTATATATTTAGGCTATATATTTAGACTATGTATTTATTTGGAAAATAAACAGAAGAGGTCAGGTCTGTATGTGCAGCTCTTTTCTCAAGTCACTTTCTCATAGAGGAGGAAAAATCCAGTAAGGTTGGTCTTTATATAGTACTGTCTTTTAATATATGAAGGAATTGGTTAATGGGCTCTTTACAGGGAAACCTTTCGGAATCCCCTGTGTTAGGCTGAATTACTTCGGGGAGGAGTTGTCTATCTTGGTATAGGTACCAAGTGTGATGGGATGGCTAATGTTTGGAGCTGCCCTGGTTTGTATATTCCCAATGTTCACTCAGCCTGAGAAGCTGTTGCGTTGCCATTGTGCTGAGCCAGAGCTGATGCTGCAGTAAAGCAGAAAGCCTTGACACTTGTGACCATCAGCTGGAGCACAGAATACAAATGAGTTTTAGGAGAGGCAAAGGGGGAGGTGAGGAGTGAGTGAGGTGAATGTTAAAAATTTAAATAATAGGTGTCAGCTAACTCAGTTGGACTGGAACAAGTTAGGAGATGCTGACACAAAAGGGACGCTAGAAAGTAGGTGATCATAATGAGAAAATGGGGGAGGTAAGCTTTTGAGCTGCTACAGCAGCAGCCAGAAAAAATCCATACTGAAGGACGTCTGAAGGTCACTAATCTATCAAGAGCTAACTAGCTTATAAATGGTGCTAACATTTCTATTGTATGTGCAAATGTTGAAAATGTCAATTACTACAATGAGCGGTGCAATTTACTTGTGCAAACTGATAAAACACAATAGGGAATATCCAGTTAATATAATGATTTCATTCAGCCATCTAATGAAAAGAAATTTTTCAAGATTAGGAGCTGGATTAGATGCTTTCTTATACAGTGACAAAACAATAAGACTAAGTGCTATAAAAAAGGCATTCTTAGGTGAAATGTAATTTGAATTGTAGTAGTTGCAGGTTTCCTTTAAATATTTTAGTACCTAATAAATATTCCAACAACAATGTAGATGAATTTTAACAGAGTGTCTTGCTGGTACTACTCATGCTAATTTACAAGATTTACAGCAATTACCATTCCTGAAAGCTAAAAAATAGTGAGTTATTTCATGAACACATAAAACAAGGCCTTTGAAAAGATTTAACAGCACTCTTAAAATGAAATATTTGGCTCAGATATAATTTGAGCTGGATACAAAATTAAAGTGCACTGTCATTCCTGACATTCATAAAAATAAATTATTGTGTATTGTTTCCTTCTCTTTATTTCCGAATACAGATCAGTTTGAAAGAAACTAGATACTTTCATTCTGTTGTTTCTGAGGGTGTTGGGAGGTTGCTGTGTGCACATCCAAATAGCCAATTAACCCTGGAACCAAAGAAGCCTGTCTCATAAGTTTATGTGTGGTAAAATAGAAAAATTAGTCTTTTAAGCAACTGGAACTTTTTGTAAAAAACACATTTGTATATCTGATTCAATTTTTTATTGTATTTCCATATGTTTCTTAGGACATTTAATCTGCAGCCGTTTCAGCAGGTGTCATATATGTAGGGATTTTTTCTTCTAAAGGGGAGGCAGAGATATAGAACATAAGAGGGATTTCAGAGTATTTCAGTCCAGAGGTGAACACTTGACTGTAGTGAAATCAGGGAGAAAAAGATGTATTGGTTAGTGGGGCAGGATTTATTTATCACTGACAGTTGTGTAGCTTCCTTTGAGGGTTTAAAGGAAGGAATTTGTGCTCTTCCGTTCCACTGATGTTTATTGTCCTGTTAAATTTTCATCTATGTAAATCTGTATATATTCATGTATGTACTTTATATGGCACTTGGTAGATATTACTTTGTTTTTCGCCTCATTTAGGGATCCTATATTGATCACTGTAAGACTTCATAATCATTTTTTATAATCAGCAGGAAGAAAAGCACTATAAGTCTATGTGTTGTAATTTTGTATCAAGTCTTTGATAAATATTCTTTACTGGAATAAAAATTGTTTTCTCAAAATGGTGTGCTTTTACATAATCTTCACCAGAAGGGTTGTCAAGCATTGGAACAGGCTGCCTAGGGAAGTGGTTGAGTCACCGTCCCTGGAGGTATTTAAAAGATGTGTAGATCTGGTGCTGAGGAACATGGTTTAGTGGTGGACTTGGCAGTGCTCGGTTAATGGTTGGACTTGATGATATTAAAGGTCTTTTCCAGTCTAAACAATTCTATGGTTCTATAATGCTGTATATAAATGGCATAATGCCATATATAAACTGCTTCAAGTTCAATGGGGAAAAAGCTTTTTTGATAGTAGTTTATAAACTGGCAGTTTATAATTAAATGAATTTATATCTTTAGAAGATACAGAAGAGCTGTGTCAAGTACTCTCAGTATAAATCTATACAATTTAAATTCTCTACCAATGTCATTGTCTTTACTGAAATTAGGTAGTTCAAAAAATCAACCACCAGCACATCATGTGATTTCCTCACACACATCCAAAATGCTCTTTGATCACTTTAAGCTCAGGTAAAGAATTAAAAGTATAAAAAGTAGTAAACTAGTTCACCTTGATTCCAACAGAGGAAACGAGTTAAAGATGACAACATGGATTAAGCCAACCAGGCATACATGATAAAGCATGTTATACATAGCTGTAATTATGAAAATGTAAGCATGAGAGTGATAAAATTTCTCTCAGCCTCTGACTGTAGCCATGGGAATAATTTAGATGTATACTTTAGCCATTCTTTTCTTCAGGTGCTCAAAAAGCATGCTCTGTGCTGCAAAGCAACTATTCCACACCATGTTAGAAAATGAATGGGTGTTCATGTCTTTTTAGCAGGAATATACTGATAAATGTGTACAAATTCTCTTAATATATACTGAAATAAGGATTCTGAACTTGATGATATCCTTCAGAATTATGCTTTTACAACTAAGTGATAGTACATGTCCACTGAAATGTAGTTGATAATAACACGGTAGCAATTGGACACTTCTTCAATTTCACTTCAAAATTAAGGTTACTTTTCCTAAGAAAGAACAGAATTCTGGAGACTATTTAAGTTTGTATTTTTCAGCTGCTCTGTTTGCAAACAATCTTGCATGTAAGCTGTTTTGAATGTTGCCTTATGAGCACATACCAGCACAATCACAAGGAACTCCTAAATTTGTGCTGCATGTGCCACACTGGGATTTTGAAGTGGCTTTTGTACAATTTAATTAGAATGTTCTTTTCCTTCTCATTTTGGTACCTATATGTATACACCATTGCTGTGTCTACGCCTTTTCTTGCAGTTGTTTTCAAATGGTGCAGAGTTGGCATCCCAAAAGCACATTTGCATTGTTGGTTGAAAGTGAGATTTAACTTTTCAAGTGGTAGAGAAGCAACTGAGTGTCAGGCTGGCTGTGAGCCGTGTTCATGACTGCTTCTCGTCTAAACGTGAGTGTCTTCAGCTCATGCTTGACAGACTCATGCAACTGCAAAGTTTCCTATTCATATCAACAACTTAGTCCAATTACACCCGTTGCCTGGTATTCACTTGCTTCGACTGTTGGCAGGAGCCTCCTGTTTGAAAGTGGCATGAGTAGGTTTGAGATCAGGTCGTTTCTGCCACGGCCTGCTGAAAGAGCAGACAGCTTCAGGGTAGAGAGCAATATTCTTGTTCTTCTGGGGTGATGAGAAGAACATGTGGCTTATCAGACTGTTTATCTAGAATCCCAGATGTACAGGAGAGGGGAAGTAGGGGATGTGTAGTAGTGTCATTTGGAAAAACTTTCTGAAAACATTCACTAAGTGTTGCTTACTGTCATGCTGCCATGGAGTTTTCCTCAGATAATGTGCAATCAGCTGTGATACTTAAGGTTGTATTCAGCCTAAATCTGTAAGTCTGGATAAGTCTTCATCTTTAGCATGGTTGTCAAAATAAGGAAGGCCAACCTGAGAGTCTGCCTAGTTGTAGAAGGTGATTCTTTCTCAAAACGCTTAGTGCTGGGAAGCTCGATATGTATGGATGCTCTTTTATGTACAAAGCAAGATGTGCCTCAGTCAGCATAAGATGCATTTTGCCATCTGGATGGACATCAGTTGTTATTTTCTTAAATCACTCTGATCATGCAGAGAAAGGAGCACTGTAAATAAAGTTGAGTTTAATTTTGTGTTTTAGTATAGATTTATTTACATTATTTGTGAGATTCACAGAATAATTTAATCCAAATCCTTTCTTTGACTACTCAATCATTTTTAGAAGTTTTGAAGTAAATCTGGTAAGTCATTCATAGGTTAGAAGTATTTCTGAAAACGGTTGTTTTAAAAATTTGTCACTTTGTGAAATATAATGGCGGGTGGGAGAAGGAAATAAAAGTATGTTTTTAAAGTCAGCATGAAATAATAGGAGACTTCCCCCAGTGCTGAAGCAATATGAATGTACATGTCCTCAGCACAAGAGAGATGTGGGCGTGCTGGACAGAGTCCAACAAAGGGCCATGATGATGATGATGAAGGGACTGGAGCATCTCTTCTTGAGAAAAGGCTGAGAGAATGGGGATTGCTTAGCCTGGAGATGAGGAGGCTCATGAGGAAACTCATCAATGTGTACAAATACCTGAAGGGAGGGTGCCAGGCTCTTTTCAGTGGTGCCCAGTGACAAGACAGAATAAAGTATGTGAATTTAATTAGTTATAAAAGTATTCCATAACATTACTATAAAATTATGAATGTGTGTTACTTAAATACCTTAATGGGTTTTTTTTTTTTGTTACATGTCTGCGTGCCTGTCCTTCTCAAGTTTCATTAGAGATCAGAATACCATGGGTTTATGATTGTAATATTTTTGACCTTGAATTAAAAGGCGTTCTCAGTGTTAGCTGAGGATTAATCAAGATTTAAAAACAGATATGAGTTTCTGTAGGACTAGGAAATGGATCAGATTGGCTAAGTGAGGAAGGTACAGAAATATTAATGGTTCTGAATGTTGCTGAATCCGGTATGAAATAGTCAATCTTTGTTTGAAGAAATTATTTCTTGGTCATTTTAACCTATTTTAATTATGTTGTGGATCTCAGCTTTTATACTGGAAAGGAGGGTGAGGCAAAGAACGGTTAGGGTTTGAGAGCTAATACAAATAAAATTCTTATAACAGAGAGGAAATTAATGTTAAAGGCAACAGAGAAGATATTATCACCAACCATCCTTAAATGCCCAAATCCTTCTTTGTAGCTTGATTTTTTTTAATGCTTGTTTTGCATTTACATTTCACAGTTCTCAACAAAATTAAGTGTGACTGAATTGATATTTCCAGCCTGTTTTCCTTAGCCAGAGGAAATTCAATTAACAGCAAGGACAGAGGAAAAAGATAACAAGTAATTATTACCCCTTTTTTTACTTTTTTTTTCATGTAGGTTTAGCTTCAGCAAGACCAGATTTCAAAGAACGGTGTTGGACACTTAAGGAGCTTGTAAATAACATCTCCAGCTGGTTTTACTGATCTTGCATTAAACAATTGTGCTTTGCGATTTTATAACTGTAATGGGTCCTTTCTGCTAATTTATTGGAATGATGCTCCATTTTTACTTTATATATTTTTAAAGCTGTTATTTATGGTTTAGATATTTTCAACATCAGGGCTATGTTTAAGTCTTTATTTTTATAGACTAGTTTTGGTGTCTTAGCATAACATCGATAATATACATTCCAGTGGCTTTTTGCTTTTGGAAGTGAAGTTTGAATGACTTAAAAAATAAACAAAAGAATAGAAAATGAGATCAGGCATAGCGTGAAAAAGGAGGAAGCTTTTCTTGAAGAAGGCAAGATGCAGAAAAATGAGAAAATAACAAAAGCCAGATTCCATGGGCTAAAAGGAAGACATCAAAACCATTTGTACATAGTGTAATTGCCCCGTGACACAAAAGATCTGTTTTTAAAGATGTGACAAAAGTTACTGGCATGAGGAGGTATTCCCATGTTTTGTCATATCCTTTTGGCTATTCTCTTTCTCAAGAGTGTGTGCTGCTGGCATTTGTATATGTTGCATTAAGTATGAAATTATTGTCATAAACACCTTAAAACTATGCTTGTGCTTAAACTGGACCAAAGTCATGGAAGATCTATTTGGTCATTAAGCATTTCACTGGTTTATTTGCAACTGTATCCTTGTCAGTTTGCATGCTGGGAAGCAATATGACTATCATTTTGATTACAGTGGCTGTGGTGTGAGTCTTAAATGCTATAGATCAGTGCACTGACAGTCGAGCAGTCTGCATTATGCTAGCTGAGACTCTTGCTTTCAGTCTTTATTCTGTGTTTTCAACTCACCTACAATATTTCTTAATATAGTTGTCGCCATTTTCTCAAGGAATGGCTACAAAGGATAAATGGACAAAGCGGTTGCTGTGATTAATAAATGAGTCTGTATTGTATACGCTATAGGACAAGGGAGGGAGAAAATAACACGTCAGGCAGGAATAAAAGGAGCACCCAAAGCTTGCAATTCTGGTCCCACTGAAAACAGCGACGTCTTACAGCTATAGCTACTAGTGCTTTTTGAAACTTGTCCGTACGACAGAAGCTGACCTGTTAACATGTTGGGAGGAGACCTTGCTGTATGTATCTGTCCTCTCTCTCCCTTTCCCCTATACCCTGATTTCTGTAGGAAGAGAGTCTGACTGCATGGGCTGGGAGTGAGATGTGGCATACTCTTGTATAGTCTGCCAGGTCTTCAGTCTGAATGAGCCTCTTGGATGGTATCTATCTGCTCCACAACTGCAGCAAAGTTGGGGTTTTATTCTGTTTGTTTGTTTGTTTTTTAATAAGGAAAAAAATCCTGTCAAGTTGTCTGCAAAACGTCTGCAGGCATTTGGGAGTAAATTGGTAACTGATCCAAGATATACAGTGCAAAATTCTGGGGATTCCTTAGTTCAGGAATCTGAACCTCCAAAACAATTTACTAAGACCAAGGAAATTTTGCCAGATTAAAGGGTAAAAATTTCTTGCAAGTGACTGCCTTGTAAAGTGATTTTAGCAGCAAGTTCAGGAGAAAAGCAGGCTGGAAAAAAATACAAGTCCTGCACCCTTTTGAATTGATAAGAATTTTGCCAGTACTGGCAAGATCTTACCCAAAACATTCAATTCGTGAGACAATTGCCAGCTAATAAAAGAAATATGCACCTCTTAGATAAACTTGCCTTTGGACAACAGTGATAGTTTGTTTTCAAGAGATACGTTTTGTTGGTAAGCATAATATGTGGCATACAACCAGTTCATTTTCTTTCAAAGGCCATTACAGTTTAGAATTTACGTTACATAAAGTCTAGGACTTTCTCATGATGTGTAGCATCTTGTTTTCGATACAATTCCTTGGAATTCCAATATTAATTGCAGATTGTCTGAATAGTTTACTTTTTAATCTCTATTAGTAAGTTCCAGTGGGCAAATGTAATGTGATGGTATTGGCATACTGCTAGTTGCCAGAGAAATTAAGAATAGTAAATTAACCTTAAAATGTATTTCACATATTGCAGAGGGTAAAGCTTTGAGGTGTAATCCTCGTTCCACTCTCAGTGGAACAAGCAGACAGTGAGTCAGTAGGATTTTTCATCAGTTTAATTTCTGAGCCTTTTAAAGGTCTGTTTTTGATTCGGGCTTGTTTACCTAGATGCCTGAGGAAGTGGTACTGATACTAAATAGCTTGCAATATCTTGAAAATGTGTTTCTGTAGTGTGGCTGGTGGCATCTGCTTGAGCAACATTACTTAGGTAAGATTAGCTATGCACATGACATCTGCATTATATTTTGTTTCATGATATGAGCAGGTTGGCTTTCTGATTTCATTTAGCGTTTTATTGAGTGAGATGTGGCAAGGAATGATTATTTTGTTAGCTGCACTGGGAGAAAAGGAGAGAGGAAGGAAAAGCAATGGATTTAGAAACCAGTCTAAATATTTTATCCCTCCCCCCCAAAGTAAGAAATACATGCCATTTTATGGAGCCTAAATGTGTTTGCTGGGAAATAAATGAATGTTGTTTTACAGTGAGCACTTCCTAGGCATAAATGTAAGTCATGCACTGAGTCATAGAAACTTGTCACTGTTATGGCAGTGATTCTCAGAGAGGGGGAATATCACAAGTAGGACAATTGCAATTATGTGGAGAGATTACCTTCCCGCCCCCAGCTTTAGTTTCTTTTCAAATACGTGTTCTCTGCCTGCCTGAAACAATGACAGTTCATCATTGTCCTACATGCAATAATATAGTTTCCCTCTTCTTCACTCATATGCACAGGGCACCTACGTCTACACAGATTCAGTTCTCTGTAGGCATTTGTTTTCTTTCTCCTTCCTTTCTGCTGAAGATAGACATACCTAGGACCAAAACCTGGGATTGATTCTACTCCATGCTGCCATGCTATTAAGGATGATCTTGGGGTAGCAGTGAATGAAAGACAGTGAACGTGACAAATTTCTGGTTTTCAGGGATGGCAGCTGTTTGAGTTGGGGAGTCTGAGAATCAAAAGCAGGCAGATTTTGCACCACGGGTAAGACCACAACTAAAACAACATGGAGCTCCATGTGTAGTTGGTGGAAAGAGATGGAGTGTGATTTGCAGTCTTTAAGCAAGGAACTAATTTTTTCATTCACTGTATAGATTTCGATTTCTAAAACATGCACTCAGTCATTAAATATAAGCTATCTGAATACCTTTCAGTTCTTTGGAGCACTGGTTGCCATAGCTTGACTAGTATTGTTCCTAGGCTCCCTAACTCAGGGCCTCCCAAAGAACAAACAAACAGAAAAATCAAAGCTGGGGAGTATTTAAAAAAAGAAAACCACCTTTCTTAGAATTGGACTGACTTCATTCCTTTGCAGTGATTTTTTTCTGGAATGTTTCTTTCTTAACCCTGTGGTTTGTCACTGTTTTGGGATTAACAAGATCTCTGAAGAGAGATCATGCAGGGTGCCATCTAGTTGCAGGGCTCCAGTCATGATAAGCGTAGGAAGATTTTAAGAACAGGCTAAATAGGTTTTGTGTGAGAATGCATGTCGTTTTCCCTGCTCCTGGGCAAGGAGATGCCTTAGGTGACCTCTGAAACTCCTTCCATTTGTCTCCCACAATTCTGTGATTTATGGACTAGTGACTTATTTCTTTGTCCCTTCTGACTGGATATAAAGCTCCTGATCCTTTTCAGATTGCTGTGATTACTTACTACAGCAAATATGACCTTACCTCTTGCAGGTCTGTGTTCTCTGAGGAGCAGTGGTAGAGCTGACCATTGGGCTTTTGCATAGCACACTATTTAGTTGAGAAAAAAGCAAATGTAAGAAAAATAGAAAAAATTTAAACACAACTAGCTTACTGGAAACTACCCATTGGTTACTTGAGATCTTCACTAGTAAAGACAAAATTTCATCAGTTTTTAGCTCTTTAGTGAAGCATTTTCAGCTGCTCTTGAGTGAGCCTCAACCAAGTTGTTGTGTCTACACGGCACCAGGCAGAGCTCTGTGAAGATACTGATGTGATCTGAAAACCATCTGTGTTAGCCTGGTGTAGTGCTTGAGCTTATAAGCCTTCCTCTCATTTAGAGTTAGCTTTTCTATTTCTGCATAGTGACAGATTTATACAGGACTGTGCTGTTCAACTCTGGATCTTAAGATGCCTTCATATTTTCGGGTTTTAGACTTATTGATTCTAAACAACAATATGTATCATTTTACAGTGGTGCAAAGGTAAACTTCCAGATTTAGTTTGTCCTGTGATGTAAGTCCCCTTGTAGTGTTTTCAGGCTCCAAAGACTATGATGATTCCTTATGTTTAGGCAACAGATCTATTTTGAAAGACCACAGCATTAGACATACTCATATTTAAAGGTCCATGCTTCCAACAGCTTGTATTTGTCCATATGATGTAAATGGTTTTCAGTCATAAATGTTGTTTTAATGAGAATGTAAGTTAACAATGAGAATAAAATCAATGAATTTTTTGGAAGACATAACCCAAAGTTTAATTCCTTTTTTAAGAAAAGGACAGCTATTGGTCTGAAACTACGTGTCTGTTCACGCTTAGAGCAGATAAATATTTTTCTGGTTTAAGCAGATCAACATATGAAAGTCTGATAGAATTTTATTTCTAAATGAGCAATTTTAGTCTTGTTTTTCTCTGTAATAAACCTCCTGCAACACACTGGACTATTTTTTTTTAAAAAAGAATATCATTAGTCACTATGGAGCCAAATTACCAGTTTGGAATAATTGCCAATTACTCTTTCTATAAGGAAACTAGACCCAAATGATTAGGAAATGCGATTGCCATAATTCTGAGAAGTGTTTCTAATTCCTAAGCTCTGTATATAACACAATCAGTCCATTTTCAGAGGAGATGACCTTGTACCACTGGAAAAACAGATTTGCATCTAAAAGATTACATTACAGGAGTATAATTGTAACAGTCCTCATGCAAAAAAGAATGGGTCTCTACAGTTTGTATTGAAGGCATTCTTGAGCGTTTTTGAGATTTGTAATTGACTATTAACAGCAGACCATTGCAATGATCTTTCTGCCAAAATGAACATCTGCTGACGTGAGTTGCATGAAAACCAGCTCGGTGAAGCTCTCTGTATACGAGACCTCTGCTTTCATTGCCGTTTTAATGTACAGTGGATTCAGTCCTTGTGTTGCACCCAGTGTTCAGTGAAGATAACTTCATACTTCGGTCTGCACAAACCTTATTCAGGTCTTTGACTGCAGCTTGCTGAGTCGGGTATATCTCTGGTAACAGCAGCAGCCTTGGCCCTTTACCCGCTGTGGTTGCCGAAACTTACCCAAGAATTAGTAAACATTTGGGCAGTTGGCCCGGCTGCAGTTCCTTGTGTCAACACTTCTCTGCCAGCTGCACCAAATTTAGGTAGTTTAAAATATCTTGGGAATGTCTGTACCAGCTGTAGGCATATCCCCAGCTACATTGTAGGCATGCATGTCTTTCCTGATGCTGTTTTTTGGTTATGACTGTATGATGGTGGAGGGTCAAACTGCTAGTAATTTTGTTAGGGTGCAAGGGCAACATCTTATGTAAGCAGGGATCTTGTCCACGTTGGAAGTGTACACTGATGAATAAACCAGTTCCTTTAAAAGCTGGTTGTGTTGATTTAAGGTCTATAGTAGATGCTTACAAATTTGGAGGTCAATTCTTACTGCACTACCGCTGTGGCCCAGCTACATGCGGGCTGCTTTTGGTGAGTTAATTTGTTTGCCGTTATTATTGATGATGTCAGAAATGCTAAATAGACCTTATAGTTCAATTTATTTTGGCTGTAGGGTACCTTGAAAAGCAGCAGTCTATAATCCTGCTGCGTTGCACATTGCTGTCTGTCCCTTCTGCTTTTGGGTTTCTGAGATGACAGATGTCCAGAAATCCCAGAAAAAAGGACTCTACTCATGCTCTCAGTAACTCAGCTCTTTGTGTGATGTACAGGTGGTCTGCTTGTACATGATCAGTTGTTTGCAGCCATTTGATGAAGGCAACGGACCATGTCCATGATTTTAGGTAAGCCTTGTACTCTTAAACCTTCCAATGTTTAGAGATTTACATATAAAATAAAGAGACCTTGCATTTAACAGTAATCTTAACTAATTTTTACGCTGCCTAACATTTGTACCAGACATGGCTGTTCCTTACACTGTCCCTTTCAAAATCATTGCTTTTGGTGTCCTGCATCCCTTTCAAAACAGCATAGTTCTGATCTATATTGTAATATAGACTATCCCTGCCCATCAGTGGCAGCATCTCC
Organism: Pluvialis apricaria; assembly: GCA_017639485.1. Classification (NCBI taxonomy): domain Eukaryota; kingdom Metazoa; phylum Chordata; class Aves; order Charadriiformes; family Charadriidae; genus Pluvialis; species Pluvialis apricaria. Next base: position 82,189,986 of record CM030044.1, on the reverse strand, counting down.
TCATTTCAAGACCTGTTATTATGACTGGATGTAAGATAGACCCTGAAGGTGAAGGAGGTTGAAGAAGCCTACCGCACTTACAGATTTACATAGTTGTACTAATAGAACTGTATCGGTAATACCTCTGGCAGAGGTGCAGGACTTTGTGGCTAGCCATGAATTTGGAGAGCTAAACTAGGTACTACAACTGATGTACATGTTTTGCTGCCATGTCAGAAACATTTCAGGACAGGAGCAAGATGGAACTGAGCTCTAACACTGCTGTTTTGCACTGACGCAGGCCAAAAATGTGATTTATATTTGCCTTTATATTGTGTTGGGAGGAGTGCCAGACCACAGTATCAGACAGCCATAAGTGTCTCTTTTAAACCCCTTCCTGCCAACCTTCAGCCTCCCATATTATTTTTTTTCTTGGTGAAAGAAGGAATGAACCCTCTGAGGAGCCAAACTTTCAACCATTGACTTACTTTCTTTCTCCCCACAGGCAAACCCAGGCAAGCTGATCCATTCACGAAATGCTGTCTTTGTTTTACGTGTGTGCCAGGAAGAATTTCCTGATGCAATTGTTAACAAGTTTTCATATTTCTTTTTTTTTTTTTGTCCTTAAAGGAAGGGTTATCAGTTCTTTTTATACTAGCAAAGCTAGTTCTGATGCTGCCAGCAGAGAACAGGAAGATGAATTGAAAGGTACCTGTTGAGTTTGAGTGATCATTATGAGTTGATTTTCTAGGTGAAATTTTGCAATTATATTTCGTGTTAAAGATTGATCTTCAGGTGCTTGGTACGGTCAGAATACTGCAGTAAATGTTTGCTAAAAGATGCTGTTAACCTGTGCTTCTTCAGTCTAGTTTGCAGAAAGCATACAGGCTCAAAAGTTGCCTTGCAGGATTGCCATGTCATTTAAAAAAATGTTAATACTTCCTAGTGTCTCACAAGTACTTTCCTCTTACCTTCTAAGTGCTTCCACCCTTGCTGTTAGTGCTGCAGATACCTGTAGTTTGCTGTGTAGTGCTTTCAAAATCCAGTATCATCAGTCAATTGGTGGCTACTTAAAAAAGAGGCGTTTCTAACACTGCTTCTGTCTTTTCAGACACGCATTCTCAAAGACACCCGATATGGCCACCCTAGTCTCAAGAAATACCATGAATAGGAACTACAGTGTCTTTGTTGTGATACTGATTTTGAATGGAAAATAAAATCAAAAGGGAAAATACAAAGAAAGATTAAATAAAAAGGATTTTTTTCGTACAGTGTGTGTGTGCGTACATATCCTCAACTCCAATCAATGAGGAGAAGCTGGCATTCTGGGTCACAGGTATGTAGTTATGTTGGTATGGGAATGCATCACGTATTTGTGTGCACTTGCAATAGAGGAAGAAACTTGCTTTTCATTTCAGCACTAGACAAAGAATTATTGATCACAGAGTGAGCGAGACTTTAGATGATAATAGAAATCTATATTACTGAGTGATAAAGACAGGCCAAAAAGATATTTATGAGATAAAGGACGAGAATAGGCTTTCAAAAAAAGCACCTAATTCTTTTTTCCTGCTAATTTCGAACTCTATCTAGATATGTCTGATAATCCTCTTAGGCACACATTTGAATCTTTCATGCACCTAACTGCTTTGAAAATCTGGTCTGAAGCTAAAATCAAATAAGTTTGTTAAAAACACAAGCGTTTTGTAATTCTGCTTAGCAATGACGAAACGTCTACTACTAAGGCGATTTGCAAACAGTGAAAACTTCTAATAGGTCCTTGCCTTCCCTTTCCTGCTAATTGTAGCAAGACTAGCTTCAGGAACAAGTGGAGACAGCATTAATCTGAAGTTGCAGTCTGAGAGGGGTGGCAAACTCACAACAACAGTTAAGAGTGAGAAGAATCCAGTGAGAAGTATCTGTGGGTTCTTTCTGGTCCGCAGGGCAGCTTCTGCACGGTGGGCCAATGCACAGAACATGGAGACTGAGGACCCTCCCTGCTAGCCCTGGCCTTGCTGCTTGTGTTGTCTGTCCTCCTCTCCACCAAGCTTCTCCTGTGCTGTTCAGGAAGAAAGCTCTGCAGCTGTTAGGCAATCCTGGCAGCTGGAGGGGAAAGGTGTGAAGTCATGATGAAGATTGGCCGTGTCAACTCATATGGAAGAAGTGACAGAGAAGCAAATACGGAGGCAAATGCAGGGTGCAGTCAGATGGGCTGGCAATAATGCTATGGAGAGGGATCCTTCATCAGTCACAGCTGTGAGAGAGCGAGGCTGCTGTAAAATTAAATTTGCAGCCTCAATAATGAGGGCAAATAATTTTTCTAGTACAGCGGCTGTGGAGTGGATTTCTGCAGATGAGTGACTGCAGATTGTGACCTAGACTTGTGTTGGCTCCCTAAATGACATCTCCTTTTGCCACTGTTGAAGACAGAAGAAATAGGTGCTGGATTGTCCATTCGTCTTACCCTGTAGGTCATTTCCTGTGGTCTTATGTAGCCCTGTGCACTGCTAAGTAAATGTGAGGAATGTCTTATATGCATGTCTTCTACGCATTGATTCTTTTGGAAACAATTCTAAGGCACATGGAAAATAAGGAGGTGATTGGTGACAGCCAGCATGGCTTCACTAAGGGCAAATCATGCCTGACAAATTTGGTGGCCTTCTATGACAGCGTTACAACGTTGGTAAATAAGGGAAGAGCAACTGATGACCTGGACTTGTGCAAAGCTTGTTGACTTGTGTGTCTACCTGTGACACTGTCCTACACTACATCCTTGTCTCTAAATTGGAGTGACATGGATTTGATGGATGGACCACTTGGTGAATAAGGAGTTGGCTGGATGGTCACACTCAAAGAGTTGCATTTAACAGCTTGATGTCCAAGTGGAGACCAGTGATGAGTGGTGTTCCTCAGGGGTTGGTACTGGGACCGGTGCTGTTTAACGGCACATTTAACATCCTTGTTGGTGACATGGACAGTGGGATTGAGTGTACCATCAGGAAGTTTGCTGACGACAACAAGCTGTATGGTGTGGTCAACATGCTGGAGAGAAGAGGTTGCCAGTCTCTACCACCGACGTGGGTCGGTGCAATCCCAAGCACAAATACAGGCTGGGTGGGGGTTGGAAAAAGAGCAGCCCTGAGGAGAAGGACTTGAGGGTGTTGGTTGATGAGAAGCTCAGCGTGAGCTGGCAATGTGCTCTGGCAGCCCAGAAAGCCAACTGCATCCTGGGCTGCATCAGAAGAAGTGTGGCCAGCGGGTTAAAGGACAGGACTTCCACTCTGCTCTGGTGAAACCCCACGTGGAGTACTGCATCCAGCTCTGGAGTCCCTAACACAAGAAGGACATGGACCTGCTGAAGCGTGTCCAGAGGAGAGCCACGGGGATGATCAGAGGGCTGGAGCACCTCTCCTGTGAAGACAGGCTGAGAGAGTTGGGGTTGTTCAGCCTGGAGAAGAGAAGACTCCAGGGAGACCTTATAGCCCATTCCAGTACTTAAAGGGGCTACAGGAGAGCTGGGGAGCAGCTCTTGATTGGGCAGTGTAGTGATAGGATGAGGGGTAATGGTTTTAAACTGGAAGAGGGCAGGTTTAGATTAAACATTAGGAAGACATTTTTCACTGTGAGGGTGGTGAGCCCCTGGCCCAGGTTGCCCATGGAACTTGTGGCTGCCCCATACCTGGAGGTGTTCAAGGCCAGGTTGGACGGGGCTTGGAGCAAACTGGTCTGGTGGGAGGTGTCCCTGCCCAGGGCAGGGGTTTGGAACTAGGTGATCTTTAAGGTCCCTTCCAACCCAAACCATTCTTTGATTCTATGATTTAGTTTCAGTGAAAAGGAGGAAACTGAACTACAGGTATGCTATTGTTTGAAATTCAAACTAGATCAGCTTTATTGATCTAGATAAAACGTGGTGATTCAGAACACAATTCGCTTAACCTTCTTTCAAATTCTCAGTGAATGACTCAAAGTAGTTCTGACTTTATTGCTGGTTTCTAAAATGTTATTGGAAGCAGAATAATGGCAATAAAGCTTTTCTCATGTTATTTAGAAAAAAAAAGAATTACAGAATTCTGAAGCTTTGGACTTATGAATGGTTTCAGGGTTGTAAAGTGTTGGAAAGTTTTTCTGGAAATGTTTATTGATTATTTTTACTGGTGGGTATAGTGTGAGGGACCACAAAGACAAAAAGGGTACAGTTACTATTGTTTCCAATTTTTGTTTTAAATTTTCATTGTAGGTTTTTTGTTGTTTTTTTGTTTTTTTTTTTCCTTTTTACAAAGCTGTTTGTATCATGCAAAAGCCCATCCAAACTTTACAGCCTACAAGTAACCAAAATATATAAAAGGCTTGGTTTAGGGTGTAGAGAGGTATGTGCAGGGGAATGCAAATGTATATAACGTCTTTTTACAATTTAAAATGATAACTCTGGATCCATAGGTTAGATGTGCTTTATTTTCTGAAGCTGTTACTTTCTTCTGTCCTAGAAATCACAAATGGATATTCAGTTGAACCATTAAAGGATAACATTTTCTCTTTTACCATCTTGTGTCCATGCTATGTTGACTCTCTTGGAATCATATCGTAATTCATCTTTTTCCTTCTCCTACCCATATTTTACCTATAAAAAATGGTGGGAGTGAGAGTAGAGAGAGAAATGTGTTCAGTGAGTAGTCAGAACTGTGGAACAAGTCATTGGAAAGAAGAGGGGGAGAAAGGGAGATAAATGAACTAGACAGAGATGCAATTTTAAAATCTATTAAATACAGATGCAGCTGTGATGAAACCAAAAGAAAAAGTGCTTCTCTCACATGGGGGTTATCTTAACATTAATTAACTACTTGCTTGTTGCTTAATATTCCTGACAGATGGAAAAAATGTGCCTGCAGTGCATCTTAATGAAGTAAGCATATAAAAGAAAGCTGACAAACAGATGCCATACTGAAAAAAGAGAGGCACGCAGGACTAAAAGGGTTAAAGTTTCACAGTCTGGTTGTGTTTTCATTGTTTGCACCAGACTGTAACTGAACTTTTTGTGCATCTGACTACAAGTGGAAAAGGTTGAGGAATGGTCACCAGTTCCCTTCACTGGCATTCACTGCCTCAGTAAGCTACACGACGACTCGTTTTTGTTCCTAGACACTACAAATTATACCCTCCCTGCAATTCTGCAACCAGCCAGTGCATCTGTGCATTGTTTCCCTTAGGGTCTGAATGACTTTTTGGCTTGAGAGCAATGTGCCACATGCGTGCATAAAGTCAGCCAGTTTGGGTTTGCTCTGTTCATACAGTGTTGCACAAAAGCGAAAAGCCTTTCCAGTGCTGGGAGGTGCCTGAAGGGCTTCCTGTGGGGGTAGCTGCATCCTACAGGGCTGGACTACGAGCTTCTGCTGCTGAATCTGAGCTGGATTGGCTGAGCTTGCCTGGGTGATGGTTGTGCCGAGTTCCTGAGGTGACCGAGCTTCTAATCTGCTCTAAGGAAATTAGTTACATTTGCAGTTAGCACAACACTCTGTATGGCCTCTAGGTCCAAGCCAACTTTTTAAGATAAGTAGTTGAATTAAGAAAATTCTGCTTTAGAATGAGGGCAGCTGGACAGCTTTTATATTCCTGGACCTTTGTCTGCAAACCAGAGAAGCAGTCCAAGGCCAGTGAAAATCTGGTTGCATTTTTTGGAAGGAAAGTGCAAGAACTCTCTAAAGTTTGCCAGTAGAGGTTATAACTTCCTATAATGGGCTGTAATGAGCTGATTTGAAGCCTTTGTTCCCCCATGTGCAACTTTAAGCATATAATGATGAATACTGTGCTTTCTAAAGCCTGGTGTGGTTAAGTGTACTGCTTCTGTAGTTCCTGTACCTCTGAAATAGGATCTGGTGTAGCTAGAGTCTATTGACTTTTGTGCCAAGCACTATGATGTGTCTATCTGGATAGCTTACTGCAGAAGGAGATGTTGTGGAATTAGATCTACATGAGAGGGGGTGTTTTGTTGGATTTCATGTTCTGCTGGCTCTTGAAGATAAAGCTGCTGTACGATTTCATTTTTGCTCTAATGATTTGTTTCAAGGATGCTCAGAATCTTAGGCAGAAGTCCCTTCTTAGTATGACGTGCTTCCAAATAATATCTGAATGTTCTCCATCTCTGAAAGTGGGGAGATGAAAGATGAATGACAAAATGGTGATAATTAATGCAATTTATTCCCATTTTCTAAAAAAAAAAAAGAGAATGTGAAGCTCAGAGAGGTAAAATGGCCTTTTATTCTGTGAGGAAACATGAAAGCTTTTATCCAGTGTTTACTCTCATGCTACCTTGTGTTAAAAGATTGGCTCAAGTTTCAATTCTTAAGTGATGTGAATAAGAAAAACAAGGGCTGAATTAAGAGTCTCCGGATATCTAGACCTCTAATTGCTCTGTTTGGATTTTCAGTGCTGCCTTTTGATACCAACGTACCTGGAAACTCTCAAATCTCAGGTGTGAGATTTTGCTTGCAAAATGTATCTTTTCACCTTAAGAAAAAATTCCATGTTAGTCATGTGTTGTTTCATACTAGTTAGGGAGTATCAGGAAAGATGTACTGACTTTTTAAAAAGTATTTTGTATGTATAAGATTTTATCTTCATTAACCACTTGTTACAGGTTTATTGAAGTCTTGCTTTTGAGGTATGTGATTCTTTAGTAGCCCTATCAGTGAATGAAAATGATGCGTGACTTGTTTCCTTTGTGATGCAGTCTTTTCACATAAAAGCAACATGTTTCTCAAATCCATATATGACTGAGAGGAAATGTTAACTATGTAAAGAACTGCATGTTGTCTTCATAGTGTACATGCATCTAAACCATGTGTCAAATCGAAGGACATTACAGCAAAATATTTATGTTTGGTATGTGAATGAAATGCTGCATCACATCTTGCTGTTATGAGAAAAACATTCCCTAAAGTAAAAATAAACATTGTCTTTGTTAGTATTTTGGTGGGAAATCATCAGGCAAAGTTCTCTAAACAAAGTATACGAAATCGATGTGTGCCTGACTGAAGAGGGCAGTGGTGCCTAATGTGACAGAATCTCATTTTCAACCAAGTACATTTTATTTCTCACTAGATTTCCTTTGATGGATAACCTGAAAGTCTTCTATTACTCTTTTAGAAATGCTTTATGCAATTACACTTTAGAAAATGGTACTTCTGTACATTAGCTTGTAGGAAATATCAGAGTTTGAACCACTGATGCATCAGTGTTCCTGAGATTGACTGCAAAGTCTGCCTCAGGTGAAGAGAAATAACTCTTTGAAACCTTGCTGATTTTTTTTTGGTTCTATATCAGTTTTAGACTTCTGATTTTATTTCTTTAGAACTTTTCTCAAAATTTCAAACTCCTTTCTGTAGATCATTAGACATTTGGGAGTAAGTAAAATCAATTTAACTAGTTTTAGGCACATAATATGAAGGCTGATGATTTTGTGCCTTTATGTTTCTTGAGTACCGAAACATAATTGTCTTATCTTGCTCCCTTAATGTCTTTCAAAGTCAATACTTAAAAAATGTTGGCATTCAGAATCATGAGACAATCCTGAAAATCATAACCAGAATGATATATGGAAGTGAAGTGGTTTTTTTCTCCCTAGAAGGCTACTTAAAATGAGCAGCTCACCTATTGTTAGAAAAAAAAAAGAATGAATCCATAAGAGCAGAGAAAAAAATTTCTTCTAGGATTATTCTCTTACCAACATTTTGCTACTTACCACCTTTGTGTATCAGATAATTTACTAGAACTCTTCAGATATTCATTACATTAATTAAAATGTTTTTACTTGGGTTTTTGTGGAAGTCTTTCAATACATTTGCTTTTTTTGACCCAACTGATGCATTTTAACTGTAGTACTAATGAGCCGATGGCATAAAATTCTAATTCAATTTGGAAAAGATTTTTGTCATATGAGCCAAGTTGGCAACTTGTTTGAAGTTCTTATAATTAAAGCATATATCTTAGCTGAAATTCTGTTTAGCCAGTTGATTATATTTTCAAACAGCTAGCCAAATTGGCAAAAGAACCCCGCAAAGAGATCAGGCTAAAACTGTTGATGTCTCTATGAAACATTTCTAATTAGCTGACCTCATAATGAAGTAAGGTTGATAAGTGCATGGATTTTGACAGAGTTACTGGTCTTTGACTCTTAATTTTACCTTACATTGCTTTATGTTTTCCTTGTGTAAGTGAAATAACCTAAGCTGAGGGAATGAAGTAATGCCTTTCATTGTAGCATTGCATGCTGTTCCTCTTTTAGGTTTACCTGATGATGGCAGGAGAGATCAAACTTAGGTTGTTCTTATGGAAGATGAAAACAGAGATGTTTCCTGTAGCTGCATATGGTAGTTTTTAATCTGAAGTTCTGAAGCTTGTGAAAGGTAATTTCCTAGCCTTTCTGCAGTTTTCTTGGAGGGGGTGTGTGGTTAAATTCCTATTTTTTTGACAGAACAGATGTCTTTCTGTGCAGCAAAAGGAACTGAAAAGGGACTGTTAAAATACATGCTTTTGGAGGGTTTCTTGTATATGAAATCTGAAACCTAAAATGCCCTTCCAAAGTCCTGAGGTCAAGTCATTTGAGTACCTGGGGTAATTTTCATTATTTCCTTTGAATCACCAATTCAGATGATTAGTGCTTTAGCAAGGTATGATTTGAAAGAAGTATAAAATCATAAGCTTCATAAAATAGCTTTAGTTTTGTTCAGTGTGGGTTTTGGTTTTGGTTTTTGTTTGTGATGGACAGTGTATGTGTTCAGTGTACAAAGGAATGGTTGTTAAAGAGTAGGGTCAGCAAGAAAAATGGATGTACATAATTCAGAAACATCACATTCAGATCACCTGTGATGAGTATGCCTTTGAACTGTGTTCTTTTTTGTTTGTTTTTTGAAGAAAGAGTGAAAATGAATGACTCGATGCTTAGAGCAAAGAGTGCATAGCACTTTAAGTCTCTCCTCTGATAAATATACTCCTGATTAAGCACCATGCTTTTCAAGAAAGTTTTTATGTTACTGAAATAGGATTTCACTTCACTATTTAGTAAGGGAGGCCACAGTAGTGACAGCAACTTCATCACAATGATGGCAGCTAATAACTTGGGACTGAGCAAATGAGACTGTTCAGTTCTTTATTCAAACTAAAAAATCCTTTTGTTGAGCAAGGGAACATAAAATTCTTAGGGGAAAAAGGGGCAGCTTGTCTTCATCATCAAACAAACTTTTTCTTGTTTCACGGGTTCATGTTACTTCCAGCCTGCTCTGCCCACCCCACCTTGTTTGTGTAATCGTATTTGCAACAGCAGATTGTTTTTTGTGTTCTTCCAGAGTACATACTATTCCACTGTACCTTCTCCTTGTGCTGTGAAACTGTCAAATTTTTGCTCAGATTTTGGTAGCTTCCATGGGGGCAACTGTGTGCTTAGGGCTTATCTTCATTCTCTTCCTTGCTAGAACCATGTTGGGTTTGTTCAAGCTGCCATAAGATGCTAAAGCCCAGTTCTAACCCAATAATGGTTTATGAATTGATACAAAAGCCACTTAAAGTGCTTGATGAGTGCTTTGCCGTTGCACTTGATCCTGAGGAAGTCTGAGCCCAGTAGAGACAAGGCATGCAAAGGGTTTTTGCTTGCCTTAGTTCTGACCTGTTTAGCTGCTCTTGCATGGAATGGAATAGAATAGAATAGAGCAGAACAGAACTATTTCAGTTGGAAGGGACCTACTACAATCATTTAGTCCAAAGCTGACCAGTTCAGGGCTGACCAAGTTAAAGCATCTTATTATGGGCATTGTCCAAGTGTGTGTTAAACACTGACAGGCTTGGGGCATCAATCACCTCTCTAGGAAGCCTGTTCCAGTGTTTGACCACCCTCTCAGTAAAGAAATACTTCCTAATGTCCAGTCTAAACCTCCCCCAGTGCAGCTTTGAACCATTCCCATGTGTTCTATCACTGGATACCAGGGAGAAAAGCTCAGCGCCTCCCTTTCCGTGTCGCTTCCCCAGGAAGCTGTAGAGAGCAATGAAGGCCCCCCTCAGCCCCCTTTTCTCCAAACTAGACAAAGCTGAAGTCCTTAGCCGCACCTCACAGGACATTCCTTCCAGCCCTGTCACCAGCCTTATTGCCCTTTTCTGGACACATTCAAGGACCTTTACATCTTTCTTAAACTGTGGGGCCCAGAACTGCACACAGCACTCAAGGTGAGGCCACACCAATGCTGAATACAGCAGATAATCACCTCTTTTGAGTGGCTGGTGAGACTGTGGTGGGTGCACCCCAGGATGGGGTTTGCCCTCCTGGCTGCCAGGGCACACTGCCCCATCCTACTACATCTACTACTTAGCCCAGTTCTGGGCTCCCCGGGTCAAGAAGGACAGGGGACTGCTGGAGAGAGTCCAGCAAAGGGCTACCAAGATGATCAGGGGATTGGAACATCTTCCTTATGAGGAAAGGCTGAGGGACTTGGGGCTTTTTAGTCTGGAGAAAAGAAGACTGAGGGGGGATCTTATCAATACTTATAAATACTTAAGGGGAGGGTGCCAGGTAGATGAGAACAGTCTTTTTTTCAGTGGTGCCCAGTGACAGGACAAGAGGTAAAGGGCACAAACTTGAGCATAGGAAGTTCCATCTTAACGTGAGGAGGAACTTTACTTTGCGGGTGGCAGAGCAGTGGCACAGGCTGCCCAGAGAGGTGGGGGAGTCTCCCTCACTGGAGCCATCCCAAACCCACCTGGACGCCGTCCTGTGCCACTGCTGGAGGTGACCCTGCTCTGGCAGTGGGGTTGGACTGGGGGAGCTCCAGAGGGCCTTCTCAGCCCTGACCATTCTGTGATTCTGTGATCCTATTGAGCCAATCAGCACCCCAGATCCCTTTCTGCAGGGCTGCTCTCCAGCCACTCCTCTCCCAGTTTGTACTTGTGCCGTACTTGTACATTTTGACTTGTTAAGCTTCGTCCTGTTAATCATAGCCCAATGCTCCAACCTGTCTGGATCCCTCTGCAAGGCCTCTTGTTCCTCAAGAGAGTCAACAGCACCTCCCAGTTTGGTAATATCAGCAAACTTGTTGATGGTGCATTCACTCCTGCATGCCGGTGGTTGATACATAAATTGAACTGAACTGGCCCTAGAATTGAACCCCAAGGAATACTAAGGACTGATTTGGGTTCAGATTTCTCCAGATTTGGAACAGGATGAGTTTATTTCCTCAGTTTCTGAAGAAATCAGACTGGCAGATCAAATGTTGATAGTACCAGCCTTGCATATTTAGTAACAAATATATGCTTGAACTTGAATTGTAGCATTTCTAGGGTTTTGTTTTGGAGAATTTGAGTCAAGATAAATCCGTATGATACTCACTAAGAGCGACTACTGAAAAGACTTTTTGAGTTTTCTTTTTGTTTGTTTCTTTTCTAACCTTCCTCTATACAGACTTTCCCAGCAATGTTAATTCTTGGTCACTGACTGCTGCTTCATGGGCTTTTGAAATGGCTCATAGTGCCTTTTACTCATATAATAAATTTTATTGATACTTTTTTTGGCCTTTTTCTATCACCTGTGAAATGCTTTTTGATAACCCATTGACTGCACTAGGAAACACTCACCAAAGTAACTGCCTCCAAAATGATCTGTATGTTTGCAAGTGGGCCCACAGTTGAATACTTTATTGATTTGTAGGAAGCAAAGTCTATCAATAAGGCAGATGATCCCTTTTGAAGTGTGAAGGCTTTGAACGGCATGAAGCTTGGTAGCAAATTTTGGAGGGAATTACAGCTTCTTCTTGCAAGGTGCTGAGTGTCGTTAATGCTCATGGAAAGCACTGGGAAATCAAGTTCTGAGAATATCTCAGCATTGAGGAGGACTGAGCCTTTCCTCAAAGTGTCAGAGCATCATTTTTTATTGCACAAAATTTCCATAGCTCCACGCTGTACTTCTAATGAGAGGATTATATAAAATTGCTTTTATGACAGATAGGAAATATATGCTGCTAATCCACTCCAGGGGCAAAACATTTGTCTACTGAGTATTTCTCAGGCTCTGGAACTAAGCTAATCTATTCAGGGACAGCCAATAGCTTAAAAATACTGACAGAAGAAGTGCAATCAAGATCAGTTCAAAAGAGAGTTTCTGCCATTTTTGCCTATCTAGGAAAACTTTTTAACAGATATGTATTGAATGCATAGCTGTCTGGGCATCTAGTTCTACAATGAGTTTGTAGAGGTGTAGGTGTGAAGGTAGGTGGTAGTTGAGACTTTAATTAGTAACCTATCATATAATTTTTTTAAACTCTGCTGCTTCTTAAGCGAGGAAGCAAATATCAGCCTGTATCTTCACACAGTTCATTGATTCTCATTCAGCAGCTTAGTTGTCTTCTGAAACATCCCTGACCCTCTGTAAGATATATTTCACAGAATCAGAGAATGGTAAGGAACCTCTGGAGATCGTGTAGTCCAACGCCCCTGCCAAAGCAGGTTTTCCTGGAGCAGACTGGACAGGAATGCATCCAGGTGGGTTTTAATATCTCCAGAGAAGGAGACTCCACCACTTCTCTCGGCACCCTGTGCCAGGGCTCTGGAACCCTCAAATTAAAGAAGATTTTCCTTATGTTCAGACATCATTTCCTGTGTTCCAGTTTGTGCCCGTTGCCCCTTGTCCTGTGGCTGGGCACCACTGAAAAGAGTCCGGCCCCATCCTCTTGACACCCACCCTTTCAATATTGATAAGCATTGATGAGATCCCCTCTCAGTCTTCTCCTCTCCAGGCTAAATAGCCCCAGGGCTCTCAGCCTTTCCTCATCAGAGAGCTGCTCCAGTCCCCTGAGCATCTTCGTAGCCCTCTGCTGGACTCTCTCAGTAGTTCCTTGTCTTTCTTGAACTGGGGAGCCCAGAACTGGACACAGTGCTCCAGATGTGGCCTCTCATGAGGGCAGAGCAGAGGGGGAGGATGATGTCCCTCACCCTGCTGGCCACGCTATTTTTTATGCGCCCCAGGATGCCACTGGCCTTCTTGGCCACCAGGGCACATCGCTGGTCATGGTCAACTTATTTCCTCAGAAACTGAAATTTGGGGTGTCCAAGGAGAAGATATAAGGATCTGTATGCATTTTCAAGGAAAGTTTTGTAGTTGTGTGTTATATTTTACTGCTAACCTATATAAGGAGCTGATTGGTCCTTGGACATCTTTTCAGATGCTGAAGCTTTGTCTAATGGATAATCTCTAAATCTGAGCTGATATTTTTTTGAGATTATCAATAAATTGTGCATTATGTTTTATTGCTCACTTATATGAGTCAAATGCCTGCTAATTTTAGAGTGAAGATTGTATTTTCCATAGCGGTACCTCACTTGAGAGAGCTTTAGTAAGATTTAATGGAAGCCGAGGCCCATATAGTAATCGTGTTCGATATCAAGCAACGGGTAGGAAGGAGGATGTGTGAGAGGGTTCCTTCTCTTCTTTATTCCTCATATAAATTTTGAGAGCAACTATAATTGATTCTTGACTTCTTTTGTTTACTACAGTAAAAATGCCAGAGAAAAGTTAAACCATAGTACAAAGTTTGCTGGCTGGTTTTACCATTGCGTTCAGGTGGCCTTGGTCTGTGAGTGAGGAGAGGACAGGGAGTGATCTCCCAGGTCTTGTTCCTATCCGTGCACATGGTATTTATTTATAGACTGTACATGCTGTGATTAGCAAATTTTAGTAGTTATGAAATCCCATTCTTAGGGAATGCCAAATTTTGCTATTGTATATGAAATGCAAATTCCCTATAAACTGAAATGCACTGTAATTAGTTCTGCAACTGCCTTTTAGTTATAAAATATAGAAGCAAAATGTATGGCCTTTGTAGGCTGGAAAGAAGAACAACAACTTTGAATGAGATTGAATTTCCCTTTTTCTAAATATATGCACACCTCAGGTAAATCCACATACGTCTTAAAGCAATGAGAAATCTATAATGTTATGACTTCTGTTTTTCACACATCTGAGCAGTAATTTTTTCTTCACTGAAATATAGACATGTTATGTACGGTTTTTTATATATATTATTACAATGTATACATACCTATATACACTCATATAAATATAGTACTTTGTTAATATTTGAATAAATCAAACTTATCCTTCCTAGGGATGAGAGGGAGATGTATTAAATTTATTGTGCATTATTGCCAGAATCTAATCCATCTAAATATTTTCCCTGAGTGTTTTCTGTATTTCAGAGATATGATTTTTTACCAGTGCTGGTGCCCCATAAACAGAATGTAATAATTGAAGAAAGGCAGCAGTGCTTAGTTTATTGTTAGCAATATCAGGATTTAACAAAAAGGAGGTGTCTGCTTAGATGGGAATTCAGTTGCATGCTATTAATTTTATCTAACTTACCTGTCTGTCACTTGCCGATATTGAACTTTATATTTCATTTAAACAGTCCTTTTTTTTCCACTTTTTTTTTTCATTCTGGATTTCAGAAGGATATTGCTGGAATATCCTCACTGAGTCCTGTTAGCAAATTGCCTTTGGCTTAGATTAGTTTCTTCCTGTCATACCAAAGTCAGGAAGCTTACAGGAGTGCAGCATCTTCTCTGGTATCTGACCTCGTAAGGAGCAAGATCTCACCACTACATAAGGCACTACAATAAGGTGCCAAAGAGACAGGCCTTTTATTAGTTTTATAGTGAATGTTATACTGACTTTTGGGCACTAAGGTTCTTTTCTTATCCACAGCTCTTTAAATCTTCATCTTGGTTAATGCATATTATTTCTGAGTTATGAATTCTTGGAAGATTCTCTGTGGGGCTTCATAACATTCTGCCTAGTGCCTTCTGCAATTTACAGGATTTATTAAATTATTCCCTAAGAAATGTTCAGGGTCTCTCAGTTGCTGTAACATCCTTTCTGCTAGTTATCCTTGGCACTGGATTTGAGCTTTTGTATTTGTCTTTTATTCCCCAGTATTTAGCTATTGAATCTCTAACATTTATTTAAATATGCTTTTTTTTCTCATATTTTTGTTTGCCCAGAATTGATCTAAACATACTGTTGTTCCATCAAAAGAATTTATCAGAAAGAGCATAAAAGCAGTCTTTTTTAAAAAAAAGGCTTGGAATGCTGAATATTTCACTGCTGTTTAACCTTATAGAAGTTTTTCTTTTGTAATCATAAGTTCATCATCATTTCCATTTGTTTTCCTGGGCAGTCAGAAGTTCATACATTTTCTAAGTGAGTGCAGAAACAATGTGTAAATATCCTGTCATTTTCTGTTTCAGTTATAGTCTTGAAAAAAGAGGTAAAAGGAGGGTTTTGAAAGCAAGGTTGAAAAGGAAGATGAATGATGGAAGATGAGCCATTCAGTGAATAAATGAGTGGAGAAGATGGTTAGAAAGAAAACTAAGATAAAAATGACAAATGAGGAAAATAGAAAGGATAAACTAGAATGAAAGAATACCTGTGCTATGGAAAGCCTTCACTTAAAGGCTTAACACATTTAACTGCTGGATGTTTTTAATAGGTGGCACCTACTCAATTACAAAAGCTTGGTTTTGAATTGGTGGCAGTGATGACTAAATCCACAAAAACACACCGGGTGGGTGTCACATAGCTGTTATGGCAGAATTCATGGCTGACATTCACCAGATGGAGCTGCCTGTGAAATGGGTGAACAACTCGGTTCCTAAGACTAGATTCCCAACAGCTGAGGCTGATGAAGCAGCTGCCCCAGATGCCCACTGGAGAAGTGTGTCCTAGGTCTCACTCTTCTGATACAGCCATATTTCAACTTTTTTTCCAGCATCTCGGGTCTGGAATGTGCTGTTGGTTGATGGCTGGGGCTACTGGAACATGGGAGTATGTAGTTGTAAATTGCTTGAGGGAGAACTTTCATCTTCTGGAGCTGGCCTAGAGACTACACTACTGAATTAAAAGGGAAAGGTCTATGTCTTTTGGCTGTTTTCTGCATGTTTTAAGTGTTCATCAAGATTAGTCAACGGATTGGAGCCCTCAGATGATGTATGTGGATGAAGACAGGCTTGTGTAAAACAGTTATTGAGAACCTTGTGCTTAAACTGTAGGGTTTCTGAGCACAGCCAGAAGCAGAACTTTAAACTTGGGAAAATCTATGCACTTTCAGATGCTTCTGGTTAGGTGACAGAGAATTATATTCAAACAAGACATATAAAACTGAAGTGCTTACATTGGGAATTTGATGTGACTTAGGCACTAAATACAGCAGTGATTTGGGCGTTAAGTCCATCATTCTCCCCAGATCTCTGTTCGTTCTGGGCCTATCCAAAACTTGTCTGAAAAATTTGGGTATTTTGGGGGTATGCAACAAGAGGCATGATTTCTTCACTTATTAAACCCTTTTAAAAATGCACGTTAATCACTTTTAGTATTTGTAACATAGACGCTCCCATAAGCATTCATTAAGACTCTCGTACCAGTACTGTGTGCTCAACAGGTAGCTAATAACAGATACTTCTTTTTTTTAAGAAGATAACTTATTGTCCACTGTTAGCCTTTTACTTATCTAAAACATTATTCAAAGGTTTTTTTGCTTTTTGTTTTTCTGTTTTGGTTTTTTTTTTTTCAAATACAGTTGTTACTTTGAAGGTGTTTCTACTGCAGAGGTATACAGTTTGTCTTAATTTGCTGAGGGTATACATCAGTGAACGGTGAGGCTAAGGGGAAATAATACTTTGCCAGTGTAAATGTCTATATTTTTTTTACCCAATTTGAATATTTTTCTCTCTTTTACAACCATAAGCCCAAGCTCCTACGGCTCTACATGCCCTTATTAACCACTAAGGAAAAAAATCAATACATCGCAGCAACATTAATCAGTAGGGTTTTTTAAACCAAATAGCTACCAATTTTGATAAATGTATTTTACTCATCTTCTGCTGTATTGGAAAAATAACATTTTAAGTAATGCAAATGCAGTGCTCTTAGTAGTGACTTTTGAAGAGAGGAAAGAGTTGCAATTCTGAAGCTGGATTTTCAGAAAATCCCAAGCAGTCACACTCATACAGCAAGGCTTTTAAAAAAGCTTATCTCATCAGAGACGTCCAGAAATTGAAACATCCAGAGTGAATTCTAAATTGTGAAGTATTCCCCATAAATCCTGGTGTTAGTAAGTTACACCATATAATAAATATATACCATTATAAGAAGTAAAAACTTACACGTTTATGGCAAAACTTAAGTGTTTAAAAACTGCCTTTTCTCCTAGGGGCAGTTTTTTTGTATGGAATATGACTCTCTTCTTTTTTCTTTTTCTCTTTTTTATTTTTTCTTTTTTCTTTTTTTCTCTTTTTTCTTTCTCCTTTTTTCCTTTTTTTTCCTCTTTTTTCTTTTTTTTTCTTTTTTCTTCTTTTTTTTTTCTTTTTTTTTTTCTCTCTATGACAGGCAGCTTGAGAATTTGTGTGGGTGTGAATGGATTATAACGAATTACCACAATAATAATGATTATTTTGTTAAATCTGACACAGAGGTCTTAGTTGTATAATGCATTAATAGGTATTTACATCTAAGCAGAGACTTGTGCAATCAAGTGACTTCAGAAACAAATAGTAACTATTTTCTTAGGAATTTTGTTGGACTCATTTCACTGGCTTGGGTGACCTGCGTATTTACGAGGTACCTGAGAATTGTCTCTTGTATTGTCTCTTGCAGACAGACAAGCACTTGTTAAACTGTCTTATCTGCCCTGCAAGGCTGAACCCCAAATGGGAAGATGTGCTGGCATGCCTCTAGCTGAGTTTTTTTGGAGCTCTGTGACTAAATGCCATAAAATAAGCACTCCCTCTTGGCCCTCAGTTTAGGAATATACCATATGTTGTTTGAAAATAGTGGAGGATGGGGGCACGACACATTAAGAATAGAGAACTAACTATAAGCCTTCATGGTACATTAAGGAGAATCTATCAGGAGGCTTTAATGGAAATGTGGTACTTTTGTATAAAAGTGTGACTTATACGACCTTGTCAAGAGAACATCTGTTATTGAGGTTTTTTTTTAGAACAGAAGTCCTATACAGTTCAGATCAAAAACCATAGACTGAAGGTTTAATATGAAGGTTCTTAAACAAGGACACAACCGTGTATTTCATTTAAGGAACTGTCAGGGCATTTACTAACATATCATGGTTTGTATACAATGTGTACACAAAAAAGAGATGCCCGAGCCTTAGATGTATTCCTAAGTGTACTTTTTTTCCGGAGTAGAATAGGATTTCTTCTGTGTTATGTTCTTTAATCAAGTAGTACATGACTCCTGCATGTGCTAGTGCATAGTGAAGAGACTGAGAATGTAAAATCTGAATAAAGGCTGTCCCTTCCTTCAGTCCTTTCTCAGGTCTACTGTGAAACAGTGAAGGGAAAAACAGCTCCTGAAGTTGGTGTGCACTTTACTATCTGCTTTATAAGCCTTGTCACAGCTTTGGTGTGATGCACTGTGTAGTATGTTGTGATTCTATTCCCCAAAATATTAGTTAAATGGCTTGGTACTACAGTATATCTGTTGCATGATTGTAATGGAAATAAGGAAGGAATGAAAAATAAACATGAATTGTCAGGAACTTTGTATTCCACATAATTATTCCTAGTTAAAATTTATGTAGTAGAACTATGCATGACTCACAAAGTTTAGGTAGGAATTTGCAAACTTTCTCTTCCGTAATTTGCCGTTCTTCCAAACCGCAGTTTTAGTCTGGACCATTAGTAAAATTGATCCAGATGATGTCTGCATACATATTTGAATACATTCCCTTTTTGCTCACCTGGCAAAAGGTAAGCGGTAATCGGCATTTCTCGTTTTTGGTTTATATGTGAGAAAGGGATGGAAGATGGGTGCAAAAAGATCTCTGTCTGCAAACAGATCGTAAAAGAAGCATTGCCTGTGAATGCATATAAATAAATATACATGCACACATGCAGTCACCTGTTTCTTCCATTAGCCCTTGGGTTGCACCATACCCGTTTCCCTGGTGGTGTTATTTTAGCGCACCATAATGCAAGCCTCTTTGGACTTCTTACCAAGGTGTGTTTCTGAGGCTACTTCTGGATCACTGATTGAGAGACTTGAGAATCAGAGAGCTATGGCACAATCCCTAAACCTTCTGTCTGGAAAACTCCCAGACAATACTCTATTTCTCTGTTGAATCCAGGTACTTCAATATTCAAATATTTTCATACCTGTTATGAAAGCTGTGGATTTTTTTCTTTGATCTTTTTCTTTATGAAGAACTCCTGATTTAATTGTTGTGCTTTTATTACTGAAATGTTAAGTATAACATTAGATGCACTGAAAGAAAGTGGAAAATAGAAAGTGTTCAGTCACTTTCACGGGGGTGTGTTGTCCTGTCCACACCAGGAGTAACCTGGTGTTACAGCGCAACGTGTTTTTTTCTGCCCAAACAACTGGCACATGAAGGTAAAGCTTAAGATTTTTACTGAGCATAGCACAGCCTGGTATTTGAACAATTCTGTCCTAGATATTTCCTGAACTTTTAATAGTAAACAGTTCTTACCTATAAAAATCAGGAGTATATATATATCTGTCAAGTGTGTTCTCATAGCTGTAATCATTCTTCGAAACAAATCCCCAGGTATACATAAGCTCTTTTTAAATATCACAAAATATTAATCCAATCAGAGCCATTTAAAAATACAGTAAAAACTGTAACATCAGGAGACTGATGATATACAGGAGAGACATTGAAGCAGATGTTTGTAATATTTTGCCTATAGCTAGAGAATAGCCCATCTACAGAAATATGATTCTGTATAATTTTTAATGGATTTATACTTCATTAAAAGCAAGTCTATTGCCAAAGAGATGTATACTTTATAGTACTTTTAGAAATAAACACCTTTAAAAGATTATGCTCTTTCAAAAAGCTCTACTTTTATGTCTAAGACAGACATATTTAGATAGAATTACATTGAAATCACCACACTGAGATGCATTTGTTCTGCCGGGATATGTTTTTCAAAATTTAGCATCTCAACAGACTCCTTAATCCTGGGCCTAGTGGCATTTACTTGTTGAAGGGCATGCCCTTTTAATCAGGCTGTTCTGGAGTGCACCTGAGTGGGAACACAGCGGGACCGTTCCCTTGGTTTCAAATAACATTATGAGATATTTTGCAGATGCAGCGCCACTGGCGTAGTTATGCAAGTGGCAGGGATGCTCTGGCCATTTCAGGGAGGAGGTGAAATACGTAGTCAGAATGTTTGTCACTCTGCTACATACCACGGTGTCCTACAGTTTTGCAGAAAATCAAGAAATCTAAAATGAATGTAATAGCTACATTCTATACAGGGAATACTTTATTATTAGGTGATAGTATGACAGGTTTTATGCAAATACGTTGCTGTAGCTTTAATTCCAGGATGTAGTTATTAGTGGAGTATTACATTAGCCTTGCAATGAAGTTCCATGCACATGGGACATAAATACCTGCAAACTACTGGTACCAGGAAATGGAAAGAAGATAAAGTGCCACAAGTGATGGCGTTTTATTTCTTTGTTTTGTTTTGTTTTGTTTTTTTAAAGTACCGATATATAAGTACTTTGCAAAGCAAGGACTATAAAACAGATTCTGTGCCTGATCATTGTTTTATCTGCCAAAGAATTATGCCTGTTTTATGCTTTCTCTGTTAGCATAGATTATTTCCAGGGAAAACTGTCTACTATTAACTGCTGTAGAGATACAAGAAACACACACGAGTGTAAATTTATTCCAAATAGCAGGTTGGTTTTTTTTTTTTCTCCCCTCAGAAGATGGTAGTTTAGGGCTGGGTAGATTGTATTCCTGTGGTTTTGCTGAAGATGATTGCAGAATATGATCTGATTTCCCCAAATCACCAGAATTTGTAAAATGAAGGTTTGCCATGCCTTCCACCTCCCAACCTGCAAGTCAGGTATATAATTTTCCTGTTTTATTAAAGATATGATTTTTATTTATAAAACATCAGAGAGAAAGTATATATTGGTTAATATCAGCTAGATACTGTTGAACTATTTGAAGGCTGATCAGGAAGGCTTCTTTTCTCTGGAAAATTCTGCTTATCAGAAATAAAGACATGAACATTGAAGTATTCTTTTCTCAATTCAGCAATCTGAAATTTAAAGTTTTGTGTATTTGTTGGCTGCAAAATGGCCTGTGGCTATTAATTACATAAGTTGTTTTCCTTGGGGAACTGTATATTTCATTTTTGATGATAGGAGATGTGTTCTGTGCAAAAATTTCACTTGGTTGAAAATTACATTTTAATTAGAGGAAAATGTCTTTTTTTTTACCCCCAACACTAATTGAAGTTAGAATTAGGAAATTAATTAGATATTGGAGAGTAATTAGAAGAATTTAGTAAGTTACTGTATGTCAAGTTCACTTGCTTGACTTTTTCAAATTATATATGTTCTACCTGTTTAAAAATAGAAAATGGATAAAAACATAAAAGCCTCAACTACAGAAATAAATGTAAGAACTGTTAGAAGGTTTTAATTTTGTAGCAGTTATTTATCCATAATGCAGATAAAAAATCAACCTTAATCATACCTAATAAGATTTTAGAGTGACCAGAAGAGGCTTCTACTGAAAGAAGAAAAATAGAGTTTTAAGAGTGAGATGGTGAAAGAATACTTTAGGTATAATACATAGTACAAAAAGACCTGAAGACTAGGACTGAAATTTATTCTTTCCCAGAGCAGCGAAGGATGTACAGATAAGATTTATGTGGTTCTGGAGCAAGTTATTTACTCCATGAATAAGCACACCTTTCAGACCAGCCAAGTACAATGAAATGATTAGAAAACATACTTGCTGCAATTTGGTCCCTTCCCTTCCCTTCCCCTCCCTTCCCTTCCCTTCCCTTCCCTTCCCTTCCCTTCCCTTCCCTTCCCTTCCCTTCCCTTCCCTTCCCTTCCCTTCCCTTCCCTTCCCTTCCCTTCCCTTCCCTTCCCTTCCCTTCCCTTCCCTTCCCTTCCCTTCCCTTCCCTTCCCTTCCCTTCCCTTCCCTTCCCTTCCCTTCCCTTCCCTTCCCTTCCCTTCCCTTCCCTTCCCTTCCCTTCCCTTCCCTTCCCTTCCCTTCCCTTCCCTTCCCTTCCCTTCCCTTCCCTTCCCTTCCCTTCCCTTCCCTTCCCTTCCCTTCCCTTCCCTTCCCTTCCCTTCCCTTCCCTTCCCCGATTATACTGAATCCTCTCAAGTTTTGTATAATAGCACAAGGATAATTTGATTAATAGCATCACTGGTAACTTCTACAGTAGAGAACTCTGCTTGTATTTGAAGATGAAGTGGTTCTGGTGCTTGGCTGAGCTGAGGGTTCAGGTGAGCAGAATTAAGCACGGCTGCATGCCAGGTTATCTATGCTGATGTCATCTACCCTGTTCTGTTTGGGGTGGTTTGAACCCTGATGCCCATTTTCCTTGAGAACTTTCAGGTTAAAATATAATTTTATCATTTAAAGCCAATTCACTCTGAATGAAACACTTCAAATTTACTACAATATGAACGTCCCTGTCTTCGCCTCAAATAAGCACTCTAATCACCCATCTCTACCACCATCCCGTGTTTTTGTTCACTTGATCTTTCTGATTGGAATAAGTATTTCATACAGTGTGGAATTGCGCCGAGAGGAGGGGTTGGGAGAGATTCCAAATGATAATTCCTTATGGCACATTTACCTGTGAATTTCTCTGGTAAGTACAGGAGCCCTGTTGATATCCAAGCTCCAGACTGGACTGAGCATAAACTTTAACTGCCATCCCCTCTGTCATGGGAGAATGTCCTTATTGTGCTCTGCTAGCCAATGGTGAGAGAGGATGCTGGCTTTGTTGTTGCATTCTGTGAATTACATCACCGCGTCTCCCCGCTACCAGCCAAATAAACTGCAAAATTATCCTGGATTCTGTAGAAATATGGTGCTTTTCTTACCTGAACTTTTCACTGATTGAAACCAACAAAAGCCTCATGCAGCAACAGGCTTTTGTATGAACGTGATTGAAAAGGGGGTGGAAGATAGCAGTGGGTGAAGGAAATTATTCTTTGCATGGGTGCTGACATAAAAGAAGGCATAAAGGGAAAAAAAGGTATGAAAAATGCGTAGAATATTAGTTGGAATTGCAATTTATGTCAAGAAAGGATGAATGATTGGGATTGAACTAGATACCACAAGAAAGCCGGTTGAATAAATGGAACTAATCTAAAATGTCAATTCCCTGTATACATTCATCCATCCATCCATCCATCCATGCATCTCGCTCCAAGTTTAAAAAGCAAGAAACACCAAGAGTATTCACAGCTCTGATAAGAATATCTTTCACAAAGTACGGAAAATTCTAATGAAGTTAATCACCAATTAATAAGTACTCTCTAGAAGGATAAGGTAACTCTGTCTCTATCGCTGTATGTCTCAAATTGGAATCTATTAAACAATAGTGGATCCTCTACTCACATAATTTGATAATTCTTTAAAACCCATAGAAAACTGAATTTGCAGAAATAGTCATCAAATTAGACTTTCTAACGGCAATTATTCCCTTTCCCCACCAATAAAAAAGAGTGAGAAACCTCCATGCCGATCTGTCTTAGTTTACCCACAGAGACTGGTTTTAGCCTTACAAGGCCAGCCAAAAGCATAAAGTGCTGCTGAAGTACTAGAAGAAACTGAAAAATGAGAACATAATGTATTTGTGTTTCAAAGGTTTTTCTGACAGAGGTCCCAAAGAAATCGGTGAAATTCATAGTGGTGAAAAATTACCTGTCAAGTGTATATTTTGTGTTGGTTTACCCAGTGATTATGAAAACTTCCAGTTCGTGAATGAGTCACTGCTTTCAGGGAGATTTCTTGACAGCTGAAGTCTTGACTATTTTAGTTGTCAGAAGACAGAATTCTTATTAAACTGACTCAATAGACACACAACACTTTTAATGTGAGACAAATCCCCCCAGTGGTCTTCCTTACTTCTGCTCTAACAGGTTCATGAAAGTTAGAAACTCGCTAATATGTTGAATGCCTAAATAAGTACTCTATCTTGATACATCTTTATAACGTCTGGTCTATTCTCATTTGCACTTCTGCAGAGAGTGGTGGTCCTAGTCAAGTGTAATTTGCTGTAGTTCGCCAAATTCAGCAGAATTATAGAAAAGTACATCTGCTCGGATCGCCTTGTTGATGTCAGTAGGTTTACCCACATGGTCAGTTCAGTTTGAACCTTTCACCGTGTTAATACTGAAAGATCTTTGCAATGCTGTAAACAATCCCCTTATACCTTGTGGACTAGTGCTCAGTGAAGCTTCACAGTATAGGTAGGAAATTCGCAAATTCCCACTCCAGAAGGAATTGTGGGAGAAACTAGTGCTGCTTTAAAGAGAAGTTAAAATCAGACTTACTGCATGACATCTACTCAACATTGACTTGTGATACAGCAAGACATTCAATATTATTATAGAGACATCATCATTATTATTATCGTTGTTACTATTATTATTATAATATTTAAATGACATTATGATATAGTTTCTTAAGGAAGCCTTTCTATCCAAATAATTTATGATTTCACCTTTTGGTTCTTGGATGGGTCATTGGCCACTTGTTTTTTAAAATGATGAAATATATCTAGTGGCAAAATTTTAGGTGATTGAATATGTTTAGACATACTAACTTATTTAAGGATTAATTTCTGCAGCATTGGAGGATAATAGACTTTTGCTCCCATATAATCTCCATTGCTAGACAATTTAAACTGCCCAGGAGCTATTTTTATTTTCATGGTATACAAGATAAATTACTACAATCAGACTAGCAGGAAACCAATTACATTATGCATATGTATGAAAGCGGTTGAAAATATCCAAATAAATGTTTAAACTTTTTTTTTCTTTGGCAGTTAAGATTCTGGAACTGGCAGAACAGAAGCTTTTTATTGTTTGTTGTACAAGCAAAATGAGGTTTGGTGTCTTTTCTTTTTAAAGAATTACTAAATTTTATTCTCTCTATATGTAATTTTACTTATTTAAAATATTCAACAATTTCATATAGTCTCTGCAACAGAAAAATCTCTTCAAAATTTCTGATACTATAAATCACATAATCCCCAAAATGCTGATGTGAGTGAGAAAGGGAAATTTGCAACTCAGTCCAATACAACAGTTTAAATACCTGAAAAAGTCACAAATGCACTGACCTGTTCGCTAGCATGGTAGTTCAACCCTCTCTACTGTGTCTGGGTAGGGGATAGAATCTCTAAGAGAAAAAAGACACATAGTTTTGGAACCAGTGTTTCAAAATTGTTCTCAGTACTTGTTTCCAGCCCTCAAATAGCGATTTTGCAATGCTACTTTAATGTTGTTGGGTTCTGGAATGCTCATGTCACCCTGTTTTCTGCCACTCATCATATACATATAAATATACAGATATTTATAAAATATGTATGAATTTCTAAAAGACTGCAAACTCAAAGTCAGTATATAAAGAAATCTTACAATATTCTGCTATTGGAATGCACAAGAAATTGGAACTGAATGAGTCTTGGCTTTGTCTCCCATGATAAATGTTCCCAGCAATTCTAAAGAAATTAAGGTTGTATCTCTGGAAACGTTGTATGATGAACTTTGATTTTTTTTTTTTTTTTTTTTTTTAAATGGTGGTTTACTACAAGATCAAAAAAAGCTATTTGAGATAGACAATGAGTAAAAGATTCTGTTTAAAGAAGTGGTGACTATTCAAGCCCAATGTGTTTGTATGGAATTCTTCAAAATTAGAGGAAAAAAATGTGAAAAAAATAGCACAAATAATTTTCACACATTAAAATTGTTTATGCCTTATTCTTTTTGAAATGGCTGAAATTCCTGGGTTTCATATGTTTTGACAGCAAGCTAAACATGATCATTGGCTCCATCCCTGGAGGTGTTCAAGGCCAGGTTGCACGACGCTTTGAGCAACCTGGTCTGGTGGGAGGTGTCCCTGCCCATGGCAGGGGGGTTGGAACTCGATGATCTTTAAGGTCGCTTCTAACCCAAACCATTCTATGATTCTATGATTCTGTGCTATATTAAGAGAATAATATACTCTATTCTTTTTAAATTTAGTATCTTTCAACTTTATCAAAGTCTTGTTGTGCTAATAGTGTTTATTATTCTGGGTCTAGATTTGCTAGAGAACTGAGAAATATTTAAGCACTCTTTTTTAAGGCGTTTTAAGACATATCGCAGTGTCATGCTGGAACTAATTTCTACTTTATCATTTCAATTATAAATATAAAAGAGCTCTGGCAACCATTCTGAGTAGATGAGGCTGCTCATCAGGTGCCAGTGTTTTTAAGCTTTTAATTTTCTTGAGTCGTCTTTTCTTTTCTTTTTAGCTTTTAAAGCATTTTAAAAATGAGACAATTTGTGTATTTGCCAAAAGCTTTTTTTTTTTAAAAAAAAAGGTGTGCTAAATATGTGGCCCTTCAGGAGTTATGGCAGAAAGTGAAATGGAATTGAAAAATGAATTGAATTAATTGAAAAAAAAAATTTAAAATAAAATTTGACCTCACTAAACTTAGTAGCAAATTATCTTGTTTTTATTTTTATTTTTTAGTTAAATCTGCATTCCTGCCCCTTCCACAAGGGTTAAAAATAGTCCTTGAGTGTGCAAGCCCTTCCTCTTTCCTCTTCCTTTCCTGCAAAAGTCTTTGCCTTTGGGATGTATCTTGCTGTTGTAATTAATTCTGGGTCAGAATTAGTTTTGCATGCCTTGACTGCTATTCCTAGATCTCTTCCAGTCATGGTTTTCAGCTTCAGGACTGAGGAGCTTGTTCCTCTGACTAGACCTGGACTCCTCTGTGACCTTGTGTTATCTGTGGAAAAGCGATATTAATGCTTCCTTTCTCCTAGGAGTTGCTTTGCTAGCTGGCTAACTTGTTAATATCATAAGAAACGCATTTGTAATATGAGCTGGCATCTCTAGATAGTAAAGCATGTAGTCTGTTCAGCTCTCCCCACCTCCCACATTTCTTGGTCTGAACTGTGCGAATATTACTTCAAACTGCAGCTGATGGTGTCTGGTACCCATGGGCTACAGTGCTTAGGAAAAAAAAAGGCATTTCTAATGGGAAGTGTAATAACCAGTACAGTGACAAATCCACTACTTAGGGACCAATGTGTTGTAGATGAAGTCAGGGTTATGTTTTACTCCTCTGTAGAGCTTAATTGGCTTAATCAGAGCTGAATGGCTGTGTAGAGTCCAGTAGTTGAACCCGGGGGAATAAGCCCATGCTTTCTCCTGTACATCTTTAAGGCAAGAGCAAGACTCACACTTTTCTTTGCACTTGTGGAGGTGCTGGTGGTGCCACCCGCTTTGATGCTCCCTCCAGTCCCAGGAGGAGGGGGGCACAGACTTCAGTGCCTCCTTTACTGAAGACACTTAAATACAGTCTTTTCTGTAGTGATGAGATGTGATTTACTTACCTAAATACTCAGGTAATTTTTTGTCAGTAAAAATCTATTAAAAGTACATTGTAGCAATAAGCAAAATCCAGGTAGGAAACGTCCAAAATGTGTTGCTTGCTATTAACCAGATACCAACACAGTCGGGTTGTAGTATCTCTAAAATTAGTTGCAAAGCATCCTCAAATTACTGTGAACTTCAAACAGATCCCCAGGGAGCATGCAATACAATCTGGAAATCAGAAATTGTCTTCCTGCATCCGAACCAGGGAACCGTGCCCTTTTGTCCTTTATAGCAGCAAGGCGAAACAGAAAGCTACATTCATCACCTCTCACTGCTTTGGGATCTAACACCTGAATGCAGTGCACAGAGAGAGAGGTACAGGCCAGCTCTTTAGGGCAAAATGTATGGAATTCATGAGTGTACCTTGAGTTACAATCAAGACTATCCTCCAGTAGGAATACCTGGAAAGCACTGGTGAACGTCCTTCCCTGAAGAGAGGGCAACACCTGAACATGGTTTCTTCTCTCTTTATTCAATGTTTCTCTTTAGCTAGAGGGATGGGTTGGAGTCTGTCAATGGACGTATTTGTGGCAAAAGCCATGTATCCAACACTGGGCACAATTTTTGCCTCGAGTGTTGGAAATATATAAAATGTATTCAACCTGACTTTTATTCCTGTTAGTACAATGCCTGCTATCTTTACAGCAGTTCCAGGAGCAACATCTATGGCACTCACTTCTCTCAGCTGTCATAAATCACACAGTCTTTATTTTGTTTGACCACCTAGTCTAGGGACATTGTTTTTTTTCTTTACAGTTAGGACTGCCTATATAAATGCAGTTGTTTAGCTAAGCTTCTGTGCTCACCCACATCGTGTTCTGAAAAGATTATTGATACTCTCTGGCCTCTTGCTGTGTTTTTTTTACAGTGAAGTGAAAAGCACAGTCTGTCATATCATGTGTGTCTAACCTAGTTTTGTTCGCATCTGGAAGTGATAGATGTACTGTATATAACAAGCTCAAAACTTACAAGAAGAAGAGAAGAATGTTGTTTAAAACAGCCCACAAAACTGATGAAGCCCTCTGAAAACTGTAGGATACTGGGAAAGAAGCTGGCTGCTGCTCAGTATCCAGAAACTGGTGAGTTAGAAAAAAGAAAGTATTTGGTCCTCAGTGGAAGCTGATGTGAAGTGGTAGAGGTAAAACTTCTTGGGGGGTAAAATACAAAAGAGGAAGGCAAGGAATTAGGGTCTCTCTGCTGCAAGACAGACTAATTCTGATAGTCCACGCTTGTCATAGAAGAAAAGAACACTTTAATCAATCTAAGGAGGAGTCATCACCTATAACTTGTTCCTTTCCTTTGGTCAGATTCTGCTGAGCTTCCACCTGGTTGACTGTGTATCCTGCCAGGTCATGTGGCAGAGTCCCAGCACACATCCTGATGCTTTAGGAGCCATGGTGCAGAGGCCATATCAGCCCAGACAGAATCAATACGGCTGGGGTTTTCTCCTGTTTCACTTGTTTCTTTGCTTGTCCCTGTACTGATATGGTCATCTTCTTTACAGACATTGTGTTTCCCACATTCCATAATTACTGGCTGGCATCAGGCAAGAAAACATGGGAACTGTTGCACATGGGAACTGTTGCACATGGAAAATACAGCAGCTACGTTGTATTTTGCTCTAAATATATGGGGCCAAGCCATTGGTCTTGAGAATAAGGGATCAAATGGAAGTCAAACTGTCACAGTTTTAGGGCAACCTTCTACAGCAAAGGGACTCTGCTGAGGATGAAGTCTTTGTGCTCAGGGATTTTGCTGGCGAGTGAATCCTAAGTGGATACTGTGGAAACGGGCAGAAAAATGCAGAGGCAGATGATGGCTGTAACAAATTAATATTGCTAGAAATGTGCTCCATCAGAGCAGCAGGTTTACCTCATCCTCTCCTTTTGATGTTCCACTGCAATCACATCAACCTTGTGCTTCACCAGCCCTGATTGCTTTTAGTTGCTTGGGAATATCAATTTGTCATAGAACTCCGCAGCTGCAACTTCTTCCCACATTACAGTAAAAACAGTTTCCTGTGGGAGTCAGGCTCCTTTTATCTTTCCAAATCAAGTAGGAGGTTCATCCAATACCAATCTCATCCTGTTTCTCAAGCCCTATAACAGGGCTTTTGAACTGAAAGTACCCAAGATTTAGAACCGAAATGCTGTGTGAGCCTTCCTCCAAACTCCGTGCACTGATATGCAGGGAAGAAGGATTTGGTTGTTGTTTTTTAAATATTAAGGAGTTTTATTTTTGTCAAAAGTGTTCTTCTGCCGTGAAAGCCCACCTTTCATTCTTTTTAAAATTCAGAGATTTATCAGTCAAGTGTAAAAAAAATCGTGCCTGTAGAGAAGGAGTGCATTAGGCAGGTAAGATGTGGCACTGAAATTGTCCATACAGCAAAAAAAATGCAAAGAAGTCCATGAAAGCAGGAAAGAGGAACCCTGCATTACTAAAATATGCAGCGCTTCCCTTGTTTCCCCACAGGGCAATGCCATGTGCTGCCATTTGCATTTCCCCAACAGTGAAACCACAGCAATGTAAAATTAATAAGAGTGTATAGAGCGTGTTTAACAAACGCTGACACATACCCTGTGGTGACTTGGCATCCAGCATTTTGCTTGGAATTGATAGAGGTGTGCAGAGCTTACTGGAAAAATAAATCACATAATATCTGTAAATAAATGAACCCATCGGCACAGTCCAGCAGGCTTTTGGACAGGTCTGGAGCTGTCATACACTGCAGGACACTCAGACTAGTAGGTAAAGCATGTATCCAATACATGTCTCCTCTGGTAGGGCTACCTGGTGGGTCCTTGTTTGCTTGGGAACATCTTGAGGACTGGTTAGTCCATTCTGAAAGTCTCCAAATTCTTTTTTTCTGGAGTCTGTAGAGGTTGTCTTTGCTGTCAGGGTTTTGGCACACACCAGAGCACACAGGTCTTGTTCAGTTGCATTAAGCTGTCTCGTTCATAACTACCTGCTCTGTAATCTCCCAGAAGTATGCACATCATCATCTTGAAATCTTTGGTGTCCTAAACCCCAAATATTCAGTGAAATATTTGGTTAGACAAACCATTAAGCTGGTGCAAAGCATTGGCACCATTAATGTTTATATTCTCACCTGTCCTAGTGTACTATTATCAACAGTCAGATTCCTTCTTGCATGGTGAATTTTTCTAGGTTATCCTGCAAGATTGTGCACAGATCTATATATTCTATGATATTCAACAAGTTGTTAGAGTAAAGTAGAGAAAGGTCCCTTCCAGTTTGTGAAATTTGTTACCTGTTGTGCTACGTCTCATGCATAAATAATATGACTGTGAACTGTTTCAGAACAGTTGGAAGCCCTCTTTTTTACAAAGCATACAAGATTTTTTCAAGGAATGTCTAATAGATATACAATTCTCAGTCATAGTAGTATCTGTAGCCAATTTGTTGAACTCCAGGCAGGGTAATGACTTAATGTAGTAATCAGGACATGCAGTTTTTTTAGGTGGTTTTAAACATGTACTTCTGAAGAGAGGCAGGAGCTTTCAGAGCATCCGTAAAACTCTGTGTTGGCTGATAAATCCTGAAGACTGTTGCATGGAGTCAAGTTCCTATTAGACAACCTTTTTAATGCCGCATATAAATATTAGTACTTATGTGCTTCTTTGTACTCTCAGTCCTATTCTTATTTTTTGGTGTAGCTGAAGAAGTTATTTTAGATAAAGTGTTCTTGCAGCTGAATTGCTCATTAACACAGCGGTTGGTTAATCCAGCTGCAGCCCTTTCAGCTGCACAGTTGGCTGCTTCAGTTAGCAGTTGTTGCTTGAAAAGGTGTGAACTGTGGATTGTGAGAGAGAAGTCACTGGACTTTTATACTAAGGCACATTCTTTATTAGATATTTTACTCTAAGCTGAGAAGAGAATAAGCCTCTAAAAAAAAAAATCATAGAATGTGGAGTCATGTCAGCACAAAAATTGGAATATACAGTTATAAGAGTAAGAGCGTATTTCAGAGGGAGACTCCTCCTCCCCAGCTAAATGGGGGAAATGACTTGTATTGAAGTAAAACCTGAATACTTACTGGGTTGTGCTTACTAACAAATGAACAAAGCAATTACAACAAGGCCTTATTTTTGCCTTGAGGTAAATCCTTCAACTAGAAAAACTGTCAGTCAATACCTCACTTGAGCCATTAGCAGTTCAAGAAATCCCTGTAATAATTAGAAATAAGTATGTGTTAAAGCTGAGAAGTGTTACATAAAAGCATACAGTGCCCTCTAAATCTATCATTATTAGGAGAGATAAAACAGACACCTGCATCTAGTATCTTGAACACCACTGGGAATACTACAATAATACAATGTTCAAAAATGATGTTTCCCTTTTGTTCTGATTCAGTGCTTAATGAAACCCTTTAAATTTTGGCTATCTGGTAATCCAAATTACTCATCAAATCAAAATCCTTAACTATATCCACAAAGTTTATAATGTAAAATGTTTAGAACTGAGAGGGTTTTTTTAACATTCACATATAATCTATATCCAATTTTCTTTTTCTACATTACAGATAAGATCATGATAGTGGGTCAGGCTTTGAAGAGTTGGTTTGCCTGATATTTGTGTTTTTGAACTTTTATCTTAACTGGAGTGAGAACCTCTTGATTTGTACTTCTAGTCACCTCTAAAAGAACAACTCACAAAGCACATGTAAAGTCTTTGCACAACAAAATATTTGGAAGAAAATATATCTGGAAATGTGCGTGTTACTGTCTGCACTATAAATTTCTTAGAAATGTAGCTCTTGGATATCTCTGAAAGTCTCACAAGACTGTTCTTTATAAAAGCATTTTATAAAAGAATTTTTTGAGCACCCAAAGCATACAGTATTAGGAATTCAAATATAGTATTAATTATGAAAAACTATTCACACATGCTGGGTGTATCCTATACTCTCCCCACACAAGCACATACCATTCAAAGAGTTGAAGAATGAATACAGTGTTGACAGCAAATTAATACATACTAACTACATGGATATATTTTTGGCTATTTTCCATTGGAAAAATGTTTGCATACTCACTTGAATTTTACAAAGCAAATACTCTGGAGGGGAATTTTAGAAATTGCTGTGAGAACCAGACATTCAGAGGTGAAGAAGAACGGACCTAAGCCATCTGCTTCCTTTAAGTATTTTGTCTCTTCACAAGAAATGTTACTGTCAGACGGACATGAAATGAACGTGTTGCAGTTTAAAGATCTTTATGATGGGCCAAAGGCAGTGTCAAAATTCTGTTTAACAGATCATTTATTTAGGAAAACTTTAGACTACTTGATGTCTGAGGCTGGTAGATTTCCTGATGCTGACCTGAAAGATGGCAATCATAACTTTTGATGGTTCTGTCTCTTTGTGTTGTTTTCTTTGGTTGGGCCTTTAATGATTTTCCTAAGTTTGATGCATTTTTTGACCTTCCTGACATCTTTTTGTTAGAGTGGAATTTTGTTGGAATAAGCATTTTGTTTTGAATCTTATAATTCTCATGTTTATACTTTGCAAGTTGTTATTTACCCTTTACATCACAGTGCAGTACATTTTCCAGAGACGCTTGAGTAGATGCACAGCAAGTGAATTGTGTCCATATTCCAACTGCTAAGGTCACAGTAACAATTTTCTTCTTCTTCTTCTTCTTTTTTTTTCCTCCCATGCTTTAAAATGATTATACTGCAGTTACGATTGAAGCCTGGGTAGATGCTATAATTCAACTACCTTTCAAAACAACCAGCTCATGTATTGCTGCACACATGACCATAGGATCAGAGAGCTCTGTGCAGACTAGCTGATGTGTGCTGGCTCGCCTTCTTAGGTGGATATGGCAGACCATGATGCTGCTTGTAGAGGCATTTAGTCCAAACTTTGAATGGCTATGCCTTTAGCAGCAACAGCTGCAGAAGTGATGCAGCATACTCTTAGTTGTAACTGAGAGTATGAAACACCAGGATATAATACTTGCATCTTAATTTCCAAATACTGATTTAGCTAGACAGCGTTTCGGAGTTTTAACCTTGCTTGTCTCTACTAGATTGAAAATATGGGGAAACAATGCACAACACTAGCAAGTCTGCCTCAATAGCTGGAATGTTTACGAAAAGTACCATTTCTAGAATTTCTACGTGCTACCTTTTTTCTGTGGAAATTTCCTAAGTATGTAAATAGCAATTAATTTTGGCAGAACACTTTGATGCAGAGCCATTACAACATGCCATGAAGCACTATTAGAGTTCAAGGGATCATTTCATATGATTTCTACCTGAACTTTTTATTTAGCTTGTGTTTTGGAATTAGGGACTAGCATCCTACTGTGTAGTATCTGCTGTATGTGCTTAGTCACAATCAGGCATGTTTTTGTCTAGAGCAGCAAGGACAAAAGGCTCCCATCTATTATCTATTCCATCTTAGCAAAATATTTTACCATTCCCATAACTTTTCCTTCTTTATAATGGTGAAGGGAATATTTACATTATCACTTTATAAAAACCAGTATACTTCTCCCCATTCTGTGTAGGAGAATAAAAGCAAAGAGATATTTTTCCTCATCATCTTCTCAGTCTTCATATCAGAAGACCTGCAGAGAAGGTGCTAAGTCAATACAGTCCACTTTCCAAGCCAGAAGCTCAGCAGAGGTGTTTAGGAATGGAAGATCACTTTCCCTGATTTACAGCCACATGAAGAGCGGCAGTTGAGTCTTTAATGATTTAATGATTATCTAGAAACTGCTGCTTGAATTTGTAGGGTATGCTCCTTTCCTACTGGAGAGAAAGTCACTGAAATTACTTGCTCTGTGTGTAAACTCAGTTTTAAGCCAAACGCTCTGTTGCTTTTTATCCTTCTCCAGCCAGAAGACTTAGTACCTTCATGAAAGCCTAGTGGCTCCTTCTTGCACTATGTCTGTAACTGGACAGTTGCATTTGAGTGAAGACTTGAGCTTTGGAATAAAATTTCGAAATGTTCCCTTTTTTTTTTACTTTTTTTTTTTTTTTTTTTTTTTTTTTTTGTGTTCTACCTCTTATTGCCACATCTGTCAAATCTTCAAATCTGTCTGTAATTGGAGGGATAGAAAATCTAGCAGAACTACAGAAAATAAACATACTGTTCAGGTGGTTTAGGACCTCCTCCTACAAAGTGTTGCACACATTTTTCTTTATTTGGGACAATAATAAAGCAAGCAGTTTAACTGTTAGCTCATTCAGAAAAGTTGAAGGAGATTAGGAATGCAATTATTGAAAATTTCCACATATTTTTGGACTTGGATCAACTTCCCGAGTGTGTAACAATGATTTAACAATGATTAGGGAATTACTTTCTTGTTTCTCTGGCATGAAAGAGGCTTCACTTTGGTTTTCAGTGACTGTTAACAATAAAACAGAGTGCTATCCAATGAAAAAGAAATGGTGATTCAGCGGGTCGGTACAAGAAATAGGCATGAAGAAATCTTAAAAATATTTAGCTTATTAATTTTAAGTGTAAATTTAATTGTCTTTTTTTATAATAGAGCTAGTGGCGGATATGTTACATATAGATCTAATCTTACATTAACCAACTTTTAGAAATTTAGTTAACAAAGTGTGCCTTCAAGGAGGAAATCAGTCACACAAGATTGTCTATGAGCTCTGCAAAGTCATTATTTATATTTTGTAAAGCACATTGATCTTTCATTATAATCATTTATCTTAACTCCAAAGAGAATAAAAATAAGTCTTTAATCATGTTTGATTTCTTAACAGAGAGGGCAAGAGAGGTGAGCAAGAGTCAGTTTGTCAGTGGTTTTTACTCATCTAATCACACAGAGGATTCCAGTCCCACCCCACCTCTCTGACAAAGGCATCCTTAGTAATTCAGAGAAAAAAATGTACCATATGAATCACACTGAAAAATAGCTATTCTGGAGCACTCAGGTCAGCCAAACATGGGCACAAGTGCCATTAGCTTTCCCAGCACTGCCTGACTTAACTTAGCAGTTCTACTGAACACACAGAACCTTCTCTCTCACCTACAAAACACTCCACGGCCTAGTAAC
This sequence comes from Pluvialis apricaria, assembly GCA_017639485.1. Classification (NCBI taxonomy): domain Eukaryota; kingdom Metazoa; phylum Chordata; class Aves; order Charadriiformes; family Charadriidae; genus Pluvialis; species Pluvialis apricaria. The sequence continues at coordinate 82,154,458 of CM030044.1, read as the reverse complement.
ATTGATTGCACTTTCAAGTAAAAGAAGTTAAACGTTGCTGCAGAGTCGTGCCTGTGTCACATCACCCCAGAGTGTGTGTGCTGTTGGAGGTCTGAAGCTTCCTCACCTCTTTTCTCCTCTGTCCCAAATACACTTTTCCCTCTCCTTTTGTATTTCCAGGAACAATAACATGGTTTTCATCTAAGTTACCCATACTGAACTTCCTGGACAAAAATGTTTGATGCCGGCCCCTCATATTTCTTCCCCTTTGACAGACAATTCTTATGCAAGTATTGACTTGACCCTTTAGATGAAATTGTGAGAGGGTATAGTAAACAAAGACCTGGCAGTTATGTACATAACATACATACGTCTCCATTAGTTCTGCCAATCACTTCTTCAGTGTTAAATGCCCCAAAACCCTCTGCAGCTTTTGGGCATACGTCATATGTGTGAAGAGTGGCTAGTTGTTCTGGCTTTTCGGTCCAACGTTTTTGAGGGAGTGGTGAGTACGTGTATGTGGAAGTTAAATGAAGATGATGTTGGGAAATGTTGATATTTTTAATGGCTTGAAAACTTACCTTTCCCTTCTCTTTTGTGACAAGGCCAAGAAGTTTGACCAAAGAAAATCTGACATATCGGTGAGTTTTTTTCACATTGACAAAGACAGCTATCCCGAGTTTGGAAAACAATGAACAGCAATGCAGAGAAATATGAAGTATTTAATTTTTTTGTAAAACAAATTAAGGAAGATGGTGGACTGCAAGGGACAAAGGGAATAATGAACAGATCACAAGAGAGGGACTTGTGAGGTGGATTTAAGACATGATCTACCAACAGATGTGGTATATCTCTAAAATGTCCTGTCTTTATCTTACAGATGTGTAAAACATCTAAAAGTACAAGACCAGTCTGCTTTTCTAGTCATACACATAGGGTGTTTTATAAGGCAACCATGTCCCAGAACCCTTCACAACCAGAAACTGCAGTACAGTGAGCCTTGGTATATGTAGTAATTTCAGATAGAAGTCTTAAAATATGGGAAATATTACCATTTAGAAGAGAGGGTTTTTCTTTGCTTGTTTGCTTTAGAGATGTATTAGCACAAAGTGAAAAGATAAGTTTCATAAGAAAACAAGGCAACTCAATATTGTGAGACATTTCAGTTGTTGAAAATGGTTATTTAGCAAAATAGAAACTCTTCATAGAATCATAAAAGGGTTTAGGTTGGAAGGGACCTTGAAGATCATCCAGTTCCACCCCCCTGCCCTGGGCAGGGACACCTCCCACCAGCCCAGGTTGCTCAAAGCCCCATCCAGCCTGGCCTTGAACACCTCCAGGGATGGGGCATCCACAGCTTTTCTGGGCAACCTGGGCCAGGGCCTCACCACCCTTAAAGTGAAAATTTTTCTCCTAATATCTATTCTAAATCTCTCCTCTTCCAGTATGAAGCCATTCCCCTCATCCGATCACTACATGTTCTTGTAAAAAGTCCCCCTCCAGCCTTCTTGTAGGCCCCCTTCAGGTACTGGCAGGCTGCTATAAGGTCTCCCTGGAGCCTTCTCGTCTCCAGGCTGAACAACCCCAACTGTCTCAGCCTGTCCTCATAGAAGAGGTGCTTCAGCCCTCTGGTCATATTGGTGACCCTCCCCTGGACCCGCTCCAACAAGTCCATGTTGAGGGCTCCAGAGCTGGATGCAATACTCCAGTTGGGGTCTCATGAGAGTGGAGTAGAAAGAAAGAATCACCTCCCTGGAGCTGCTTTCATGAGAAAGTTCTTGTATCAGTGAACTTCTCAGCAAATGCTTTTGAAAACAGTTATTTCTATAATACCATGCACTTGCCTTGACACAATGAAAGTTTTGATTGTGTTATCTGAAACAGAATTTAAGTGCATGATACTTAGAAATGTAATGAGAAGTGAAACTGTAATCCTCACAAAAATCCATAAAATTGAACAGTATTATTTTGACATTAGTTGAACTTTCTGATTAATTCACATTGAAAATGTACTTATTTTCTTAGTTCAGGAAATTTCATCTCAACTATTGGTCATGAGAGGAAAAAGCCTTTTACTGCTCAGTGCCAGCATAATGCCTCTTTCAGAAATTGTGGTCCTAACACAACTGTCCTATGCACAGAATGGAGCATTTCAGAGTTTCCATGTAACAAATTTATCCTCTGCCTAATAAGCCAATGAATTTGGTAACAATTTCAATAGGATAAACTCCTTGACTTCTATTTTATTTCATTTCAACAGAATTGGGAATAGTCAAAATACAAAAAAGTCACGAGGCTTCCTTTACACTTCACTTTTTGTAAGCTGAGTTTCCTTTGCTTTTTCATGCCCACTTTCTATTTTCTGTCAAGTGAGATAATTCTTTAAAAAGGCCAAGGTTATTCATTCAAACCTGGTCTTGGAGCAGGTTCCTGGATAAAACTTTGTCACGGTTTAAACCCAGCTGGCAACTAGGACCAGGCAGCTGCTGGCTCACTTCTCCCTATCCCCAGTGGGATGGGGAGAAGAATCGGAAAAGATAAGGAAAACTCATGGGTTGAGATAAAGAGAGTTTAATGAGTAAAGCAAAAGCTGCACACACGACTAAAGCAAAACAAGGAATTAATTCACTACTTCCCATGGGCAGGCAGGTGTTCAGCCTCTAGGCTGTTTCCTCTAGGAAAGCCGGGCTCCATCACGTGTAATGGTTACTTGGGAGGACAAAACACCATCACTCTGAATGTCCCTGCCTTCCTTCTTCTTCCCCCAGCTTTATATACTGACCATGATGACATATGGCATGGAATATCCCTTTGCTCAGCTGGGGTCAGATGTCCCACTTGTGTCCCCTCTCAGCTTTTTGCGCAACCCCAGCTTGCTCGCTGCTGGTGTGGTGTGAGGACCAGAAAAGCCCTTGACTGCTTAACAACAACCAAAATCATCATTGTGCCATCAACACCACTCCCATCTCAAATCCAAAACACAGCACCACGCCAGCTGCCAGCAAGAAAGTCAGCTTTGCAGCCAAAGCCATGACAAGTTGAGACCCTCATATATTTTACTGCAAATTTATTGTAAGTTGTCTGGAAGTGATTGCCTTTGATTCATAATGAAAAAAAAGATAAACCCACAGTATTGTTCCATAATAATTTACAACACTCCCTATTTGAATTACAGATGAGGTAATTGTGGAAAAGTGACTTAAGATCACAAAGCTTATAAATTTTTAAACAATCTATATTTTCAAAGTTATAGTGTATTGTCTATTTATATTAGCTTTATGTAAATCCATATGGATAGCAATCATGCTTGTGTTTGTATATGTAAATAAAATAATTGCTGTTAATATAGGTATCATTTCTATATGTATACCATATTGTTTATACAGGTTTGAACAGAATAATGTGGAATGCTTGTGGAAAAATGGGTAATGACACAGAATAAATGAAAAAAAAAATAAAACAGATACATAATTACAACTTTCATTTTGAGAAGAATGCATAATTAATTTAATGGTTGTATATCTGTAGATGGCTAAGAAATACAACTAAATAATTACACATCATGTAAATAGAGCAGAAAATAGCAGGATAGTTGTAGTGAATTAGTTGCTACTTTTGCATTTGCCAACATTCATTTTACCTTCATTAAAGACCAGGTGTGTATATGTTAGTATTATTGACAAAGACGTTTCCTTTTTGATTCCCACTTTGTGTCTGGTTCAGGTTGCAACAGCTTAAAAGTTTCTTTCAGGTGGCTGTTTTTAGCCTGTGTAAAACCACTTTTATGGTCAATGTCTAATTTTCTTTAGACGTATGTTCATCTGAAAAACAAACCAGAAATTGTAATCTCAGCTAGCGCCTGCAGCACCTGTTTCCAGCAACAGAACAATCTAATTATTCCTTCTTGAAGATCGATCTTTCAGTTGATATGATAGACTTCTGATCTTTTAGTGTTGACATTTCTGCGTTTGATCCCTAGTAATTGTTGGCTCCTGTACGTCTGTGGGGATGACAGGTTCAGTCAAATAAAAATGGGTGCATTTGTATTTGTGAATATTGGTGGTGTTCTCTATGGAGAGAATGTCTGTGGTTTTCCAGCTGCAGTTAAAAATATTTAGCCCATAACTTCACTGAAAATTAAGTGGATGTGCATATCATGGACCCAGTGCCGCAAAGCCATTCTCCATAGTAAGCTTTTCCAAATTCCTGGAAAGTCAGTGACAGCTAAAGGTAATGAGCAACCGCAGGACTGTGCCCTTTGTTTTCTAGCAGATTAACTTCACAGAGACACCATTTCCTTTCCTTTTAAGCTGGCTACCGAGCTTTAGCCATATTATCTGCTGCAAAGTAATTGAAAGTATGAGCTAAAATATGCCTATCATGTCTTTCAATTTATATGGAATAAAAAATCAAAGAGAGCTAAAACCTCTCAAAGCACCAGCTATACCACAGTCCAACTTCTAATGAGCCTGTATAACTTAGTTATTTGAATGCTATTAAATAATTAAACATTTGTTCTCATGTCTGTTTTTCCACTCTGTGTTTCTAAGTAAATTCTACAGGACACAAATATCTTATGTATAATTTGTTATTTCATGAATAAACATAGATGAATGCAAAAAACTTGGAAATTGGCAGGATTGCTAAGAGTAATCCTTTACAAGCATGAGCTATACACATCCCTTCTTTAACAGCTCAGACAAGGTTCAGAAGAAGATAAAGCCATCGTCGTTCTTGCTATGAATGCACCGAGCACCTTGTTGCCTCATGTCGTGACAGTGCGACAAGCCTCACCTAGCAGAGGGAAGGGTGAGAGCAGTCTCTGCAGACCGTTATACAAAAAGCTGAATTGCTGTAGAGAGGAACCTAAATGTGACCTGAGGATGCTTCATCCATTGGGCCAGTGTGGTCACTGCTGTCAGTTGTGGAAGAACCTGAAAAGTTTGTATCATTTTAGTTTTAATAACACTTCTATAAGAACATGCAGTACTTCTGTGCCTGGAGCATAAGGGACTGGCTACCTGATCTGTCACTGGATGTTATGCATGATATGAGGAAATTGATCTTGCATCTCATGTATCCTTAGTGGTAATAGCTTTTCCTTCTAGGAACATTTAAACTGGACAGCAAAATTAAAAAAATAATAATAAAAAATAAATCTGACAACTTGTCTGGAAAGTCTCATTTTTTCTTTTTAGCAGCTGAATTACAAACACCCACAATCATGAACGGAAAGAAGCATCTGTGTGGATATCTCTGAATAATGCAGATCATGACTGATCTGTTTATTTGCATCTTTCAAGGCATATACCAGGAAGGCCAAATCTTGTCTCCTGTGAATGAAGTTTCTTTTGAGATAACCTCCTCTAGTTCTGTGATCTTCTCGTACCATTGATTCTATTTTAAAAAAAGTCTATACCAGTGGTTATAGGGAAAACAATGGATACAAATGCATATATTCCAGAATGGTCTGGGTACCTGCATAGGAGTGTTTGTTAAATAGAGAGAAAAGCAAATGCCAGCAGATGAAACAGCTGAAATTCATTTGTCACATCAGGAGTTCTGACTTTCCAGATTCTAGTTTGTTAACACTTGTGTTCATAGTTGTCTCATTCTGACATGTAAAGGGAAGGAAGCTATACACATAGGCTGCTGTGCAGTGGTGGCATGCTTTTTATATTTCTCTATTCTTACATAAGGTTAGTTCACTGAGAGCTGTAATCAGTATTTCTGCATTCATCAAATTAGTATCACTTGCACTTTATTAAAGAGCAAATGAGGAAATCTGTGTAGGTCCTTACATTGCTGACAATCACAGTTAAAATGAGAAATACTCCCCAACATCAGTTTTATTGCTTTTATTGAAATGAATTTAATGTTGATGCTCTAGTATAGCTAGTTCCTAAATTTATATATAAAATTTTCATGTAGTGCATGTCAAATTAAATTTTTCCCAACATAAAAGCAGTATAAACAAAACCATAGTAATTTGTAATGGGTATTTCTGAGTGCATTTAGTAGCAGATCTGAACGTCTGTAAAGATACAGCAGGTATCCATATCCACTTAATGTGAGTTTTCATTAACCTTTTTTATCATGTATATCTTTGAAGGCAACATTGCAGTACTGTTTCTAAAAGGACTAGATGGCCAGTGGAAACCTGCACAGCTACCAGGCTCCCAGTTGCTCCCATAGTTCGGTAATGTTGCTTGCTCACACTTCAAAGCCGCTTTTGCTGGTGTGAATTAAGAAAATCCATAGGCGTGGATCTGTAGGCTTTGACTTTATATCAGCTAATCACCGTAGGAATACAGATAATTGGAAGTATTAATTTTTGCTGTCCTCTTTTTGTTGGTGAAAACTACATTCCATGAGAAACCTCCAGTTTCTGATTAGTGCGTCGTGTCTTATGTCTTATGACAAGGAAAAGAACCAGGACAAACACAGAAGCAAGAAACTGCAGTAGCTGTTTTTAAGGCCACTTGACCAAGAACAGCATAGAGTCATAAAACAGTTTGGGTTGGAAGGGAAGTTTAAAGGCCATCTAGTCCGACCTCCCTGCTGTGGGCAGGGACATCTTTCACCAGATCAGGTTGCTCAAAATACCCCACCAGGTCATATGTAAAACCAGTGTTTTATATATAAAATATGAAACCAGTGTGAGGTACCAAGGCTGCCATGGCTCCTCATAACAGTTCTTCCATGTCTCAAACTGGGACAAAACCAACTGGTGTGCGTCATGAGCACGCGGTTACAGCTGTCACTGCTGGCCAGTTGGCAGGGCTGAGCTCTCTCGTGCGTGTTGGATGTTTCTTCTTTCCTACACAAGGCTTCCTAAGGTTGCCTTCATCCAACCTTCATCCACCATCCGTGCTCTCCTGGAAACAGAGTCATATCATCCTTATTTTGAAAGCAAATGAAACATGTCTTAAATCTAACAGAAGAGTGCTAACTGCTTTATATACACTTCCCCCTGACAAAAGCATCCCTCTATTTCTTGCCAGCTGGGTCACAGCTCCATGGCTAATGGCAAAGGCGGAAAGGAGGGACTTAATAATTCTGAATCTGTTCCGTAGTCTGTGTTGTGCTGGCCTCCAGGAAACATTCATTGGGCTAGGAAGATAAAGTACACAACCCATAAAGTCTGTGAAAGATAACTCTGTTTCAGGGATTACTTTTCATTGTGTGGTTGCCGCCAGGCGAGTACTCTAATGGCTGGGTTTCTGAACAAGCAACGGGATTGCCTGTCCTCTGGCTGTACTCGAAAGGAAGGAGGTGGCTGGTACTGTTTTATGAATCCCCCAGGTTTGGTGTAAGTGTTAAATTTGGTCTCAGAACACTTATTGGATTGAACTCCTTGGGAGTTTTATGCAGGAGAGGATGTTATTTCTGAATCCCAGTAAGAATCAGATACAAGCAAAGCTCAGTGCTATAGAGAAAGAAGCACTGGGAATTAGCAGAAACACAACTGCTGGGAATGTTCAGGTCAAAAGTTGACTTTGATGCTTTTCCGATGTTAACTAGTGGTTAAGCAGGGATTTTCAAAGTTCCGGTTTAGGTGAGTAACGTCTTTTAGTCCTAGGGGACACCTGAGGTCCCTTTTCTACCTTTGCTCATCACATCTTTTCCAGATCTCTGAGCAGACAGCCCAGCAATGCCGTTTGCTTCCTTGTAGACTCCCCTCAGGACCACTGTAGCTTTCACAGTAGGCTTTGGGAACATTCCCAGTGGGCACCTGAGCAGCTTTTCTAGTCAAACTTTCCATTCTTTTTCTACTTTTGAGGACACCCACACAGAGGTGGAAACAGCAATTCTGATATTTTTGACAGTAATTTATTCTACTCAGGTGCTACTTAAAATTCTATATGACAGGGTTTGTATTTACATTATATTTTCAGTTTTAGCAATGTTCCTTGCAGCAAAGAACAGAGACTGGCTGATGGAAAGAAAATAATCCTTCCTTCTTCCTTTTGCCAAGAATCTGTTTCACCCTTCAAAGAGAGCAGGCAGTGGGTCACAGCAAGTCTGGTTCTTCAGTATGTGTATCGTTTAAGGATAAGTGGAGCTGAGCTACAAGTCTGCTTCCAAAGCTCAGCCTAACTCTAGAGGAATATTTCTGGTAGTGCAAGTGAGAGGTTGACAAGCAGCAAAGCCATTCCCTTTGCCTGTGCCTGTGTACCATGAGAATTAAGAAATACCTGCAGAAATGTTATTTCCTGCCAGAGGCAGGGTTGTGTTTCTAACTGTGATGCCATGTTGCTACCATCAGTTTTCTGAGTGAGATTTTGTATAAAGGGGATAACTTAACATTTAGCACAATATTAAGCATGGGGTTTTTTTTGGGGGGGGGGAAGAAGGAGTTACAGTTGATTAGCTTGTGTTTTTGTATAATGTGTTGATAAACTGAGGTGAGAAGCTTGTGTTAGCTATGTATTACAGGTGTTTTACTGTGTTTTAGAAACTGGTAACCATTTATAGTCTCATTACAAGGTTTTGGGATTTTTTTGCCAGCCAATGGCAGGCTACTGGGAATTGTTGCTGGGCTGGATATGAGTCTTCATCAAGGGATCTGAGCTGACTCTCTGTGATACTAGAGAGTAAAATTGTTTCTGTTTTGAGAAGGTGGAAATTCTCTCATTGGGAGCAAGTTCAAGAACCATACCTTGGCCATCTTAAGTTCTCTTAAGTGGTCAATGGCTTACATTTAGTGTAACACTTCCATGGGCCTAGTGAATTACAAGATATTTGGACAGTCCAAGAGGCAAATTACAGCCCCCCCTGAGCTTTTTTATTTCATACTGGAAAATCCACATCATTGCAGTAGGTGAAGCTGAAAGATTAAGGTACAAGAGCATGTAGATGTGTCTTAACTACACCTCACTACACAGGGAAAGTAAGAAGAGATGAGAAGGCAACAGGGATGGCTGACAAGCTTGAGGTGATTCCTTTAGACAATGAAGAGTTCTTCCCTTTGAGCCTACTGCAATTGGAGGGTCACCTGGCATCCACCACACAGATGAGATGGTGGGCTGCCGAATAGAATCATAGAAGGGTTTAGGTTGGAAGTGGCCTTGAAGATCATCGAGTTCCAACCCCCCTGCCATGGGCAGAGACACCTCCCACCAGCCCAGGTTGCTCAAAGCCCCATCCAGCCTGGCCTTGAACACCTCCAGGGATGGGGCAACCACAGCTTCTCTGGGCAACCTGGGCCAGTGTCTCACCACCCTCACAGTAAAGAACTTCTTCCTAATATTTAATCTAAATCTTCCCTCTCTCAGTTTAAAGTCATTCCCCCTCATCCTATCACTACATGCCCTAGTAAAAAGTCCTTCCCCAGCTCTCCTGTAGCCCCTTTAGGTACAGGAAGGCCACTAGAAGGTGTCCCCAGAGCCTTCTCTTCTCCAGGCTGAACAGCCCCAACTCTCTCAGCCTCTCCTCATAGCAGAGGTGTTCCAGCCCTTGGATCATCTTTGTGGCCCTCCTCTGGACCCGCTCCAACAGGGCCATGTCCTTCTTATGTTGATGGCTCCAGAGCTGGCTGCAGTACTCCAGGTGGGGTCTCATGAGAGTGGAGTAGAGGGGCAGAATCACCTCCCTTGACCCACTGGCCAATACCCCCTGTCTAGCTGATCGTCACAATACATATCCTTTTCTGCATAAGGCAGAAAGAGGCTGATGGGAGGCAGGCACCCATCTCAAAAACAGAGATGAGCAAAGCAGAGGTAGGGGAGGTGGAGACACAGCTCTGCACAGCTGTGTTTCCAAAAGAGCCTGAAGAACTGTGTTTCTCTGCACTGCTATTAAGGGGAGCACTAGCTAGACAGTAATTTTAAAGACTGTATCTGCCTGGCTTTTTTTTCAGAGAAGGTTTAAAAACACCACTGAGGAGCCTGGACAGACTGTGAGTGGCAAAGTAAGAAAGGAAGTTTGAAGTTTAAACAGTTGAAAGCAGAGTGCTGTACTAAAACCACAAAGAACACCCAAAGAGACTTCATCTTTTGAAGACTCTATTTCCAGATCTAGTGTCACTATACAAACTCACTTCTGTAGGTCATTTAAAATAAGATTCCTCAATTATTCTTCAAACTTTAACTTATGCCTCCTACACCTAATGGAAAAACATTTTTTTTCAGCTGTCATGCTTTCAAAATTATCTAATTTTAAAACTATAAAAGTTTATAAATTATCTAATTATTAATAACATGTATACATTTGGTCCAGTTATAGCACAGCTGGCTAAAACGATGCCATTTCCTGGTTGTTTTTCTTCTTCCATGACACAAACAGCTTTTAAATGTTTGCATTCATATTTGTAAGTTCAATTACATTGTATAGACGTGCTAGGTTGAAACTAGCTACGTAGCAGTAAGACCACGGAAATGTGGATTTCAGTGGGAATCTAATCTTCCGAGTAAGCTCTTAGGGCTTGGGTTGCCCTTGGGTGTCTTGTGTTGGTGTGTGTGGAGCCGGGGTTTCACTGTTCGTAGTTCCCATATTAGGTATGTTGAAGACATTCTGGATAGGTGAACAGATGCTGCAGTCCTACCTAACTAGCATAAAGATGCCTTTATTTTCTTTATTTCCTAAAAGGTCTCTAATTTTGCAAGTGATTAAAAAAAAAACCCCAAACAAACCAACCCCCCAAAATTGCAGTTGAGGTACTGTTAACATCCCTTAGGAAATTTGGTCCAGGAGAAGAAGGATACTGAAACCAGGATGCTTCTTTTATTACCAGGGAAATTACAAGTTCATTTACTATTTTCAAAATCATATTTACATTACCATACATGCTTCTGCATCTTGTGCTATGGTTACCATTAAAGTTTTTTAAGCTATCCTAATTTAAAATGGGTCACAGGAAATGAATGTTCATCACCAAATGAGAGGAAATACGGGATTTGAACTTCTAGCTTTAGTGGTAGCATGCATAATTTTCATTATTTTATTCTCATTTCTACTTGCAACAGTCAGATCTAATGGAATCTGCTTCCCTTGTACATGTACGTAATAAATTTTTTGAAGCAATTTCTGTATTTTGACCTCTTCTGGTCAGTATTTTCCTAAACTACTTAAAGCAGCAAAAGCTTATTATACTGCATTGCTTTCTTCCTTCTTTGGACTCTGTTTTTTTTATAGTTTCTCAGACTGCCTTTAATCTGCAACAGGCAGTCTGCATGTAGCTTTTAGTTTTCCAAGCCTTTTGATACAGTGTGCTGTTTCATGAGTGTTCTTACTTACATTTTCTGGAGTTCTAAAACTTTTCTGTATTGAAATTGCTTTGTGAATATCATAATTTACAGACGACTGTGAAGACAGGCATTTTATACTCGTAGGTTAAAAAAAAAAAAATGTCCTGGAACTGTCTAATCATTTTTCTGTACTTTTTCCTAGAATTCTCAGGAATCTTCCAAGGCAAACTAGGTAAGTCTGAGCTGACATGAAGCTCGCTAAAGTCAGTGGAAAGGTTTCTGTTGACTTTAAAGGGCTTTAGACAGTAGTATATTTGTTCAGTGGACATGCAAGAAATATATGTGACTTAGAGAAGTTCAGGAATCCACAGATATGTAGATTTATACTTGAAAAGTATTCCTTTAAGGAAAAAAAAACGCAACACTCTTTTGATGTTTCCAACAGTGAAATATAGCTAATTAGGGAACTGAAAATTATTATTGAGTTCCAATCCCCCTGCCATGGGTAGGGACACCTCCCACTAGACCACGTTGCTCAAAGCCCCATCCAGCCTGGCCTTGAACACCTCCAGGGATGGGGCAGCCACAGCTTCTCTGGGCAACCTGGGCCACTGTCTCACCACCCTCACAGTAAAGAACTTCTTCCTAATATTTAATCTAAATCTCCCCTCTCTCAGTTTAAAGTCATTCCCCCTCATCCTATCACTACATGCCCTAGTAAAAAGTCCTTCCCCAGCTCTCCTGTAGGCCCCCTTTAGGTACAGGAAGGCCACTAGAAGGTGACCCCAGAGCCTTCTCTTCTCCAGGCTGAACAGCCCCAACTCTCTCAGCCTTTCCTCATAGGAGAGGTGTTCCAGCCCTTGGATCATCTTTGTGGCCCTCCTCTGGACCCGCTCCAACAGGGCCATGTCCTTCTTATGTTGATGGCTCCAGAGCTGGATGCAGTACTCCAGGTGGGGTCTCACGAGAGCGGAGTAGAGGGGCAGAATCACCTCCCTTGACCTGCTGGCCACACTTCTTCTGATGCAGTGCAGGTTACGATTGGCCTTCTGGGCTGCAATCACACATTGCTGGCTCCTGTTGAGCTTCTTGTCAATCAGCACACCCAGGTCCTTCTCCTCAGGGCTGCTCTCCAGCTATTCCCTGCCGAGCCTGTATTTGTGCTTGGGATTGCCCTGACCCAGATGTAGGACTTTGCACTCGGCTTTGTTGAACTGCATGACGTTGGCATGAGCCCACCTCTCCAGCCTGTCCACGTCCCTCTGGATGGCATCCCTTTCTTCCAGCGTGTCTACCTCGACAAACAGCTTGTTATCATCAGCAAAATTACTGAGGGTGCACTTGATCCCACTGTCCATGTCTCGGACAAAGATGTTGAACTACATTGGTCCCAGTACTGACCCCTGAGGAATGCCACTCATCACTGGTTTCCACTTGGACATGGAGCTGTTGACTGCAACTCTTTGAGTGTGACTGTCCAGCCAGGTCCATCTGTTGAATCCATGTCTCTTCAATTTAGAGACCAGGATATCGTGTGGGACGGTGTCAAATGCTATGCACAAGTCCAGGTAGATGACACCAGTTGCTCTTCCCTTGTCCACTGCCACTGTAACCCCTTTGTAGAAGGCCACCAAATTTATCAGGTATGACTTGCACTTGGTGACGCCATGTTGGCTGCTACCAACCACCTCCTTGTTTTCTATGTGCCTTAGCTGAGTTTCCAGGAGGATGTGCTCCATGATCTTGCCAGGCACAGTGGTGAGACTGACTGGCCTGTGGTTCCCCAGTCTTCCTTATTTCCCTTTTTGAAAATCAGGGTTATGTTTCCCCTTTTCCAGTTGGCAGGAACCTCACCAGACTGCCACGACTTCTCAAATATGATGGCTAGTGGCTTAGCAACTTCATCTGCCAATTCCCTCAGGACCCACGGATGTATCTCATCAGGTCCCAGGGACTTGTTCACATTCAGGTTTGCCAGGTGATCTCATACTCTATCTTCACCTACAGTGGGTGGTTCTTCCTTTACCCAATCCTCGCCTTTGCCTTCTGCATCACAGGTAGTGCAGCTGCAGTCTTTGCCAGTGAAGACTGAGGCAAAAAAGTCATTAAGTGCTTCAGCTCTGTCTCTGTCCTGGGTAACCAGTTCTTGTGTTTCCTCCTGGAGAGGGCCCACATCTTCCCCGGTCTTTCTTTTCTCACTGACATACTTATAGAAGGATTTTTTGTTTGTCTTAATGTCCCTGGCCAGGTTTAATTCAATCTGGGCTTTAGTTTGCCTAACCTGATCGCTGGCTGCTCAAATGATTCCTCTGTATTCCCCCCAGGCTACTGCCCCTGTTTACATCCCCTATAGGCCTCTTTTTTACTTTTGATCATGTCCAGGAGCTCCTTGTTCATCTATGCAGGCCTCCTGGCTTTTCTGCCTGCCTTCTTCTTTGTAGGGATGCATTGCTCCTGAGCTTGGATGAAGTGATCCTTGAATATTAACCAACTTTCTTGGGCCCTTCTTCCCTCCAGCGCTTCATCCCATGGCACCATACCAAGAAGATTCTTCAAGAGGCCAGAGTTAGCTCTCCCAAAGTCCAGGGTGATCAGCCTGCTGCGCACTTTCCTCGCTGCCTCACGGATCTCAAACTTGGCCATTTAATGGTCACTACAGCCCAGACTATCCTTGAGTTTGACACTGTCAACCAACCCTTCGTTGTTGGTAAGAACAAGGTCCAGCATAGCTTCTCTCCTCATTGGCTCCTCTACCACTTGGAGAAGGAAGTTGTCAGTACAATCCAAGAACCTCCTGGATTGCCTACACCCTGCTGTGTTACCCTTCCAACAGATGTCAGAGTGGCTGAAGTCACCCATGAGGACCAGGGTCTGTGAACGTGATGTGCCTCTATCTGTCTATAGAGGGCCTCTTCTGCTTGGTCTTCTTGGTCAGGTGGTTTGTAGCAGACCCCCACTGTAATGTCCTCTGCTCCTGATTTCCCTTTAATCCTAACCCATAGGCTCTCAGTCAGCTCTTTATCCATCCCTAGGCCGAGCTCCATGCACTCCAGCTGGTCATGGATGTATAAGGCAACACCGCGTCCTCGTTTCCCCTGCCTGTCTCTCCTGAAGAGCCTGTAACCTTCCATGCCAACACCCCAGGTGTAGGAGCCATCCCACCATGTTTCCGTGATGCCAATGAGATCGTAGCCTTGGAGATGTGCACACATCTCTGGTTCCTCCTGTTTGTTCCCCATGCTATGTGCACCTGTACAGAGGCACTTCAGCTGTGTCTTCGTTGAGGCTGACTTGGCTGGAGCAGTTGCAATTCCTTTGCGCGGCTCTCCAGGCGGTATTCCTTTGCCGTGTGTTAACAGTGCCTCCCCATTGGCTCATGTTGCCCCAGGAGCTCCTGGCTGACCCACATAAGACTTTAAGCGTGCTGCAGTGTAGCCAGCACATCTCGGAGCAAACAGGTGCAGGCCCTCGCTAGCACGCTGTTCCTCCTTCCTTTGTGCATCGTCCCTTGGCTTTTCACAGGCAAGCCTGATCATACCCCCTTCCCCCATCGAGTGTAGTTGAAAGCCCTGTCAATGAGCCCCGCTAACTCTTGGGCAAAGAGCCTTCTCCCACTTTGAGTGAGACAACCCTTGTCTGCTGCCAGCAGGCCTGGTGCCGCATAGGCCATTCCATTGTGAAAAAAACAAAAATTGTGGCAGTGACTCCAGCCACAGAGCCACATATTAACAGACTGAGCTTGTCTGTTTCTTTCAACGTCATTGCCCTCAACTGGAAGTATGGAATAAAAAATAACCTGTGCTCCAGATTCCTGTACTAGTTGTCCCAGGGCCCTGATATCACTTTTAATCATCTTTGCACTCCGATTTGCACTTTCATGGCCCCCCACATGGAACAGAAGCAGCAGGTAGTAGTCTGAGGGCCGCAGCAGGCTAGGGAGTCTCTTTGTGATGTCCCTAACCCGTGCCTCAGGGAAGCAGCAGACTTCCCTGAGTATGGTCTGCCCTACATATCAGACCCTCTGTCCCCCTCAGAGCTGAGTCACACACAACCGTAACCCTCCTTTTCTTCCTTGTAGAGGTAGTCTTAATACGGAAAGTAGAAAAGTAGACCTTTCTGGTCCTGGCAACTCCTCTGATGTATTTGGACCATCAGCCTCATTGTCCTTTGGCTGGTCTACCATGCCCAGGGCCTCATACCTGTTGGACAGAGGCACCTGGGGAGTGGAGGCAGGCAAGGAGGGCATTCACTTGCAGCCCCTAGCACAGACTTGCCTCCATTCACTATTTTCTGGTAGGCCACTGCCTTCCATGCCTTCAGCCCTGCAGGGCGAGGAGATGAGATCCCTTTGATCTTGTGGTTTTTTTTCTGGTGACGGTCTCTCTTTCAGGGAGCTCAAATCATGGGTCCACCAGTTGATTTCTTTCTCTCACTCTCTGACACTCAGTCTTTCAGCTTCTTCCCTGAGCTCTGCCACCAGGCTGAGCAGATCATCTGCCTGCTCACACCTCACACACCCATCTTTACCACTGCAGCTCACTCGCCGTGCAAGGCTGTGTCACTCCCCGCAGCCTGAGGCCTGGATGCCTGCGTGCTTCTGAGGGAGCACCCTCTGTGTTGCTACCTGTACTCTGTCAAGTGCAGAGGAATGTAGCTTTCTGCTGGGTAGAGACCATGGCTGAGCTCCTCTCACCAGGTGAACCCACCTCTGGAACTGGCAGTACCCTCAGCACCCTTCCTACGGCGCCCTTCCATGCCAACTGCCACGCCACACCATGGCTGATGCCCCATGCTCTGTTTGCCCGCTCTCCTGGTCATGACGCTCCCTTGGGCGGCCTCTTATGGGAGTTGGGGATGCGCTGTTGCTGCTGGTCCCTCACCTTTACGTCAGCTTCCCTCCCTGCGGGTCTCTGTGCCACCCTGGCGCTTCCATCACTCAAAAAACTCAGAAAAAGCCCCATTTCACTGAGATCGGCCAACTCCACTGCTGATGTGCCTGCACTGGAGCTGTTCTTCTCAGCGAGTGATTCACTTTATGGTAGACAAAAGGGGATTACTGTACGTCACCTCAACGGGACAGTTTTAAAAGTAGTTAAATGCTAGGTTCCAAGGCAATTTCATTTTCTTATTGTAATGAACAAATTTAACGCTTGAATGTGCCCTCGAAATAGTCATCCCAAGGCAATTTTATATTCTTGTTGTTGTGAATTTTTGATGCGTGAATCTGTCGTAGAAATAGTAGTATTTGGAACAGAATACACAACATTTAAATTAAAAAAAGTACTTAATCCCATACCAGCCACGAAGACTCTTGACATGTAAATTGGAATCTGGAGGAGTCAGAAATGGATAATTCAGGATGGAAAGAGTCAACTTGAATTGCTTATTTTTATGGATTCCCTTGGGTGCTGGATGATTTAAAGTTTCAAGGAAGAAGGAAAGAAATGGTGCAAAACATGGAAAATAAATAGTACATACCAGTCTCGATAAAACTGTGAAGACTTCAAATGTTTTAAATGAAAGTAAATCAAACACATTTAAAGAAAGTGTATTGTTTAAATATATCTTGTCCTCTTTAAATACATAAAAGTGTATTTGCATAATAAATATGCATCAGGTAAATGATCTAAGTTAAGTGATTTATATAAGCAAAATACTTCTTTTACAATATGCTTATTTTTTGGCTGTATCATGTTGTTCCATTTTACAATGGATTTTTATCATACTGAAGGTGAATTTAAGCAGAGGAAAAGAAAGCAAAGGAAACAAATAGTTGCTTACTTTCCTTACACAAAATAGATGCAAAAATGCAGCTGTTCTGATTTTCTTCCCCTGAAAGGAGAAGTGTTTTGCAAGGCTTTGGAGATACAAGCTGTAAGAGCACAGCATTAAGACAGTTAAATGATTTACATGGGGTAAGCACGTATTTAATTTTTATACTTTTTAAAAAATTTCTTTTAAACATAGTGAGACTGTTCCAAATTGAGTTTTTGCTTTTTATTCTATCCACCCATTATATTCCGGCTTATAGGAATGTGCTGGAGAGACAATTCACTATATATTACAGTTTTAACTGAGAGAAATATTCCAACAAGACGGTCTTTCTAGAAAGTTTAAAGAAGGACACACAAACCTCAGTTTCTCACTAGCCGATTTTTCCATGAAAATAACTTTGGTGAGCTGTATTTGGCTATGTCTGATACAAATACACATTTGGCTTACAATTAGAATTGTTGTATTGGAGTAGTTGAGAATCACAGAATCACAGAATCTTCTAGACTGGAAAAGACCTGTAAGATCATCTAGTGCAATCATTAACCTCACACTGACAAGCCCACCACTAAACCATGTCCCTGAGCACTATATCTACACCACCCTTAAATACCTCCAGGGACTCCACCACTGCTCTGGGGAACGCGTTCCAATGCCTGATGACCCTTTCAGTAAAGAAATTCTTCCGAATATCCAATCTAAATTTCCTTTGGCACCACTTAAAGCCATTTCCTCTTGTTCTGTCACCTGTTACTTGACAGAACAGGTCCAGAATGCCCATGAAAAGTGAAAAAAAAACCTGAACCCTTTGCAGGGTGTTCATCTCATTTGTCATTGAAAGTTCGCAGTGTAGGCATCTATGTCAGGTTAGCCACCTGAGGCTCATGACCGGAGAGGAAAAGGCTCCTGACCTATCTCTAGTCTGCTTAAAATTAAATATACTGCATTCTAGAAATACTTTCTTTCTTAATACAGGAGATCGGGGTGATTATCTTAGATATAAGAAACAAACACACATTAGTTGTTTGTAACACTTCAGATGTTATACAAGGAACTTGCCCCCAGCACTTTAAAACCTTCTCTGAGTCATATTTAGAGCTGACTGAATTGTTTATTCATGAATAATTTCTCTCAGACATTTTGCTTTTCTTCTTACAAATAATTAGTGAATAATTACGGTATTTAACTAGCTTTGGAAAAATTCCGAAGTGCGTGGTAAATACTTAGTATAAATACGGATTTGGTTTTTTATCATACCTAAAATTGTTTTCCAGGAATCTTTTTCACTATTTGACTAGTTCAAATCAGGCTCCTTGTGGCTGGTTTAATCACAAGCTGTTTTTAGACAGCCTTAAAACTAGTGTATTTGAGAAAACTCAAAAGGCCTCATTTATATTTAAAAGGCTTATTTGTTTTGCAAATGTCAACCAATGTATGTTATTGCACAGTTTATAGCTCCTGTGGTGTACTTCTGAGTTACTTGGTAGAACAGCTATTATGCTGTGGTCTGTGATGATCACAGTTATTGTGATTATGCTTGAATTCTTTGGTAAGTTTTATTGCATCATCTGTAATATGTCATACAATTTAACAAAGGCATATTTTATTAAAGTGCTATAATCACTTTGATATAATAAAAGGTTTTTCAGTGCTGAAATCCTTAAGTAGTGGCACAAAATTCTGTCCATCATATCAATTGTATAATGACAAAGAAATTCACTGCAAAATGAGGCCACAAGACAAATCAATCTGTGACCATCTGCATACCTGGAAACTTCTAGAGACCACTGGACCACTCTTGCTGTTGTGATGCATGGTATGTGTTTCTTTTTTGGACTGTGCTGGATCTGGCCGGACTGGAGGTGGCATTCTCCACATCAGTCCCTATGGCGCTGTGTTTTGGATTGGTGACTAAAACAGTGTTTGACAACACACCAGTGTTTTGGCTGTTGCTGGTCAGTGCTTGCACAGAGTCAAGGACTTCTCCATTTCCCACTCTGCCCACCCCAGCAGGGTGTCTGGGTGGGCAAGAGGCTCAGATGGGACACAGCTGGGACAGCTGACCCCAGCTCGGCAATAACAGCTATGGGGAAGGGGGAGGACAGGATGCGTTTGTGATTACGGTGTTTGTCTTCTGAAGCAACCACTACGTCTACTGATGTCCTGCTTCCCAGAAAGTGCCTGAACATCTGCCTGCTGATGGCATATAGTGAATAAATTCCTTCTTTGCTTTCCTGCCATGCAAGTCTTTTGCTTCGCTTATTAACTGTCCTTATCTCAACCCACAATTCCCACCCTCTATTTTCTGCCTGTCCTGCAGGAGAGGGCAGCAAGTGAGCAGTGGTGTGGGTGCTTGGTTGTTGGATGAAGTCGATCCACCACAGAGGCATATTTGCCTAAAGTGAAAGTTCTCTTTTAAGGCCCATCCATTTCATAAAAACAAAGATCAGTTTTGAAAGATATTTTAAATATCTGCCGTCTTTTGATGTTTCCCCTGGTTTTCTATTCCATTGGTATCAGTAGTGCCAGTGATGTAGAAAAAACTTTCCTATAGCATTTCTATAAGAATGATTTTTTTTACCAGATCATTTAAAATTTATGAGAAGTTGCATGCATGTCAGCTTCCAGCAAGCAAATTGCATGGTCATATAAACTTTACATTTTACTGGTTGATAAGCAAGCTACTTCCGTCTTACAGAGGGATGTTTCTCACTATCCCTTTTTAAAGAAATATTTAAGAAATACTTCCAAAAGAGAAAGAATAATTTTCAGTGTACAGTCTTTATCTTAAGTCTCCCAGTAAAGCTTGAAATTAATCTCCACGTGTGCATTTGTCATGTCCTGATCCGGGGCGTGGCGGGGAGGTCCGCGAGGACCTGTAACGATTCCATGCATGAGATTAAGACACAAATGAGGTCAAATGCTGTCTGCTAAAGCTTTATTATTATCTCCCAGCCTTGATTACTGAAACGAGCACCAGTGTAAAGGCAGAAGTAGAGGAAAGGCAGAAGAGAGAAGCAGTATTACAGAGCAAAACAAGAGTATAGTCACTACCGTAGGCCCTTTTTGGTGCCTCGATGGTCCTTTTGGCGTCAGCAGCATCCTGTTGACTCATAATCCTCTGATCACAACAATGGCAGGGGTCCTGGGCTTCCCAATTCTGGAGGGACATGGTACTAATTTATAGTTAAAGTCTGCTCGATACTTGACCAATCAGTACAGAGGCCACTTTTGCTTGGCCAATCTTTGTGTAAACAAGTATCTCGGAAGATGGTTGCCCCTGATGTACCCCTTGGTCGTCATGTACACCACGTCAGCAGACAACTTTAGCGCACCTTGTAGCTTAGTTCAGTAAGTTTCAGGTGCCCACTTAGTTCAGCAAGTTTTGGGTGCCTCTGACCCCTGTTGCAAACAGGATATGGCTGGCCTGCTTGTGATAAGAGCCATCTGGACTGCTGGTTTCCTATTGCCAATTTTGCTTGCGGTAAGCGAATTTTGAGACATCTTATCGGTCTCCTACAGCATTAAATTCAACTGAAAAAACCAACATAGTATTTTCAGTATATAGAATGCATTAAGAAAGATAACCTACAGGGGTTAGCCACGTCACTGTTAACAAATGATTGGACAGTTTGAATTACGACACAAAGAATTTCAGATTTTATCTGAGATTCTCCTGAAGGTAGCTAATGCTCTACCTGGGAAGATGAAGGGTGCAGAGTAGTGAAGCAACAGCTGGAACATCAAGGATCAGTTTGGAAGGCTGCCTGTGGAAGATCATGCTCACACAGGTCATTGGAGAGAGGCAGGAGTAACTGCAGAAATGCATGGCTGTGGTGGCACTCTTCAGTGTGTAAGAGGATTCCTTTTTTCCAGCCAGTTGAGAAAAATGCTTTCATGATTCCTGCTTGTGTACCTGAGCAAAATACCTTTGCTTAGACCACTGTAGCCAAAGGAGCCAAAGACACCTTGTAAAATAAATGCATATTATTTTTGACTATCTTTTTTCCCATTCTCTTGTTTTCCCAACTGGCCAAACTGAAGATCTTCTGGAAACAGTGTGACTGATTTGGGTGTGGTAGATGACTCTTGTTTTTCTTGGTCTTTCTTGCTGGTAAGATCTAAAATTAAGGCCTTTTAAATCAAGTTGTTCTTTCCAGGAGTCCCAGCTTTCTTTATCTCATCAATATCACATTGTGATATTGATATCTTTATCTCTCAATATGACATTGTGAACAAAACACAACATGTAGGAAGGATATGCACGACTCTTCATCTTTTTCAGTGCAAATCATACAGACACAAGACTCTACAAAGACTTTTATACTGTTAGGGGAATGTTTGCTTGCCGGTCAAGTCTTATTGTAAGTGTGATTTAAGAGCTAAATACACCTGGTGCTGCTACTAATCACAGGAGTAAATCCTATCATTTGCGCCTTAATCGGTAAGAAAAGTCTCCAGATGATCCCTTGTCTTTTTTAACGTACATCAGTTACAGTGCCATGAGCACTTTTGCTAAACAGAGCAAAAGTATCTGCACAGATAATTAATCTGTCATGCTTTTAATGTTTTCTATCTGCTCATCTGCATCTGAGCTAGTTGTCCAGAATTTCTTTAGTGGAGAATAGTACCACTCTTGAAGTGCAAGTACCCCTGTTATCTTTATTTTTCTTTCCTTCACACCTTCAACTTCCTCCAGCCTTGTAGATTATGCGGACCCTTCTTTTATCCTGCAGAGATATGTCCAAGAGTTTCCTAATTCACACAATCCCACTTTTTATCTAATTTTAGGTATCGGTATTCAAAAGTGATGGCTAATATTCTTAGAGATTATTGGTGACAACTCTGAAGCTATCATTCCTTTCCATTGTCTGCCTATCTACCCAGCCTCCACCCTTAACCTTTCCTTTCTGATTTTCTTCACCAGACTTTTCAGGGTTAGGCTGCTTAAGGTCAGGGAGGTTGCAATTGTTTAAGGCCGTATTACCTTGCTGTCAGAGATTCTCTTGTTCCTTGTTTTGGACAACAGATAACTAATACAGTATTTAATGGATAAGGCATTTCCTGCTGATGAGATAGATGTTAACACAAGCAGCTATACAAAAAGCTATTTCTTTCACCGTCACAAACTGCATTAACTGCGTAATCTAAGAGCATGATTCTGCTTTGACAGGCAATGGGAACAGTGTCATGCTAAGGTGATATGCAGAACGTTAGAGCTTTTAGGATCAAATGACCTTTAAGTTCTTTCATTAGCTTAGCCTTTTTTTTAACCTGCCACTTTTAAATTTTTTCCATGCATTTGTATGCTTTTTTTCTGTAACATAAGTTTACTTCATTTTTCAAAGAACATCAAGAAACTGTAATGTAAAAGGCTGAGTAACAAGAAGGAACAAAATCAATGGTACAGTTGATTTCCTTGGCACAGTGAGCAAACTGATAAGTACAATAAGAAAAGCGGCTGCAGAAGAAAGTAAGTTAACCAGGTGTATCATTGCCCATTTCTGTCAAATTTCTGAAGAGAATAGAGAATGTGCGAGCTCTTTACCGTTAATAAGGGTTTCCCATGTTCACTAATTATAATTACACTAGGTGCTGTAAGTGACTGTATTTGGAATCTACAAATAGATAATTAAGAAAGGAAAAAAAAATATTGAGTTTTCTCTCTGGAAATTTTACATATGACACTTCATGTTGTAATTTTAATGTGAAAATGGCATTAGCTGTATCTTCCCTTCTTTCTATGTATTTCAAATTCAGTTATGGGATCATAATGACTTTTTTTGTTTCACTTAAGTATTTCTCACTGCAATCCAGTTATTCAACCAAATATCCTTAGTATAAATTAGAGATGATATTTAAATATTCTTGTCATTTGTTAACACTGACTTTTCTGTAAAATCTAATGGCAGAACATCCATGTTTGAGAAATACACGTAATGTGTATTTCTTAAACAAAGAAACATGGAGATGTGGTGGGTTGGCTCCTACTACTGGAGTGTTGGAATGAAAAGATACAGGCTCCTCAGGAAGGACAGGCAGGGAAAACAAGGAGGGGGTGTTGCCCTCTATGTCAAGGACCAGCTGGAGTGCATGGACCTCCACCTGGGGATGGAAGAGGAGCTGACTGAGAGCTTATGGGTCAAGATTAAAGGGAGGGCAGGAACAGTTGACATTACAGTGGGAGTCTGCTACAGGACACCTGGACCAGGACAACCAAGCAGGTGAGGCCCTCTATAGACACACAGGAGCAGCCTCATGTTCACAAGCCCTGGTCCTCATGGGGACTTCAACCACCCTGATATCTGTTGGAGGGACAACAGAGCAGGGCATAAGCAGTATGGGAGGTTCTTGGAATGCATTTATGATAACTTCCTTCTCCAAGTGATAGAGCAGCCAATGAGGAGAGGTGCCATGCTGGACCTTGTTCTGACTAACAAGGAGGGGGAATGTGAAGCTCAAGGGCAGCCTTGGCTGCAGTGACCATGAGATGGTGGATTTCAAGATCCTTAGCATGGTGAGGAGGGCACACAGCAAGCTCACTGCCCTGGACTTCAGGTGAGCAGACTTTGGCCTCTTCAGGGGTCTTCTTTGGAGAGTGCCATGGAATAAGGCCCTGGAGGGAAGGGGAGTCCAAGAAAGCTGGTTCTATTCAAGGATCACCTCCTCCAATCTCAGGAGTGATGCATCCCAACAAAGAGGAAATTAGGCAAAAATGCCAGGAGGCCTGCAAGAACGAATAAAGAACTCTTGGAAAAACTCAAACAGAACAAGGAAGACTACAGAGTGTGGAAGCAAGGACAGGGAGCCTGGGAGGAATACACTGAAATTGTCTGAGCATCCAGGGATCAAGTTAGCAAAGCTAAAGCCCAGATAGAGTTAAAACTGGGCAGAATCATCAAGGGCAACAGTGAGAGCTTCTACAGCTATGTCAGTGACAAAAGGGAGACTAGGGAAAATGTGGGCGCTCTCTGGAAGGAAAGAGGAGACCCGGTCACCCAGGATATGGGGAAGGCTGAAGTACTCAAAGACTTTTTGCCTCGGTCTTCACGAGTCTTTGCTCTAGCCTCACCACCCAAGTTGCAGAAGGCAAAGACAGGGACTGGGAGAATGAGGTACCATCCACAGTAGGAGAACATCAGGTTCAAGACCAGCTGAGGAACCTGAAGGTGCACAAACCCATGGGACCTGATGAGATATGTCTGCAGGTACTGAGGCAACTGGCAGATGAATTTGCCAAGCCACTATCCATCATATTGGAGAAGTCGCGGCAGTCCAGTGAAGTTCCCACTGACTGAAAAGGGGAGACATAATCCCCATATTTAAAAAGGGAAAAAAGGAAGACCTGGGGAACTACAGTCCCGTCAGTCTCACCACTGTGCCCAGCAACATCATGGAGCAGATCCTCGTAGAAACTCTGCTATGGCACATGGAAAAAAAGGAGGTGATCAGTGACAGCCAACATGGCTTCAGTAAAGGCAAATTTGTCTGACAAATTAGGTTGCCTTCTATGACAGCATTACAGTGTTGGCAGAAAAAGGAAGAGCAACTGACATCATCTAACTGGACTTGTGCAAAGCATTTGACACTGTCCTGCATGAAGTCCTTGTCTCTAAATTGGAGAGACGTGGATTTGACAGAAGGACCACTCAGTGGATAAGGAATTGTCTGTATGGCCACACTCAAAAAGTTGCAATCAATGGCTTGATGTCCAAGTGGAGAGCAGCAATGAATGGCATTCCTCAGGGGTCGTACTGGGACTGGTGCTGTTTAACATCTTTGTTGGTGACATGGACAGTGGAATTGAGTGCACCCTCAGCAAGTTTACAGATGACACCAAGAGGGATGCCATCCAGAAAGACTTGGACTGGCTTTAGAGGTGGGCCTGTGCGAACCTCATGAAGTTCAACAAAGCCAAGTGCAAGGTCCTACATCTGGGTCAGGGAAATCCCAAGCACAAATATAGTCTGGGCGGGGAATATATTGAGAGCCGCCCTGAGGAGAAGGACTTGGGGGTGTTGGTGGATGAGAAGCTCAACATGAGTCAGCAATGTGCAATTGCAGCCCAGAAAACCAACCGCATCCTGGGCTACATCCCCAGCAGTGTGGCCAGCAGGGTGAGGGAGGTGATTCTACCCTCTACTCCGCTCTCATGAGACCCCACCTACAGTAATGTGTCCAGCTCTGGAGTCACCAACATAAGAAGGACATGGATCTGTTGGAGTGAGCCCAGAGGAGGGCCTTGAAGATGATCCGAGGGCTGGAGCACCTCTCCTATAAGGAAAGGCTGAGAGAGTTTGGGTTGTTCAGCCTGGAGAAGAGAAGGCTCCAGGGAGACCTTCTAGCAGCCTTCCAGTACCTAAAGGGGCTTCAGGAAAGCTGGGAAAGGACTTCTTACAAGGTTATGTAGTACTAGGACGAGGGGTAATGGTTTTAAACTGGGAGAAGCTAGATTTAGATAAGATGTTAGAAAGAAGTTCTTTACTGTGAGGGTGGTGAGACAGTGGCACAAGTTGCCCAGAGAAGCTGTGGATGCCCCATCCCGTGGTGGTGCAGTCTCCCTCTCCTCCACCTTAGGCCTCTCAGTACTTGGCGTGATGTCCTCCCTGCCTGGGCCACATAAGAATACAGTGGACCAGAACATAACACAATGGTCTAACATGAAAGGAAGAAAAGGTGGACAGCAACAGATTAAGAAAACAATATTGTACCTGGTCCCCATGGCTCCTACCATTTGAAGATAAAAACTATAATCGATCACTCCTGACAACATATGGATTGTGGCCACAGGGAGGGGGGTATCAGGACCACAAGTTCTAGCAAGTTCTGGGCTCATGTAACCATGGAAAGTTCTGAAACACTCCATTGTCCGAGCTGGGCCAGAGTGAAAAAGTACCTGATGAAAGTCAATTATCTTGGATCCTATAAGTAGCGATTCTAGTAAAGACCCTTTCAGCTTTTCTGGATCACAGCAGGCTGTGGCCAGTATCTCCTTTGAGTTGAAACACTACTCAGGCAGACTACTCAAGGACTAGAAGGCCAGGGTGAGACAACCCTTCTCGAGCCTCAATTATTGCCCATTGAGGAATGCCAATATATTTTATTTACTCTAACTCAAAAGGGAAATTTTGACTATAGGCTAGCCTCTCTTTCATCCACCTCTCCACTTACATATTTATGGTTAGCTTGATGTGGATGCTCTTCTATTTGTCCATGCACATGTAGGAGTTAAAAAGGGTACCCACCGGCTTGCTAGAGTTATGCGATATTAGATCTTTGATTTCTGTGGTTACAGACCGGGGGGGAGGGGGATGTGTGTGTATGCGTGCGTTTATATGCATATGCAATAATTTGAGATCTGTGCTTTTGTTCATGTGTACACGTACTGATTTGGGATACTTTATAATAAGTTAGTGTGAATCCTGCCATCTTCGAATTGTAATTAAGTCGCTTTTTAGCTATTTTTTTAAGTTACTCTGTAGACCTTTAAACCAGTTATTGATTAAGTGCTGCTAAGATACAACCTCTTGACTTATCTCAAACTATTAATAAATTTTGAATCACCGCTTAATCGTAACTGTGCCAAATAATTCCATCTGTGACACATCCCTAGAAGTGTTCAAGGCCAGGCTGGATGGGGCTTTGGGCAACCTGATCTAGTGGGAGGTGTCCCTGCCCATGGCAGGGGAGTTGGAACTAGGTGATCTTTAAGGTCCAACTCTAACCACTCCATGATTCTATGATTCTATAAATTTCTAAGAAAGTTGCGCAGTTTCACTCCAGTGGTATTACTTACGTGAACTAGGATCTTTATATACAAAAAGCTGGGGAAACTAGCAAAAAACTGCGAAGAACAAAGTCTGTATAATGTAGCATCTATAGGTAGGTGAACATGGGAGACTATGTCACTGTGCTATTTCTGCTTCTGTCACTGTTTGCTCTTTGGCTTTCTAGCTCTGTGTTCATAATGGTTGGTGTCTTTATTTACATTATAAATAAGCCATTCTGGAACAAATATGAAACTTGTTAAAATAATGCTGTTACTTTATTAGATTTTGGATAAGGCATAAAACATAAAGTACAAAAATCACAGTGGTAAGGAGATAATGGCACAGTCTCCATGCTGTATTTATTTTTCTAATACAACATTTACTACCAAAGTTTTCATGTTTTTTTTCTTCCATGAAAAACTGGATCTGAAAAACAATGAATATTTTACTTGTGATCCACAGTAATATCTCAACTGTGCATAAAAATAAAATACATTTATTTGAGAATTACAGTGTAAGGCTGATGAAAATAAAGAGTGTGAGCAGTACACCATCTATCATCTTTTTCTGGATCATATACATTGAATTAAATGCCCTATCTCATTGTTTCAGGAGCTAGCATTTACACTATCATGAATCCAAGTTCATGTTAGCTTCTTGTTAACAAATTACTTATATAATGTATTTTGACAAATTATTTTCTGGTAACATTTGCCAAAAATAATGTTTTCGTACATAGCATACATGAGAAAGAGATATTTTTCATGTTAATATATTCACTTTACTAAAACGGTTGTGTATTACCTGTTGAAAACAGTATGGAAATGAAAAGATTGTCATTTCACCCATAATAACACAACATTGTGCCAAAATATCAAACCTTTTTTTTTTTTTTTTTTTCTGTGAAGAAATGATTTCAAAGATGTTCACAGAAACAGTGATGGATTGACCTTGTAGGTCATTAAATTTTCTAAGGTTTCTAAGTTACTTATCCCACTATTAGCCTAGCTTCTGAATAGCATACAGCCCTAAATAGCCTGCTAATACTCTTCTGAGGTAAGATAGTTGCTCATCATCATCTGCCTCCTGATAATAAGCCCATGGGTAAGAAGCTGAGAGCATTGAGAAGTGGCGATTTGAAGATCTCCTACAGTATATTTGTTCTGCAGAAGGCGAGAAGCGTTTAAAGAAAGTCAAGGGAAACTTAGCTTGTGTGAGCTAGTGCATTCAGGGTCAAGAGCAGCATGAACGGGCATCAAGGCCATCCATCAGGCTGCCACTTATTCGAGAACCACGGTAATTTTCCAATTGGCATATTCCTCTGGACTGAGCCTGTACAAAAATTGCAGTACGGCTGTCTACACCTTATTCCAAAGCCCATCCCTGTCTGTGTAATAATTTGGCAAAAATTGCAGATGTGCCCGTGTGCCTGCCTGATCAGTGATTTCTATGTTTTCCCATCAGCGGGAGAGGAGGTTTTTGCTTCTGCTTACTGACCCCACTCAGAGAGCGGAGGATTTCAGACGGAGCTTACACAGCATACAGATAAGTTAAATATGGTGCATAAGGTTAAAAAAAGTGAAAGGGCCCAGGGTTGGAGAGTTGCTAATCTTTGTGTGTAAGACTGAGGAGTTGACTTAGTCTGACCCTGTGCCCCTGTCTATTAAATGTGGTCTCTTGGTACAGTTCATTAACTGAATTTCTGTCTGGGGTTACAATTTGAATGGAGCATACATTTTTAGTTTCTTAAGTTAGATCATGCTTTCTGCACTGCTTCCTTTGCTGGGCCAGCGACTTTGCCTACCACACTAAGATTTTGACTACTTTATTTGCAGTTTATTCTTGGCTTAAAAGATTGTATTTAGCAGGATACCTGAGATAAAGTACATCGCTGTAGCTTCAATTTTTCCTCATGTTTTGGCTTTGTAAGACCTAAAACAGAATACAGAACTAATACAGAATTCCCACAAAGGCCATTTGTACCTTAACATTTACTTCAGTTATTTATGGTAATAGTGCCACTTGCCTTTCGTTTTGTTTCTAAGATGTTAGATTGAATACTTCAGAACTCCTGAATGGAAAAATCAATTGACATCTCCTGGTGCTGTAAGTTACAGGAAAATAAAATGTAAGATGAGAAGAAACCCAGACTGATATATGGAGATTTTACCTGTACCAAATCAGGAAAATGGCTGTTTCAGGGGAAAAAATAAATCAATTTCTATGTGCCAAACAAGCAGCAGAACTGTGAATGAGGATACCACGGGTTTTGTATTAAACTGATCACACAGGTCAGACCAAGCTTCTGCTATATTTATAGCACATTTTATTTATATCTTTGTGATACTCTTATCAGCAAAGACATATTTGTGTATTTGGAACTCAGAGGTGTTTAGTATTTTTTCTGATAGTGAATAAAATAGTAAGACTCCATGGAGCTGTATCCATTAAGTGCATGTTTTTTGTATAACACATATTTATGGTTTCCATGTTTGAGATGCAAGTTAGTGTATTTATTGTAGGTAACCAGGATAATTTTTCAATAAAACACTATTGGCATACCCAAAGACCAGTAACACCAGTGAAAAAATCTTGAAGAAAGCAAAGCATGCCCTGCCATTTGACAGGAGCTGAACAGAGATTTAGAGGCAGCCAATGGTGGATCATACTTAAACTTTTCCTTTCCTGATTAGGCTTGGGCTGAAAGAGAAAAGACAAACAAAAAGAAATCCCAAAGCCATAAGCAACCAAAGAAAGGGCTTGCAGGCTCACCAGATAATCCAGTTCTTTCTTGCTCTTCTCAAAGGGTGATCTTCACCCTAAATGTATATATAGTCATCATCTTTCGTGTTCTTTATGCTCCTTCTGACTCTCAGGAAAAGTACTGTATTTCTTTCTATGTATAGCAATGCTATGAATGATCTAACCTGTTTGTTGTTAGCAATTATCAGGGCCTCATACTACACTGAAAAGGAAGCCAAGTTGTTTTCCAAGATCCTCTTCACTACCTATTATACCTGATAAAAGAAAAGTGCCCTTTGGGTCTTGCTTTAACTGATTGTCCTCTGAAGTAATCTCAGACTCAGTAAACTCAGACTTCAAGGTTTTCATGTTGCCTAAAGAAGTTTTATTGGTACTTTACCTAAACAAATTTATATGGGCTGTGGAGTTCCTGTGTTATACATATCAAATTACTTGTATCTCTGATTGTAAGTACATACAGATGTAGTTCAAAGTTGTCAGCAGCAAAATTATTCAAAAATACCAGAAAAATTAATTACATACTATTACTTCTTAACCATTCAAACATTTTATTTTTTGTGAATATTTAATTATTTGTTGTGAATGCTTATTCAGAAATAAAAGAACAGTGATTATCACTGTAAATACAGATTGTAGTGACAAGAGAAAAATGTTTATAAACATTTAAAAATTATTCACAAAAATCTTAAATTCTGAATATTATGGAGAAATCTCTAACACCAAAGATCCTCTCCCTGTTAAAAAAGTCCAGGTCCTCCAGCAAGGTGGCAAAATGAACAAATGTGACTATTCACACAATTTGAGTACTCTTAGTAAGATTTCTGAGTACATTCTGTATGCTAACTATTGCTTATGCCAACTTGCAAAAAGAATGATAATGTAATAAGTGATGTTTTACCCCTGAGAGCTAACACAACAAGATCGTTCTTGTTTTGCTCTTGTAATAAACTGATCACTTTCCAGTATTCTACCTCAATGTGTGACAAAATGTGAAAAAGGAAAACTTCAAGACCACAGCTTAAATCCAAGTTTATGGTGGAGTAAGTGTCGTACTGTGAGGATGAGGTTCATTCAAAGGGAAGCTGTGAGTGTGATGGATTCTAGACAGCTGACGGCATCCCAGATGCTGAAGGGAGTAGGACTAGCCTGAATATAAATTATGATGTATTTATCCATATATTTCTCATAGGCTTGGATATAAAGATGTAATCTAGACTTGCTATTTTATAAGTGGGAGGAGAATCCAGTCAAAGCAGTTGAGATCTTGCAGAACATTAAGAAATGCTCTGGAGGAACCTGGGAGGATTTGGGTAACTGCAGAATGTTGGTGGTAACCAGTGTGGAGAACGTGAGGCTTTACATTTTTGAATCATGCCTAATGCAGGGGAAAAAAAACCTAACTAACTCCCACCCTTTTAATTTCTTACATGCTTAGGGTATTATAAAAGGAAATAAAACTGACTGGAGAACTCTGATTAGGGGAATAATTCATAATGATGTTTTACTAGCTATTATAATTACAAGTCTAATTCAAAGACTTAAATATGGTGTATGTAAATTATTAATGAGGCTTGAGAATGCCAGTTAACAATGCTGCTGACTGAAATAATGGGTGCAGCAAAACTCTGCATGCTATAAAGAGAGATGGGGATGGAATTTAGATACCCTTTTGATCTGTACATGTTAGATTTAGAGGAAAGGACAATTTTCCCAGGTAGTTTTATATTTTAATTTCTTCATGTGTTTAATCACTGCTATTCCTTTATATTTTGATGCTTAGCTTTGCAGACATCTACAAACATTCTCTTTATTTCAAACCATAGGAAGGGAGTCACCAAAAAGTGGGAAACTCATGTTATTCTTCAAGCTTTGTGTGTTCAATGTATTTTTCCTCCTGCTTTTTTATATTTGTTTAACCTGGAGTGTAGTGTTCTTGCAAAGGCTCGAAGCAGTGATATTGATTAACTACAAAGGAGGCTATTTTGGTAGTATTCCATTCTGTCTTGGAGCAGGAAGCTCTGCAAACCTCTTGACAAAGTGTCAAGCATGGCTGTAGAGATTTAAGTGGTGTGGAAAAAAAAAAAAAAAGATTTTGTTGTTTTTTATCTCAACCGGACTGAGGCTCTGTAACTTTTAATATTTGTTCTGTCTCCAATTCCTTTTGACATTTGGTTGTACCTGCAGAGAAGAACAGTGCAAGTCTTTCAGAGGACTTATTAAAGCTTAATCCAGAGAACGCCCTTGTTAAGGAGAGTACTAAAGAAAGCTCTTGCCATTGACGTTATGGCATTTCTTTAGGACTGTTTCTCATGCCCGGAAAACCTTGACTCTGAAGTGGTGCTATTCTAGACACTTGGGTTCAGCTAATGATTGTAGCTAATGGAGTTACTTAATGATAGGTTTTTTTTCCTTGCTGAGGGCCCTTGCTTTTACATAAAGGAGAAATTACTCTTTGCTGAGAAATGCTGCAGTAAGTTTGAACTGTGGTGTTTGCTGTTTTTCTCCCCTGTGCTGCATCTGAACTGTAATTGCCTAAATTCTGTTTTTGTTCAGGCTTTCCATTACTCCCACTATCTTGTTTACTTTGTTATCACTCTTTTAGGGTCCCTCTTGCTTCTGGGATGCATTTGTCAACACACTGAAGGTTGCTGACATTTTATAAGGGTGTTCTGCACAGATTTGTGTCACCTTTGGTTGCCTAGGGAGGTTATCTGTTAATTCAGTAAAGCACCAGAAAAAGGAGATATTAGATCAAGCCAGGAATAGGGCTGTGAGATGATTTCTGAGTTATTGACATGTCACCCTTACTTCACAATTAGTAATCTTTCTCTGTTTGTGGAAGAATAGGGATCTTAAAGTATTTGGGGAGATAAAGTGATGACATGTTTGTAACTGGAAGACAGAAATATATCTTGCGGTGAGTCAATCTGAGATTTATAGTTTCTGTTGTCTTTTAACTACTTTTTTCCAATGGAAAGTCTTAAGGATTCATCCAAACTGGGAAAGACAAGAAGGGGGAAATGAATTAGTGATGGGCAATAGCATATGAATTTTTCACAATATTTGTAGTACGCTGTTCAAGGAATTGGTATAAATATTGCAATACTAGTAAAACTTTAGTGGAAAATAATCCATGGGTTTTCAGAAGGCTGTGAATAAGGACGTGGAAATATATCCTCTGAACCTACAATTATGTTGCTGGTTTTTCCAGCTTTATTCAGTATCATTCAGTTTCATCTATGGATTTATGTTTTATTAAGTTTTCTGGTACCTGTGGCAGTACCTATGTTCCTGAAAATGAGCTCCTTCCACATCAATTCCATTTTGGATAAAAGGGTTTATGTCATTTTCACAGTCTTGGAATCTTGTTTCGTTCAGTGGGGGGCAGAATTTACCCAGAGAACCACACAAATATCACCACTTGTTTCTCTCTTTCTCTTTGGATATAAATCCAGACTAAAACAAAGAATTTCCCAGGTGCCTAGCTTTCTTCTTTAAGTAGGTCTGTCAGGTATCCAGTAATATCATAGGTGACAGTGACACTAACAGGCTCAGGACCTAAAAGGGAGTAGAACTAGAGGGAAAACTCTGCTTCTTACCGTGAAGAACATAACCACATTATCAATGGCACACCAATTTCTGCTTTGGCTGTTTCTTTTCTATAATCTGAGTGACTCCTCTCACCTAAGCCGTTTCCTCCTCCTTCCACCCTATGCCACTTTCCTTCATTTTCCAAACATTTTCACCTGCAACTTCAGACTGAGTTTAGGAACTATCAAGTCTGCTCTGGGCTTCTTGTGTTGACATCTCAGCCAAACATGGGCAGTAACGAAGCCTTTGTCTACCAGATTGAAAAGCATCATTCACTTACACTATTTTTTCATATTTATGCTGCCAGTGCTGTAAGGTCCGAATGTGGATGGGACTGAGCTGGAGGATATGGCTGTGAGAATGGTAGGGCTATCTGCCCACCTCTAGTCAATCCACCCTTTCCCTGTTGAAATGTGTTAGTAATCAAGTCACTGTCTTTGGAATAGACTAAATGCAATCTAAACAATAAACTGAAAATAGCAGTGTTAGCTTCTGAAAGCCTATGAATGAAGAACAGCTTTTCATTGTCAAACAGCTATAGGGACATTATTTTCTCATCTTTCTTCTAATTTTCTTTCCATTTGCAGATTAAATGTCTGCCAAGTGCTATTTAAATGACAAGGGTAATATCCTGACTCTTGAAATCAAAATTCCCATTAACTACCTTGGGACCAGAAAAGCTGTCACTCTATAAGCTCGTCTTCTCTTCCTGTGCGCTCCCCTTCCTAGTCTTAACACATTCTTCATTCTATTTTTGCTTCCTTTCAGACAGTTCATCTCCTTTCTCCCTTCAGTTGATTGATTTAGCTCAATCTACGTGAATTTTACTTGGTTCACAAGCTCAGCTTTGCTCCTTATACACGCTTTTCACTTTCTCAATGTTATCATTTTTCTGTGTATGAGCAAGAGGAAGGTGGAGTAAAAAAAAGGCTATGGGAAGGGAGAGGAAAGGACATGGTCAAGGATGTTTCCCTTTCCCTGCGATTTGAACCATTCTGTCATCTGGCTTGTAAGGCTGTGGTGGGTCCGGAAAATCAGGGGAGTTTCCTTGCCCAGGTCAAAGCATTTTTGAGAAAAACATTGCATTGCAAGCCCACATGGAAAGAAGAATTTTCTGAAGCAAATAGCCACTTCAATACTATCAATCAAAGCCATGAAGAGATAAATTTCTATAAGTAATAAACTATTATAAATAATTCTTGCCTGATGTTATATTTGATCAATTTACAGGAGCGGAGGGATGGATTCTCAGACTGAGAGCTGAGATCCTGCAGAATGCTTCAGGAAACAGGAAAATTCAATTTGGAAAGTAGATTTGGAAAAACTATAATCATTTAACTTCTGAAAACCAAATTAACACAACATATGTATGTCTAAGCCTCTAAGAGGCTACAGAGATTGATCAATTAGGAACAGATGAGGTCAGTCTTTCCAAATGAATGTTTCAAAAACATGGGTGATAGAATACCGCTGTGGTTAAAGCATCCACGGATACCACCATCTAACCAACTTTCAAAAATTTATCACAGATAGTTTAAAGTCAAGAGGGATTCCTATCTTGTCTCTGTCTATGCATGTCTCATTCAGACATCTCTCAGAAGCATTAGGATATTTTAACAAAAACTATTGTGTGATTAAAAAAATACATTTCAGTGTTGGTTTTTGGTTTGTTTGTTTTTTTCTTTTTTTTAATATGAAATTCAATGAAGTGTTCAATAGTCTTGAAATGTGTTACCACATCATGTGACATGCTGCTTCACTTTTAGAACTCCTAATCTGTTCAAAGGGGAAGCTGAGTTTGGGTTATGAAATGGAGATTACTTCTCAGTGTAAGACTTTCACATGTCAGGTGTGAAAGCAGAGTAAGCAAGGTCAGCTACGTCTCATTTTCGTAGGTTATTCCTTGAAGTACTTACAAAAGGTGATGATTTCTAGAGGCGTGGAAAGCAGACATAGTTTCCTGTACCATAAGTCCTTGTATCTCTAAAACACTACCTTCCTTACCCAGGGTGCCTCCCTTGTAAGAAGGGAGGATGCAGCAAATTTTGCATCCCCGGTAACAGGGAGGAAGAGAAGAGGAATTCCTTGCTGGTTGTGTGCAGACTATTTCAGTTTCTTTGTGTTCCTTGATAAAAGGGATCAAACTGGCATAGACATCCAGCCTTACAGATATTAGCACTGCTGCTAGTCTATATGCTACCTTAGGCACAGTCCCAAATAAAAATGTCATGCATACCTGATAAAGTGAAATACCACATACTACAAAGGCCTTTCACTAAGTTTTTAGTGGAGAAAATGGAATCTTTGCATATATTAACTGAAGGTTTTATAAATGTATGAAGCAACCTGAATTCATGCATTCAAGTAGACACGGAGAAAGTGTAAAAAGAGTTAAGAGTCTGGATATAGCAAAAAAATTAGAACTATAATATAAAAATCATATACTTTTTATTCAAGAAGTTGGAGAGGTGTTGATAAAAAAATTGATCTGTTGTCTCCTCCCTGTCCCATCTCCTCTCCCTGCAGCAAAACCCAAGATGGTTAGTTTTCTAGGATAGTTTAGAATGTATTTGTCTCTAAAAATCACACGCATGGCATAACATTTGGCCATACTTTTGAAAATATAAAGAGATGTAAGCACTGTTTCTTATACCTTCTGGTAACAGTTGTATAAAAAGGGATGAAACAGCAGCTGAGCCCCTAAGCTGCTTTGCAAAGGCTTGTGCAAAGACAGGTGAGCAGAAGAGGTTCAAAGTCTGGGGCAGAGCAAAGGCTCTGTGGAGAAGTGATCTGGTATTTGAAAAGGCCAGTACCAGCCTGATAAACCAGAGAACTGCTCAATGCGCTGTCCCTCATCTATGCCCCATTTGGTGTGCAAACCACATACGCCCCTTATTGTGAGGATGCGTGTCCCCCCTCCCCTTCCCCCTTGAATTCCTTTAGCATTAGTGGTTCTTCCACTAGCAGGAATTCTCCCATCTGAACCTTATAAAATGTTAAACTAAATTAAATCCGTGAGTGACAGGTGGCAGACTGAGTTGGGGAAGGCCGAAGCAGCACAGAGCAGAAGAGATGTTCTTAGAGCTTTCGCCCTGGTTGCTAAGGAAACTGTTCCTTTTCTGTATGTTCAAAGTGTCGTTTCTAGCTAGACTGGCATCTAGACATTTGCTCGCAGACATGCCATCATTTCCAACTTATCTCCCTCTGTGTAACCCTTGTTTGCTTTCTTCTGAAAAAAAAAAAAGAAAAAAGAAAAGACGGGAAAGAGAACATACAGCAAAAACTACTTGGTTTTCTTAGACATGTATGTTTTTTGGTTGGGATGTGATCTCAGTGTAGGGGATC
The DNA here is from genome assembly GCA_017639485.1 of Pluvialis apricaria. NCBI lineage: Eukaryota > Metazoa > Chordata > Aves > Charadriiformes > Charadriidae > Pluvialis > Pluvialis apricaria. Next base: position 82,118,049 of record CM030044.1, on the reverse strand, counting down.
TTGGCTGCTGCTTCAGCAGGACCTGTCAACAGTTGCTAGGCTCTTTATTTGACCTTTGTTTAACTCAACTTCTACCATACATTGCGTCGTGTTAAGAGGCAAATTACTTGCAACTTATTCGATGGATGATGAATGTGGATACCAATGTCACGTAAAAGTTGAGTGTGAAGCATGATCCCCTCTATATTTAATGCACCTATGCAAGTACGCAAGCTCTCTGAATTTGGTGGAAGTATTCAGCAACTTAAAGTAAAACCTATGCCAACCGAGTAAAAGTACACTGGAAAAGTTTTGGGGGGCTCAGGTTACCAAAACTAAAAGCTTCTAATGGAATCATTGATGGCTGGATGTCTGTGGCTCAGATTCTTGTGTCAGCCAAGAAGGCCACCATCACTGAGAATGAGTACTGTGTGACTACAGTGCTCACACTGATGTCCTTCTCATGATTCATTTACTCTTTTCAGGTCACCTCATATTTTTCATAGTAGGCTATTTGGGTGAAATTTCTTTTCCTATTCGCCTGCATTCTTAAAAAGTCTGTTTGTCTCAATATTTGAAATGGAGATACTAGAATATCTAGGGTTATGGATTTTGCTCTTCATACTGAATATATATATATTCTTCATGCAGTGATTGGCGGGGGTGAGTAGTTTTCTGTGGATTTTGAGTGTACCACTGAACCCTCTGAGGTAAATGGCAAAACTCCAATACGCAATATTTGGCATTCAACTGCAGTTAAACGTTAGCATTTTTGGCTGGGATTTTCTTAGGGAGAAACCTCCTTTAGGTTTCTCTGGAAAGCCCAGCCTTTATGAATATTATTGAATATTTCTTTCATTATTTGATGCAGTATGTTTAAAGAAGACAGTGACTTGCTAACAGAAATTTGAACCTTTTCCAACATATCTTGATCCTTGGTTTCACCTGGAATAACTGTCAGAGATGGGTCTGTGGTTTTAAGCAATCCTAAACTAACTTTCGTTGCATATGCTCATATGGTATGCAGTCATGCCCCTATGAATGTGTACTTAGTGTCCTGAATGCATCTACATATGTAAGCAAAACATATTTTTAATACGTGTTGCTTACACAGAGAATTTAGACCCAGTCAGGAAGTATGTTCTACTGGCAAGAAACAGTGAGTTGTGAAGCCAAACATTTCCTGAAAATGCAAATGCCTTCAATGAAGCTTGCTGGGAAGATCTTTCAGGGCTGGAAGAACAGAAAATAGAAAGGTTCATTTCAGAAATTTGTGCTGCCCATAGTCTAGTGATTAGGGCCGTCTGCTGAGATGTAAGAAACTTGCATTTATTGTAGCTCTCTGATGCTCAGCAAGAACTCAATAGCAGCTTCCTGGAACTTAGTTGCCTTACTGCCAAGCTGAAGACTCAGGCTTTGTCTCCTGATGGTGCTCTTTGACCATGAAAGTTTCTAAATAATCATTAACTCTAAAATGGTAATTTTTAGTGTCCTGATGGTAATATTAACATTAATAATTCTAAGCCAGGTTTAATGTGAATTTATCCCTGAACACCACCTGCCACACTCTAGTGTTGGTTTTCTACTGCTGAGAACACCTATTAGGTTCTGTGAAAGCCAGGGCCCAACTCATACTGAAGACTATTTAACCCATTATGAAAGCAGGACCACTTCAGCAGAGCATATTGAAGAGCTTCTTCCAGAACAACTTGTAGGAGACTTTCCAAGTTTAAGGGCATGCAATCTCTTTTTCTAATTCAGTGAAAAGTGGTGACTTGCAAATGGATTTTCTACCTTTCTGATTCCCACCACAGCATAGTCTGTTTTGTGTTAACTGGGGAATGCTCTTTTTCTTCTGGGTTTTATACACAGAAGAAAATTCATAAATGGAAAGAGATAGGAACGAAAATATTGTGGGGAGTAGAATTCTCCTTCGCGTTTCTAATTTGACAGTTCATTTAGGCTTCTGCATGGCTGACATTTTTGTAAGTAGTCAGGTGTGGAAGCATTTCTTGTCTCCTAGGTTTAGCTAGACAAATTCTCCATGTCCTGAATACAAGCTTCTTGGACATTTGATGCTTGCCATTGATCTTCTTCCACTCCTCTAATGTAAGGAAGTCTAGATACCTCTCTAAAGAGAGACAGAGTGCATGGAAGCCATGATGTCCTCAAACTGTTCAGCATCAATGATTTGGGGACCAAGATTATGGGCCTCACTGGCAGAGACCATCTGCAGATTCAGTGGAGCCCTTAGCTTTTTGTCTGTGCTTGGCTGAGATCAGGAAGCATAACTCAAACTCAAGACAGTGTCAGACCATTTAGACATTGCAATAACTAACTTTGAAGTCCGTTTATGGATTTATTGCTAAGTCAGTCAGGTGCTTTTGGAAATGCCACTGCATCTTTCAAATCCATCTAAAATTACATTCCCATGACATTTCATGGAGCTGGTAACATTTACAGTGTTATAAAGCTTGAAGAACTTTAACTTCACAAACATGGAATCTTCCAGAACTGTTTTACATTAGACACAAAGAGAAAGATATTTTCTTTTTAAAAACAAATATATTTTTGGGCTATGTATTTTCTCGCTTTTCTTCCAATCAATCTTTCTAATAATTACTTTGTTTTGTGGTACTCCATTATGTCATTGGTGGTAGGCAGGAAATCTGCTGAGATTGATAATCATTCTCCACTGTTTCTGTATTTGACAGAATATTAATTAAGATAACATTTTAAATTATTACCTTGACAAATTGTAATACATCTTGTAAATTTTAAATAATAGGCAGAAAAAAAGACAAAACCTGAGTTTAAAAAAATTCCCAAACAACTATGTTCAAAACTATGTGGTACATTTAAGTAGTTCATAATAGTAAGGAGTTAATCATGCTTCATTATTAGTTCACATCATAATGAACTAAGTTGTGTATAATCAGATCATCACATCGCTCTCCACAATTGTCATAGACTATACATGAAAAGGATATTTTCCAAAGAAATTACCGTAAGCAGAATGTTTGGTCCAGCTCTGTTTATTTGGCCTCTAGTTTAACTACAAGATAATAATGAGTCCTAAATATGTGCTGTGCCTTTGGCAATGTCCCACTGGCTCCTGGAAAGTAAGTTGTCTTTACGCTACACAATGAAGGATGGTTTTGATCCACTATTTGATCCACCTTCGTGCACTAGAAGGAACAGAGCCTTGTTGCTTTGACTAAGAAAATATGAGAAGATATGGCTTATTGGTTATACCACGGCCATGTGTAAATACAGTATTGTTGCTTCTGAGACATGAATTAATATCAATGTGCATGAGGTGAAATATTAGAAGGGCCTTGTGTCTTTGGGGAAGCTGCTGCTGAGGAACAGGCATGGACATTTGGTTTTTCAGGAGAACCTCTCTTCAGTGATCCATCATCAAACAACATACCACCTTTTTGCAGAGCTTTTCCCTCATTTGGTAGCTGATGCAGCTGAATGAAAACGCAAAGATTTTGGTTTTAGATTGATGTACAACATCATACCTTTTTAACCAGTAACTTAAATGAAAGTGTTTTTTGACAATCAGTAGTGCCTACAGTTTAGGAATGCTTCCATGATATATACTTTTCACAAGTTAAGTGAATGCAACACGAGTATCCCACTGAATAGATGACGCTAATTTTCCCTTTCGGCAGAGCAGTAGTCAGATCTCCATCATTCATTCATGTATTAGGATTGCATGTTTGTCAAGAGTACTAGCCAAAAGGGAACTTTGCTGGGATATCTGGTTGTTTAAAATCAGGATTTTAAAACTGGTCTCACCAGCTCACAGCAGTATGTTTGCTAGTTTGTGGCTGTGGTCACATTAAAAGATACAGAACCACCATCCTCTGCCAGGTCTTGCATATTTTATAAGAATGTACATTCTCTAAAGAACTAAACTCTAGTAATAAGATCTACTCTCCATTACTGGAAAGCAGCAGAGATTACCACCCGTAAATTGGTGTTTTGTAACATAAGTATTTGAATCTACCAGTGAGGAAGACTATCTTCGTTTTCATCTCGTTTTTCTTTATGACACAGAACCTCCTTGATGCTGTTGGCATACTATATTTGACTGACTGTCTAATGGTTCATGTCAGTAATCAGGTGGGGGGCACTGGTAGCAAAGACGCAATCTGCAAAGTAAACTGTGCAGTGACATGTCTGTCTGACTGATTGTATATTTACATTATTAAAAAGATAATGCGTTAGCTGTCTCCTTGTTTTCTTCACTACCTGAGTATTTCATTGCTGTTAATAATACAAGAAGTAGGATACTGTAGATATACAGAATTGTAGCATTTGAACTTAATAGGATTAATGAACTGCCAAGCCAAACATACAATTGCAAATTGATAGAACAGTATGCAATTATTTTATTCATTGCTGGGTGAAACTCTCTAAGTAGAAGCTGGTGACTGTGTAAAAGCTTAAAACTTTATTTGCATGTTAGTTAGTTACAGTTAGTTTGGTACGGAAGTAAGCAAAATTAACTGTTAATTCAAACCTAGTCATTTCTTATGTGTTTGTTCTCCCTTTTTTCTGTGGTCTGTTTAGTTGCTTACTTCACTTTAGTTAAAACATAGATTTTTGAGTTCCCAGAGGGAGATACTGTTGTTTGTAAGTGCACGATAAAAAGGGACTCTCAGACCATCTGAGCTGCTTAGCTACTACCGTGCTGTGTAGTAATCATTGGGTAAATGAGGCAAAGAATTGGCTGAGTTGAAAGCAGAGGTGGAGTAGTCTCCTTGTCTCAATGGCGTTTCTTTTTGTTTGTAACACAATGACTTTAAAACTGATCAATTTTGTAATTTCAGTGAAAGTTCAAGGAGCTGGAGAACACAACCTAATTGATTTTTTTTTCTCCTTATTACAAACAGAATACTGGAAGAATGTGTTTAGGAGGGAAGTCAGCAGGGAGAGGACAAACCTTCTGGAGTTCGGGGTCAAGAATCTCTGCTATCTTCTGCTGCTTACACATCAGAGACAGTAGCTTCACTGTAGCTTAAACCCCAACAGGAATGAAGCAAGCTTTACAGCAAGGACTAGGAGAAAGGACAGAGAAAGTTTTGTGTAAAGCAGAAAGTAAGGATCAGTCTGGAGGAGGTTTTAGGGAAAAGAGAACTGAGATGCATCAATGTGTGTGTTGGACAAGGACAGGCAGCTTCAGATCCAGAGGAGTCACATTGGAGAAGCACAGCTAGCAAAAAGCGTAGAGGAATTAGAAAATGAAAAGAAATAGATGTAACTCAGAAAGTGACCATATACCCTAGTGTTCATGGACGTGTCCTTTTCCTTGCCTTGCCGTGGGACATGTGCACATTTGTCTCAAACCTGGGATATGATAAAATCTAGGATTTGCAGGAATCTAGCAACCTGCTTGGCACCACCCACATCCTGAATTCCTGAGTACTGGTATTTTGCAGATCCACTCTACAGTTTGTTGCGTGAGCCCTGCACAGCTGCACATCAGACATACTTTGCAGATGGCTTCTGCATGAGGAATAAAAATGATTCATTCTCAGAGGAATTACTCCACTGCACATGTTCACACCTATTTGTCCAGAAAATCATGAATAGAAATACAATAACCCATGGATTGAGAATAGTTCATGAGGATGATTAAGAGATCCCAAGACAGAGAAGAGTATTAGTGATGGATTTGATAGCTGGAACCTGATGGAGGGGGCAGTGTACAAAGAAAAATAGGCAGAATTCAACTGTGCAACTTTCTTTTCATTAATTACTGATGGGGAAGGAGAGAGGGAAGAGTATTAAAAACGTTTTGATCTTGAAACTTTGCAAAAAACTTTCCAATAACTTGCTAAGAAATGTTTCTGCTTGGATGAAAGAAGCAGAATGTAAGAAACAAATGACATAAGGAAATGGTGCCTTGCCTTTTGGTCAGGCTGAGCACCATACCACTAAGAAACACCAAAGAGCCAAACATCGTAGATCTCAGCTCCGTAAGAGTATAGCCCTATAAGGCAGTATTGCCATTGCTGACAGCAGACCATAAGCTTTCTATTGCATTAGCAAGATCTCAGTGCTTAGGTTTGTCTGAGCTTTGTCTGCAGCTCTGTTTTACTTGGCTTAACTGCGACATCAATTTCCCTAGTCGACCATGTATCAGTGACTAATTTTTTGGGGGACTTTTTTGCTTGTTTGGTTGGGTTTTTTTGTTTGTTTGGGTTGGGTTTTTTTTGTGTGTGGTGCAACTGCATCTTTATAAACATAAAAGTAGAAGGTAGATTTCTGTATTCTGTGTTTAAAAATCTAACACAAAGACGTAACGTTGAAAAATACAGGCATAGTTTGAGGGCAGATTAAGAATTGGAGGTACAGGTTGTAGAAGACTACAGTGATGGGGTTGTAAGGGATGGGGCATAGGCTTGACATTGGAGACCTCGCAGCTGTGAGAAACTCACCTACAGTCAGACAAAGAAATGCAGATCTGGAGCCTGGCAAAAAAATGGTTTTAAGGGTAGTAAAGCAAACCAAGGAGTAGTAACCAACACACTTTAAAGTCACCATCTGTAGTAAATTAGGATGTAGCATGAAGTTGCAGACCAATGAAGAAAGCAAAAGGTGTATAAACATTGTGGAAAATGTATGAAAGACCCCAAGTTGATCCTAGAGTGAAGAAGAAACGACCAACACACACGTATCTTCTGGCAAAGAAGTTCTGAAGCTCACAGCTCACTGTGGTGCCCCCACTGAAATGCAACTGCCAGCCTTAGGGCCCAGAGGAGCAGTGGAAGGGTGAAAATAACTCCAGGAAAAGGGGGGAAATCAAGAAATGAGTGTAACAATTTAAACTACATTATTATTTCTTTCTCTGTAACAGTTAGGTCTGGACTGGTAGTTACTAGACCCTTAAGTTTTCAATTATTCGTCCAATATCCTCTTGGCTTTAGACATATATATGTATATAAGTATAGGCATATATAGGCAAATACATATAATATGTATAGATATGCACCCATAAACAAGACCTCGATTTTTTGTGGCCAGATTTACAAAATGCAGACTTTTCCTCATAGCTATATGTCCCCTGCCCATAGCAGAGGGGTTGGATCTAGATGGTCTTTAAGGTCCCTTCAAGTTCAACAAAGGCAAGTGTAGGGTCCTGCACCTAGGGAGGAACAACCCCATGCACCGGTACAGCTTAGGGGTTGACCTGCTGGAAAGCAGCTCTGCAGAGAGGGACCTGGGACTCCTGGTGGACAACAAGCTGACCATGAGCCAGCGATGTGCCCTTGTGGCCAAGAGGGCCAATGGCATCCTGGGGTGCATTAAGAAGAGTGTGATTAGCATGTCAAGGGAGGTCATCCTCCCCCTCTACTCTGCCCTGGTGAGGCCACATCTGGAGCACTATGTCCACTTCTGGGCTCCCCATTCAAGAAGGACAGGGAACTACTGGAGAGAGTCCAGCGGAGGCTACAAAGATACTCAGGGGACTGGAGCACCTCTCTGATGAGGAAAGGCTGAGAGCCCTGGGGCTGTTTAGCCTGGAGAGGAGAAGACTGAGAGGGGATCTCATCAATGGTTATCAATATCAAAAGGGTGGGTGTCAATAGGATGGAGCCAGACTCTTTCCAGTGGTGCCCAGCCACAGGACAAGGGGCAATGGGCACAAACTGGAATACGGGAAATTCCATCTCAACATGAGGAGAAACTTCTTTACATTGAGGGTGGCAGAGCACTGGCACAGGCTGCCCAGAGAGGCTGTGGAGTCTTCTTCTCTAGAGGTATTCAAAACTCTCCTGGATGCATTCCTGTGCAACCTGCTGTAGGTGAACTTGCTTTGGCAGGGGGGTTGGACTACATGATCTCTAGAGGTCCCTTCCAACCCCTGCCATTCTGTGATTCTGTGATTACAACCTAAACCATTCTATGGCTCTATGATTCTATATTTCATTGTGTGATGGGATATATGGACAAAAGGTCTCTCTAATCATACCACGTTGTGGTACACACACTCATGTAAACCCTGCACATTTCCATCACATCGATAGGGATGCTGCCTTTAAGTCATCTTCCCATTGGTAGGAGGAGCCTGTGGTGCTGCTTTTGAGGTTTCCTGTAAGAGGTTGTGTGACCTCTTGTACCCAATTTAAAACTCAGATGAGAAATGAAACTTTTTCATAAGGACTGATCATTTAAGCAAGCTTGGTCACATGTTCTTGCATTAAGGCTCATGATGGTTTTCTTCTTATTCAGTGATGTGAAAATTAAGCTTTGCTTTATGCTTTTTTTGAAACTGGTTTAAAAACTAAGTGTTATACAATGAAGATTTGAAACTGATGCAAGGAGCCTTGTATACTTTGATGGTACTATAATAGCAAAATAGTGTGTTCTGGACATAACTCTGCCTGGCAGTGTTCTGCAGTAACACAACGCATGCCTGATAGATCAGATGCAGACAACTACATGCTAGATGTACCCATGCTATGAGCTAGCGTGTTGCAAATCAATGCTTCCCAAAGGCACTCAGAAATGTTAGCATAAAGCTAAATTAATCCTGCTGGGATGCATATCAGGTGGCTTTGAAGCCTGGCCAGAGCACAGTCCTCTTTCAAATGACTAGACGGGTTTTTTTTTCATTTTTTAGTGAGGTATTACCACTGCTCTCTGCAACAAAGCAGTCCTATTTTTTGTTTTAGGGAGCTTGAATATAGCAAAATTTCTGTACAACTGTTCTTCCAGTGTATGAGATGTGGTTTGCTTTCCCACTGCTGCCAAAAAAATGGTCTCTGGCTGTCGCTAAAATGGAATTGTGTTGAACTCTTTTCATATGAAGACCAAAATATGAACTTTCCGTCACAGTAAGGTTGTGAATCTCTGCTTAGGTTATGCCAGGATTAAGTCCTTTCTCTTCTTGGTTTAAATTCATTTTTTTTTTTAAATTCTAGGTCATTCAAAATCTTGTCATTTGTTACCAGGACCAGAATTTCCCATCAATAACTCACTTTGCCTGTCATAGGCTCTATCATGAAAGAAAAGATATCAAGCAGTGAAACCATTTGTATTTAAACAATCCAGCATGTTTAAATTCTTTTAAATTCTTCATGCTGTTTTGTCTAGAAGTAAATTATGAGGCTGTGAGTGTCTTTGAGGAGATATAGTCCAGCCTTCTGCTCTGATGTTGATAAGTCTTCCATGATGTTGTTTCTGACCCACTTTTAGAGGCCTCCAGTGGTGGAGTAGTTCATGTCTCCATTTATTCCAGTGTTTTTCTATTCATACCATTCTTTCTACTATATTTCAGAAAAATTCTGTGCTACCGCAGAGGGACAATACTTTTTGGGCCATTTGCTGCAGACATGGAAGAAACACTGGTTTCTTTATTTTTTCATCAGCTTCTTAACTACTTGAAGATTTTTATCATATCTTTACGCCCCTCTCAACCTCGGATATTTTTATTAGTTGAAGTGCTTCATGGCAGCCTTTTTCTGAAAATGATGTTTTCTGTAAGTGCTGTATTCTGAATAAATACTTTGGTTTTGCCTAAAACTGGAATTGCATCTCCCTGATCTGCCACAGCTACTGATAACAGTCAGTGTTTCTGTGGTGGCATGATGTTTAACACAGCTTAGTTGCATTTATCCAAAGTCCTTTGCAGGTCTTAGGAGGTCTGTACTTCTACAACTACAACGTTGGATTCAATTTAGAGAGTTAAAATTAGTTTGGATATAAACAAGTTGTAATTACAGCTTAGATTCTGTATTCTTTGCATTAATAAAATTCTGGTGGTCTCATCTGGTTAGTTGAAAAAGGTGAAATTAATAAGCAAATCTTTCTCTATCACTTTTCAGGAAGCATGCTGTCCTCAATTAAATAATGTATTTTGGTATCAAAGGCTCTCAGCTGAATACCTTTGACACTCCTTGTATTCACTTCAAAAACTTTTTAAAAAGTGAACCCATAGATCAACATTTTTTGTGGTCTTGAAAGAAATTGTATTTTGATAATGACAGAGATCTAGTAGGTCTGTAGGAAGTGTTCAGAAGACATGAAGAATAAAGTAGGTTTAAAGACCAGACAAATTCAAGATGGAAACAAATTCAAGATGGATGTTGGTCTAAAACTTGTTCTAATAATTTATTTTAATGAGCATTAAGTACTTGTATTATAAAATGTTTCCAAAAACTATAAAGTATTAACTAATTAATAGAAGTTCTTGGAATCAAACATTTTCAAAATTCAAATAAGTGATGAGATTTAATTTATTTTTATAGCAAAACCTTCTATTGTCCTTTTCAACTATTGCAGTTTAATTGTATATTTAATTATTCTTTTATATATATTTATTATTCTAGGTCTAGGAAGCTGGGTAGTTGGTCGTGTTTAATGTTGCGAAGAGGTGAGTAATATCAATAATAAGAAAAAAAAACAGAGTGAATTTTGTTTCATCTTCTGCTTCAGCAAATGTATTTTTTGTTCTCTATTTTCTTGGATTCTTCATCATGATGTGCTCATAAACAAATGGTCGCCAGAAATGTAGTAGAAGTCTTAAACATCCGAATCTGACATTTTCAGGTGATCTTCTAGGCTTTCATATCTGTGATTGTTCATAAGGGCAAGCATCTTGTATGGATGTTAATGGAACGTGTGATGGATCATGAGCTTGACTCCAGGATGAAGATTTGCCATTCACTTCATGAAGGCTACAGTCTCCTTTAGAAATAATCTGCCTGTAACTTCATTGTACCATGGGGTGGCAAAAGGCTCAAAAAACCAGGATTGCTAGCATGTACTCTAAATCCTAGGGCATTGCAGTTTAATTCCAACTTCTCCACACTCTAGCGCATGGCAAATCTGCCATTTTCCTAGCTTAATCTGTCTTTTTCCTTGCCTTCTCACCACATTCACTGCTGTGGCCTTCTGTGCTTCTCCACTCATTCTCTGCTAACTTCTTAAGAGTCCTGTGGAAAAAAACCCTGCCTTTTTATGGTGCACCCCTGGCTATAGAGGCTTTCTATATGTTGCTCATGTTTATTTCCATCAGTTACCATGGGGGAGGAGGCAGAAAAGGAACCTTAGAAGAAGACAGTCTCTTTTTAGCTATGCCTTGCCAGCAAAAAGAGCAGTTAGCCAGGAAGAGTTCACATTATTCCTATGTTATTTACTAGCAGAATCACTTTTGAAAGCAATTGATTATTAGCAGTGGTTTAACAGCTCTTCTAGAAACATGCTTCTGTGTAGAAGGTGCATTTAAGGTAACTTTATGCCATCTTGGTGTATAAAAACATTGTTCTGAGTCATTTCCATCATGTTGACTCTAAGTTGGTGACAAAGTAAGCTGAGCATATATACCTTCAGCAGCCTTGCAAGGACACTTCCTGTTACGAATCAAAATCAGACCCCTTTTGGTCAATATTAAGATGACGCAATGATTGTGGAAAACAAGGACAGTGATTTTTTTCCCATATTCTTTAGTATTCTAAAGCCCTACAAAGTAAACCCCAGTGTCAAGGCTGTAGAGAAAACTGATTTTCCTACCGAGCAGGATTAGATAATAACTTGTCTTTTATGGTATCAGATTAACCTGGTCATGGACTATGGTTTTTTTCTTTAAGAAATTTCAGTGTTCTTGTATTCTGAAGATTTTTTCCCCTGCTTTGGAATACAAGTAAAACCTAATATCTGACTATCGTAAATAGATACTTGTATTCAGAAATGAAAGTATACAGAAAAAAAAACCCAGATACTAAAACCACATTCTGAATAATGTCACCAAAATAAGATAAATATATTTACTGTAATATGTGTCCACAACTTCTAGAAAAGTTGCCTGCAACCTGGACTCTACAGAAGTAACTACATTGGTGTTCTGCAAAAGTTTAGATTTTAGAATAATTTTGTATATGGGGCAATTAAAGGAGCCATTTCAAAGCCTCTATGAAGCTTACTTTCTCACAGTATGTCTTCATTTAATTGGAAATCAAATTACAATTCACGAAAACCTCCAGTCCGTATGGATCAAGGTCCAAGGCCATTGTTTGTGTATTTCTCAGTACATTTTTTAGTTATTTTTCATTTGGAAATCAATGTGAAAGAACATGTCAAACGAAAGGACACACTTCATATTATGACAAATTCATCTGATGAAGATCAAGAAAGGCCATCTGCCATTTCAGCTTTCAGAAATGGGATTTCTGTCAATCATCCTGCAACAGGTGGCTACTCTCCCGTGCTTTAAAATACGATTTTGTGTTTCTTCTGTTGGGATAAAGTGGATCTAGTGAGAATAGACAAGTTTGATTTGATCTTTAATAAAATGGTAAGAAACAGCCTGAAACAGGTTATTTTCTATTATACTTTGCACTGCTGATATGTAAGAGTGGTATTGATAGTCCTTCTTTCAACTATTCAGAGGGGGAGGGGAAATATTTCCTGAAGTATTGGTGCAGCTGTACTGCTATATATCCTGTCAAACTTGTTATTGTTTTGAGATCATGCACTGCTGTTTGTTGTGTTCTTCTCTGAAAGCAAGGAGAATAATGTATTGTGCCCAGGATAGATTCAAAATTTTTATTTATTTTCTATACTCAAATGCTACAGAAATGGAACAGTTTGGTTTACCCCTTTATTAATCACATGTTCTTTTGGTACATAACATAGTGTGAGTTTGCAAAAGCAAATACAGAAAAAATACAATTTCAAAGAATCAAGATTAAAAATGCCACTTTCCAGAGTTTCTTTTGTCTTCCTAAGAAAAAAGGCACTAACATCTTTTACTTAACTGTGAAACACTCTAGCGCCAAAGTAATTAAATATAGTATTTGTCACTCATTGCTCCCACCTTCCACGATTATGAAATCAGAAACAAAATCTTGGCTAATGTTGCAAAATTAACATCTGAAACACAGAATACTTTTCAGTGTTTCATACACACCTATATTCATAAAATAGATGAAATATTGGATACATTATTTTTATAATTTCATCATGATCACGTTTAGAGATAATAAAGATGTATGAATATCTTAGAAACTGGCATTCAATATTTGGTGATTTTTAAAGTTTTCACTAAAAAGCATGATGGGTTTTAAAATAACATGAAGATATCTGGTTGTCTATGTGTATTGTACAGCTTTAAGAAAAATAGAGTATCACATGAAGACTAATTTTCAGGAAAATTATGTTGAAGACCTATTCAAAATAAAACCATAGACTTAGGTAAGCTTCCAGTTTTGGAATTCCAGCTTAGTCACTGAAATAGCCCAAAGCATAAGAAGAGCCAGTAGACCTCTATGACGAGATGGCTGGCTTAGTGGGTGACATGAGAGGGGTGAATGTTGCTTACCTCAACTCTAGTAAGGCTTTCACACTGTCTTCTATAGACAGTGTCCTACTCATAGACAAACTGATGAAGTACAGGCTAGGTAAAGAGACAGTCAGGTGCATTGAAAACTGGCTGAACTGCAGCACAATGGTCAGCCGGGGGCCAACCATTAGAAGCATCTGGAGTCCTGTGTCCAGGTCTGGGCTCACCAGTGCAGGAGAGAGACAGAGCTAGTGGAGTTAGTCCAGCTCAGGGACACTAAGATGATGGAGGGACTGGAGCACCTCTCCTATGAGGAAAGGCTGAGAGAGCTGGGACTGCTCAGCCTGAAGAAGAGAAGGCTCTGGGGGATCTTAGTCATGTGTATAAATACCTGATGGGTGATCTTAAGGAAAGTGGAGCAAGACTGTTTCCAATGATCCCAATAACAGGACAAGAAGAAACGGACACAAATTTAAATGCAGAGAATTCTACATAAATATAAGAAAAAAATGTTTTTAGGGCAAATGCACACTGCAGCACGTTGCCCAGAGAGGTTGTAAGGTCCACAGCCTTGGAGATCACAGAATCACAGAACGGTAACGGTTGGAAGGGACCTCTGGAGATCACCTAGTCCAACCCCCCTGCCAAAGCAAGTTCACCTAAAGCAGGTTGCACAGGAATGCATCCAGGAGAGTTTTGAATACCTCTAGAGAAGGAGACTCCACAGCCTCTCTGGGCAGCCTGTGCCAGTGCTCTGCCACCCTCAATGTAAAGAAGTTTCTCCTCATGTTGAGATGGAATTTCCCGTATTCCAGTTTGTGCCCATTGCCCCTTGTCCTGTGGCTGGGCACCACTGAATAGAGTCTGGCCCCATCCTATTGACACCCACCCTTTTGATATTGATAAGCATTGATGAGATGCCCTCTCAGTCTTCTCTCCAGGCTAAACAGCCCCAGGGCTCTCAGCCTTTCTTCATCAGAGAGGTGCTCCAGTCCCCTGAGCATCTTCATAGCCTCCGCTGGACTCTCTCCAGTAGTTCCCTGTCTTTCTTGAACTGGGGAGCCCAGAACTGAACACAGTGCTCCAGATGCGGCCTCACCAGGGCAGAGTAGAGGGGGAGGATGACCTCCCTTGACATGCTAATCACACTCTTCTTAATGCACCCCAGGATGCCATTGGCCCTCTTGGCCACAAGGGCACATCGCTGGCTCATGGTCAGCTTGTTGTCCACCGGGAGTCCCAGGTCCCTCTCTGCAGAGCTGCTTTCCAGCAGGTCAACCCCTAACATGAACTGGTGCGTGGGGTTGTTCCTCCCTAGGTGCAGGACCCTACACTTGCCCTTGTTGAACTTCATTAGGTTCCTCTCTGCGATATTGAGAATCAATGTGGACGAGATCCTCAGAAAGCTGCTCTAGTTGAAACTACTTTGAACAGGAAACTTGGAGAAGACAATCTCCAGAGTGCTTTTCAACATCAGCAATTCTGTGATTCTGTGAAATATTATCTTCCAAACTCTCTAAGTGAATTTGCCCTTTGCCCGAAGGGATATTTGTTGTTAATTTATTATTACTTCATTGGTGTATGGAGGCTGAAGGTAAGGAACGCAATTTCAGTCCCAAGAAGTTTGCTAGAAAGAGTTCTAGTTGCTTGGTTCTCCCTGCCTTTTTTTTTTTTTTTCAATAGTAATTTATTATATAGGTTATATATACATTGTTTCATAGCACAGCACAATATATGTAGATCTGTAGAGAGGATTAGATGGTCCTGCTGTTTCCACACTGTGTTTCATGAGTCTTTCTTCAGACAAGGCCCAGACTTGCCTCTTGGTCTGAATGCCCATTAGCAGTTGAAGCAACTTTATTTCATTCCTGGAGGAATATCTATTGTGGTTTCCTTTCATGTAAAAGGAAGACAGCTTTAATGTGACACTAATGCACCACGAAAACCAAGGCACAACAAGGGGGGCTAAATGGGAGATTTTCTTCAAAATTGCACTGCGGGTCTTTCTGAACTAAAATACTGACCTGGACACACCCTTAGTTGTTCTTTCCCTAACCCTTTCAGAGTGGCTAAATTTTCATCCCTGTTCTGTTTCATGGTCTGATTGTTGCCATCTCCCTCTAACAGGTAACCATAGCCAACACACCTGGATTGTCTGGATTCAAAGCAAAAGGTACAAACATGTAATTTTGTGACATTTAAGAAGACTAGAATCCTGGAAGACCCTAAACAGACTTCTCCAGCTATCCAGGGTTTACCAGCCTCACCAGCAACAATCTGGATTAGGAAGCATTTTATCAGCAGCATCCTGCTTGTCTCAGTGGAATGGTAGGGTGGGGAAAAAAGTTTCCTTAAGAAGGAAGTTAGAAGAACCTGCTAAATACCTTGTGTATGTATATGTGCCTACACAAGAGCCAATTATGGAAGAGATGCTTCGTGTAAGGACAAACGGTGACACAGATTTCAGTGGGAACAGAGAAGGCAAAGCATGAAGAATGTGATGTCCGTGCAAGAAAATTAAATGTACCCTGGAAAATGTCCTGGTTCTGAGGGCAAAAGTCATGGAATTGCTCATGTTATTGGTAGCAAATTGTTTTAGTCTCTAAAACAGGATGGCCTCTCATAAACTGTCTGCTGGGCAGACTGACCTTTGTCTGTGGAACATTCCTGAGTTGTTTGGAAATGCACCTCGTGTCGTCAGCTGTGTTGCAGCACTCATTATAAATATGTCCATGCATTGCTTCATTTTCTAATACAGATTTATCAAAACTAGAGGAAAAGAAATACAAGTAAGTAGTCTGTAAATGTGGAAGAACATCAGCATATGCTTCCCTTTTGACTTTTGTCTTCCTATAGTTTTAAGCCCAAACCAGATCCTGTTGTAGTTAGTTGAATTTTGGTTTTCCTGTAGCTGTAGAGGGGAATAGAGGGAAAATGAATGTGTACAAGCATGGTGTACATGACATTTTAATTATAGGTGCTGATGGACTTTGATGGCGTTGGATGTTTTGTATATTTTTTTCAAATGTCATGGTATTAGGTGATGCCGTAAACAGAGCGTGTCATGTCATCATTATCTTACGGACCTCAATGCACCGATTTGGATTGTCAAATCTGGATGGTCTATTTCAGTAATGTGATAACAATAAAAAAGCTGCTGCAATAATTGCTTAAGTATTGCAAATCATGGAGCATTGATCTGAGTAACTGTTTGGAAATTGCTAATTAATCATCTCACTCTTTTAGCTCTCCATCTTCTTTCATGAGTATTTTGAGATACTTTGAGATAGGAAGGAATCAATTTATCCTTTTATAGCTTTATCCTGAGTTTTAGAGAAGACTTGACAGTTTGAAAGATTTATTTATGGAAAAGTATCCTGGAACTCACATCTGTTATTCTAATGTTGTATTTTATACAAGCATAGAAATAGTATCAGGTATAGACCAAATTCCTTTCTCCCTTAAACAAAAGAAACATGGTTTCCTTGCTACTTCTAATTAAAGCAAAGGGGGAAACACAGTATAATTTCTTCTCTCCTTTGAAGTTAATTTTCACACCTTTCTGATAGTATAATTAATATGTGTCTTTTTAAATTAATGATTTAAAAAAAAAATCAACAAATTGATTTCTTAATAATCTGGTGTCCCCTGAGTCTCAGACTGATATTTATCACACAATTCTTATAGCTTTGAATTCACCAAATTAAGTGCTTTCAATTATTTACCACTCCTAAACTGTAAAGAATATTAAAAAAGGAAAGAATACAAATTATGATAGCTTTTTACTAACAAAATACTCCTCCACCAATTCCATTTTATAAACTGTAGAGAAGGTTCCAGCTCCTGGTCCATTGAAAACAGTGGAAACATTTCTTAAGTAAGGTCGTTTCCTCAGAAAAAGCACATGTGTCATACCCCTAAATGGCTGAAAAATGAGTAAACTAAACTTAATTCAGGAAGACTAAGGTGTCTTTTCTCATGCTTATTTTGACAACTCGGAGATGAAAGTATATAGGGTCATGCATTTTTTTTTGTATCTCTTAGTTTTGAACATTAAACGACTTGAAAGGTGGAGCAGACTACTTGGAGTAGCCCTGCTTTATTTGCTTACTTGTTTCTAGATTGAGAAGATAATTTTTAAAAGTTAAATTAAGATTTTTCTGTTCCCTGGTTATCTATAAGCAGTTATGGTTTCTCACGTTTGATTATTTTTAGTTATATCCTGTAGGATAGTTACAGACTATCATTGGTCTGTTGAATATCTGTAAGTAGTTATCAGCACTTGTTCATAAAAACTGAATTTGTGTTGGCAGTTTTTGATTAAAGATTCAATGAGAACATGCATGCTGTTGAAGTTAATTTTAATATGTAATTTCAAAGTTAGATCAACACTCAACAACTCTGAGAATCCCTCTCAGAGCAGACATCTTTTGCTTTCATTAACTCACGAGACGAATATAACTGTTAGAATCAAATTCCTATTGAGGTGGTGATCTTTATAGAATTCAGAATTCATTCCCATGAATATAATCTATTTAATATTAACTATTTGCCATTTTTGTCTCTGCGTGGTAGAGTAGGAAGTGCATTTGTTAGAATGTTTATACGAAATGAACAAACACATGTGAGAAAACAACTGACATGAATTAACGAGTTCATTTGTTTAAAGGTTGAAGAACTTGTAAGATATTTACCTAACATTTCCTCTGTACTGTAAATTAGTTATGCTTACTTCCTCCCTTTTCAGTCAAACATCCTGTCTGCTCTAGGTAACGTTGTATCTTAAAATCTAATAGATTCGCAAAGTCTGGGGCCAGAAGAGGTCATTACCTCATGTCTCCTTAACTTTCGTGTATATCAGAGACCATTGCCTCCCATTCATTTTTCTCTGTGTTGAACCCAGGAAATAGCACATTTGAGTACAGTGAGTTTCTCAGGAGGCATTAAGTTTTGAACGGAGAGCATCCGAAAGAGGAGACCAGCTGAGAGTATTCAGTGTCTAGCACTGAACTGAACACCAGTTCCTGAAAAATCTTTCTAAAAACACGTCAATTGTAAGATTGTTTCCCTTTTTTAATCACTTTTTCAATTTTTGCTCTGTTGACACTCTTGTAGCCTTTTCTGCTGTGTTTATAGGAGCTGATATCCAATTAAGCATCCCATTGATATTCTGCTCATCTACTTCCTCTTTTGAAAAGTTGGCACAAGTTATAGTATTCCAGAATTTCCCCAGGAACCCAAGATTTAAGAAACAAGTCAGCTGACAGAGCTTGTCCCACTAAATGGTTAAAAACGTGGCTAATCTACTGAATAATATCTGTGGAGATATCAGGAGTAGCTGATGTATTCAGTAACATATCAGCCATTCTGGTAAAGAAATGGGTTGTGACATGATCTTCTGTTGCTGCTTCAGTATGTGGCATGATCTTCCGGTCCTTGTAGTAATGAAGATTTTAGGAATGGAAATTTTTTTTCTAAATGTAGTTTGAAATGTTTATACAGTACACCCCTCAAGCCCTCACTCCCCCACCCTCCAAAAAAGCCCAAACCCAAACCAAATCAAAACAAGACCCCAACCCAAAACAAACCTTCAACAAAACTTATTTCCTGCGTGTGGTACTATTAACTCTTTGCGAGCAATGAAATATAAAGGAATGTGATCATAAAGAGCATCAGCATACTTGTACTTGATGTCTGACTCAGGAACTTAATTTAAACTATCGGCGTGGCATCTGAGACTTGGCTTGGAAGCTATTCAAATTGTAATTTCCTGTACTAGAAAACTAGATATGCTACCTCTGTGTGGCTATTCAAATACTTTAATGAGTTTACCAAGGTGTTCTCTACCACCTGAAGATGTTCTCAATTTATCTCAAAGTGAAGCTCATCATTTTATAGGAATATATGCCTCCTGTATGATTTATAACAGTATCCAGATTCTGGTACATTTGTTGGAAGAATGCTTCACCTTCGTCTCTTTTTCCATCACATCAGGTAGCTGCAGAGTCAAAAGGAATCCTCTCACTTAGACCTTTTAAGTTAGAGAACATTTATTCCTTTTTCCTGCAGAGCTCATGTCACTGGATGTTAATTAGATAGTCAATATTACTAAAAAGTAAACATTTTCATGTAATTCAGGTAACTCTGTGGGACTATGTCGATTTACAGTACCCTGGGACACTTTTCACTTGTGGTTTCTTTTGTGAGCTCTCGAGGCAATGCATTTGTGTTCACCACAGACAATGAACTGGTGGTTGTTTAAAACTGCATTTACTTTATCAGATTCATACTGCAAAAGTCTACCCAGGAATGAAAGCCTGCAGTGAAGCTTATCTCTTTTAGCAGGTATCACTCTAGACCTTTCTGAAACACACTGGTGAACGTATAGGAACTAAATTATACATGAAACAATTGGAAATAAGCTTGAAGGAGCGACTACCCACAACGGTAATCATAATTCACTGCAGTTGCTTAGGAATAAACCTCACAAATTCTTTTTATAGATTGTAAATCTTGTGTTTGCTCAGAAAATCACCACATTCAGATTGATGCACTTTTCTCCTTAAATTTTACATTAGCTTGTCATCAAAATAATGTGGGCAAATTACAGAAAATATTTAGTAGTATCTGAGACCACAATTTAATAGTTGTCATATTAAGTATCCAGTTTTGGTTATCAGATGATGTTTGGATCAAGTTACTTTTCTCATATAGCACACTCCAGTCTACTCTTTTTGTGCATCTCTAATGCTTAAAATTACCCTTATGTGAAAAATATCAAAGTACAGCTGGTTTTGAATGAGGTCATTAGCTTCTAGTTAAGACTAAATTTATAGTTTTAAGTGGAACCTTGTTAAATTGTAACAAAAGAAAAAATGGGCTATGGCAGGAAGCAATAATGCAAAACCTTCCACCCCCCTGCAAAAAAACCCAACACACCAGATATCTAATATAGTGATCAAATTGATCATTAAATTGTTGCCCCGAATATTCCTCTATGGCTTTAATAACCGCAGAAAAGTTATTAACCTCCACTGATTTTTCAAGAAACGGACATGGTTCTAATTAAACAAATATTTCATTTCCCAAATTCTTATCATGAGAAGACACAGCTCACAACAATGATTGGGTTTAATTAGCTTAAGAGTGATTTCTACACTGAGCAATAGTAACCCTTAGATAATTTCTTCTTTTTGTTCCTTTCTTTGCACAATGCTTTCAAAACCAAAGAAAGAAACAAAGAAGGATTAAAAGGACACCCTTGCCCTGTGTAAATCATGTTGAGCTGGAGAAGATTCTCTTTGTCCAACTTATCTAAAGAAGTTTCCCACATATCTCAATTTTGTTTAAAGTTGTCTATTTCAGAAATCCTTAGAAGTCAGGGAAACTTCTTGTTTTCTTCCAGTAGTTATTTTCTTAAAAATTTGCATCCTCTGAAGTAGTCCTTGAAACCTTCTTCTGCAGGTATAAGGGAAATTTTTGTGACATCTAAATGTTTACAATAATTCATCTTTGAGAGGGATAGAATTTGTTTTCTTTTCATGTTTCTTTTGTTCCACATTGATCTTTAACTCTCTTGTTTCTTTTTTTTTTATTGAGGTTTCAGTTTTCAAAAGCAAGTTTTTGGATTGTTGTAATATGGTAGGTTCTCCACACGAGGACAAAGCACTTGAGAGCTAACGGGAGTAAACAACCTTTCACTAGAATGATGATTGGACATCATGACTGAAAAAAATCTTTGTTAATATCTGGTAGTCCATAAATCAAAGTCAGCACAGAAAAACATTACAGCTATTTGCTAATCTGCATTAAGTCTAGAGGATTAAAAAAGATCACATTGTTATCACATACTTATTCTTACTGCATTACTGAGAGCTGTTTTAGTCTATGTGAGTCTGATTTGGCTGATTTAAATACGTGTTATGATAAGACGCCCCATTGCAATGGTGGTCTTTCAAGAACCTGGTGAAGCCATTTAGCGAAACTGACGTGTGTGCTAATGAGAAATAAGGGAAAAAGGAAACAATGAATTACCTGAATGCATTACCTGGAACATTGCAGCTTCCATTGAAAGTAAGGCTAACATATAAATCTTCTTTCCAAAATTTTTAAGTTTTACAAAATATATTTATGGGTTCCCAGAAACCGTAATGTGTTATGGTACCACGTGAGGTAAGGCATTTGATTCCAGTGGTATCAGCTGGAGACTTAGTTCTGGGGTTAAGGTAGCCCCCTCGATCCAGTGAGACTGCAAACTCAAGTTAGCCAGGTGGCACATGCATGCCATTTCTTGCAAAATCAGGGAGCCTTACCTACCTACCAGCCCTGCTGGGATGTCTAGTCTCAGAAGGGTCTTTGTTACCAGGGAGCTTGTTTGGACTATAGCGGCCCGACCGAAGTGTTTTAGCTTGGCAGAAACACAGGCACGGCAAATCTAGATTTAAAATACTTCTTGGCAGAAGTGAACTGCACTGTAGATACGTTCATAGCTATCTTAGTACCCAAAAAGGTCTCAGTGACCTTGCTTGTTGGTTAGGAGGAAAAATAAGTACTTTACAGTATTTTGTTACCTTCTATTGTTCTTGGTTAACAATACCACAATGTTATATTTCAATAGTATAGACACAGTAATGGGATAGTACTTGCTTAGATAGGTTTCACCAACTGATTTCAGTAGCTAATAAGGATTAAATTTTATTGCACTAATTAATGTGGCAACGAACTGTTTAGTAAGTAAGTACGGAAAGCAGATAGAATAAAATGTAAAGTTTTTGTGTCAAGGAGAATATCCTAGGTGTGATGTTTCTGAACACCAGCCCTCATACTTCTGCTAGCTTGATTAGCAAAGCAACATTATTAAATGAATAAGAAAAAACAAATTTAAAAGGATCTAAGAATGCTTTATTCTGATTTTTGCAAAGTGAATCGGACTTGTAAAGATTTTGGTATGAAACTAACAATGCCTAAGAAGGTCTAATTTGAGCCTGTATTCATTTCAATCTGTTGTCAGCTCTTTGGTCTTTTTATGTGGATAGTCCTGTCCTACTTTGTTTTTCTTCACAGGACTAAATGTGGAAATCTGCTTTTTATTTAGTAAATTTATACCATTCCATAACAATTCTGATTTTCAATTTATGCAGGAGACTGTTCCTGTTGGATGTTATCTTTACCCAACTATATCTGACAAATCCTTTCCTTCCCAGGCAAGAGTCATGGTAAACAGTGATGTTCAGCACGTGCTGTGTAGCCAAAGCCCTGGATATCTCAGAGAAGAGAGTGCAAGAGGAAAACATTAAAAACTGGGTGACACCGTTCTTGGAGTTTCCTCAGAGTAAGTCAAGAACAAGTACAGAAACACTGATGCAACGAAGTTTCCAGTGAAATTTGAGTAGAATTTCATTACTCCCAAGCTTAGATCTCATGTTACAAATATTTTGTAACTTTCTTTGACAATTCAATAACCTTAAAAAAAAACACTTAAGCTTTCAGTCAGCAAAATCTCCTTTTGATCTTTGATTATTTATATTTGAAGAAAGCTCTCTGAATCTTAAAAATTGCTTTATGATAGCTAAGTCTGAAAAAATACATGAATAGGAGGCACAGAGGTGCAATATCTTAAATGCCTAATGTTGTGCTGCCAAATGTATATTATCAAGAGTAACCCTTTAGCCATTTACAAGGGAAGGAAATGCTTCAAAGACAGGCTAATGGCAGGCAGGCTGTGTACAATATTAGTCAGAATATGAAATTGCAGCAGTAATAACGGTATTACTTACTAGCATGTGAGCACAGTAACTTTCCTCAATAAGCTCAAGAATTAATTATATTCCTTCTCTATCTCCCTTCCCTACCCCCAGATCCAGTAGGTGACAATGACTGTGAATACCAAAAACTGCTTTCTTGAAAGCAATTCGTGTTCAAAATTCCTTCTGTGTAGTAGAATCTGACAGGAGAATGTGGATTTGATAGGCTATATTTATTAAAAGATGCATTTGGGTTTTTTTTTTTTCCCCCCCTCCCCCCACCCCCCCCCGACTGGCAGTTGTACCTGCGCCAGTGCAGTTATCAGGCAAGGCTACACAAGCGGGAAGATTGATTAGCCGTATGACAGAGTGGCACATCTGTTCAATTCCTTTCTCTTAATTCCAGCCGAAGTGAGCAAGAAAAGCACTTTAATTCCAGCAATAATCTAGTTTTAATTGAGAATGGTTAACTCACCACAACGTGTGTTTTTACCCTTTCTCACGTTCTTCCTCATGCTGTATTCTACTTATTCTCACACGTGAAGATTTATAAGGGGCTTTGATGTCTGCCTGGCTCTACCACATACCATCAGCAGTCGCTTAGCAGGAGGAGGTAGTGTCATCTGATAGGTCATGATGTATGTTTGTATTGAAAACCCAGCAGCTGCATTCAGATAGATAAAAAGGGAAGAGATGAGAAATCAGAGTTTTAGCTAAGAATCAATATGGAAAATTCAGAAAAAATATCTTATTACTACTCTTGTGTCCCTAATAGTTCCCTTGCTTCATCCTTTCCTTCAGTCCTGAGAAGCTCTGCTGTGAAGTGTTAGCAATGATACATAGCTCTTACTTTATTGTCTCTACAAGATCCTTGAATATTGCACTTCTCTGTTTACCCAAGGCTTTTGGGAGAGCTTATTCAAGCACTTGGTGTAGGAAGGAGTTATTTTTCTCCACTAGTGGTTGATTTTCTGAGCTGCAGTATGGCGGTAATCAGGAGTTTGTTTTTGCAGCAGTAAGTTATCTTTCCTGCTGGTCACCTATGGTTCTGAGGTGACAGGATCTATGAAAAATACATAAAAAATACACTATTGTCACAGTTAACCCTCAGTTACCTGTGAGCAGATTGTTTGACATGTGAGTTAGGTGTAGCAGGGATGCAGGAGTGCTCGAGTACACTGGCAGATTTTATGAGCTCAGGAGCCATGCCAAAGCCATCTGCAGTAGCTCCAGCATTACATCAGTCTGTACAGAATATACTGCATTTACTTTGCTCTTGCAGGAGCCAAACGGAGTAAGACGTGCTGACCAGGGTATGCCTTTCAAGAGGCAGAAGAAGTGGCCGTCTGAGTATTGCATGCAGGAGTCCTACCTGAGCCTCACTACCCAGATTTGAGAAAGCTGTTGGTATCTATAAGTACTAATACAATTTGCTTATTTTTGTGGACCTAGTCCTGGATCAAAAGCTCACAGTATGCTAGGGGTCTGTGAAGACATGATACTAGGAAGTACTAAAGAGAAGTGGTGTCTCGATAATTTTTCATCCCATTCAAGGACAAGAGCTGGCAAATAGCGATGAACAGACCGGTAGAGAAAAACAAAAAGTCAATGAGACAGAATTTGTGAGAATTAGAGGTGACGGTCAGCAACAGCCTCATCACTCTCAGTGTTTTAATACTCACAGGAAAGGAGACTTTTAATTTGAAGGAGCTTGATATTTTTCTGGAGTATGCAGGAAAAATATTAAGGAGGAAAGTGAAGAGGAGATTTTAAAACAATCTCACTTGGGCATCGAAATATGTTATCAAGAGTAGATTGTAGGCAATAATCAATCTCAGGAGAAAATAAGCAGTAAAGAGCCTTGAATCTAAGAGCAAGTAAAAAGATATTAGTTTAGACATGGGTAGCAGTTTCACTGGTAAAAACTGAATTGAAAAATAAAACTGAAATTCCAAACAGCAATAAAGCATATTCAGTCAACTTAAAAGCAAAAGAAAATGAGATGGTAATTGAAATGGCACAGGAATTACCTGGTTGATACAGTCTATTTGGATTTCCAAAAGACTTTACACAAAGTCCCTGATCAAAGACTTTAGGGAAACTAAGCAACCTCAGTGTAAGAAAGAAAGTCCCTGAATAGATAGGTAAATGCTAACAAGGTAAGAAACGAAGTGTATGACGAAATAGCCAGTTCTTTTGGGAGAGAGAGTCCGTCGGAGTTCTGCAGAGCTCTGCACTGGAAGATTTTTAATCCTTTCATAAATGACCTGCAAAAGGAGATGAGCAGTGAGGAAACAAAGTTTTGTGATGGTACTAAGTTAGTTGGAACAGTAAAGAAAAGGACAGAGTGTGAACATTATAGGAAGACCTTATGAAACAGTGTGACTGGTAGTAGTGTCTGATAATTCAATGTTGATAAATAGAAAGCAGTGTGAATGGTGAAAAAGACACCGAATTTCACATATAAAAAGATAGTTGTTATCAATCAGTAGAAATATTTTTGGGTTATGGTAGATAGCTCCATGAAAACTGTAGCAATAATGAATAACAAGGAGAAAAACAAATGTAGTGCTAGGAATTATTAGGAGAGGAACAGAGAACAAACCAGCATCACTTCACATTATAGAAATCTGTGGTTGGCCTACCATGTGAATACACACTAATGTTTAGTCTCCTGGCTCAAAAAAGATATAGAGGAACATGGAAAGGCAAAAAAAAGTGGCAACAAGAATAAAGAAATGTTCCTTTTCATGCAAAGGCTGACTAGTCTAGGAGTCTCCAATCTGAAAAAGAAACAAATGCAGTGGGACATATTGTGATTATTCCTTGGTGAGATCGTGCAGTCTCCAGAGGTCTGTGGCTGCACACGTGGAGGCAGAGGTGACATCTGTGCAGTTCAAAACACTGTAGGAGAAAAGCAAGGGTAGAAGGAGGTGAGGAAGAAGAACTGTTTTAAAAAAATTATTTATTGGGAAACCTGAAAATTTTAGTATGAAAAGGAACTTAATATGAAGAGATAGCAGAGGTGGAATAAATTCTGAAGGGGTAAATCTAACAACAAGAGAAGAATGGCACTACAAGTCAGAAAGAACTGGGAGGTACATGGCAGGTGGCATGGGCAGGTGGATAGGACTGTGATTAACAAAGCTTTTGACTGTAGATGAGGATCCTGCTATGTAAGTAAAAAGTATTATCCTGCCTTAATAAAAAGAACTAAATGAAAAATGGAAAAATGTCTCTTATTGTATGAGAAAGGTGTCCTGGTTTGACAGGACCTAACCTGTCACACCGAAACCACGACAAAAGGCCTCTTTACTATGCAAATATGTTTGTCTGTCAAGGTACTCAAGAAATATGTATATTAATTAAATTTTCACTTGGAGGAAACTTGCTATAAAGACGGTTGTTTAAATACGTGGCTTTAATGATGCCGTCTTACCTCCCATTTCTCCTTTATGTAGAAATATTCTGATGAATTTTACTGAAAGGAGGCTTTGTCTTCAAATCTTGTGATTGGTCACGGCCAGGTAACATGGGCATTGGGGGCCAGAAGCGCTCTCAGCTGAGATGCAAAATTATCAGTGAGGTCATCCTTCACGGACTGGTCAAGGAGAAAGGGTTGTGAATACAGATCTCGGATCTCACATGCAGTACAGAAATTTGCGTGCATCAGGAAGCTTTCAAAGAGAGTTGGTATCTCAGAGGCTGAAAGCATGAGGCAGGAAATATTTTCTGAGAAGGTGTTGACTTTAGACATTGCATGGGGGAAAAAATGAAGAAAAAGTGACCACTTAAGTACCTGGCACAAAAAGATGCACTTGCTCACTTGAATTCCGTTAAAGAATAAGATGAGCAAACCCCTATGTTTGAACAGTTTCCATATGATTTTTATTTTGTCTTGGAAATGTGAATAATGCAGTAAATT
Source organism: Pluvialis apricaria (assembly GCA_017639485.1). NCBI lineage: Eukaryota > Metazoa > Chordata > Aves > Charadriiformes > Charadriidae > Pluvialis > Pluvialis apricaria. The sequence continues at coordinate 82,091,102 of CM030044.1, read as the reverse complement.
ATCAACACTAAATCTGCAGCATATGTAATTTGGTTCAGAGTGACTAGATCTTTTTATTTTGTAGACCTGTGAAGTGCTCGCTGTACGGCTTGAACCTGAAGGAGGAAAAGATGCTATATGACTTCAGCTGAATTTGGTAATATCCTTCAGAGCCTTCAAATTGTTTGGTTCTTTCAGGGCAAATACGAAGGTTGCTTTTAATAAAACCAGCTTTTCTATTAAATGCCAGCTTTTTGTTTTGATGGAATAAATTGCTGTGACCAGTATCGTAAATCTTTCCTCCTTTCTGGCCCTCAGTCTGACTCAGACATAATCTAGACACACAGCCAGTGAATACTGGTATACTTTAGTCAACAGACAGAATAAATGCAAAAATACCAAATATATTGGGTGCCTCCTAGAATTCATGTGGTAATGACCTTGTGAATGATGTTATGAAGAAATCAGTGTTCTGAATTTCCTATAAACAGACAAAGTATGAGTGGGATCTCCTAAATTTAGAATCTGATATCCAGAAAAAAAAATCATGTAACTGTGGCTTTTTCACAGTTACCTTACCTGTATTCTTGAGCACATAGAAAATATGCATATTTACTTTATTTCATTAGGTACCTAAAATGTAGCTGCAACCTGAAAGGACACAGTTATGCACCCACAATTCAGAAAAATAACCACAGATCTCCCTTCTTATTATAAGTACAAATATCACAACCCCAAACTCTTTTATTTTAGAGAGACACCCTTTTCGTTGTCTTTTAAGTAAATGAAACTTCATTTCAAAGGGTTGAAAATACATGTGCTGTGAAAATACAGTGTGAAATCCTAAATATTTGTAAGGTTCTTCATACACACAAAGACCTAAAGACAGACATTTGTGGGATATAATCAGAGGGGCTAATTTCTAATTAAAAAAATAAATAAAACCTGAAGAAAGAAAGGGTGAGAAAGATGAGAACATTTAGTCACTACTGACTCTGTGTAGATGAATCCTTGCTGGAAGTGAAAGACAAGAAAGTTGCTTGTGCAGTTAGTTGTAGGACAGGGGACTATAAAATCCAAGAAGCTTTGTAGATCCAATATACTATTGGACAAGCATACCAATATCTTATTGGTACAGTTCATCAGTAATGTTTCTATGAAATGTTTTGAAAGCTCCACTGATTTCCTTTATTTTTATTGCTGTTATTAAGGAAGACCCATATAAGCATAACTTTTCTGACTTTGCTTATAGATCACACAAATTAATCTGTATATTGTACTAATAACTGTGAAGACCTTACCTGAAATATATCTCCAGTTTTGGGTGCTGCCTTCAGGAAAGACGTGAAACCAACTGTTGAAAGTTTGGAAGGGAACAAAGGAAATGGTCAGACTTCTGAAAAATGATTTGTAATGAAAGCTGTAGGTGAGACGTAAACGAATTTTATATATGTCGAAAGGAGGAGAAAGAAATGTGTTGTATTTCCTGTCTCTGGTAAGTAAGACAAGAACTAATAAGTCTGAACTGGAGAAGGAGAGTTTAATTCAGATCTTCAGAAAATCCGTGAAAAACTGCAGCAGATTGATTAGGAAGGTTGTTTAGGTTTTGGCCACAAAGATCTTTAAGTAAACATTAGGTTCTCTGTCAAGGATGAGTAATATCTGTGGGGAAGTGGCTGGTCTACGCAACCTCCCTAAGACTCTTTCAATCTATTTGTCTATGCTGCTCTTGTGCAATGCTGGATGATTTGCTCCTTGTTTGTCGCCTTTCATTACAGTCCAGAGTTCCCCTGGTCCTTTGTCAAATTGTGTGTGTGCCTGGTGCTTCACATGGCAAATATGCATTGCAATAATTAAACTTTGTGTATGTTTTTATCTGAAGTGTATTCCAGTCCTCTTATTAGCAGTTTCTTTTTTTTTTTTTTTTTTTTTTAAAGAGAGGAGATTCAGTCTAATTACATGAAGTCCTTCAGGGCTGTTTCCACTGAGCTTTTCAGTTTTATAAGTGGAAGAGATCTGTACTCCTTATGATTTTTCTTATCAAAAGTTTGTTGATTTTTTGAAGGATTAATTCAGAAGCCCTGAGAGACAAGTATGGGGTTGCAAAACATTCCTAGTTAGATCTTTAATGCTTCAAGCACATTTAATTTCCATTTCTAGGTGATTTAGCCTTGCATCAGATTCTTCAAAGGAATCTTATTTGGTTTTCAGTATGGACATAGACATAATATTTCATCTTTATACCATTATTGGTCACCCTAAGTGTAAAATAAAGCAAGCCCTACAGACATATGAACCCTGATATTTCAGGGAAATAAGATTTTTTTAAAATTTACGACTTCTGGTCTTTGAACATTTTTTAGATATTATGCATAAAAGCTTTATAAAATAAGCCCTGACAGGCAAAGTTTATTTTTAATAACAGTACTCCAGAAGTTGAATCTTTAAAAAATAAGGAAAATAAACATAAAGATTTGTCCCTGACAATACTTTTCTAAGCCTTCTTCTTAGGTGTTCCAGGATAAACTCAACGCTGATGCATGTACTCTAATAATGACAGCAAACTTTTACTTCTAGAATCATATTTCTATTTCTTGGCTTTTCAGTGTGGTTCAAAAAATAAGGTCCTTATAAACTCTACTTCAAGATTTATTGGTTGCATTTTGTGAACCTGAAAGCAATATAACAGCGTGTTCCTGAAAAATTGATTGTGTCAAGGATTCCCTGACACTGGGCACATAGAAATAAGAGACTTCCTATTCCATAGCTGTCATCCTTCTCCCTTCAAATTCAGTCATTGATTCTTGTTTCTCCAACAACACGTGAGAATACAGGGGAAAGATGTAGTGAATTATGTTCAGGTGGTCATTGTGTTAGAACCTGAACATACACATTGCAGAAGAAAAGAAGCCCTGAAGCATTAAGTTTTCTCTCCATTATGTTACGTCTAAGCTAAAGCTCTGTGTTTGTTGCAGTAAATAATCTTTTTTTCCCTACAACATTCAAGTACTGAAAATTTATTTGGGAATGTGATGTACAAATCTTTATTAGCTTAATTTATAGCTGTCATTACGTGGCACTCTCAAAATCATAACAAAAATGTTTATTTCCAGTGAACAGATTGTCTTATCTGAATTTTTATTTACGAAGAGCATATTAAGAAACTCCCACAACAGTGTGGAACCACTTGCTAGTTTATACAGGATACTCTACAGACTGTCTCCAAAAAATAATGTCATCTGCTGTATTTATTTTTAAAAAAGCTTATTCTCTAAAATTAACCTTGTCTAAACCAACATTGGTGGTAGATAGAATGAAATTTACTCAAACCCTTAAGTCTGGCTTCAGTAAGAAATAAATTAAGAGTAAATAACATGGGCAAACAGAACTACTAACAAAGAAATGACAGCACTCTGCCACCATTTCCTAAAGAAAGTGAAGTAGTAGCCCCTAGAGGTAGTTGGAAAAATCCCATGTATAAAACTTACCATAATAAAATTCTGATTTTGCAGTACTGTTCAAATTTTCCATTAGAAAAGCTTAAACAATTTGCTTAAGGAAAATTGAACATATTTTTATCAGTGTTGTATTTTTCTAAGGCCCCACAATATTTAGCATGGATGCGGTTTAATGTGATGTTTAAATTCACCTAATTTCTTTGGACTTCATTGCTGGACTTGTGATAGCACACTTTAAACTCTTCAGTTAACTGGCACAGACTCTCATAGAAAATGTAGTGCATTTGTGAAGTTGAAACTTTTAAAAGAAACAGAGGTGATATTTTCAAATTACAACTTTTATAAGGCTTGACATCTATACAGAGAATGCAAATTTGGGTTCGGCAAAGAAGGAGCAAACCAGTCTGACTTAGTTCAACAAGTCACATTTCCAGAACGTAAAAGTATTATAGTATTTCTGAACCTATTCTGTTAACATTGCAAACCTTACTTCAAGATTTCTGTGTGTGACTTGTACTATTTCCATGACCCATGGCAAAAACAAGCTACTCAGAATTTCATTTCTCAGAGAAGGACAGTAGTTTGTCAGAGAATGACAAAGTAGCTCCCTTTTAAAAACTACTTAACCAAGCTAATAATAAATATGTTTTTCATTTCTTTCATTCTCAAGAGATATTCCCAGTCTGGCTACCTGTCCTGGGACCACAGGTCGTAGCACTTCAGGTGTGGGAGAGATGGGGGAGGGAGGAAGAGTACTGTGTTTCTCCTACGTCTTTAATCACTTCCCTGTGATCACCTCTATTTACTTCTTAAGAGATCTACCTTCCCCATCTCTTTATATAAAGACGGCTAGGTCTGGTCTAAGAAGCATCCCTTATTGTTAGAGAAGCCACATACTAAATTAAACAGTATTGCACTGCAGGTAAATGTTCCCTTCTGCGTTTTCCTTTCCTTACTCTGTACCCCAGACTGGGTTATTTCTTTAGTTTCTGTGGGTTGGGAATCTAATGCCATGAATTGTCCAGAAGAATCTATTCCTTAGTAAAGAAGAGCCCCTGTTGACATGAGGGAGGTGAATTTCAAGGAAATGGCACAAACTTGGTAAGACTGAAATAAAGGCAATATAAAAAGGAGAAATTGAATGTCAGTATTCGTTTCCATTTGTGCCTCAAAGCATCTAAATGCAACTTGGGCAAGGAAGCTTATTTCCTTTATCATAACTGTCTCCTCTTCCATTACCCTGTCTTTTTGGATTTTTTCCCCTTCATTAATATAAATAAATTGCTAATCCAGTTGGCAACAGCAATCCGTTGTTGTTACATCAGTCATCAAACCCAGGAAAATTGGTTCGCTTAATTATGTGGCATAACCGCCTGAGAAACAATCTGAAGGAAGGTTTGTTGTTGTCTCTTTCCATAGCTAAGCAATATATTTCCTTCAGAGAGCACAGCCAAAATGAGAAGCTCCTCGTGCATGCTTACTTTCTTAATGTTTGTTTTCCGGAATACTCTTTCCATCATTCCCTGCTGACCTCCAGCTTGCTTGTAGGCTTGTGTGCACTTGCGTGAAATGGATATTTTCCTCTCATACGCACTGCAATAGTTATTTTTAGAATTAATTAAACCCTCTGAGATCAGGGTTTGTTGTGGTTTTGCAGAGAGATTCCATGCACAAGCGCTGTTTAGGGAAAACTTGCAGGAAGCAAGTACAAAGGGCTTTCAAATCACTATTAACCTGCCTATGAAATGCATGTATTTCTGTATTTCTGGTGAAATGGTTATTCACCCTACGGTGCCCTGTAGTCCATGGACCATTTGTTGCTGCTGACATAACAAAAGTGGGGAAAGTTTGTGAGCTGGATACTTGTGATTAGATGATGATTGGGTCACAACAACCTCTGCAAACACTACAGGCTTGGGGAAGGGTGGCTGTAAATCTGCCTGGCAGAAAAGGCCCTGGGGGTGTTGGTCAACAGCCAGCTGAGTATGAGCCAGCAGCGTGTCCAGGTGGCCAAGAAGGCCAACAGCATCCTGGCCTGTGTCTGGAATAGTGTGGTGAGCCAGACTGGGGAAGTGATTGTCCCCCTGTACTCAGCACTGGTAAGGCCCCACCTCGAACACTGTGTTCAGTTTTGGGTCCCTCACTACAAGAAAGACACTGAGGTGCTGGAGCGTGTCCAGAGAAAGGCACCGAAGCTGGTGAGGGGTCTGGAGCACAAGTCTTATGAGGAGTGGCTGAGGGAAGTGGGGTGGTTTAGTCTGGAGAAAAGGAGGCTGAGGGGAGACCTTGTCACTCTCTACAACTGCCTGAAAGGAGGTTGTAGGGAGGTGGGGATTGGTCTCTGCTCCCAAGTAACAAGCGATAGGACAAGAGGAAGTGGCCTCAAGTTGTGCCAAGGGAGGTTTAGACTGGAAATTAGGAAAAATTTCTTCACTGAGAGGGTTGTTGAGCATTGGAAGAGGCTGCCCAGGGAAGTGGTTGAGTCTCCATCCTTGGAGGTATTTAAAAGATGTATAGATGTGGTACTGAGGGACATGGTTTAGTGGTGGATTTAGCAGGCTTAGATTTACAGTAAGACTTGATGATGTTAAAGGTCTTTTTCAACCAAAATGAATCTATGATTCTTTGACAGTGAAGAGAAAGGTGACCTGTACTTACGTTGTTGGCTCCTTCAGCACTTAATGATAGCGCAAGATCCCCGTAAAGATAAAAACACATGCATGTGTTTCTGGGTTTTACACCTATTTAAAATGTTAGTCACAATCAGAAATGCCTACAATTAGCATTATAATTCTAGATCGTTATATCCATTACATATCAACACGAACTGCAGCTGCTGTGCTGTGTTAAATTTTCATTTACTGTCATTTTTAACTTTTGATGGTACTGAAGACACCTCCAGTCCTTATTCATAGGAGCACCACAAGTAACTGTCTTAGAACCGTTTGCTGCATGATATTTCTTGACTATAAACAGTTTCTTAATGAAACTATTGTTCAATAACAATATATCTCGCTATATTTGATCATTCATTTTAGGCGGAAATCTCCATCAGTCTCAAAAGAGATACAATTTACTTTCATCCATGAATGTTCAGAGCAGCTATAATTGACTATGATTTTTAAAATATAATCGAAGTTGGCTTATTTTTGCAGTGTCTATAATAAATACCACTGCAAAAATTGTATAGAGAGGAGGAAGGTGAAAGTCTGCCCTGTCTTCTAGCTTTTTTCTGCAGTCAATACTCATAATATTTGACGAAATTATAGAAATTCAGTTATAAAGAGTTTTTAGCTAACAGCATATTTTTAACAACACCAGGGACTGCTAAGACGTACACAGGCCTTCCCTTCAGATTTGTGGAACTGTTTTTACTATTCAAGAACAAACTAAATTTCTTCTCTTGGAGTAACAGGCATTTGGTTGCCTTTCAGCCAAAATGATTTGCAATCTGCTCCTTCTCCACTTATTGTATTTCTTTTCAGTTGTCCTTTTAAACTTTTTTTAGAATCAAGGGAAACAAAACCTCAAAAATTTTCATAAAATGAAATCAATGGTTTTATTCCCTGGCGAATAGAAATTGGTACATAAATCTCTAGGGTGAAATCCAACACGCACTGTAAAATTAAAAACTTTTTACAGTATAATGTACAATATGAACAGGAGCCATTACATGTTACTTTTTTGGCACTGCAAAGAAAATAAGAAGAAACTTTCAGTTTCAGAAACAGGAAAAAATAAATTCTTCAGTTTTACCAGTATCAGAGTTATGCTGTTTCTTCAGTATCGGAGGGTAATGTATATCAATTAAATCAGTCTGAAAAAAAATCCTCAGCCACTCTTTTTTTTTCTTTTTTTTTTACTGCATCCTGCGATTCCAGCACTTCCTACTGACAAGTGTAATTTTCATCATGAGCAGGAATTATGGTGGGGCTATCCACACTCTCAGTCGGGCAAAAAAGTAATTTGTTACTCAGACCCTGAAAATTATGGGAGTGCAACCAACTCTTATCTAGTGTCTATGTCTCTGCCACTAGCTAAGCAAATAAATACAAGATACGAGTTTGATGAAATTAGTTGATACAGAAATTTGGACCCATTAATTTGTACTAAAAACCTGACATGGATAAGTGTGGGGAAATCAGCTGGTTTTGTTGTAAATTTTCTTGTGGAGAATTACTTCAGTAGCAGGAGGGGAAGGCTCAAGAGTAGAGCAGAAATATTATATTGAAAGTGAAATATTGGCAAAACTAATACAAAGCAAATGTGGAGCTGGTGGCCTCAATGATCAGCTTGTAGTCATAGGACAAGCAGAGGATTTAAATAGGAGAGGCTGTTATGCATTTTCCATGTGATACGTCAGCTTGCAGTTGAACTACTAGCTGCTGATTAGATATTGCTGGTGTCAACACCTTCACTCCACCCTTGCTTTTATTATGTATATATGCGACAGTCTGACTTTTTTGTTACTGAAAATAGTTCACCTGTTGAGCCCTGGTCAAGTCCCACATTGGGTGTGAATAAATCTGTCATGGTTTGGGTTGGACTGGCCACTGAAAAGGAATGACTGATGCTCTCCCCCATCTCTCTCTCCAAGGAGAGGAGCGAGAGAGAGAAAGAGACTTACGAGTTTAGAAAAACTAAACTACTTTAATGAAAACATTAATAAATTAATAAAACAATACAAAAAGAAAAAATGAAATATATACAATACATACAAACTCAGTATCAGGCTCCCAGGATGACAATCATGTCACCGACAACCACAGTGAAACTCCCAGACTGGACTCAGCCACAGACGGGAGCTGGATTCCAGATCTGGATTCAGGATCAGGATCAAAGGCGGACAAACAGACAAGAGTCCTCCTCGGACAGGCACTGGCCATTGAAGAAAGAGGGCTGACCCTTTGATCCCTCAGCTTTTTTACTGAGCATGAGGCAGATGGGACGGAATACTCCGCTGGTAAGTTTTGGGTCACCTGTCCTGTCCGCTCCTCCCCACAGGTGGGACCCCACTGCGCTTTTCCGCTTCCGACCCTCCAACGGGGCAAGTAACAAAGTTGGTTGGCCTTGGTTGTTATAGCAATAAGTATAAGCAAGAGCCTCTACGCATACCATCCCTTGGCATAAATTACAACTGAACAGGTTTTATCACTCTGAGAGCGAACATGTCTGCATGATATGCTGTTAATTTCAGAAAGTTCAATAAGTTAGACGAGGCTTAGCTGCAAAGTAAAATTACAAAACAGAAAATGGGTTCTGTTTTACCTCAAACCAGGACGCAGAGGCAAAATGACTTACCATGATACATGAATCTTTTTAGATGTTTTGAGCCCCTGTAAATGAAAGTTGCTACTCAAATCCACTCTGATGCTGCTAAAGCAGAGTAAAACAATTGGGCAAAAAATATCTATTCGTAAACAGCTCTTTATTCACAGCATCTCTGGGATACTACTGATGATAATATTCAAAGTAAATGTTAGAATGGAAACTTAAGGCTATACATTCATAAGTTTACATTTCTTCAGATCTGAGGTCCATCATCATGCTGACACAAGCATGAGTGATGGTCCAAATGATACAGGTTTTTAATCCCCACCTGTTAGCTACTAAGTACAATGCAGGGATACAAAAGAAAGAAAAGATGAATTAAAATTTGGTGTAAAGTATTATTTTTTTATATAAGAAAAGTATTTCCAAGTAGAAAGGACATTGATGTTATTGCTGCATGTCCTTTTGGGGATTTTTTAAGAAGAAAGGTTTCCTTAAAACTCTCCAGTATTTAACCTCAAAGTAAATACACACTTATCAAAAAGAAAACATATTTATGAGGAAACATATGCATATGAAGTAACTTAATTAATACATAAATGTCAGAAAGAGTAAAATAAAGAACAAGAACTGAGAGTTTTATGCAGAATGGATACCATGCCACAATCAGTCTTGTGGACACGGGTCTTACACCATGGTTTAGTAACAGAAAACAGAAGAAGAGAATATGAAGCAATATCTCTGTGTGGGTAGTTCTATTTTATCACCTGTTTTGCATCAAGAGTGTAATTATGAAATGGTCTTGTTGATCATCAGTGGTTAACATGCTGTGGGGGCTGTGTTCACAAGGAAAATGATTTTAGATGAAAACACTCCAGAAGGTAGACTTCAACAACATCTAATGCATCCTACCTACTAGTGAGATTTCAGATTATGAGATCGGATTCAATCTAGTCCAAAGTAAAATTTCCAAAGTGTGTATAGTATAAATGCTAAATCCCAAAATCAGCTCTTTTGATCTTTAGGTCTGCTCCTGTTGCACTGCGCTACTTGCTCAGGTAGACATAATTTGTATTCAGTCCAAAAGAGATGAGGTACAAGTTTGTGAATCCCTTTCAGTGAAGGAGATGATAGAAAACAAGAGGTAAAATGTGATATAGGGGTTTGTTCTTAGGATTGCTACCTAGAAAGAAAAAAGACTTATGAGCTACTTCAGGAACTACTGGAAATATCCAAGAACGAGATTAGTAATAATGGATGTGTCCTGGAAATTATCAGATTATCAGCTATATGCTAGAAAACCGAACAACCCCCAAAAATCTTAGGCAATACATCTAGATAGAGATATCTTTGTATTTCAGATGGTGGGGGAATGTAGTTAAGGAGCAGCTACATATCAAAATGTACGTGATTGAGAATGTGAAAGACTGATGATAATTCGTGTGAAAGTGATCATGAAGTGTAAGCACTCGTTATTCTCAGGAAAGGTATTTGTGATTACAGCAGAATACAGATTATAGGCGTTGGAAAAATAGAATTCAATACACCCAAGGAATTAGTAGGAAAAATCTCACAAGAAAATAGTGAAAATAATGTATTTCAGATGATATGAAATTTACTGGGAGTATGCATAACTGCAAAATTTCTCCGTACAATTGCAAATTATGACATATAATGAATAGCCAGGGTGGCTGCATCAAGATCACTTTAGTGAAGGACAGAAAGAGATAATGCAGAATAGTAACACTTTTTCTAAGGCAAACTATGAAAGGACTACATAAGTGTGTAGGGATAAAATAAAAAAAAAGCTAAGATGCAAAATAAATTTAAAGTAAAAAGGACATTAAATAATATAAAGATACATTAGTAAATATATTAAAAGGAAAACTATATCGGTGCTTTTTCAGAACCTCCCAAATACTTTGCATTTACGTAAATTGTGAGAAATTCTCCAAAGTTTAACTGCCAACATTTACAAAAAATTCTTTCAAATAAGATTTTTCAACTACATTATCTGTGTATTCAGAGTGGTTTTATTTACAACATACTCTCTTTCCTTAAATCTCACTGGGACTCCAACAAAATTCAAATTACATTACAGTTGATGCATTCCTTTTATAATAGATTAAATGACCTTTTCAAAGAAAGAAATGAAATTGGTTTGATATCGTGTTTTATGAACAAATCCATGTTTTAATCCCCAAATTGTTTACATATTGATTGTTTAGTAATTTGTTCAGATATCTCTCTGGGTATTAAAGTTAAGACAGCTTGTCCTCTTTTTAGCCACATTTTGAAGACAAATAGTATCTATGCCCTTTTTCAGTCCTCCGGGTTCTCATTCATTCCCCATTATTTCTCTTATATAATCATTAATAATTCAGAAATTGTATCAAAATAAATATCACCAGAGCCTCTGACCTGAATGCATTTAATCTATCCACATATCCCTTGATCTATCTTTTTCTTTATTCTGATTTTTTAAATTTTTTTTAAAGTTTTTAACAGTAACTATTCTTGTGGTGACAGCAGCTAAAAAGGTCCTGAATACACTTAGCTTTTTTTGGTGTCCAGATTTCTTTTATTCCTTTCTCCATCTAGTGCACCTGTATTTTCCTTTGCCTCTCTTACTTGCTTCTATTGTTTCCTAGTATTTTTCCTTCATTTTCTATGCCTTCTGCTAGCTGCACCATGGTCTTTTTGATTAAACTTAATGTGACTGTGCTGTAATCTTAGGCTTAGTCCAAATCCTTCTTTCTTTAGCTTTTTATGATCCATTTTAGATTTTGGAGCTGTTAATGTGTTTGTTGTACGGCCCAGTTTTTTTCTTACTACATCTCTCTATCATCATCACCTGTAGTCAATCTCTCTTCAGACCTTAAAAACTCCCAACTTTTCTTTGCATGGAATATTGGAGGCTTTTTTGGCAGTTTGTTTTTTCTCACAATGAATCTGCTTTTCTACTCTCAGTGGGATTTAGGGCAGGCAAACTCTTCTGAATATTACTCCTTCCTTTCTCTTTTACCCCCTGGTTGTGTATCCTGAGCCATCCTTTGGACTGGATTATGCTCATCCCTTTCTTCACTAGAAGGTTCACCTGTAGTCACTATTCCCTAGTCAAGAAAACTGTAATCCTTTTCTCTGTGTCTATGGATACACTTTTACTCTCTCTATCTACAGATATGCTTTTACTTGTGTTTATCCACCTTTGAGTCCTTACCTTCACGCAGTAAGGCTGACAGGAACCCTGCTCATGCATCATAATCTTTCACCTTCATTCCCTAATAATCAGTTGAAATTTGGAAATTCTACATTCTACATTCTACAATTTCATCTAGGATGATTTAGGAGATTTAATTTCTACGTGAGCTTGCACAGCTTGAGCAGAATATGATGTATTTTAGGGCTTTCCAACCACAACACCAAGATGTCGGATCACAGTAATAGGTAGGTGGTTCTCTCCCATTTGGACAATTTTCACTTACATCCTTAAGTGTCATCTTCTATGGACCAGCGCCTGTGAACCTTGTACACTGAATATATATTAGGTCATACATACCCATCTGGTACTTATCTATTTTTTATTCTTCCTCTTTTATCTTAAACCCCTTTGTTGCAGTTCTTTTTTTTTAATGAGCTTGTAGCTGAGACATATTTTCCCTTCACTGTTGGCCTGACTACACATTGTAGCTAGGCTAGAAGCGGGAAGGGGAATTTCAAACAGTACAGTGAATTAGTGGGATTAGTGTCCTTTCTATATTTTTAGGATAACCTGAAAGAAGCGGTGCGCAGTAGATTCTGAACTATGCAGACTAAAATTTTCCTTTCTAGGAAGACATATGACTTATAACTTAATAATGTGTTGCTCTCAAAGATGAGATTTCAGACCTTTTTACTCTCAAATCTCATGTCAATGTTCATCCAATATAGTAAATTCATTCCAATCTGGACCTAGGTTGTTGCATAGCTGCTTTTAGAAATATGGCAAAAGTTAAAGTGCTTAACAAGAAAAGGATTGTAAGTTTATGTAAGCTATAAGCTATACAGTGACTTTTGCCCTATATATGCAGAATGGCAGAATACAGTATGAAAGTTTGTCTTCTAGGAGTGACACAAAGCAGTAGCAATAGATACGTCCAATTTCTGTTATTTTTCCCAGGAAACCGAATGTGGCTTCTGACATAATGCATGCAAATTATATCCCCAAACCATATTGTCTGGTTCCTTTGCTCCTGCAATAAAAATTTGCTAAAGAAAGACTAACTCTGAATCTGGTTTGGTAAAACAGGCAATTACATTCAAGTTACATTAAGAACTGAATGTGTAGGAGTATGATAAGAAGATTTAATGACCTACAGCGTATAATTAAAAGGAGAAAAATAAAGGAACATCTCTACATGCTATCTCTTTATTCTCAAAGGTTGTTATCCAACAGCGCTTAATTCCATCCCATGCCACTTACCAAGAGAAATGTTTGTTATCTTTGCATTCAAATCAACCAGCTTTCTCAGGCACGCAGAGAACAACTCTTCACTTCTTATTCCCAGTGCTTTTGCCTACAAACTGCATGTTCCACAGAAGCTTGCGGCTTCATTTGAGAGGAAAGCCTTAGCTGACTCTTCACTGCTTGTAGAAGGGATTTTTACGGTATTTTTGTCTCAGCTGCTGTGTGAACTGCGTTTTTGTAGTGTTTTTGTTTGTTTGTTCGTTTTTGGGTTTGGTTTTTTTTTTTTTCCTTTTAAAGAAAGAATTCAGTGGAGACACCCAGGTACCTAAACATTTTAGTTGCTCTGGAGTATCTAGGTACCTTGCATGAGAAGTATCAGAGGGAGAGCTTACAGAGAAACTGTGCCACTGAAGAGCAGAAGGTGGAGTTCAAGGAAGATACACTACAGAATCTAAAATAAAACTGAATTCCCGTGTCTAGGCACCTCAGCCTTCCCTGTAGCACAGATTTTTCACAGATTTTCAGTGTCAGCAGTAGCACCAACTCTATCTGTTGACAACTGTCACATCTGTAAACCAAAAAATGGGGCATTTTTCAAATCCCTGTCCCACTTCCTGCATTTTTGTTTTGTAACTCTGATCTCAGCTAGAAGGAGCAGGGCGGGAAAAGGTTTTGTGTCTTCTTCATCATGTCTGCTATCAAGTTATATTTCCATTCCCTTTAGGGGGAAAAAAAAAAAGGAACGCTGAAAGGGAGAGGGAGGGCGAGATCAGCCTTGACAGAAGACGAAGGTAAATCTCCGAAAACTTCCCAGGTGTGTGTTCCCAGCCCCCTCAGTTAACTTGGCAGCAAACCTCTGAAAGTGAGCCCTTAGAACGCGAGGTGATATCGAACTGACCTCTCAGCTTTTGTGGAGTAAAGCTGCAGGTGGCCTGATCTGGAATGTGACCCCTGACATGAAGCACTGCTCTGTGCTATGGTATCGCTTATCTGCTGCAGCTCACAGCAGCCTCAGAGGCACCCTGAACAAGAAATTTGGAAAAGAGGTTGCTTTCAGGACCATGTAAAATGGTCATTCGCTTGTTTTAGACTTTTTAGTTTTCTTCAGTAGCTGTGTTTCCAGTCTTTCATCAAGTTCCTGGTTGTTTATGGGATGAACTTGCTTTCATTTTAATTTTACCATCTTAAACTCCTGTGATTTTCACACCGATAAGGTAATTGCTTTTACTGAAGGGGAACATTGAAAATCGAGGGAAAACTCTTTGTGGTGTAGTAGAAGATAAATGAGAGGATCTTCTATGCAAATATTAAAGGTCAACTGATATAAAGTAGTAGGCAAAGCAGTGTATGATTTCCTTGCCTTTATTTCAGAAATGACTGAACTATCTTGATTAGTCTTCTCTGGAAAAACATGATCTTGAAATGTCATGTTAACAATCTCTACACAAACTGGAGGAAAGAAGAGTTCTGTAAGCTAGAATCTGTAAGGAGAAACTTGTATTTTAAGTAACCTTTATTTTGAAACTACTTACATTTTAATTTAAATATGAATAATTTTCTGAAAGTGAGCCCTTTTCTGGTGTCAAATAGTGCTTTTTTCACCTTTTTATGTGAACCAGCGTTATGTATTTATTTTACCTCGTATGCCTAACTAAATAAAAATCCTTTTGCTCCTTGTGTTAAGTAAAAAAGTCAGAATCCCGTGACTTTCATGTGGTTATGTTAAGAAACTTGGCTTTGAGAAGAATTTTTTTTCAGAAAGGTTTTTTTAAATTTTGTAGTGGATGCAGTAACAACAGTTATGAGACGATATTAATGTACTTCAGATTTACTGTACTATTAAGGAAATCATTATAAGAATCTGAGGGATTGGATGTTTTCCTGATTTTGATTGTGCCTAAGATTCTTGCACCTTTTTGCAGTCTGCTAAGGGATGAAGTTGGATACAAAGTCAGAGGGGTGACTGCCTATAGTGCTGAAGTAGAAAAAGAAGAAAAATAGATACCTCTCTACTCTGAATCATCCCTTTCTCAGTTTTCTAATAGAAAGAAGAAAGAAAATGGAAAAGCACCAAGGTATGAAACTGGACAGTTTTCATTTTTCCTGTACGACAGTTCTAGCTAACCACAGTCTAATTCTATTCTGAGTTTTGGGTATGTTTTCATTCCTGTCCTGAAAAAAAGAAAATCTTCCAAAAACTTTGATGAAATTACAGTTGCAAGAGGAAAAGCATCATCATGTACATGATCACATAGCTTTGCAAGTATAGGTTCTGTGTAAAATTAAGTAACTGTACTAAGAGTCATTTACAGAGATGCTACAGCAGCAGCTAATATTGTAGTTTTGAAGACTGAGATCTACTTCAAACTCAACTCACAAAAATTTAGTTCTGTTGTGGATTTTTTCTAATTTGTTTCATTTTCTCTTTTTCCCCACTCTATGCAGAAGGCGATGCGTTCACGGCCTTGTTTGTTGCTGTTATTTGTGTAAGCATTTGATGCTCTACAAGCACCAGTTACTGAAGCATATTGCATAACAAGGATCTGTCTTCTACTATTATTCATTGTGATCTGTTAGGCTACTTAGTTTTATTGGATATTCTTTTATTCAGCCTCTAATTTCTTTTTCAACTATATTTCTTCAGTTCTCTTTCTGACATTTTCAGCTGGATAGTGCTCCATTATAGTCTTTTTGTGTTTGTCTAGTCCACATCAGGCACAAATGATAAATGAGAATTTTTCTCTGAATTCTAGGACTGGGATCCAAGAGGTGGATTGCCATCTCTCTGTATGTGCTGATTGTCATCTGAGGCTTGTCCTCAGCTTCATAGCTATTACTGTCCTGAATCAGTTATACTTACTGCCTCCCGTTAATGATAAAACTCCGGTTAATCTAAAATTCCCTAAAACTGCTCTGATTTAAAATGCCATAGTCCTAATCTGTCAGCTGTATACTTATGTTATGAAATCACGCAGGCATAATTGTTTCACTTTCATGCTACTTAACCCGAGCACTTGGTAACAGGACTTCTTGTAAGTTTTCAGGATTTACCTACTTTTTACTCTTCCATCACATGTGAATCCACCAGATTTCCCAGTGTTTGATTATAATAACAAAGTTGCCCACACATAAATATTCCACTAGAGATCTTGCTTAGAATACTGAGTACATTTTTCAGTCTACAAGTAAGAGTCTATTATTTCGTGCGTCTTATGTCCTTATTAATAACAAGGAAATACCGATTTGAAAAGTGGTTGTTGTTATCCTCGACGTTGATTAACTACTAATGGTTTGATGTATCACTATAAATTCCTGATATCATTCCTCTGCCAGGCTTTTTATCTCCTATGAATGTTAGCAAATATGCTAGATATTAGAATAAGAGAATGTTCATCTTCCACCCCATCAAGGAATTAAAAAATAAATATATTTAAGGAAATAACTTATATTTAATTAAGGTTTTGATGCACAGGTTCAGGAATTTAAATAGAAGTATGTTTGTGATTCAATTTCAGTATTCTATAGTTATTCAAATTTGGTTTGATTTTTAGAAAAGATACACCAAGTGGTACGCAGGCAAAAAAAAACCCAAAACCAAAATAAATGAATCTGATTACCACATGATTTCTTTCCAGGATATTTTCTGCTCTTTGTTGTTTTTTAAACTCTGCTTCATTACATACTACAGAAGACATGTCACAAATATGTCAATGGCGTTGCTTTATTTTTAATGTAATATTGTACAGGAATGGATACAATACAAAAAGTGTTGAGACTATTTTATTTGATTTTTAAGTTGTTTGCTGTGGTTGAATTATGTGGCACTTGTACTGTAAACACTCTGAACAGGTTTTGTGGCCTAAAAATTTGTGAAGAGAGGATATTTTAACCGAACAATAGGGAACATCTGTAGAGAGAAAATTATCAAGCTCACTTCTCATATGTAGTCACACTATGAATTTCAGTGTAGGAGTTAAGGAAACTCAGGCACAGAAAGCAATGTACCATGGGTGAATTTCTGCCTTTACTAGCAGAATTTCACAATGCTTTGAATTTGCTGGACAGCCCACAAAAGTCCCCTAATTGCCACATTTTGTCCATCCTCCTTCTTTCTACTGACACCACAAAATTCTACTACCATACTGCTCAGATTTGTTTAACATTTGTCTTGGGATTTGGTTCTTCCTTCAAGGTTTCCAATCTGCTCTTTTATCTGTGAGTAACTCATACCAATACGCTCCATACCAAAACTTCTGTTTAACTAGTATCTGATTCACTCATCCATTTCCAAGGATAAGATTATCTAGATGCCATAACATATTTTGGATAACTTTTGAGGGTCTGCTGCTCACTACTCAGCCTAGTTTCCCCAAATCTCCATGGAAATTCTTGTGGCAAGTACCCATTATAATTTTTTCCAAATTCCCCACAGAAAAAAAAGGAATCTGGCCTAGAAAATGCTAAATAGTTTGCAATTTTTAAAAGTCTCTGTCTAGTTAAGGACTCTACTCTTGTAAATTCATGTCTCAATTTTATTGAATTCTCACAGTAGGAGTTAGAAAGAGGTGGAAGAAACACAGAGACTCCGAGATAACTGGACTATCCATTTATTTAAGCACACTGAGAATGTGAAGGTAGGTTGGAAGGTAGCTGTAAGTTTGGTAGACATTACCAACCAGAACTGATTTTATAAAATTGGTAAAAACCTGTCTTTTTTTTATCTTAAAGTATGCTTCAAAATTTACTATCATGTTTACGGGCTCAAGGCACAAGCAGAACAGTAAAAATGAGACCAAAACCCCCTAAACTAGTGGATGTGGTATAGAATATTGTTCTTAATGATTACTATTTCCTTATCTGAAAAAAGCCTTTTAAAGAATCTGACTTGAAGGGCTAATATATTTTTTGATAGTAAAAAAGACAGTAGAGTGACTGAAATGAAATTCCACGGTAATAGCTGGTCATGGCTTACAATAATGCTTATGTTATTCCTGTCTGTTTAGCATCATGTACATAACACAACCAGGAAGGTAGGAAAGAGAGAAGAAATTGTGGCATCTGTGAACGAAACTTCAATCAAATGCTTATTTTCCTCAAGATTAATATAGTTTTGGGCACTTTCCAATTGGATACAAATAGAATATCTAAAACTGCTTTAGTAAGCAATAAAATGAAAGCACCTGGGGGTGCTGATTGATGAGAAGCTCAACATGAGCCAGCAATGTGCGATCGCAGCCCAGAAGGCCAACCATATCCTGGGCTGCATCAGAAGAAGTGTGGCCAGCAGGGCAAGGGAGGTGATTCTGCCCCTCTACTCCGCTCCTGTGAGACCCCACCTGGAGTACTGCATCCAGCTCTGGAGTCCCCAACATAAGAAGGACATGGACCTGCTGGAGCATGTCCAGAGGAGAGCCACGAGGATGATCAGAGGGCTGGAGCACCTCTCCTATGAGGAGAGGCTGAGAGAGTTGGGGCTGTTCAGCCTGGAGAAGAGAAGGCTCTGGGGAGATCTTATTGCGGCCTTCCAGTACCTAAAGGGGGCCTACAGGAGAGCTGCAGAAGGACTTTTTACAGGGGCATGGAGTGATAGGACGAGGGGGAATGGCTTTAAGCTGGAGGAGGGCAGGTTTACATTAAACATTAAGAAGAAGTTTTTCACTTTAAGGGTGGTGAGGCACTGGAACAGGCTGCCCAGAGAAGTTGTTGAAGCCCCGTCCCTGGAGGTGTTCAAGCCCAGGCTGGACGTGGCCTTGGGCAACCTGGTCTGGTGGGAGGTATCCCTGCCTATGGCAGGGGGGTTGGAACTCGATGATCTTCAAGGTCCCTTCCAACCTAAACCATTCTATGATTCTATGATTCTAATAATTTTCCTGAAGTCACGTGTTATCTGTTAGCTTTATTTTAAAAGACTACTTTTTACCTCGTGAACTCAATAGATATGGCTGTTACATAAAACTACATCTCTTGCAGCAGATTCTAGTGCATGTGTTCATCTCAACAGTAATTTAGGGTTCTTATTCACATGTTATTACCAAACTTTATTCTTACTATCTGTAAATGAATGTTTGAGGTTAATAGCACCGTTCTTTTTCTAGACTACTGGATTTCCCTTGCTGTAATACTATGTAATTTTTGTGATAGTGTGAAAGTAGAGGAAAATATGGAAAACAAGCACCTAACTTAATAAAGACAACCCTTTAAAAGTACTGTAACAAAATACGAAATTTTTAAGAAATGTGGGATAGTATAACATTTCCAGCAGTTGTGTTTTCTTCATCTATCAGATTTTTGCCTCCTACACATTTTTTTATTTAATCAGATTGTAATATATCCCCAGGGATTACTGAATATTGTTTGTGAGGTATTTTGCTGTTTATACACCAAAAATACCAAATTAGCTAAAGTTTTTTTTGTGATTTTAATTGTTGCAATATAGTCAACTCTTGTTTATAGCTGCGTACAATAAAATTACACAGTTTTATGAAAGTTGTGCTAAATATTGAGCACATCACTTTTCCAGCTGGTAAAATACAGAAGTTTAGTGACAAGGAGTAGCATCCGGTTTTGTTAGTTTTACTGGATACAACAGTGAAAACCAGAAATACTGCTAAGGCTGAAATTTATGTACAGAAAAGCCAACACATCATTTAGTTTGACTTAGACTCCCAAATTAAACTTAAATATTTATTTTTATTGGTTTAGTATTTTATTATAATATTAATAATTTAAATATAAATTTAAATTAAATTTAATTTAAAGGACATAAAAATAAAGCGTCGTTTTCTATCTAAAGTAGAGATTTGAAGCTACTTCAACATAGAGAACTCTACTACAAGAGGTACGATCATTTGAAACACAGGCACCAGAAATCGCCAGTGGTTGTTCAGGATCTGGGGAACTCCATATAACCTATACATGTTGAACCCCGTATAACCTATACATTTTGACAGGCAGAGAGCTTTGCCTATTGAGGATGTTGGGAATGAGATGGGGCTGGGGAGGACTGCTCAGGAGCTAAGACAGATGTCAACATGGTATTGAATGCAAATGTAAGATCTGAAATAAACTTTAGCTTCATTCTTACATGGGGACAGAGCACAGCTGAATCCAGTTAATTGAATTCCTTCTTGAATTTCCCCAGCTAAATGGAGCAGGGAAGAGTATGACTTGGGGCTACCCATACTGGAGAGGTTTCTTTCTTATTAAGTGTATGGAAGTAGTAGCTATACATGTGTGCACATGAGTGGCTGATTACTTGAAGTGTTACCACTTAATTTAGTAAATTCTAAGAACAAAGCTGCTGATACCTTGATGAGAAACAAGGAATCCAGATTTTTGAGTTTTGATGGCGTTAGAAAACGTCAACAAGTGAAAAACAAAAGACATGCTTTACTCTTGTGCAGAATAAAAAAGCATGTTTGAAAATACAATATGAAGTAATGATACACTGGTTCTTCTAAAAACACATTCAAGATTACTAGAACAAATAGCTCTATTTGTCTCAAAAGCCTCAGAGAGAATTCCATAAAAACATATGTTTTTTTAGATTTTAGTAAAATGTGCATGATAGATTTAAATACAGGAACTCTTAAAAAAGCAAAACACCTTTGTGGGAAAAGAAGTTGCATATCTAAATCAGAGTGTTCCATTGTTCACAAAATCATTTTAATAAACTCAACCATAAAATGCATATTTTCTTTGTCTTTACAATAAAGGAGAGTTCTCTGCAGGTTTTAAAAAATACATGAGGCTTGTTTTCCTCCTGAGTTATTACAGCTTTAAGTGAATATGATACCAGTAATCAGCTACAGTGGTGTCGGTGCCTGCGAACACTGGGAATGCAATGCAGGTTTTTCTTCTGATAGCTTGGGAATAGAAAGTGCTTCAGAAGTGGCAGCAGAAGTTAACAGGTTTGGAGTCTTGTTTGTTCTTCCCCCCCCCCCCCCCCCCCCCCCCCAAATGAATTGAGGGGGAAAGAAGGAAGAAGAAGCATCTTTTGCATTGTTAATACTCCTGTTTCCTTTTCAGAAACTGCAAAAAAGGTGCAGTCCTAAACAGACAAACATAACACGTGGATCCCAGATTATGTGGTGGAAGCTGTTTGCCCCCATCCCTGGAACCATTCAAGGTCAGGTTGAAGGGGTCTCCGAGTAACCTGCTCTAGTTGAAGAATTCCCTGCCCGTGGCAGGGGGGTTGGACTAGATGGCTTTTAAAGGTCCCTTCCAACCCAAACTATGCTATGATTTTATTACCAGTGGGGTAGGAGATGCCAGCGACAGTCTTCCCAGGTCAGCACTGCAAGCAGAGCATCCATGGATGCTGCCCATTCTATAGCAACGTTGTTGATAAAAATCCTGGAACACAGGTCTCAGGCTCCAAACTGCTGAAACTTTGCAGTTCCAGCACCTGGTTTGCTTGCAGGATTCTTCATGCTTCTGTGATACAAAATTCCAGGCAAGTAGCTTAGAGTAATACCTATTTGTAGCACTGTCTATTTCCTCTGGTTGTGGAAGTGTCGGATTTATTTCCTTAAAGGTTAACCTTGGCGTCTGAAGCCCCAGGGAATACGTTTGCAGACATGCCCCATCCGCCCCTGCAGTAGCCAGCTCTGTGCGGTGTCTCTCTGCCAGCCTGGGGAGATGGTGCCTTACACATCTCTGCCCTGTACAATGGTTTGGGCCATTTTTCTTTCATTTATGCTGTCCTGCACCTGGCACAATGGGACTGACCTGGTGCCTGGGCATCCAGAGCATTCCCTCAAAATGAATGATAAACTGTAGTAATACTTTAACATGACAAATAAAACAAAAATCCATGATTACTTGGTCAAGCAATTGTCTGATTTGTGATAAAGTCTGCTTTTTTTTTTTTTAACAAATTCCATGGTTTTCACCCCGCTTTTCACTCACAACATTAAAAAGTTGTTCTGAAAAGACAAATGTCTCTAGAAAGAAGGTACATCTACTTTGTTCAGGTGAAATCTCTTTCTGAGATGCTGCTGACCCTGAGCAACTCTTAAAGATGAATGAAGCTGATGTAACTCCCTGTAACAAGCAGGGTAAACTTAAGTTCAAGCAAAGTTGAGAAATTGTGTTAGCTCACTTCAATGGTTACGTCCCGAAAGGTGAAATCCAGTTTTGAAAAAAGTATTTGTCATTTTGGTGTCAGGATGCTGGAAAGATGAAGTTACAGAGAAAGAATGAAAATGCATTTTCTTCAGGTTCTGGCAGTTCATTTAAGAGGTTGGGAGTCAGGGTGTGAGCACAGTGAAGGTTTAACAGGAATGTGAAATACCTATGGCCAGAGAAGAGAGACCGAAGTGTATGTCTGGTTGGAATATTGTCACTCTGTGGGGAGCTCCAAGCTGGTAAATGACTTCAGGTGGTGCATGAGGCAGCATCCTTGGAGAAGCTTGGTTCTGGAAGTGGAGGAAGAAGGAACTAAAGAGAACTGAAAAGAAAGATGACTTGTATCTTGCTCCCCTTTTTAACATAGGAATAGTATAAGCACGTGGTCTGCCTGTGCAGGTGGGCAGACTTGTAAAGGGTCGGATGAGGCTGTGCAGCATAAACTCCTCTGAATCAGAAAGGGACATGAAATTTCATTAAAGATATGGAGCTAGAAATCCTTATCAAAAATGCAACACGTTGTGGACCAGGTAATGATAGATTCATTCCTGGTGAAATGTGCACAGTTAGCTTAAAGGCTGCCAACTATGCGGTAGATATTGAGGTATTACAAACCTTACCCAAAGGACCTTTTCTTTTTTTAAAATAGATGACTTCAAAAATAGCGTTCACCTCATGAATGTACATGACCTTTAGAGCTGAGTAAAAGTTGAACAAATCTAAAGGTATCATTATAGTTAGTCATGTGGAATGTTCACATGCTTATCTTTTTGGCAGAACAGAGATACACATTTGTTCAATAGAGTAAGGATAACATCCAAAAGTGTACAAACGTGGGTGTTAAACTCCTGTAGCTGAATAGGCTAAAGGTTTGCCTCATCTATTATTTATTGACAAATTTCATGGTAATCGTAGTTAGGATTAGTTTATTATCTATTAGAAATACAGTCTGTTCCTTAATAATTTTCACCTTTTAAATGGTTTATAGATGATACCATTGCACTGGTCAAAAAGAGTTTAGACACAGGCTCTGCAGAGTGCTTTGGTGTCCGTTAAGGTAGGAATCATATTTAGTTGGGGGAAAGTGTGACATCTAGAAATTTTTCATTTTATACTGATTGTGGAACATGTTACTGTTCTAAAGGAAATCAAGATGTTTAAGGCTACAACATTTAACACTGTCTCATGCAATAGTAATACATTGCTTCAACATGAAGTCTTCAGTCTGCTATGTCCTCTGCCAGTTGTAAATGGTGATCAGAACCTGACTTCAGACCTCAGCCCCTCTCTGCCGATTTCTCTCCTGATTGGTCCACTGAAGTGCACTCTTGTCTTTTTCAAGTATGGAATATCTTTCATCCCATTTATGAAGCTACTCTCATGCACATTTAAGTTCTGTCTGAAAATATATTTGTTCATGGGGAAAAAAAAATAAAAATACTTAAAACATTTTTTAAAAGCTGGTTAGTCTGATCAACCTCTCATTTATGGGCCAAAAAGCAAGAGGAAAATAGTAAATCCAAAAATGACAGTATAAGACTGGTTTCAGAGGCCGTTTCAGCTCTACTGAAACCAGCAGTAGTTTTCACTGACTTCAGCGGGAACCAGAGACGAGACTCAGTCCCTGTTCACTGCTTCCTGTTGTGTTTCACCAGCCATTCAGGCACTAATACCTTTAGGTCAGGGACAGCAGTTTTGTGACCTGTGCTTTGAAACACAGAGAAAAAAGCCATCTTCAGAACATCAGAAAGTAATAGCTAGTAAAAGGCAATTTTACCCATTAAGAACAGTGAATGACTGAAGATAAATGAGGTGCAATGCATAGCTTTGAAGCATAAAAAATTGCTGTAATGCTCACATTTAATTATAATTTATCTGCATTCATTTCTCTTTAGATACCTGACAAGCAACTGTTTCATTTTTCTAACATTCACTACAATATTTAGCTTTTTATTTCCTGCAATAATTTCATCACTTCACTTCAAAAGCACATCTATTCCTTCTGGACTTAAGACAAATGTGTTTGTTGACTTTCAAGCTGTTAAAATTAGCCATAGTAGTGGATTAATATTCATTTGGAGTTCTAAATCCATTCCATCTATCTGCTTCTAAGCATGCACAGTCTAATGTATCGTCTGACTTTTATGTAAATAAATATGCCTCCTGCCTGAAGAGTTTGATGGCAATTGTAGAACTTTTTGAACTTTGTGGAGGTTTTCTAATACAGCAGCACAACTCAAAATCCCACAGTAACTGGTTGTTGTTTTTCTGAGTTATTTTTTTGGTTTTTTGGGTTTTTTTTTCTTCTTCTTTCTTCCATCGTCTACTCTCTGATTACACAGATAACAATTTTTAAATTATTTATCAGAAACTTTCTTCAGCACAGACTGGATTCAAGTTTGCTCTCCAACACTTTCAGACCATATTTCAGTGAGGCCCCTAGAAATCCTTCAAAAGCTCTGGTTTGCTAAAAGTTTGGGTGTTTCCCTCTCATTTTTTCCTTTCTCTGATGCTGGCACATAAGTCTTTCACAAGGCCTTTTTTTGCTATTGTTCCTGTATGTCTCTAGTTCTGTATTTTTCCTGCCATTTACCTCTCCTTCATAGCCCTGCCACTTTCATCATTCATACATGAGTAAAAAGGAATTGGTTGGAAAGGACTATTACTCAGACTTTTCCCTGTAGATATGGTAATGGAGTAGCATATGTAATGTAACATTTGTTTCAAACTTTTGAGATCTACTGGGAATATGAATGTTCTGCCCATTGAGTCAGAATTGCTACAACAAACAACCTCAAAAGCAACATGAAATGGCATTGGATCCTATTTTTATTATTATTTTTTTCTCAGGACCTAGTGGTTTAATTTAAATGTTGATGTGGTTTTGTTTAGTAATAATATTCCTTAGACTTCATGTATTAAAAATGTGTATTTTGAAGTTGAATCTTCTTGCCTTATTAGTTTTTTAACTAGAACAGAGATATCCTGACACAGTGTTTCTTTTGCTGTTTGTTTTCTTCTTCTCTGAATCTGAAACTGATAGTGCTTTGCTGATATTTGTTCAGAAATAATATGCTTATCTAACCTTCCAGCCCAATGATGATTTAAAGAGTAAAACACTTAGGAATGCTTTCTAATATCATAGAACTCTTTCAGGGCAGTGCAGTTTTATATCAGCTGGTAATCTGGCCTTTAACATATTGTCCCTACACCTCTGCCTTTGCTCTAAATTACCCAATGCACTTTTGTAAATTGGATCCTTCTTCATTCTAATAGGTTTAGGTTTCTGCTTTTATTGATTTGGTATGGCTTATCGGTAGCATTTGGCATTCCACCCATTAAATCCAGGGATAAAATTCCCACTGAATAATATTTGATGCCTAATCCAATCTTTTATTTTGGTCAATTTATGGAAACTCAGAGTTCTATACACTTCACTACAAGATTTCAGTAAGCTACTGAAAGCAGATTTTGTATTAATCATCATGGAAATAACTGGCACAACTGAAGAGGAACACTGTGCGGTCTGATTAGTGTTTCAGAAAAACCTGGTAATTAGAAAAATAATCCTTACTATAATAATAAAGACTTCATGATAGGTCAATGAGCTTTTCACAAAATGCTAGATTTCTCAAACTCTCTAAAACAGGAGCGGGGCTTTGTAGTAGCATTATCACGAGGTTTGTACTAACAGTAATTCCATGATGATACACAAAAAAACATGATAGCATTTTTATCTGCAAAAAGACCCTGATAGAACATAGCCAACCTGATTTTTGGATGAGCCAAAATAATTGCTGGCTAGTGGTGGGGCAAAAAAATATTGAAAATATTAACTTGGGAATACATTTTCATTATACAGGTTATTCGTAGCAAGATCTGACCTCAGTGCTTCTAATCTGCTACTCTCTGATGAATACAATTTGTGTAGCAAGACCAAACTCCTAATTTAGGCACCTGAGACAGATGTCTAAGGTTAGGTTTTGTGATTGTCTCTAGGATATTTGGACATTAGTTTAAGTAACAGTACTATTTGTTATCTTCACTGTTTGGGAAATAGTGTTAGTTTAACACTGTTGTAGGGAATAGAGAAGTTTTATCATGATTTTGCAAGTTGCAAACAGTAATGGTTAAATTATGGCAAGCCTGATTCTGCAAAGGCAGCCTGTTGTAAGGGAAGTCAGGAAGATCAGGATGAAAATGTTTCAGCTTCCTTCTCCATCCAGAGCGCACCATGAAATGGGATCTGCTTAGCCAGATATTCCCCATGAAGGAATGTAGTTTATTACTGTAGGCACACTTTACTGTGAGGATGTAAAGGTATTCTGCAAAAGCAGCCATTTGCGATTGATAACACAGTTGGGTTTTTTATTATTGACCAGGGAGAATGAAATATATAGGATTGATAAGTGATAGATAAAAACAAAGAGTAGTAAAGGTTGGTAGCAGAAAAAGCGAGGAACAGAATAAGCTACGGAAAAATAGAGAGAAAGGATACAGATGACATAACTTTCTCTTCCACTCCCCAAAATGCATGTGCATTTCTGTGTATTGGCATTTCTCTGCTTGCTTGGACAGAGCCTTTTGAGCTTTGGTTAGTTTAGTACCTCATTATTTCTAATCACTATCAAAATCCATGATGTAGAGGTTCCTTTTTCTGTCTCCCTTGAAAGGCATTTCTTGGATCTGTCAGTATTCTTTATAGAGAAAATGGTGAACTTTAGGAAGGAAGAAGAATTCATTTCTTCCTCCTCCATCAAGTCTAGTGGAACATGATGTGGAGCTATTTTAACAGAATATTCACTGTAAAGAAAGATAGTAGTTAACAGTTGTTCAGTTCCCTTCCAAAACACAATAGGAAAAGATGATATGATCACCAGCTTTTCAGAAGTTTCAAGCCCTGACTCAAGGAAAAGGTTGATCAGGTACAATTATCTTCCTATCATTAGGTTTTTGAAACCATATCTTTTCCTCCCAGGATACTACAAAGCACTAGGCTGTGAAGTTATGCTATCACGGTCTGAAGTTGAGGATGGAATTAAAAAAAAAATCCCCAAACCAAAAAAAAACCTGTTAAATTTCCCGATTTGGTAGCAAAGGTAAAAGAGGCACCAGAGGAAGCAGGAGCTTGTGGGATGGATTTTAGGGCTTTCCCCTGGGAAAGGACACTCCAATCTTCAGTTTCAAGGAGTGATTATGCACTTCCTTGGATTACTATTTAATGTCAAACATGAGATGCGAAGATAGCCCTGGAGAAGAGGAAATAAATGCACTTGGTTCTTTAGGTATGAAGCCATACTCCTCCTTTAAAAAGATTTCTGAGATGTAAATCTGAAGAGGTTTCCTTGCACAACTTTTAAAATTACCTAAAAATCCTTAATACAGAAAAGAATACCTGTCCCGTGTGTTCCTGCTCATGCTTGAGGCAACATCCGTATTAATGTATCACCATCAGTACTAACCCAAGTCTTGCACACTGGGCTAAGTAACCAGGTGAAGTCCATTTTAAACAGTGCCATTATGTATTTCCTCAAAACAAAGTGTTCACAGCTGCTTTAAACGGGCTAAGAACGCTTTCAAGTTTAGGATCTCTTCCAGTTCACTCTCATACTGTAATTTTGATCTTACCATTTTGCTCTGCCAGAATACTATTTTGACCCATTGTCACAGCTGACGGATGAACCCCAGATTTCCTTTGGTACTTGGCCTCTGAATATAAGAGGTGCTGGGTCACACAAGTTCTGTGTTATGCTGGCAAAGAAGTCCCTGGCTGGTGCTGGAAGAAGTTTGTATTTGCAATGTTAGAGGATCAGAAACAACTTCAAGAGGAACTGGCTGCTTAGAGTTTATTCAGGTGAAAATCTAATCTCCCATAATAGTAGTAATGTAAAAATTATTGCTTACCTT
This sequence comes from Pluvialis apricaria, assembly GCA_017639485.1. Taxonomy (NCBI): domain Eukaryota; kingdom Metazoa; phylum Chordata; class Aves; order Charadriiformes; family Charadriidae; genus Pluvialis; species Pluvialis apricaria. Next base: position 82,062,911 of record CM030044.1, on the reverse strand, counting down.
GTTTCCCATTATCTGTATATGAAAGTTTTGTTTATGTCTCCATACATACAAGCTTTTTTATTTATATATAAACACTTTTATACAGAAGTTGTGCCTAGTTATCTCTCAGCTGTGCCACGGAAAACATTTTTATTGCAAGATATGGTATTTTTCAACACTATCTCTCACTCCTGCTTCTCCCCTCAGCTCCTGTAGTAGGTACTGTACTTTATTCTATTGTTTACAAGCACTAGAGACCTCATTCTTAGTGCTGAACGTGTGTATCCTTCTGCCTAATTCACAAAATCTGTCCTTAAGATTCTTGCAATGCTCTTTGTGCCAGCAGAATTGAAGGTCTTGCAGCATCCATTTCAGAGATGATGTCCTTCTGCTAGAATTAATTCGAGTGATCAAAAGTCAGGATAAAGTTGTCCCCACTGGCCTCAGGAGCACTTGCACTTCTAAGGGTGCTGCATGTAGGAGCTGTACTCGCTTGTGTGAGACATAGGGATAAAAACTGGCTCTTTCCTCTGTTTTGTGAATTCTTTGCCGTGGTATTGTGTTGGGACTGCTGTGGAGGCAGTGAGACAAGAGAACTAGTACTTTAGTCATCAATTCTTGCCCTGACAAGGCACAGATATACTTTGATAAGAGGATCCCAGTTTGCATGTGGATGGACCATGACTGTATAGTGGTTTTATTGCTGTAAAATCTAAGGCTACAAGCACAAAAGCTGCTGTAGATGTACTCAGGCAAATTGGAAAGTTAATGTGAGCTCTTCTCATGAAAAGGATTTCCAGTGAAAAAAAGATACTATTCTGAAAATAAAAGGCACTTATTTGTCTTCTTCAGCTGTGGTGAAGACTAGCACAGTGTGGTTACCCATCTCCCAACATGATGGTGTCTGTATGTGGCAGGCGTGAGACTCTTTTTTCACTCTTGTGAGGGATTTTTCCAAGAATATCTCTGCTCTCAGTCATCAGCATCCATTTGAGTTCCCAGGAGACCTCAGCTACTTTGACTAGTCCTGCCTAGATGGTTTAGAATGAGTCCAGCTTAACTTTGACGAATTAGGTAAGAAAAGCGTTAGTTTTGGTATTTTACGGTTATTATTCTCTGTCTGCCAGGAATGCAATGGCACTGAAAGGTTTCTCTGGTTTGGATGCAGTACAAGAACAGCTATTTTGTTGTATGTAGACCATTACGTAGAGTAATTGCATTTCTATAAACTGTGCAGGAACTGTGGATAAGTTGGATGGCTAAACTTCACATCTATGCTCATCTTAGTTGGTTTTACATAGAATTAGCCAGATTAATACATGAAAAAGTCTTTTCTTTTTTTTAACCTCTGTCTCTTTATTTTGATATCATTCATAATGAGGTGTAGAGCAAAGAGGTATTGCACGCATCTAATAGTTCCTGTAGGATCGAGTGTAATGAGGAGCTTTACCTCATTCAGAGCATCCCTGCTGCCTGCAAGACTGAAGCTGTCTGTTTCTCACATTCCTGTAATGCACATGACGTGCTTCAAGTTCAAAAGACAGATAGAGCCAGCACATGGAGAAATCTAACTCTTAAAGCTTTTTCCGATGCTTAGTCACCAAGTTTGAAGACACGGTATTTTGTCTTTTTGTATATTGTAGTTTCCTTTTGATTTTTTTTCTTAAAACCTCTTTTCTCACTGATTACTTGTTTGTCTAGTGATCTCCAGCACTTCATTTCTTATATTTTTCTGTGGCGACTTTTCCTTATCTCTGTGTTTTTGTCATTTTTTACTTTGGTCAGGTTGCTGCATCCTTATCTTCAGCAAACCATTTTCCTTTTAATCTCTTTTGATCTTTCTCTTCTGTATATTGGACTGTCATTTTCTGTGCTTTTTCCCTTCTGTTTGTGTATATGTGTGTGTGTGTTGGTGACTAGCTTATGATATTTTTTGATTCACATGAAGAGTTTTCCTTTGTGTTCTACCTTTCCTTTTTTTTTTATGTTTCTGTGGATATTTTTGTTCTACTGTTTTTCTCAGCATATGCAATTTTATCTTTTTCAAGTCAGATCTTGACTCTTTTTTTCTTCTGGGCAATCTCGTTACATTTTCTATTTTCCTTTTCTATATGCTTTTGTGTGCTGACTTCTTCGTTTGAGTTTTTTACAGACTAACTTCACTTCTGATCCTGTTCTTAAAAAAAACAAGGCATACACCTACAGGTAGTTACTTTCACTGCATGAATAGCAGGAAAGAATGCAAATACCTTCTTGGGCCCAGTTCTGCTCTCTTATTTTTAGGCTTGACTTTGTTTTGGTATATAATTTCCTGAACGGATATGCTACAGAGAAAAGAGCAACACATTTATTTTCCTGGCAACTCACCTGATGCTAGGGCTCCTTTCTGCTGCTTTGCCAGTAAGCAAGATGCTCACACAACACAGAGTTAGTTCAAGGCTCCTGTGCATTGAGGGGATGTCATAAGTGGTCACTGGATAAAAGAAAACCACATTTGGTATGTCTCAGCCTTGACCTAAACAGCTTACCAGCAATATGTGATGAAATAGATAGTACTGCCATGCTTTCACTTTTCTGATGAAATTGCCAGTAAGAAATAGTGATGATGGTGGCTTTTGTGAGGTAGTGCCAGACTGTGTATACTTATGGCAATATGGGCCTTTATTCACAATAATTTCTTCTTCAATACCTTTTATCTTATTGGCTTTTAAATGTAACTTTTTTCTATTAGAATGAAGATTTAAAAATTTGAAATGAAATACAGAGGCCATTCCAATTTTCTTAGAATTTTTATTCCTCAAAATAAACATGTTTTAATTTTATTTCTAGGTGAATTACTGGTTAGAACTGTCAAATTTCTTCAGCTGGCCACAGTTTCATGTCAGAAACTTTACAGTCTGATAAGAAAAAATTTGTCACTTCAGTTTTAAAATTGTTACAGTTTGGTGTTTTGATATTTATGAAAAAAAAAGGTTTTATTGCAGCTTTGTAGGATACACAATCTCTAAATTTTTAAATGCATGTTTGTGTTTCAGTTTTTCTTATGAAGAACATCAATGTGTACTTTTCTAGTCGCAGAAATGTGTCATCTTCTATTAATCCGAAAGATTTTGAGAGCCATAAACACTGTGAAAATCCTTTTTAAATACTTTTTTGTGTGTGTGTTTGTTCCTTCAGAGATATCCTGACATCTTCTTGCCTTGAATTTGAGAGGAGAAATTGTGCCTTACCTTCATGGTTGTCTGGGCACAACCAAATTCTCATAAAAGGTAACAGAAGTCTTTCCTTTGGCTTCACTTGAGGCCAGTATAATCATAAAGAACCAGCCACAAAGATGAAAAACTGTCATGTTGAGGCTGCACAAGTGTATAAATTTAGAGCTGTCTAATCACAGTGACAAAAAATAGGTTGCTTCGGCCTAAAGCATCTGGTGCTTAGCTCTTCCTTTCTCTTGCACTCCTCCTTTTGACTACAGATTGTCCTGTGCATGTAAATGCTTGGCAAAGGATAATATTTACAGCTTTCTATAGCTTTGCAACTGTGACATACTTTTTAATTAAACAGTAACAACTGTAGCCCGTGGCATTTTCTGAGATTAATGAGTGGCTGGAAAACTTTGTGGCCTAAAGCAAATTAGCCCATCATTAATTAATCATAAAAAACTTGCTCTGGGCTTTGGTTATAATCTGTTTGGACTCAGAATCAAATGAAAAGAATTAGTTTTCTTCTTCTGTAGTGCTGCCTCTTTTACCCAAACCACTGGGAACTTCAATTAACTCTAACATTCAGTATTGATGTAATGCACTATGAACTTCATTGACTTTATACCTGGTGCACATTTTTCAGAAAACAGAACACTTTTGAATCCTTTTCCCACTGTAGAAGATGCATTCTCACCGAGATAGATGAGTTTTTTTGAATTTTCTACATTTTCTCTTCCTCTATGCTTTCATCAAAGTTTTTCTTTCAAGATTTTCTATGCCTCTGTATATTTCAAAAGCATTCCAGAAATTTTTTTTTTTCTTAAACTATTTTAAAGGATTCTAAGTAAAACCAAATTAATTTGCCTTGTTCTGGTGTAAAGCATCCCAGACGTCAAACATAAAATCACAGAACAGCTCAAGCTGGAAAGGACCTTGAAAGATCACCTAGTCCAATATTTTGTGGGCAAGGGAGCATAGATGAGATTTTCTATGACCCTGTCCAGTCTCATCTTGAAAACTTCAATTGATGGGGAATTTGCCACATCCCTGGGGACGTTGCTGCAGTGAATGGTTGTTCTCACTGTAAAATAATTCTTTCTTCTATTGAGATGAAACCTCTCCTGGTGCAAATTGTACCTCTTGCCCCTTGTCCTCTCCATGTGGCTCCTTGTGAAGAGAGAGCCTCCATTCTCTTTGTAGATGCTCTTTATCTACTAAAATACTGTGACAGAGTCCCCTGAGACCTCTCTTTGCCAGGGAGAAAAGACTGAACTCTTCAGTCTTTCTTCATAGGGCAGGTTCTCCAGCCCTTTGATCATCTTTGTGTCCCTCCTTCGGACCCTCTCCAGTCTGTCCGCATCTGTCTTGAATTGTGGGGACCAGAACTGGACACAGGACTCCATCCAGGTGCAGCCTGACAACTGGGTGCAGTGGGATAGTCACGTCTCTGTCTCTGCTCGCAATGCTCCTGCAGATGCAGCCCAAGGTCCAAACTGCCTTTGTTGCTGTAGTGGCACACTGCTGACTCAGGCTCATCTTGTTCTCCACCACAGGTCCCTCTCGGCAAGGCTGCTCCCCAGCCACACAGACGCCAGCCTGGACTGGGCTCTTTGGTTATTCTGATTTAGGTGCAGAACCATGCACTTGTCTTTGTGAAACTTTGTGAAACTGTCCTTACTAGGCCACTCTTCCAGTCTGCCCAGGCATCTGTAAGACGGCTCAGCCTTCTGAGGTGTCCACCTCACCACCCAGTTTAATGTCATCCGTGTCATCTTTCAAATCTTTCCACTAAGTGATGTGGAACACCGTTCCACTAGAGATGGCAGCCAGTTTCTTTACACATCCTCATTTCATTTAAACACTAGGGACAAGAAGTTACTGTACCTTTTTTCAGCATGAGTTAGTGATAGATATGAATGAAAAGGGTAAATTTAGAAATAAGATTTTTCTGTTTGTTCCCCAAAGAGTGATAACAATGTCAGTGATATGTCAGAAGCCAATACACTACATGTTTCAGAGACACAGATTGGGAGATGGAGAGAAATCTTTTGTCTCTGTATCTTTTCAGCCTATAGTTTCTCTAATAATACTGTAACAAAACTGCTAGCTAGTGATTTTTTTCTTCTGGTGATGATGATACCTCTATATTAGGAACTTGACTCAATCCATAAGCAAATATACAATAGTAAAACTTTGTTTACTCATGGTCCATCTTCATTCTAGTGCGGCACTCTCAAAAGACCTGAAGAAAATAGACGTACACCTGAATGATCCAACTGGGCAAAAGAAAAGTGCTGATGTGATTGCAAAAGGTGATCCAACCAAGCTTGATACTCTGTGAGCTCCGCTGATTTTGAAGATAGTCAACACAAATCTGCAATCAACAGAAAATCAGTCTCCAAAAGAGGTATTTCTAACTTTCAACAAGCACTTGGCATTATGCAAATGCTCTACCAGAATATGAACATACATGTGACCTTTGCAAAAACACGGTTAAAATGAACTCATACCATAATATTGAAAGGTGTAAATGGCAAAGGAAAAATGCAGAGAAATAGGAAACCTGACATGCTTATGGAAAAGCAGCAAATGAACTCACAAAGAAAACAATGTACTGAGATAAGTCAGGTACAAAATCAAGTTTGGCAAGATAAGATCAGTTTTTCTTGGTTTGTAATTTGCTCCATGACTCTTAATTTCCTAGATTCAGTACATCAGATTGTCCCCATGAGGCGCATGCATGGCTGGAAATGAAGGCAGAGTATGAGCCAATGTTGCTAAAACAGAGAAACAGAGACTTGTCTTGTTCCAGATAACCCCGAGGCCAAGTACTGAAATGGAGTCCAGGGAAAAAGAGAATCTCATAGCACTGTTTATCTGTACACCAGTCAACTCTTCATGCCAGCAGTCACCAGCAGCAGGTTCATAATGCTAGAGTTAAGGACAAGACAGTTAATTTCTTCATAATGAATGTAGCTTTTTTATTCAGCATGCAGACAAACAATTGATTGCCTTCAGTTCTGAAAATACTAATCATCATTTTCTCTTTATCTTCAGAACCTGTGAGTACGCTTAATGAAGCTGTATGATTACTCACAATGCATAACGCAAAATATATTCTCAAGTCTTTGAAGGAGTACAGACCCTGAATTCATTGATTTCTTAACAACAGTGACACACATGATAAAATTTACAAAGGGAACGCTATACTTGGAATGATTAGGCAGACTAGGACTCTTCAGTTTAAAAAAATAAATGACTAAGAGGTCTGATAGAAGTCTATGAAAACATGAGTGGCATGGAGAATGTGTCAATTGTTCACTCTTTCTTCTGACAGAACAACTAGAGGACAGCGGAGCTGTCAGGAGTCATGTTCAAACACATAAAGTGCATGCAGGTAGTCAGTGATACTTGCTGCAGAATAGTGTAAATGGTAGTGGCCTATTAATGTTCAAGGTAAGAACAGACAAATTCATAGATAGTAAGTGCATGAAATATTATTAAATATGTGAAAAGTGCCTCAGTCTCAGGAAGACGCTGGGATACAAATTGTGAGATAGGATGGTTTTGGCAAAAAGCACTGTGGTACTTTAGATCTATGTCTATACTTGCCTCTAGTCATTTGCTTATGGTGACTTGAAAGCAGGGTACTGGATTAGATAGACCTTTGACATACCTCATATGTCATTATTGCATTCTTGTTCTCCCAGTTATATCTTTGCTGGTTGTTGCTGCTGTGTGATTAGTTGAAGAAGTCTGTTGTTTCTATGATCACATGGTTATTTCCATACACTATCTGAAAAACTGAACCTTTATACATGGGAGAACATGTATTTCTAAATACTCACAAATGCCAACATCCATCATGCCATGAATATGAGTAGATATTGCTGACTGTATGAAAAGCATGATTGTCATTATGTTCATGGAAACAGAAACTTTTTATAAATGCTTAAATACGTAAACAAATAGAAAGGTTCAGTGAAGACCAACATCAAAACAGTCATTCAGAATTTATATACTACAAGTGCTTTCACAGCGGAATTGCTCCCTTTAGTAACCTTTTTCCCCCTAATTTAAGATTCAGAGGTATTCTCGTCATCCAGTGTAAAACAAAATGGTGTTTAAGGTTGTTCTCTATTAAGGATGTTCTCTAATCGTCTCTAAAATCAGCTGATTCTTTGATTTTGAAAGCACTTGTTACAACTGTCTAAAAGAAGTGCTCAGCAATCATGCCATATAATACACGAACCCTGGGCTTAATTTATCAAAATTATTATCAAGAATTTTTATTATTTTCCTAAGAACAATGAGCCCAACCTCTACCACTGTGTACTGCAGAGATTCCACTTCCTTTCTTCAAGTATCCAAATCTTGATAGTCCATTTATCAAACTCTCAAGTGATACCTTTACATTTTCTCCCACATCTCTCTGAAGTCCTATATTTTTTGCATACAGATACCCAAGGGTATTTTTTAAGTTTCCATTTACAATGCACCTCTGTAATTGTGCCTATAAAGCAGTTGATAATTAGCAGGTACACTATGACTGATGCATAAGCAATCAAGATTTATGATTCATTGATAGCCTAATTACCCTCTCCTGCTTTTAAGAGTTTTTTTGGGGGAAGGATTTTTTTCCCTTTGTAGTAAGGACCTTTGTTATAAGCATATTAGGACTGGAATTAGGAATTATTACCTTTTTTGTTTGTTTGTTTCAGCACATGCTATCCCAGGACAGGAAATGTTATGTTTCCCACCATTGGAACAATCCACATGTAGCTATTGCCCTGTGCTGTGGATCAGGAAAGCAGTTCATCATGAATTCACACAAGGAATCATGGGAATCCTGTATTTAATTTACTGAATGCTTGTTAAACTTAATCTATCTGGAGCAAAATACTTATGATTCAATATAATTATATTTTGAAGAAAAACCTCTAACTTCTTTCTTCCCAGAAGCATGCCTGCTAAAATGTATTGAAAAAAGCATCTTCAGGACATTGACTTTTAAAATGCTGCTGAATGCCCTGTGGGAACTTGAAACAGTTACTGTCTAAGGGTCTTTCATTACCAAGATGGGATAAAGAAGAAATAACAACAACATGGATTTTCTTCTGAAAGGCATGCCATTCATTATTTATGGAACAATGTTTTCTGATTGCTTTTCCTCTGGAATCTAAATGTACAATAGCATTATTCATCATTTCCACCAAAAGATTTGTATTGACTCTACTACAGGGAGTCTGGCTGCTTACCTCTGACATTGCCTAAGAAAACAAATTTTTAGGCTTAGCATAGAGCATGTTCTAAAACAAGGAGCAGAGATCAGAAAAGGTCTAATTGTTTTTCTTCTTTTACACAGTTAACTTTCTATCAAATGGCAATTTGTAGTATTTTAATTTTTGAAATATGTTATTACTATTTTTGGACAAATGTTGACTTGAATGACAGAGAGCTATATGCAGTAGGACAACTTTGTGACCCAAAAGACACAGAAAATTTTGTGCAAATCAGAATGTGTACATTTTATTTTGATTATTGAGATTTTCTACTAGTGTAAAAATATTTTTCAACCAGCTGTGCCTACGATTACATTAACAGCCTAATTTCCTGAAGTTCTTTAATATCCATAATCTCCCACTGATTTATGTTACAAGAATATAGATTAAATCCATCAATTACTGAGACATAAAACCAGATTTAAGTACCCCATCTTTGGCAGCAGGGGTCAGATATTTAACTGGTCACAGATCATGACTTCATTGTTACTATGACAATTTACCTCATCAGAAAGTCCATCTGTTCTTTTGGTAAGCTTGTGCAAAATATGCAGCATATGTTTTACAAAATTATGTCCTTCATAATTTCCAAAAAAAACCCCCACTTTTAATGTTTTGATGTTACTTTGTATTTTAATATGGTGCTTAAATGAATGGATGACAATAATGATCCTTAATATTAATATTATTAAACAATAGCTTATTGATAGTAAGAATATTGGTTTCATCCAGCTGCTGCAATGCTAGTGGGATGGCAAGAATCAAGCATGCACCAAATATTGTTTTAAAAACTATAAAGAATATTTAAAACTGGCACTGGGAAATATGAAATGTAATTGTAATGAATAATGAAGACTATACTATTTATAGAATCTATATACTTAATTAGTAAAATAGATATGACTGTAGAGGGGAAGGAGGAAAAAGTATTTAGCTATTCTAAATGAGCTCAACATTTCAATTATTCTAAAATTATTCTATCCAGGGTCCAATTTTCTTCACTTACTACCTTCTTACAGCACTTTGTAAAGATTTAAAAATTATTAGCAAAGTGTGTGGGTAAAAATGTGTCTAACATAAGTATTTATGGGCGTTAGCAACCCATATTTAATTAGAAAATTAACATACTGAGAGTCAGTACTCACTTTCTTTGGCTGTGTGCAAGTAGCAAAATGCTCACAGATCTAAGAGGAGAGCTACTGCAGAACTGAATAGTTTATTGTTTCTCTGCATTAGTTTGATTTTAAGGCAGAACACCTTTCTGGAAAAAAGATCCACTCTTCTGTGGAGCCTAGTGTGGGATGCATGTTCGGGACAAATTTTGTTTTCATGTGAGAAAAGCTAAAAGACTGGTGGAATGGCGAGTGGACCCACGAATAAAGGGTCATAAATATGGAAAACTTGCTAAAAATCATTGTGTAAACACTCTAGCAAAACTGTAAGCTTCATTTCCTACAATGCTGAGCAGAGTTTCACATACTGTGCATCTTACCAGCCCACGTTTACTGAGTGCTAATAATCACACTGTGGTTCTGATTTCCTACAGTGTTCTTCCAGTCTCATGATATCCAATTTATCCTTGTCTGCTCAATCAATGGGGTGACATAAATGTAAACTGGATCAGTCATAATCATTCACAACGTATAAGATGCCTGCAGACTTTCCATGTAAGGGAACTGTATGGCCTGTCCTTGATTGTTCTTCCTATCAAGTCAAAAGACACATACTTTCAAGTGTACATGGTGCACATGACACCGATAAATTATTCTGATCAATCAGTGACAATTTCTGATCTGTTGGTGATTTTTGTGTAATTTGATTACATATATGTGTGATCTTAAGAAAAGCAATGTATCAAAATTCACTGTAGCATGTGAGAGTCGGATATTTTCTTACAATAATGGATTTCTTTTTTGACTTATGGAGATGTTATTTTCTTAATCAATGTGGCACTATTTCATTGGATTTGCTGTTAAGTATTATATTTCATGCTCTGTTTAGTCTTCAGGGTTTCAGATTTTTGGCATTATTCAGAATGATTTAGCAAACAGCTGTAAGTAATGCCACTTGCCCTGCAGTGTTTACGCTAGGAATGACTTTCTCCCTTGTGCCTCATATCTGCAAACATTTCTCTGAAACAGAGCAACTCTTTTCTACCATGATGGCTATAACTATTGCCATAGCTATTCCCGTGCTGTTTTTTCCAACACATCACGCACAAGCTTAGCAGGAGGTGCTGGGCAAGTGCAATGGCTGTATTTGACTGGTATTAGTTCAGCTATAGATTTTTCTTTAGAGAGTAATGGTTAGGACTTGCAAAATTCATGGAGGAGATGGTTTACTCATGGCCTATCCCTAACTACCCGCTGGAAGATAGCAAATGTGACACCCATCCACAAGAAGGGCTGGAAGGAGCATCCGGGGAACTACAGGCCTGTCAGTCTGACTTCGGTGCCTAGGAAGGTTATGGAGCAGATCATCCTGAGTGCCATCACACAGCATGTACAGGGCAACCAGGTGATCTAGCTCAGTCAGCATGGATTTATGAAAGGCAGGTCCTGCCTGATCTCCTTCTATGACAAGATGACCTGCTTAGTGGATCAGGGAAAGACTATGGATGTTGTTTACCTGGACTTTAGTAAATCCCTTGACACTTTCCCACAGCATTCTCCTGGAGAAATTGGCTGCTCATGGTTTGGATGGGCATATACTTTGATGGGTAAAAAACTAGCTGGATGGCCGGGCCCAGAGAGTGGTGGTGAATGGAGCTAATTCCAGCTGGAGGTGGGTCACAAGTGGTGTTCCCCATGACTCAGTATTGGGGCCAGTTCTCTTTAATATCTTTATCAATGACCTGGATGACGGGATCGAGTGTACCCTCACTAAGTCTGCAGGTGACAACGAGCTAGGCAGGAGAGTTGATCTGCTTGAGGGTAGGGTAGCTCAATAGAGGGATCTGGACAGGCTGGACTGATGGGCCGAGGCCAATGGTTTGAGGTTCAACAAGGCCAAGTGCCGGGTCCTGCACTTGGGTCACAACAACCCCATGCAGTGCGACAGGCTTGGGGAAGGGTGGCTGTAAATCTGCCCGGCAGAAAAGGACCTGGGGCTGTTGGTCAACAGCCAGCTGAATATGAGCCAGCAGCGTGTCCAGGTGGCCAAGAAGGCCAACAGCATCCTGGCCTGTGTCAGGAACAGTGTGGTGAGCCGGACTAGGGAAGTGACTGTCCTGCTGTACTCGGCACTGGTGAGGCCCCACCTCAAATATTGTGTTCAGTTTTGGGCCCCTTACAGCAAGAAAGACACTGAGGTGTTGGAACCTGTCCAGAGGACACCGAAGCTGGTGAGGGGTCTGGAGCACAAGTCTTATGAGGAGAAGTTGAGGTAATTGGGGTTGTTTAGTCTGGAGAAAAGGAGGTTGAGGGTAGACCTTGTCACTGTCTGCAGCTACCTGAAAGGAGGTTGTAGTAAGGTGGGGTCAGTCTCTTTTCCCAAGTAACAAGCAATAGGACAAGAGAAAATTGTCTCAAGTTACAGCAGGGGAGGTTTAGATTAGAAATTAGGAAAAATTTTTTTCACTGAAAGGGTTGTCAAGCATTGAAACAGGCTGCCCAGGAAAGTGCTTGAATTACCATCCCTGGAGATATTTAAAAGATATGTAGATGTGGTGCTTAGGGACATGGTTTAGTGGTGGTTTTGGCAGTGTTAGGTTGATGGTTGGACTCAATGATCTTAAAGGTCTTTTCCAACCTAGACAATTCAGTGATTCTATGATTCTGTGGATGAGCAACAAGCTCCTGGACATGTTGAAATGGAAAAAGGAAGCTTACAGAGGATGAAAGCAAGGACAGGTAACGTGGGAGGACTACAGAGAAATTGCCTGAGCTGCCAGCCATCAGGTTAGGAAAGTGAAAGCCCAGATAAATTTAAATCTGGCCAGGGATGTCAAGCGCAACAAGAAAGGCCTCTATAGGTATGTCAGTGATAAAAGGAAGGCTAGGGAAAATGTGGGCCCTCTCTGGAAGGAAATGGGAGACCTGATTACCTAGCATACGGAGAAGGCTGAGGTACTCAACAACATTTTGTTGCCTCAGTCTTCACTGGGCAGTGTGCTAGCCACACTGCCCAAGTTGCAGAAGGCAAAGGCAGGGACTGGGAGAATGAGTTATCACCCACTGTAGAAGACCAGGTTTGAGAATGAACCAAGGAACCTGAAGATGCACAACTCCATGGGACCTGATGAGATACGTCTGCAGGTCTTGAGGGAGCTGGTGGATGAAGTTGTCAAGCCACTGTCCATCATCTTTGAGATTCGTTGCAGTCCAATGAAGTTCCCACTGACTGGATAACAGGAAACATAACCCTCATTTTTAAAAAGGGAAAAAAGGAAGACCCAGGGAACTACAGTCCCATCAGACTCACCTCTGTGCCCAGCAAGATCATGGAGCAGATCCTTCTGAAAACTCTGCTATAGCACATGGAAAATAAGGAGGTGATCAGTGACAGCCAACATGGCTTCAGTAAAGGCAAATTTGTCTGACAAATTAGGCAGCCTTCTACAATGGGGTTACAGTGTCGGTGGATAAGGAAGAGCAACTGACATCTGGACCTGTGCAAAGCATTTGACACTGTCCTGCATGACATCTTTGTCTCTTAATTGGAGCAACATGGATTTGACAGATAAACCACTCTTTGGATAACAAATTGGCTGGATGGTCACACTCAAAGAGTTGTGATCAATGGCTCAATGTCCAAGTGGAGACCAGTGACAAGTGATACTCTTCTGGGGTCAGTACTGGGACCCGTGCTGTTTAACATCTTCTTCAGCGACATGGACAGTGTGATCTAGTGCACCCTCAGCAAGTTTGCCAATGACACCAAGCTGTGTGGAGCAGTTGATGGGCTGGAGGGAAGGGATATCATCCAGGGGGGCCTAGACAGGCTTGAAAGGTGGGCCTGTGCGAACCTCATGAAGTTCAAGGCCAAGTGCAAGGTCCTGCACATGGATCGGGGCGATCCCATGCACCTATACAGGTTGGGTGGAGAATGGATTGAGAGCAGCCCTGAGGAGAAGGACTTGGGGTGTTGGTTGATAAGAAGTTCAACGTGAGCCAACAACATGCGATCGCAGCTGCATCTTGGGCTGCATCAAAAGAAATGTGGCCAATAGGTTGAGAGAGGTGATTCTCCTTTCTACTTCATTCTTGTGAGACCCCCACCTGCAGTGCTGCATCCAGCTCTGAAGCCCCCAACATCAGAAGGACATGGACCTGTTGGAGTGAGTCCAGAGGAGGGCCACAAAGATGATCAGAGGGCTGGATCAGCTGGAAAAGCACCTCTGCTATGAAGACAGGCTAAGAGAGCTGGGGTTGTTTATACTGGAGAAGAGAAGACTCCAGGGAGACCTTATAGCCCATTCCAGTACTTAAAGGGGGCCTACAGGAGAGCTGGGGAGGGACTCTTGATCAGGGAGTGTAGTGATAGGACGAGGGGTAATGGTTTTAAACTGGAAGAGGGGAGATTTAGATTAGCTATTAGGAAGAAATTCTTTACTGTGAGGGTGGTGAGTCCCTGGCTCGGGTTGCCCAGAGAAGCTGTGGCTGCCCCATCCCTGGAGGTGTCCAAGGCCACGTTGGATGGGGCTTTGAGCAACCTGGTCTAGTGAGAGGTGTCCCTTCCCTTGGCATGGGGCTTGGAACCAGATGATCTGGTTCCCAAACCATTCTATGGTTCTATTGTTCTATTGTTCCATGGCTCTATGATTCTGTACTTCAGAGCACTGAAAAACATCGTTTCTCCATATTGGTAATTCTTCCCATGGTACACTCCACTCGTGTTGCTCCTTTATCCTTTTGCTTTCTAGGTGTCGGCATTTCCACTTTCCCACTTTCTGTAGAAGAAACAATTGTCCTACCTATTCCAAGAGTCTTTTCATTGGTTACTTCTAGGCAAATATTCATTAAAACCCAGGTTGGAGCCAGCTGAAATCTTACAAATTGGTGATAACATATACATGCCATATTTAAATTCAGTGCTATGCTTATGAAGCAACCTATTCTAATATGCAAGTCTTGTATGTAATGCTTACTTTGATACACAAGCAATTTAAATTTGTCTTACTCTCTCAGATGTTAAGTTATACAGAAAAATAGCAAAGCAGATTTCAGGATATGTCTCTGCATTCTAAAATGAGGCTGATGACTTTCTTCAGCATCATATCTATGGTTTTGAAATGGATTTTTTTTATGAGCTTTATAGATAAAGAAACATAAAGAATCTGGTGGAAACTGCGGTTCTTCGAAAAATATTTGTATTTCCATTTGAAACAGAGATTCAAGCTCTAGGCCATTTGTCTTAACATGAGTGTATGGTTTTTACAATCTTTGTAGAATTAATGCATTTAAAATATGAGTTTCTTCTAGCAAATGGAAACCAAAGAATGAATCTATGTGTGATACTATGAAATGAATAAATACTTGGAAACAGAAAATGTTTTCTGACTTGAATATGAATGAAAAATGTCTTGCAAATGATATGGTGAAATTTATCAGGTACTTGCAACATATTTGCTTCATACACTCTGACCCTGAGGTTAAACTAGGAAAATCTTTTGCTGAAGAAAGTTGGAAATAACACCCAAATAATTCTGAAACGTGTATTATGAGCATTATGAAATGCTTATATTGTAGCAGGAATGATTAAAGTAATTTACATTTATATAGCTTCTACATCGAGAAAGGGCCTCCGGAGCTTTATAAACTCAATGCAGAGATCAGTGCAACAAAAATGGGAAGTGTTTGCCTCCAAAATATTTTTTTTTTAATACTACATAGCAACTTTGTAGTGATATTTTGGACAGAATAGCATGATCCCTTCATCAAAACTTCAGGAAGAAGTGACCTGACCAGGAGAATTAAGCTAAAATATGAACTCTTAAGAAACAGTGCCAAGGAATACTTAAGAATTCAAGAAACAGATGGTATACAAAATTGTAAAGATGAAACCACACACATCTTGGGAAATTAGTTTAGGACAGATACTTGTGAGGTAGGGCTACTCCCCTAATGAAAGCAGAGTTTCTCCTTGCTTTGTTTCCCTTTCTGCTTTTGAACACCTGTGTATTCCTTCGAGCTCTCCATCTGGATGACAAGGCATTTTGACTCTATTGAGCAGGAGCAGGCCTGGTTTCAGACTGAATGTTAACTTTCCTAATGCTACTTGTGCATCAAAACAGTACATCCATGATCCAAATTCTCAGTTGTGGCCAAGGAAAGATCAATGCTGCTGTTAAAGGAAAGGTCAGAAGAGATGTTTAAATATACCTTTCTTTGCCTAACTCTGCCATCCAACTGCAGGTAGTCTGCAGGACAGGAGATGTGTCTCATTCTTCTCCTACAGATGCGAAAGAAAAAACATTTGACCGACTAAGAAAGTGAGCTACGGAGAGCTACTCCTGACTTTTTGCTGGGGCATTTTTACCTAGGCTAATTCTCTCGAATAATTTAGAGCCGTGTGGGGACTCGTGCTTTAGAAGAAACCTACTACATGCTCTTACAAAGTCAAGCCTTGCAAAAAAGATGCAAATTGGATTCCCTCAGTATCCCCTCTTTTAGTGTACCTCAGAGTTGGTAGCTACTTTCACTGACTAACAGGATTATGCTGATTTAAAACACCTTTTTTTTTAATCCTATCACAAGCTGTACAGTACTTGCTAACCATGTGCAACAGTCTTTTAGGAGACTGTGTATCTAGAGCCTTCCTGAAGTTTAAGGAAACTTGTCAATGTCACTGCTGTAAACTTTCATTATTTTTCAGTGATTTTCATGAAGCCTGTTAATCATGGTTCCCCTTTATAAATTCACATCAGTTTTCTAGTTAGTCTGTATCTGTTTTGTTCACCTTCCCTATCACAGAGGCCTTAACTAGAGAAGCAGAACTTACACCTTTGAACTTCGGTTTCATTTTCCATTTTCTTTTGAGTAGGGGTGTCATACTAGGTTCTCTATAGTTTGAAGTCCAAATTTTTTCCTGGTTTTATTACATTTCAAGACTGTTGAAGTTGAAATCAGGCAATGGGTCAGTAAAACTCACAGGTCCTCTAAAGCTGTTGATCAGATCAGTTGTATATGTCTCTGTTCTTAGAATCATTCTGAAAATACTGCACAGATTCTTTGTAATATTAATGATTAGTGATACAGGTGAGAAAAACATTGTTGGTATGAATAAAGAGTGATCATTATATATCTTGCAATGAATCAGATGATGTCAGGATGGCCAAGATTTTCTTGAAAGAAAGAGTAGGAACTATGATGTGTTCCCATATGTCCCATTGTCTACCTGACCAGATTGTTGAGTCCCTCTACTGCAGGAAACTATTCCTAGGAGGCCCAACAGTGAAAACTTTGTAACTTTTTAAAAATAAACCCATAAATCCTCTATAATTTTAATTTTAGCATATATTGAATTATTGCATGTTAAGCCTGCTCTCTCTCTTTCAGATAGTGGCTATGCTTAAATCGATCTCCGTAACACAATAGCTATCTTGTAGACACTTTTGGACAAGCAATTAATTTTGAAACCTGACAAGGCAGAGATAAAGTCAATTTTAATTACTCTACTACATACCTCTGTCAGCGAGCTTTTACAAGCCTGTTAATTATTATTTTTAAATTTGTAATAATTTCTGTATTTCTAAATGCAGGACATGCCTAATGAACATTTGGAATTTATGGTCTTCAGAGAAAATTTAGGCTCAATATACAAGGAAGTTTTTGTATGCTTCTCATAGCCTACTACAAAGCCTCAGCATGGACTCACTAGATAAATATAAAGGATGTTCTTATGATTATAGCCCCAGAAATATGGCTTCAGTTCTCAAACATTTATAGATTTTCTGTTTGATTTAGACAAGTGATTAATTTCTCTGCTATTCAATCTTCCTTTTCTAAAGTTAGGATAATATTCCCTAGCTGTACAGGGTGATAGTCTCCACTGGTTGATGGCTGAAGTTACCCATGTGTAACAACACTGGTGGTTGTATAAATAATGCAGAAGGAAGAATGTTAAGTTGATACGATTATAAATATTACGCAAGTCTTAGGGAGGCAGTGTAGGAGTAGTGGACACATTGATGTCATGGAAGAATACAATATATTAACCCATTCTTTCTATAAAAGGGTTTGAACTTACCTATTAATGCAGCACAGAACATATACTTTCTAATCTCAGTCTGTCTTGCTCGAATACAAGGATTCTGAAACCTCAACTCAGGAGACTGCAGTTGCTTTCAGTTAGAAAAACTGAAAACCTCCAAAGTTGATTGTTCAATGGATACAACTTGGCCTTGAGCAGTAAAGAATTGAAGTTTATCAGAAAAGAAAAAGTAAGAATAATGAAATGCTGCTGGGTATGGTATAAATTATCAAATATAGGCTACATTCTGCTATTACTAAAATAGATTTATAGGTGTTATAATCCTATTATTAGTAAATGCCTGACTTTTGGAACTTATATGTCCATTAAAGAAATTCCACTGAAACCTCAGGAGATGTTTGTGCTATTCAAAGCAACACTGAGCTGAGACACTCGAGCTAGTGCAGTCCACATAGTGCTGTGGTATCAATCCTTAAAGCAAAGTTAAGTAGCTGAGGCAACAGGGCTATTCCTAATATATAAGGTAGTCTTGAAGGTTAAAGTCTTTTCTGAATGGTAAGAAATACAGTTAACGTCAGGCTGCAGCAGGATTAGAATCAAGGTTTATCATGTAGGGAAGAGTTCTTCTTGAGACTGTCATATGGTCATCACCACAGTCAATTTTGACAACAGAGTTCATGAATATTGTATTTTTGGCTAAATTCAGTGCTGTTAGGCACATTAAGATTTGCAGGTTAAGCCTTCTGTTAACCAGGTTAACTGGACTGCTTTCCGGATCGAAGCAGGGCATAGTTTGAAGGTGGGGTGTTTCTAAGTATACTTACACATAGGATTATGTGTCAGTTGCAAAGAAAGCTAGAGTTAAGCTGAACATGGCTTTAGAAAATTGTTGCTTTAGTCTTAAGTATCCAAAATCCATCTTAAAAAAATCTAGTTTAGGTGATGAAGTTCTTTTTACGTTTTTGTTCTTGGCTTAGAATCAGAAGAGTGAATTCTAGAGTTCAGAAAATAAGGAGTTAGGCAGTTGCATCTACTACATGGTAATATTGTGAGTTTAACAGAAATATTTGGGCCATTTATATCCATGAGGAGGGACTATACTCCAAAGAAAAAAAATAGAAGCAACATAAGACTAAATGAAGGTTGTGGCTTTGAATACGTTTGATACTATATGAGCAGAGCATTTTGATTTTACTTACCAAGAGAAAATGAAACAAATTCCTCATTTGCATGACAGCTGGGTAAGTGGTTCTGCAGGATAGACAGTGAAATTTTTATATGTCGTGACCTTCCTAATATAGCATCTTCATTATTTATGTCTAGAATCACTCAATACATTATTAATGAGATTAAAAGTGTTTTATACCACACAAGTTTTGTGCGTTACTGTTTTCTTCTTTATCCAGACATCAGATCTTGATCCATCCAGACTTCAGATAATTAGGAACAATGAGAACACAAAGTTGGAGGAAACAAAAATGTAAGCTAAATAAATTGTTCTATTGACCTGATTTTTTAGAAATGACAGAAGTGTAGAACTTGAATAGCTAAAAGGCAGGATTGTGTTTTGTTTTTTTTTAATAAAGAATGTTGCTGCTCCATCTTCCTTGTATTTATCTTCCATGCTAAACTGTAACTCGATTCTTATGAACATTTTTCACTATGAGAGTGGTAAGACACTGGAACAGGTTGCCCAGAGAACTTGTGGAGGCCCCATCCCCAGAGGTGTTCAAGGCCAGGTTGGATGGGCCTTTGAGCAACCTGGTCTAGTGGGAGGTGTGCCTGCCCATGGCAAGGGAGTTGGAACTAGGTGATCTTCAAGGTCCCTACCAACGTAAACCATTCTATGATTCTATGATTTTCAGCTTTTTGGTAACACTACTGCAAAGTTAATAAGTATAAGGCTAGCCATATTTTGTTTGGTGCACCATCTTCTGCTCTGGTCTAGTTATGGACAGCAATGACTATTTAAAAATAACCACCCTCAAAACACTTACTCTGAATCCAGCCCATATGTTTATGACAAGCAGTGTTGATTAAGTGGCGAAGGAACACTCTAAGATATCAGTGAAACAGGAAGGGTTAGACCTAATCATGGGTACTAGGTAGTCATCTCTGGTATTGCTGATCTAATTTATAATATCACTGTGATTTCTATTGGCTAATAAGCCATCAAGGACCAATATATAACCCAACTTTGGTCTGTAAGCCATACCTCGTACAGGGATTGCCATAATATTTCCATGGCACTCGAGGAAGCCATTCTGACCACACGGAATATAGATTTTGTATGGAAAGTAGGCTTGAAAAGCTGGTCAGATTGCCATAATTTATTAATCTTGCAATTTCATTTCTTCTAGCTTTCTGTTCTCACTGGAATTTGCTCTTAATTGTACATTTTTTGTATGTTACATATTATAAATTATTCTTTTTTTGAGAGGAAATGGTAAGTATTTTTGTTATAATGTTGATTTTTTTTTTGTAAATTGAGTGACTAAATTCAAATTTACGTGTGTAAATCTTCCCACAGATACAACCTGAGAAACTGAGTTTAGTAAGAGTTCTGAAATGCAGCAGACCAAAACTCTTAAGAATAATGTAGCGCTTCAGGACCAAAGAGCTTCACAAAGCAGCTCAGATGGATGCTGAAACTTTCCTTTTCACGCTGTACATGGTTAGTACTTCAACTGTGGCAGGGCTCATGTCTCCTTGACAGAGTAAAAGGCAGGTTAAAGCAATGCCAAGCAGTTTTAAGGTTCAGTCAGTGACATACTGTTAAAAACAGTACATGGCGTCCACAGGAAGACTTGTGGGGAGCAGATGGAGGAAGATGCTCTATAACATGCCAGGAGGTTGCAGGAGGAGCCTGCCGTAAGTTTCTAACGATACCTACAGCACAAAAATGCATAGTGTGCATTTTTCATTGCCAGCTTCACTGTCACTGGTTCTGATCCATTGCAAATTATGCAATATAACTGCTGCTCCTTGGTTTCCCCACAGTGATCCCATAAACACACTGTCACAGTATTTTGTAGACAACATAATAGGTTTAAATGCTACATGAAGATATCTGTCAGGTACCTTTCAAAAGCACAATACATTTTGTAGAAAGTAATGATTAGTTAGAGACGTAAAATTCGCTTCAAAAGTAGGATCTGAGTGTGGAGGCTTTTTTGGTTAGAATCCCTGTATATGGATGAAGCTAAGAATAGCTGCACTAAAATTAAACTTTGCACTTTCCTTAGCACATTATTCCAGGAAGTGGCAGAATTCTTCTCTTAAGTACCTAAAAGTAAGTACCTAAAAGCTTAATCTTGAAAAGCAAATTAATTTAGACTATCTACAGGTTTTTAATTTCTTTTTCTGAACTTGCAGTGTGACTTTATTTTAAGCAGAAGGGTAAAACAAAAATAACACAACTTTCTTCCCTTCTCCCAGAATACAGTTCTATGCTTAGCAAAAAGCAAGGTTTCTAATCCTTCACCGTGTTCTGTGAGAGACCTTGTGAAAAATCTCAGGGAACTTTTGGCTGACTTTGACCTACAGCATAAGAGGAAAACCACAGGGTATTCAGAAATTAAAATTTTAAATGTGGGCTTGAACAAGTGTTTGCTGTTCCTAGCAGATCAAGCAGCAGCAAACTTAACATTTACTTTTGCTTTGAACATGAAAAGTCAGTATCAATCTTGCTTGCTTGCTTTTAGTTGGAATGCTGGAAACTTAGCTTGAACTCCTTGACTTCAGAAGATGAAATTACCTAAAATCCTGAAATTGCCAAGAAAAAAAGCAAGGCCTTTCTCTGCTGTGTTTATGTTTTGTCTAACTTTCTGGACTTAATCACTCTAGAATTTAAGGGAACATTAAACTCTACAAGCAAAGGAATACCTCATTCTGATCAGAACATTATGAAAAATGAGATTTGTGCAACACTAATAAATCCTCCTGTGCTCAATGTACAGTGAAGAAAGTGCAATAGCAACTATTTTTGTTTTAAATGTGCAGGTAGTTTATTTGAACATTCTGTTTCAGAGCAGAAGATTATTTTCCATAAAAAAGGTCACGGCTTATATGAAAAAGACAAAAGGCCTCTTGTAATCTCATTTATACAAGTACAAATAATGAGTTTTGACTCACGGGTTCCACTGTTATTACTGGAAGTACACTGAACTGAGAACACAAACTACCTGTTCACTGAGTTTTGGTTAGTTTATATCTATCTGTAGTCACTCTGATCTACGTGGGTGTGTGTTGCAGAGTAGTTGCTGTGATTCATGAATGTTTGACCCGATAGTCAAGAAACCTGGTCCTGTCTGTGGCTCTGCTACTGGCTTTTTTTGACAAATCACCCACTTACCCATTCTTAGGTTTCTTCTGCCATCCGTTCTAGTTTATTCAGAAAAGAACCTCTGCATCTTTATTGTGTCAAACAGAATCTTAGCCTGTTTTGGCTACAGCATCAAAATACTGTTAATCTTCAGTGAATAACAATATATAATAGGTTTTATGTTTTTCTTTGTAAACTTATGCATTTTCCTTATTTTCTGGCCTGTGTTTTTTGTAGCACAAATCTGGAAGCTGGGCAGAAAAAAAGATGTTATTTTTTTGTCTGATTTATTTCTTTTAAAGGAAAGATTCTTGCTTCAGGACAGCTTGTTATGGAGAAACGCTTGAGCAAGTTTTTTATCAGTCCAAGCTGACGATCAGTATTTCATCCTAACATTTATGTTTGCTATGTAAACAAAAATGTCCGTCCCTTAATGAGATGATTACCTATTAACTTGCCATGTATGGTTGTTCCTCTAGTTAATGTTAAACAAAGTGGAAAATTAACTTCATACTAGAGGTATGTATGCACAGTTAAAATACAAGATTTGGTGTAAAGGGCCTGATTTTCATACTTATACCTCCAGATCTGCCTCAGAATTTTTTCAGATTGTCATCTAAATGAACAGAAAGACCAACACAATTTATTCTGACCACAAATAAACAAAACCTCTGAGCAACAGCTGTAAAAACTGTTTTCAGGACAAAATACAGATACATAAAGACAAAGAAACTATTTTAATGGTCAAGGAGATTTTTTTTCCCCATTGAAACAGAGGCATATACTTCTTAACGATGAGAGGAAGAAAAAAGTCTTCTAGATTGTTGGTCTTCATTTTCCATAAACAACTTGGCAAGAGGAGGGTACTGCAGCTAAAAAGGTAATTATGCAAAGCTGCGTTTGGAAATAAACCATAGGTTAGAGGTTATTAATTCATTTCAAGCAGTCAAGTTCATGTTGAGGCACAAGATGCAGATAAATTATTTCTGTCACCACTAGACTGCTGCAAGTCAGGAAGCAAGTGTTTTCCGAGCCAGCCTGGTTACCACTGCCCTATTCCACAGAGCACCTGGGTGACATTCAGTTAAGGTCGTTCCTTCATGTTATGTACATCACAGCTGGAACTGGAAATAGAAGAAAGAAAATGTCTTCGGTGCTGCTGAGCTAAAATGATAAAAGAAGCATTTCTATGCCGTTGAACATCTATGTTGCTCTCCTCTGTAATTTTTCCAGTTCTGCTATTTTTATTCTGAGATCAGATGACAATTCTCAAAGGAAGAGCTTAGGTATTTATGTAGTGGCATATTGACAGTTTTTGTTCTGTTCGTTAATTCTTAATGTTATTTTTTTATACATCTACTGAGCATTGAGGTGATGTTTTCATAGAATTATCTACTTAAACTCCATGATCTATTGCATTGGTTGTAATAGGTCATTCAGATCCCTTCACTACGTGTGAGAAATTTGGATTTTGCCTATGTAATTAATTTTGTATTATCAACACTGAATTTAATTCTCTGTTTTATCATCACATAAGAATCTTAAAACCCCTCCGCAATTATTTTCTAGTCAGCTTTTATTGTGCTGATACTGGCAACTGACAATTTCTTTTTTACATCAGTTTTGACTAAAAGTTTTCAAATAACACTGAAGTTCAGTTTTCAGAAGAATAACGTGAGGCAAAAAATATTTGATAGCCATAAAGTTTACTAACTTAAATTTTGCTTAGGATATCTCCTCTTCTGTTTCAATGTTTTTTCATTCTTTTCTTGTTATTTATGAATAATTTTCTGGTTATAGAAATGTGCCATCTGCATTACAGTTATTGACACTTTGCAAGACTTAATTGTTAAAAATTACTGTAAACCTGATAGTAAAATCTTTCTTGTTTGTCTTGAAAAGTGAAAGATTAGAAACTTCTTGTGACATACCCACAAAATAAAAATTCAGAGCAGAGTAGAGACATTATTAGAATGATCAGAGCATGGAAGACACATAGAAGACTAGCAGGACTTGTTTTCCTCAGCCTAGCAAAACAAAAATTAGTAGAAGAATCTTTCTGTGTTTCTCAAATTTGATATGAAATAAGAACAAGCTTTTGAAGATGGAGCTGGATATTTTCAGGAAATTATTTATGTTATGCATTGCTTTCTGTAGAAGGGAGTGGAGTTCAGAGGTAGCAATCCTCTTTCAGCTCTGTGTTGTATATTCTCAAGGATTTTTAAATTCCTCTTTTTGGTAAAGTTATTATCTGGAACAACTAAGACGAGGTCCAAGAATATGTGTTGCAAAGCAGATCAGACTAGATTACAAAAGCTTTGCGTCTCTATAATTTTTGGAAACAACACACAGGAAACAGAGATAGACTCTTACAGGTTCTGTAAATTTGGATCAAAATTGAAGCTGGTGCAATAAACTTCAGTGTCAAGAGGGACTGATTTGTGTCGCAACCAGAGCTAGTTGTGAATGCTATCCTTTGTTGTCTTGCCTCTAGTCTTTCTATCTTAGCCTTCCATTTCTCACTTGTGTATGCGTCAGCTTCTGCTCTGAAATGCAAGAATGGCAATGGTGTCCACCTATAACACAGGCTAGTTTTTATGACTAAGTTTAATTCTGTCTGTAAGGCTGGAGCTCCCTACTCTTGGTTCAAGGGGCTTATAAAAAAAAAAGTATTAAAAAGACTTTGGTACTAGAATATGCAGCACACAGAATAACTTTCCTATGTAGAGATTTGTTATATTTTTCAATAAACGAAGGAGACAGCTCAAATATTGCACATATTTGTGCAGTGTCAGTTTAAGAAATATTTCTTCTTACCTGTTTATTTTGAAAATAAAAAGTCACGCTTTTTAAGGCATCTCCTGCCTGACATTTCCCCAAAGTGCATTAAAATGTTCACAAATAATTTCTTAGGGCAGTTTTCATTTTCAAAACTGCAGAACCCAGTCCCTGAAAATTAAGCCATTTTAATGACATAGCAAATTGTGTAGCAATGTCAATGAATGTCAGATAGGAAATTTAAATATGAATGTTTAGCTTTAAAAAGAAATTGAATAAGAGGAAGTGTTTTCTGTGCTATATGTAATAATTTGCTCCCCTGTAAAAAGCAGTGTATGTGAACTGAATCCTCCTTCACTGTTCTAAATCATATTCTGGTAAGATATCTTCTTCTATTGAACACAAAACTGCTTTTTGTATGTAAATATGGTGTTAAGGATTGACTGGGAAGGAAAAAGACTCTTGCTCTGTGTCTCATAAAGTGCTCCAAGGTCTTTATCAAGACTACAGTGATGTTTGAAAAGTGCAGTTATTTGTGGGAATGGACACAGATTTTGTAAAAGCTTAGAGGAAATCAAGGATGATCTGCATTACAAAAAATTCTTGCAAAATGCAAATATAGGTAGAAGACAGTGTTCTTCAGGGAAACACTAAAACCTGGAAACTATAAATGACAGATGGTGGGAAAGAAATTCTAATAGTCTCTGCATCTGTGACTCGGTCTTCAACAGCTAGTTAGGTTATGCTGAAATCAGCAGAAACAGTCTCGTTGGTGGCAAAGGCCAAAGTAGCTCATGAGAATTAATTGATAATACCTGCAAGAAAGATAATAAACTATGTGAGAAGAACTAGTAAAAGGTACAAATATATAGTCCAACAAGCAGGCATTCGTATACAGAAGACAAAACCTTTGAAACTTCATACCTGTAAGAAGCTCATACCAGGCATTGTAGAAAATTGTCAAGGTTATCAAAATAGCAGGTGAGTGTCTAAGGAAAAACAAGCTTAATGCAGACTTTCAGAAAACCCTTAATATGAATCTATATGTGGTATATTTATATAAAAACCCATAACTCACTATGAAAATATCTTGTTTTGCAGCAGCATCATATTTTTATCATGTTACTGTTGCATAATCCAAATTTTCTTCATAGGTATACTTGTGGGTTGGTTTTTTTTTCTTTTTACTTAACATCACAGAACTTACTTCCCTGTCAAACAAGACTCCTGTTCAACAAAAATGGTTTAAACATTCGTCAGATAAATCTACATAGTGAAACAAGACACAATTTCTGAAACCAAATGAATTTACTTTCACGTTTCTCAAAATCCCATTTTTATCTTAGGAGAGAGGAAGAGAAGGAATTTTACTGGAAGATGCACTTAGAACATGCATATTACACTTGGTTTAGAAATATTGTCTTCCTGTAAATGTGTATAATTCAGGAAGTATCTATTTTGAATAACTTATGTTTTAATATAATCTCCAGGCCTGTAACTGACCAGCTTTGATTATGTTATATCATCCCAGCTGACATTTTTGGGATGAAGATCTATGATTAGTTTTAAATAATTTTTCCTCCTCAAAACATACGTTGGTATTAAAAAGAATAAAGTTATTGAACTGCAAGTAAATATTTTGGTTCTACAGAAACACAAATATTCAGTAAACTTATAAGGACAAATTATTTTATTTTGTGAAAGAAAAAAAAAAGACTTTTTATGTTTTTGGTTGGTTTGTGAATAGGAAGAAGTTAAAGCATTTGCAACAGAATGTGTTGAATATGTTTTTGTCCTTGCTTAGGCCCAGTAAACCCTTCAGCTGATGCACTAAAATACAGAGAGGGATTTTCAATCAGGGACCTATTTTCTAACAATTCACAGTCAGGTCTAGTCTTATAACCAGAAACTGACAGCTACTTAAGTGAGCGTTCCTGTCTCTGAGCTGCAGCACGTCTGTGCTGACAGTGCCTGTGCCTTTGTGCTGGGGACAGTAACCTCTGGCAGGGGACTGTGGGTATGACCCTCTGCATTGACGTGGCTTGTAAGGGTTCATAAGAACTTCACCCATTGTGTCTTGATTTCAGTAGAAATGAGACACTTGGACCTCTGTGGAAAGGAACTCTGTGGGATCTAATTTTGGGCAACATGGGATCCAGAATCTGTAACCTGGAGAGCTGGGATTCCCATACCACGTGTAGGCAAGGCTGAGCAGCCCAAAGAAGATCCACAGAAACTGAAATGCCTTGCAGGGTCAACAGGCTAAGGTAAGAGATGCTTAGAGCAAGATGATAAGGAAAGGCAGAAGGTAGATGATCATTTCTACCATGATAATATTAATGGGGATCCTTTCAATATCAGAAGGTACCTGCATGTCTGCTAGGAATGCTATCCATTTCCTTTACTGAGTAGTTTCCAGATATATAGATAACAAAAAGATATGAAAAAAGACGTATTTATACCCATGGTGCACAGGTGGGAAGATAAGTGTTTATTTGATTTGGCCAGGGTAAAAAAAAAAGCTGTTGGCAGAGGACTCATTGCAGCCCCTGCTTGGTGTCTTCAGCACTTGTCCATCCTTCCAAAGAGAGTTTGTTTCCCTCTTTTTTCCAACTAATTCATAATAAAAAGGATAAATTCCTTTCTGCACGTTCATACACTAGTGAGCAAGCAACAGCTCAGCTGTTTTGAAATTGAAAGAAATTTAATACATACTAATTTGCTGTGGTATAATCATATAAAATATACTTACCACTGAGAATGAGTTTTAGATTAGTTATAAACAAATTGAAATAATTTAGAACCATTAAGAATAACTGCATCTGATAAAGTTTTGCTGTAGCAACTTCGCTACAGGATTTCTGATGAAGCTTGCTCTTTCTGGCTGACATATCCTTTTTTCTTAGCATGAAACCTCAGGTGGTGGACTATGATTGTAATTGAATACATAATTAAAATTAAAATATAACATGAGGCTGTTTCAAGTGGAGAAAGGCATGATTTGTGGTATATCCAGTAGTGCAATCAAAATCTGTATTAAGAAAAAGAATCAAATCATTGTGTCACAAGTGCTTAAGTGTCCGAAAACTTCATTTGTTGGAAGCATTTACATGTTTTGTAGGCAGAACTTACAGTCTGTAACAGACTGGTTTTTTCCTATAGTTAGATCTGACAACATGTCTGTGTCAGCTCAGCTCCTCTCAGGACTTTGACCAACACTACTGCAGTGAATACCTCTAAAGTTAATTCTAGCTAGAAGGGCACAGGATAACTTTCTGTGCTTTAAGAGAAAGGAAAACCACTGAAACTCACCATTAATTTGAAGTACATTGTCCACTGGCTGAAACATTTCTTCGCTGCGATATATTTTTGACTGAGATCCAGTTGTTTGTATAGTCCTTGGTGTGTTTGTTCAGAATTGTACTCTAATCCTTTTGATATGTTTGGTCAAATTTTCCTCCAACCTTTTACCTTTGCATTTAAAAATTGCAAATGGATGTTTGAAAGACTTTTTTTATTCAGTGTGCATTCATTCTAATAAACAGATAGCTCTGGTGCACCAGAGGCATTTTGCTTTACCTTCTGCCTCATTGTCTTCTTGAGGTATGTACAGATTTGCACTACGGCATGATTTGTCATGTCTTACTGTTTAATTAACCTTTAGCGTGGTGGCATTTCCCAGATTGCCTGCAGAATTATTTCAGAAGAATGTGTCTGTGTAGATAGGCAATGTCAAATATAGCAGCTTTCTACTTAAAATATTGTTATTCGCTAGCACTAAGGACATTATTCTTTTGAATAGAGACTGTTGAGACTCTCAGATACTAACTTTGCTGTTAGCTTTCTTTAAAGCCCAGCTTTGAGCATACGAAATCAATACAAGCCTTCTTTTTCTTTATGTGGAAAAATTTTTGAAACATTAAAGCAGACGTACCCCTGAGAAACAGAAAATCTGCTTCCAGTGCTTGCTTATCTATTTTGTACTTACTAAGTGTTTGCTTGTTTGCTTATTTGAGGTAACTACTACTCTACTGCAGCATGCAATAATGAAGTTGCCTCAATGAGAGAGAATTTAGTTTCCCATTTCTGCAGTGATGACTACAAAAGTTTTCTAAAAAAGAAAAAAAAAGGGGAAATCTTAAATGGTTCTTAATTATCTTTTCTTAAAAAGAGATTATTTTACTTACTAAAACAAAATTAATTGAAAGTCATGTTAACTAAGATGTGCAATTGATCCCCAGATTTTTATAAAAGGACAAAACCCCAAAAGTTAACAAGATTTTTAAGAAAAGATTTTTTGGTTGCCTTGTATTTAAGATGTCTGTTCACTTACTGTGTCTTTAATTACCTCCAAGCTCTTTTAAACTTTGTGGTTTTGTTTAACCATTGGCCCCATGGTTCCTAAAATTCGGACTTATAATCAGGGATGTAATTTTCAGCAAAAAAGGAATAATATTTTAATTTCTTTCTTCTGAACTCAAAACTTATGTAAAGACAAGGGGCAAAAGTTCATGGGGATTAAAAAAGGGAGACAATGTATAGGTAAGAAAAAAATGAAAGACAGTTTCCTTTGTAGCCTTTGACCCAACAGGTGGTCAGAAATGAATATATTGAAAATATCCTGGAAATATATTCAAGCAGTAACATTCATTTAGGTATTCACATGAAACAGATTATTTCGCTAGGACTAGCAGCAGTTTAAAGCCCTTAAAACAGATGTTGACAGATTTAAACAGTGGAAAAAACAAAACAGTGATTCACAGCTTTACAGTTTAAAAGAGGTGAAGGTTGACATATTTTAAATATTTAATGTTAACAATTTTTTTTAAAAAAAAGAAGCTCAGAGGCATTTTCGATAAAACATGAAACACTTACAGAATCTCTACAAAAGTTTAAAAAAAGATATATTTACTAGAGGTAATATGTGAAGGAAAAACTTAATGACACAGTAGTGGTAATGCTTAAAATAATATGAAAATCACACAAATAATAACCATTGGTGAAAAACAGTTCTGTGAAATAAAATTATTATATAGAAAGTAAGCAATAAGGATTTAACAAAAGTGAAATCATTAAGTCTTCATAATAGGAAGATACTAAGTATCAGGTTAAAGGTTAGGATTATTTGTTCCAGTACATTTAAGAAGAGGAGGAGGAATATTGCTAAAATCATAATGCTTGATTTACAACCTTGAAGGCCCATGTTTTTAAAGAGTATATTATTCTACTCAAAATCATTACATTCCTATACACATATTTGAAGAAATAGTTTATTTTTTCAAATTTTTCCTTTTCAAATTGATGGGATAGTAATACATAATATATATGTTAATCTGCATTTAGTTTTTAAAAATAGATCTTCATGGATACAGGATGCATGGACATAAATTAATACAAATTAACATGTACTGTTACAGATTGCTCACAAGTTACCAGTGTAGAAAATCCAGTGAAGTAACGGAATACGTATGCTAATTAATGGTATCACCAATACAGTATTTTGGACTCATCCAGGAAATAGTCTTAACTCTTTACTGCTAGCAACATGCAACGGTAGTAAAAGCCACCCTATACTGTCTGGATTTGGATCAAAATCATGTTGGCCCAAAGCAAATCTGTTTGTTTTGTCCATTTGCCAGAACTTTCCATCCAAATTCTACAGTTAATCAGGTGAGGACCCAAATGTTCATTCTGCAGTCAAAGCCCATCAGGAGGACAGAGGTACTTCTGACTTCACTGCAGCGTGGCTCTAAAGGGCTTGTCATCTTCAAGCATCACTCATTACTTTTCAATACATCAAGATCCCACTGAAGTTAATCCATGTGTTGCATTTGCATGCTGTGAATTGGGGAAGGTCTTCTAATATTTTCCATGTTTGAATTTTGAGGTTTCAGCAACAGTGGGGAAAAAATTGAAGATGAAGAAATGTGTGGTCTATGTTTAGTTTGCCCAGTTTTTCTGTTTGAAAAAGTAGGAAAGAGAAAAGTCTAAGGATTTTCCTGTATTTCTGAGCACATTTTGTTATGGTCTCCTGTGATGGAAAAGTCTCTTTTACCTCTTCCGCTTTTACGGATAGCATATTATTTTCACATTGAAATATTAGTATATTGTTTCATACAATGCAACTGTATTTTAAGAGCAGAATTTTCCGAGAAAGTCTTAAACATTTTCTCCTAATTAATTTTGCAGAATATATAACATGGACGCCCTTTAATAGAAAAGTACATTTTGTTTTTATTGTAGAATCATTAGAGAAGTAAGTGGTGCAATCTGTCATTGTCATAACCCTCTTACTCTTTACTCTATCTTCATCTGTATTGTTAACTATATAGTTATCTTCACATCCTTTGTGTCCAGGCAGTACAGGTAAATATGTTCCAATTCAGACCTCAGGTGACTCAGGGTCTTGTTTTCTGTTGGCTCTAGAGGAAAGAGCCACACTTCAACACAGGTGCCTTTACCAAGATGTCTAGACTTAGGTGACAGGAATCTGTTGTTTAATATACATGGAAAATTAAATATTACAAAAATATATATTTAGGGTATTTCATTGAAGCCACGGTTTAAGATTTGTACAAACTGAATATCTAATATTTGTTTCCTAAGATTGCATCTAAGCACCCAAGTAAGTAGTTAGAGTCAAGTGTGCATAGAAAGTTGATCTGTGTGGTGGCTAAGTGGCTTATACTTTTTGTGATGTAGTTAATCAAGTATCATCTTGGGGAAAATAATAATAAAAAATTAAAGTTAAATACAAGAGTTTGGATTAACCTGTGCTATAAAATGCTAGGTTTGTTTTCTCAGAACCTACAGATACATCCTTTTCAATGGGCACTTTTCTGAAAAATAAGTTTTCTGGAAACTCTATGGTTATATGTGCACACACACACACACACACATACACACTGGCATGGAAGAAAAGTTCCATTCTGCTAAGTTACATTTTTGTGAAGTAAATATATTCTGCCAATCAAATTACCTTATAAACTAAAACTTTGTGCAAATAGGTTGAAACTGAGTGAATCTTTGGCTATAGTACTGATTAACACCAACAATTTGTGCTTTCTGTCCTGTTTATTTACTGATAACGTCAGTCACGATAGTAACTATATGCAAATGTAGATCTTCTGGTTTCTTTCTTGACTCTCTCCCTTTAAACCCTTTTGTGTTGGTCCCTATGTTCTGTAACATAGATGTGTTCTGCAACGCATTGTGAAGCATGCAAGGACATCTTTACTCACGAAGAATGCTGTGTACGGTTTGAGGGACCTGCATATGATAAGAGTAATAGTGGGTTATGACTGATGAAGAAATGCACGATTCAAAGAATTAAATTTTTTTTGCTAGAGAAAGAAAAACCAATACATATTCAGTCTTTGATCAATCACAGCTAAAGCTGTGCTTGAGCCAAGGGGCAAAAACAATATTCTCAGAAGACCCTGTGATCTCTTCCCTTGTACTTTGAGGGCACCAGAAAACAACATAGTTGTTTAACAATCAAATTTAACCTTTCTGTTGTCTGTTGTATGAAAACAAGCATAGAATACATGAATCAGTGAATTCACTGTTGTTTGTTCATTGTAATTTAAATTCATGACCTTGTAACAGTCAGTGAAAGAATTAAAATGCAAAAAGATTATAAAAAAATTGTTTTTTAAGTAAAGTATTTTATTGAAGATGACAAGAAATAGAATTTTTTAAAGCATTCCAGAACTTAGCAGTAAGCTCTATTTTAAAATACCATATAACACACAGCAATGTTTTTGGGTTTTTTTATGATACAAGAAATTGTTTGCTATGAAAATACTTACTTGAAATTGCTGTAAGTGTACAAAAAATGATGGATGATGATAATTTCACACCATTCAGTGGTGACATTTAGATGGATGTTTATCTAAATGCAGCAGAATTACAGTGGTCTGAGACTCACTAGAACAAATAGTTTTCCTGTAAGATTTCTATAATGTCTTATTACCAACAAAAATCTTAATATTTTAGATTGGATATTCAAACTAAAGTGTAGCTCCATGCACATTTTTTTTAGGATTTGAATATGAAAATGATGTGCTGAAAATAATTAGATAATACAGGATTGGGAAAAACAGATAGAAAAAGGAAAGAATTGAGGAAAAAAAAAGAAAAGAAAAACAAGAGAAATTACTTCTCAGATTTGAATTCTTCCTGCTTGCCTGAGTGACTGTGCTAATGCAGCTGCTCTGGTCATTGGCATCAGCGAATGTTGGCTGAAGGAGGATCAGTGTAGACAAGCTCCCACTGTTGGATGGTCTCCAGGTGCTCAGTTGGAATCTGGTATCCCCTCTCTCTTTAAAAGGGAAATTCAAAATTTCAGCCTCGTGGTGGATGGGCTAACGTGGTTTTAAGCTGCGTTTATACTGTTTGCATCACTGGCAGCTGGAAGTGATGCTGGGGTAGCTTTCACAGCCATGAGTGCCCATGTAGGATGTGTCATGCTGTCCAGAGTTCCTGGGAGATGGTAACCTTCTCCTGGGAACATATGCCCCTGCCACCTGTGGTTGGGCAAACAATGACGCACGGGTTGCTTTGCAAGTCCTTAGAGGACAACCTCACAGCTAGCAAGTGTCCTCAGCTGGGGAATTCCTGTCTTGGATGGCCACACAGAGCTGACTTTTTTACTAGGGATGTCCTCTCCACAAGTTAAGACTTACAGTTTAGTTTCTTTTAGCATATGCCACTTCAGGTCAATGCCAGGTATTTCTAGGATGGCTTTCTGGAGGAATTTTTCTACCAAAGTTTCCTCTGAATAAAAGAAGATTTAGATCTTCATCTATTCGTACTTTTGAACGCCAGGCTTTTTTGCATACTAAAGGGACTTCTTGCATCCAAATTCTCATTGCACCCTCTCATGTGCCATGGATATTTTACCTTTTCTGCTGTAGAACAAAATCTCTTGGAAAACTTTCACTTAGCAAATGTCTTCATGTCCTCACCTTCCATCACGTGTCAGGAATTGTGTAGGACCATGTAAATCATCAAATAGATTTGGAAGCAGCAGTGGTTGTAACAAATACTTTTGATCCCAGTTCAAAGGAGGAGAATAGACTAATATTTCAATGTGGGAAGATGAAGTACCTGGGTGCCTGAATGTTAGAACTTTGAATGTAAATGTGATCCCATGTGTGAATTTCAGTCTATTCACTGACACTTAAACAATTTTGGTAGCTTAATAGCATTTCTCTGTAATTTACCCAAGAAAGCCTGAAAGTCTATTTCATGAACTTTAACTACAAACCCCAAATAAATTGGGATCATTTTAATGTTGCTGTTCTTTTATTTATCTTTCATGATGCATAGATTGGTACTTACTGTAACTGTGTTATAAATTACTTCTGCAAGTAAGCACGTCTCAGTTTTTATGTTCAGTACTGCATGTTATTTCGTTATTTCGTTTTCTCTGCTGTGTTTAGAGGAAAGAAAAGCACTATTTAGGCCATCCTTATGTTCAAGTTGTTACTTAGTAATTTTAAACAGGCTCCTGAGTCTTGTTTATTCCCTTTTTACAATAATGTTGCTGTTATGTGCTGATACGTGGATTATATGGATTTACATCTTGCATCTTACAGCTGTTGAGTCTCAAAATGCTTAGAGATATCTAGAGAGTTTGTAATAGAGTATCATATCCTGACAGTTTGCTTTCCCTAACATACATACATATTTTCCTCACTCTCCCCTCCCTGACACTGATATTTTTATAAGGACTGAAAAAAAAAATTTATTTTATTGCGTGTTTCTTCCCAAATTTCACTGTATATTGAGATTTATCTGCGGGCAAGACATACAGAGGTAGCATGCAATCAATATCAAATGTAGGACAGGTGCAAACTCTTCCCTTTCCAAAGCCATGGAAAAGAATGATTTGAAACAATTTGATTTCTGTGTTTAGACTTTTCCACAAACATATTAGATTATTTATTTCCATAGCACACTGAATTACCTGATAATGATTAAGTGGCTAATAATAGACCAGACTCAAGAATTCTAGTGGTTTGTGCATGAAGGAGTTCTACAAGATATATAAAGCAGATATGAAATTATTGATTCTTACTGAGAGCAGGGTTATAGCAGGTTATTTTTCAGAACACTCTTTCATTATGTATCCTGCTGTCTTGCTGGGGAAATCCATGCTTTATTTTTCAGAGTCGAATCATTACGCTTGCATTTAATTTCCATTAAAAAAGTCTCTGATTCCAGCTGAGTAAATGTTCCACAGCAAAGTCTTCATTAATTAGAACCATGTCTTACACAAATTTGTGTACCAATTATTTTTGGCAACAATTTCCTTAAAAAAATTTAGTCTTATTGTAAAGACTTACAGTGTGACTTCCAGAAACTGTTTTCTGACTTCCCAGATAAACCTACTGCATTTGGGTCACTTTGTTCTGATAGGGTATACAATGGTCATCTAAATGTTGTCGTCATATGTTTCTAAGGATAAATATCAACTGCTTTCACGTATTCATCCAGGGAATGACCTAGGAGTTGAATTTTTTTAAGAGAAAGCAAGAGGACTGTAAATAACCTGAAGAGCTTTAGACGTTCCTAAACCATACTGTTGACTGCACAAACCCATTTTTATGTCTTTCAGGTGCGTTAGTTTCAGTCAGAATTTAGATGGGATGAAGGAGTTATGGATGACAGTAGGTGAAGTTCCCATGCACATGGGACTGGGAACAACATCCATTCCTAGAGCCAATCTACGGCAAAATGAAGTTTTATCTAAATTTTATTGGGTGATTGCAGTCATCAGAACGAATGCTCCACTGAAATATTCAACTCATTCTCCTCTCTGCCCATTACTTGACCCATCTATTAATAAATACAACAGATGAGTGCCTTAGTCATTTATATAAAGTACTAAAGAGCTTTGAGTTTGGGTAAAATACACCGAAATTGCAAGATCTGTCCAAATCTATGTTATTTGATGTACAGATTATTACGGAGTTGTTATGTCTGACCGTTGTTTTCACAGTAGTTTAAAATTACAAATAGGAAGCCATGAAGAAGTAATATTTTGAAAATGTGCAGCTGAAAATTATTTCATAAACGTAACAGATTATGCACTTCTAAAATCTCACTTGCTTCTTCCTGAGCTCGCCTGTCCCATTATTCCTTCTTTTATGTTTTGTTAAAATAAAAGAGAACAGTGGCACAAAATTAATTCAGATGTTCAAAATAGAATATATGGCTTCCTCTATTGTTGCCGTATGTGGCCTGTCCACCTGGGGAAGAGGATAGGGTCATAGCTGTGGTGTGAACTTACACCCAGCTGAGCACGTCTTACTGATTATTCCATAAGCTGAGTTAGTGTGTGCTGGTGGTGAGCTTCATCCAACAGCACTTGGGTGTTAACTCTGGAGATGATTGTTTCAGAGATAGTGTGTGGACTCCCTTTCTGGTCACATTTCTGCAAAGTGAAGCCTACCATCTGTTGTACATGTCTGTGAAACAAATGAATGGTGTCCTGAAGGCACTTATATCTCGTAGATCTTTGAGGCATCAGGCTGGCCAGCCAGAAGTGGATAGTTGGAAGGATTTATATCCTGATGAACAGTAACTATGACTTTGACATAAATATATCCTGAACTCCATGGGGCCTATTAGTGCATGGTTTAGGCTACCTCATTTAAGTGATATAGCGCAGTGGTTCTCAGACCACGGCACAGAGTCATGCAGCACTCTACACTGCTGCTTTTGGCCAGGGAGCTGCGAGAGATGTGCACTCCTGGTGCAGGCTCCTCACCCACAGGGCACGGTCCTGCAGGGTTGGAACACTGTGGGCAGAGCCAGGTGCAAGTAATAAGGTCCATCCACAGTCCCAGATGAGGCAAGGTGGTGAACCAGGTCCAGGGCCTGTGAAAGGGGTCTAGTCATGAGCTAAAGGAGACAGAAGCAGTGACAGAACTGAAGACGTGGCTACAGCATGAATCTAAAGTCCATTCAGGAGGTAGGGCTGCAGACGTGCACACTTGTGATACAGGGAAAATTGGTGATGTTTCTTTTTGAGGATGATTCAAGGACCATCGACGTGGTGCTCTGCTACTGTAGCTTCTAGAAGTTATAGGACCTGTGATGCAACGACCATGGTAAAGGAACCATGCAACTGTCCCGTCATCTGAAGAAAGTGTTGCTTCATTCACTAATGCTGAGGAGAGTCTCTGCAATGAAATGTAATCATAAGGCCTGTGCGCTTGAGACAAGATTTATGGTTAACTGTACAAAGAAATGTCAAAATGACCATATCCTGGGAATACTGAAAATCCTGTTAATTTATAAACTAGTAGCGGTGGTGACAGACTTCTAAGTGTCTTGTGAAAACCTACAGACATCTTATATACTCATTTCACCACTATTTAGATGAGTTGTATTCAATTATATTTAATAACAACAAAATAAATTGAATGAGCTTTTAAAACATTTGCTTAGGACATACTTCAAGGACTGCTGAATGCAGAAAAAAACCAAGAAACAGACAAACTTTATGCACACTTCTGTTGTATCTAAATAGATCTAAAAGATTTGCAGGTTTTATTTGCATGTTTGCTTGAGAAAAGACACAAGAACCTTCCTGATTTGTAAAAGCCTCCCTTCTTCTGGTTGCTAATTTATTATATAGCACCAAAGATGATTCATTAGTTCACAACTGCTTAACAAGTTGGAAGATACTATGCATAAAACCTGGTTATATTGTCATAATATAGCTGAACATAGCTTCCTTTCAAATTTAAAGCTTCTGACAAATCAGCATATTTAAACCATTTAGTTTGAGTAAGTATACTAGTCTATCAGGTAAAGAAGAGATATTAAGCTTATTTTTCTTTTGAACTTGCCCATCAAAGAGGCTCACACACCCTTTATTCTCTGTTGAGGGAATGTATAGTGTATGCCTCTATAAATCAGCAACAGGGTACAGAGATGTCTGGTTTTCATACTCTCAAAAGCTGAAGATTACTGAGCTGTGTATGCAAAATCTCTGCTGTGGATATTAAAGAAGCACTGAAATGAGAGGGAGGTAAAGTCTGTTACAGAATTATTTTTTTCTACTGTAAAGTGAAGACAAAAGGGAAAAGAATAAAGGAGACCTACACATTTTTCCTCTTATGGCAGAAAAAGTGGCAGGTGATTGAGGAAATTTGCAGGCACAGGTTAGTAAACTTTTTGTCTTTTTGTCACTGCTGCAGCTGTTGATACATGAAAGAAGTGACAAAGACCTTTTTAGTTAATTTTTGTGCCAGACAATAAACTTACTTTTCCCAAACTCAGAAGTTCATTGCACCCTTTGGTTGCTGGCACTGAAATAGTGATAATGCTCCCAATGTTCAGAAATCACCTTTTATCCTTGCATATGTGTGTGCTGTGAACATGTGTACATATTTATACCTCAGTCTTACAGAAGGGTATTACTGTCTGTACCAAGGCAGTTGTTCACGCTGAGGCTGCACAGGCATTTCAAGGTTGAGGGGGCTTACAATCATTTAAGGAGATTTTATAACTGGGGGCAAAGGCCAGGACAAAAAGCTCATTTTTCCCATCTAAGCCACAGGGATGCAGTGCAGCTTGATTTTATTTGGTCCCCTCTTGGCTCCATACTACCTGGGTTTTTGGCCTTGAGGTGGTTTTGACCCAGCCGGTGGGAGAGAGGATGTGGTTGAATGATTAGAGATATACAGAGGATGTGGGAGGCTTTAGTTTCAGTGGATTGCGAAGCCTATTGAAATTGTCTGCCACTTTTGTGGGGCTGCTCCAACTGCTAATCTATGATGCAAAGGACCAGCGGCAATTTCTCTTTCTCATGATGTTTCTGAATGATCGCATATCTGCCATGTCTGCTGCCTTTAGTACTGAAGACACGTTGTCCTCCTAGCTGCCTAGACAGAGGTCCAGTTTGCCTAAGTTAAAGATGTCTGGGATGCAGAGAAGACTCCTGTCAGTTCAGCAGCTGCAAGCCTTGAGCAGCACTTCCCCTGGTAGTCTTGTTTCTCTTGGACTTTTTTACCAGAAATCCAAGTCCCATTTTAGGTGCTCAAACAGATCTTATGAGAATCTATGTAACATATTTCCATGGTACAACTGCCAGGACAAAGTTCTAAGATAATTTTCTTATTAGAAATATTAGTCCTATTTAGGTAGAAAAAAAATTATTTGGCTGGTTTGGGTTTGATCTTATTCCATTAGTTGTAATGGATGTATTTTAATAATGATAGCTCCTTGAAAGAAAATACCTCTTTACAAGCCATTCTCCTCTCCTATATTTAATCACATAATAGTTAGGACAGCCATACTCTCATAAGCTCTTTTGTTGCTCTTGTGATAAAATTTATATGACTGCAGATTCTATCACTGGTAATGTAATAATGGGGTCTTCATTCCTAAATCACACTTGCTATTTGCAACATAAATCATTCGTTCTTAGAATCATAGAATCATAGAATGGTTTAGGTTGGAAGGGACCTTGAAGATCACCTAGTTCCAACCCCCCTGCCATAGGCAGGGACACCTCCCACCAGACCAGGTTGCCCGAGTCCATGTCCAGCCTGGCCTTGAACACCTCCAGGGACGGGGCTTCAGCAACTTCTCTGGGCAGCCTGTTCCAGTGCCTCACCACCCTCAAAGTGAAAAATTTCTTCCTAATGTTTAATCTAAACCTGCCCTCTTCCAGCTTAAAGCCATTCCCCCTCGTCCTGTCACTACATGCCCCTGTAAAAAGTCCTTCCCCAGCTCTCCTGTAGGCCCCTTTAGGTACTGGAACGCCGCAATAAGATCTCCCCGGAGCCTTCCCTTCTCCAGGCTGAACAGCCCCAACTCTCTCAGCCTTTCCTCATAGGAGAGATGTTCCAACCCTCAGATCATCTTCATGGCCCTCTTCTGGACTTGATCCAACAGGTCCATGTCCTTCTTATGTTGGGGGCTCCGGAGCTGGATGCAGTACTCCAGGTGGGGTCTCACGAGAGCGGAGTAGAGGGGCAGAATCACCTCCCTTGACCGACTGGCTATACATCTTTTGATGCAGCCCAGGATACAGTTGACCTTCTGGGCTGCAATCGCACATTACCGGCTCATGTTGAGCTTCTCATCAATCAGCACACTCAGGTCCTTCTCCTCAGGGCTACTCTCCAGCCATTCCCCACCGAGCCTGTATTTGTGCTTGGGATTGCCCTGGCCCAGATGTGGGACCTTGCACTTGGCCTTGTTGAACTGCATGAGGTTGGCATGAGCCCACCTCTCCAGCCTGTCCAGCTCTCCCATACAGGTCTCTATTCCAGTTACATACACCTAATAGAAAATAGAGAGTTGAGCAAAGCTAAAAATAGCTTATTGCAAAACTTGAATGGATTTGGATCTTACTATTCAAATCATGACTATATGAAATATTCACAGATGGGAATGAACACTAATACACTGCAAGAAATGCTTGTCCTTTTGTTACAGGACAACACTCTTACAGCCAAGTAATCAAATGAACATCACAGGTGTGGGATTTTTCAGGTTGGAATAATAACCAGAACTAAATCTTACAATGTAGTGGTGAACTCATTGGCCAGAACACAAACAAATAGAATAATAAGTCCAGCTTTCATATTTGCTGATTTAGATATAAATGTTCTGGTCCATAAACTATTAACACCTCGTGGATATGGATGCAACAAAGGAGAAACTAGCTTTTGGGCATTCAATTTTATTATCTTCAACAAAAATTTCCCAAATCACATAATTAAAATAAGTAGATGATCCAGCATGGCTAAAGGTCATTAAAAAATTAAAAAATTTAGCACTTCAACCTTGACTGTATCCAACTGGTCTAAACCCCATAGTCTATTACTACTGCACTCTTAAAACTGTAATCAGAGAGTGGGCAGTGTTCTTTCATAAAGAAAGGTAAAACATAAAAGATACAGTTATGTTTAATTAAGACATACTAAATGCAGAGCCAAATGTTACTTGTATTCAAGTCACTAAGGATTTAGGCATATAAGTTTGTGGACTGGACAAGATTTGAGATTATAAAATCATAGAATCATAGAATACCAGGTTGGAAGGGACCTCAAGGATCATCTGGTCCAACCTTTCTTGGCAAAAGCACAATCTAGACAAGATGGTCCAGCACCCTGTCCAGCCGAATGTGGCAGACACTCCAGTCCTTTGATCATCTTGGGGTGTCACCCCTGAACCCTCTCTAGACTGTCCACATCTTTTTGCACCGTGGGGACCAAAACTGAACACAGCACTCCAGGAGTGACCTGACCAGCGCTGAGTAGCGTGGGATAGTGGAATAATGACTTCTTCATCTCTGCTGGTGATGTCCGTGTTGATGTAGCCCAGCATCCTGTTGGCTTGCTTTGCTACAGCAGCACACTGCTCACTCGTATTGAGCTTGTTGTCCACCAGGACACCCAGGTCCGTTTCCACCGAGCTGCTTCCCAGCCCAGTAGATCCCAGCCTGTGCTGCCCTCCTGGATTATGTTCTCCCAGGTGCAAGAGCTTGCACTTGTCCTTGTTGAACTGCATAAGGTTCTTGTTAGCCCACTCTTCCAGCCTATCCAGCTCTTCCTGCAGTGTGGCTCTCCCATCCAAAGTGTCCACTTCACCACTCGGTTGGGTTCCATCAGCAAACTTCATCAGGATACACTTGATCCCATCATACAGATCATTTATGAAGATATTAAACAGAAGAAATATTGTTACTGTGCGAAAGAATTGGCCTGTTCAACTTTGGCTTTACTTTCAACATTTCTAACAGCCCCTTCAGTTGGGAGAATAAGCAAGCAGTGTAATCACAGAAAAGAGGTCCCAAGTCACTGCTTTGT
The DNA here is from genome assembly GCA_017639485.1 of Pluvialis apricaria. Taxonomy (NCBI): domain Eukaryota; kingdom Metazoa; phylum Chordata; class Aves; order Charadriiformes; family Charadriidae; genus Pluvialis; species Pluvialis apricaria. The sequence goes on along the minus strand of CM030044.1, from coordinate 82,021,351 downwards.
TGAAATTCACTTGGAAGTAAAAATAGAATAACATGTCACTCGGCATACCAAGATTCAAGAAACAATCAATCTATTACACGGAGTTTCTTTGTTGGTCTTACAAACTATATTTATTGTCATTGTATTAGCAATTACTGAAAGAAGTTAACAGACAGATCTGCTCTAATGTTTCGTGAAATTCTCATGTGGATTTGAGGCTTTGCTTGAGTATTTTTTACTGGCCAATTCTGTATGTTTATACTTCAATTAGCACTAAGAAAAAGAAAATTATAGTTATAATTACAAATTTGTATTTCCAGCCACAAAACCTGAAAAGATATGGATGGAAGTTTGCATGCAACTCATTTTGGTATATACTGGGTAATCTAGAAAATATCATTCTCAGATTTTTTGAATCATTGCAAGTCTCAAAGATTTACTGAGGCCTTGCCTCCTAAAAGGACATCTCCTATGAATGATATTTTTTCATCTCTCTCTGCTGTGAGAGATGAATGTTTTCATTTGTTAAATAACTTTTAAAGGAGATTTACACAGCTATACTAGCAATTTAAGATTCTTCTAGTACATGAATCTGTCATTATTGTCTTTTATAAAGAGCTGAACGTATTTAGTACTCATTTGGATGTTAGTTCTGATATTTCGTCTTTTTCCACCACATTATTATATTTTTGTCAGGGAAGAGAAATGATATTGGCATATGTTGTTGACTTTATACCTGACACAACAAATATAAAAAAATATTGTCATTTTGTACAAGGATACAATAGAATGTCGAATCATACATTGTTATCAGTAAAGTTGTTTTTCAAAAGATACAATCACCTGATGACATATATAGGTCCTAGTAAAATCAAGTCTTGAAATCATTTCCAAATCTGCTTTAAAGGCAAATAAAGAACAGGATATTGTTCAAAATATATGGTTAATTAAAAATGCAAGTTATACAATGTGTGCAACTGTAACCCAATGCAAGAACGTAAGTCAAAACCAGATGCGCATGTTGAAAACTATTATGCCCCTAAGGTGACCCAAGCTATTAGCAATTTATTCAGCTTATAAATGATAACAATAATTGTTAATAAAACATGCAATCCCATCACATTTCAGGACTCTAAGTCCATCACCATGAAATGCAAAGGAAATACAAGCTGATTTGTGGAAAACATTAAATAATTACAAAGTGGGTTGAACAGTCATTCAGCTTGCACCACGAGAAGGTCTGTAAATAATGAGAACATGTTTGTTACAGCTTTGTGTTGCAAGCGGGGTACAAATCTCCAAGTAATTGAATGGAAAACACAAAATCAGATAAGGTAATAATCATAATTTATAATTAAAATTAAGAATACAAATATATTTAGTCAATGAATTGTTTATGAATATTCAACCTTTATAAATATGTCTTTTTTGTTATGAAGAACATAAGGAGAATGCAGTAAAATATTGTCTGAATGGGACTGGACTTTCCTTTCCAAAGCAGAACCAGTTAATTAGTCTATCAAGGAAAGACTCATATGTTGTAGAACATATGAAAAATCATAGAATTATAGAATCATCTAGGTTGGAAGGGACTTTTAAGATCATTGATTCCAACTTTCAATCTAACACTGCCAAACCCACCACTAAACCATGTCCCTGAGCACCACGTCTGCCTGTCTTTTAAATACCTCCAGGGATGGTGACTCCACTATTTCCCTGTGCAGCCTGTTCCAATGGTTGATAATCCTTTCAGTATAGAAATTTTTTCCTAATATCCAATCTAGAAATCATAGAATGGGAAGTGTTGCTCCTGTGGCACATTCAACTTCATCTTTTCTAAACAAACAAACAAACAAACAAACAAATTCTTCCAAAATTATTCCATATTGATGTATGTCAAGGGGAATTAATGTGAAGTTAAAAGTAAGAAAGTTATGCAATGTTTGCTAATATTTTGTTTGACACGGACCAGTTTGAATTGGAAACAACCAGAGCAAGAAGTAAAAGCCTTATGATTTGAGCTAAAGAGACAGGACTTGCTAGCTGGAACTTGATATTCAGATTTTGAAGACTAGTAGGTCATAATAGCATGGAGGAACTTAAAATAAGAAGTTTAGAAGTATTGTCTTAGATTTATAGTAGGAATTAGATTTACAGTTCACGTTGTATTGGAAAAATTCTACCCATAAAGCCAATGCCAACAAATGCAAATCTATTTTAACTTGTAGATCCATTTCTTAGGAGACTTGGGCAAATCTTACTGTTAATTTTCATGTATTTTTTCTTCTAATGAGATTCCTCTAAGACAGTTAAAATAAAAAGAATATTTCTGAAAGAACAATGATTGGTATGTTATTTCAAGCAGTGTTAATTTTTTCTTAGACTAATTTAATATTTTCAATATGTAGTAATGAAACATGCCTTTGGCAATGTCTGTGATTTCCATTTATTGTCTTTAATGTAACACAATTCCAGATGCGATTCATTTGACAGAAATAAATATGCTATGTAGAGAATACTGAAAATAGCTATATAGAAGAATATGCCATATCATTACTTCTTTTTCTTATGCTAAGTGGCTTTTTAATTCCACTAACAAGTCTTCCTGAAAATATTACCTTCTTAAAGGGGGAAATTAAGAAGGGGAACATGGGACATAACAATCCATTGAAATGGCATCTTAAATAAACAAACAAAGCCTAGATTGAGAGCCAATTTTCTTTTTTTTTTTTTTAAATAAAGATTTACTGTGGATTTTAGCATTGAGAGGAGCAAAGTAGTCTTCTGCTTACATTCATTTTTTTTCTGTATAATTATCTATACAGACAGATTTTAGCAAATATGTAAAATGACAGTCATTATAAGAAGAAATTTAATCCAGATCTGTTTTTACTGGAGTTAAAGCTGTGAATTATAGTGCTTTACTTTTATTTCCCCTCTTGTATTCCCTCCCCGGTCTGCAGATAAAATATATGAAAAAACAAAGCTTAACAATATGAGGAAATATCTGCTAGATCAGATTAAAGATTCTAGTTCAGAATGTTTTCAGCAGTGGCCATTCCTGTCTCAGAGAAAGCAAAGAGTCAAATGGTGAAAAAAAAAGTTGTGATCTGTGCCATCATAGATGGTAAAAGGGCTTTGTGAGCTGCAGATTGCATCTAGAGCATATTTAACAGCTGCTGATTAACATGCTTTCCATGAATGTGCTTATTCTTGTCGTAAACCCATTTATAACATTCACTTCTATCAGTTTAAGTAATGGCTGGATATATGGGGAAGGTGATTAGAGGACAGACAGGTGCTATTTCAGCTGTATTTTCTCTGAAAGCATGGGCTGTAATGTTAGCTGAATGTTTGTATTCTCAGATGATGTATTTCCACCTGAGACCAGATATGAACAACATTTGTACAGTTGAAGGTGAAAATAGTAAACATCTAAGGTTCTGCGATGTGATAAACAATACCACAACCCCCTTCCCCAAGACATGAAACAGACATTTTTCCCCCAAAACGCACTGTTATTCATAAATGTTTATTTAAATCTCCCAATTTTCTTCAAAATTTTTGGAGAAGTGAGAGATTCTGAATCAAATATGGTTTTAAAATTAAATTTCTTAATTTTGGTATTTTTTAATAGTGAAACAAAACTTAAAAGGATGTGGACTAATGTGAATTTTAAGAATCAGAGTTAGTAAACAAGACAAGGTTTGTTTCCTAATTAATATAATTGGAAAACATCAAGAATGTGTATCTTAAAAAGCTTATAATATAGTTTTGGTTTAGTAAGTCCATAATAGCAGTTTCATAATGAAAACATTAATTTATTGTAGGTCTTTTATTTCTTAGTTGGTTGGTTTTGTTGGTTTATTGTTTTTTTGTAGCTTTGAAGAGATGTAGAGAAAGACCTTTAAAAGTCAGTGAATAAAATGTTAGATGATACTGACAGCTCAGGTAGAACAGAAGTAGCAAATATTCCACATAAATAGTTCAAATGAAATTCTGTGCCTTTTCTGTTCTCATTTGGGAATTTGAGCCTCTGATATGCCTACTTAGCACTTGAAGCAGTTTGTAAAAAAAAAAAAAAAATCAAAGATCTAATTGGATGTATCTGATCTCCTGCTTTAATCCATCCATCTTGCTCTTTTTTTTTTTTTTTAATAGTGCTCTTACGAAGTAGAATTTTTTTTTAGGCTTTTAGAGCATAGTCTGTAATCCACTTAAAGATTCCAACCACAGAAAACTTTCCTTGGTAACCCTATTTTTTATGGCTAAACACTAACTACTATTACGATGTATGGATTATTATCATAGGTGATGATAAAACAGAATAATTACAGGTAATAGTTTCTCTTGCTGAATAAACTGATGTAAATACCGGATACTCAAAACAGAGTTAAGAAGTGCCCTCTGATAAAGGTCTTGTTAAAGATAAGTGACTATCGAAAGACATTATGTGTGAAAATCGCAGCAGGCAATATAAAAGTGATATATTTGTGCTGTTCAGTGCTGTTGTTCCCCAAGCATTTTAGAAATTGTAGTGCAAAGAATTCTCCACCTCTGTCTTGAAGAAAAGGTAGCAAATACGTAGCACTGTCTGATTATAGTACATTAATTTTTATAGTGGGAAACTAGTGAATTTACTACTTAAGACTAGAAGTTAAGCAGAAAATATAAAGGATGTTTAAGGGAACAGTTACAAAAGTATAAGGTTTCATTGATATTACCCCACACCAAAAAGAAGGAAATTGCTTGCATTATTTTATTGCTACCCCATCCTTTCATAAAATAAAGAAAAAGAAAAAAGAATTAAACACCACCAAACCTCTGCAGATTGGGATCTTTTGTTCAGATGTATTTCTCAGTTTATCTCTTAATGCTGCCATTGCAGTACTCTAGATCACGACAAGAGAGTTCTGAGCATGTAATATTCTCTCATCTTCAACTAGATATGCAGAAGAGCTTAAAGGAGAAAACATCATACTGTCTTTACTTATGATTTTCTAAGTCACAATGCCAAAGTTAAAAACATATAATAGTGACATGTTCAAACTATATCCCAAAATATGCTGTACTACACTAAGGCAAGGAAACAGGCTTATAATAGATCCAAATATCCAAACCTTTCCTATTTGAGGAAGACAACAAAGAATGCCAAAGGTTTTCTTTTTTTTTTTTTTTTTATTTTGGTTTTAGTCTTGCAAGGTGCTTTTTAGTAACACCTTGTTTTATTTAACTGCGGACTCTGAAGCTGCATCCTGCTCTTGAAACGTGTTAAGTAACTCATTTCTCTTTGAAGGAAATGTTTAATCCTTTCACCATAAAGGATACAGATTAAAAATTTAGAGTCAGTCATTGAAAGTACATATATGTTGTAAGACATTCAACAACTATCAGGTTCTGAGTCTTAGAAGCAGAACTGTCTGAAGTGGCTTTCTTCACTGTTAGCATTATAACGTGACTGTGGCCTTTGGGGAATATCTTAACTTTATGTATCAGTTGTACTGCCTGGAAAACTTAATGGTTTTCTCCATCCATGAAAAATAAGCAATGTAATATTATTGCCTTTTAGGACTGAGAGTGAGGCCACATAGAGAGATAAAAAGACTGTGTGAGTTTAGAACTAAGAAACCCATCAAAGTGTAGCTCCAGAATAATTAAGTTCTCTTTAGATGGAGGCATGTATTTACATAATGTAATAAAGAAATGCCAAGAATTTTTAAATATTTTTTTCAGAATAATAATTTATTGCAAGCTGGAATGGGGATAATACTTTGGCTTGGACACATCCACAAAGACAGATAAGTTTTGAGTAATTCACTGTTTAAAATTGAAGACATTTTAATGCTGTTAAAATAATCCTTTTCAAAATTGCAAAAAAAAAGGTTACTTTTGTCATGTAAGTATTTAAAAAGAAACATTATTTAAACTACACATATACAACATCAACACCATCATATTTTAGCTGATTAAGACTTCCCTCTTCCATTTCTTATGTTATACATTTTTTCATTATATGAATTGCCAAGATTAGAGAAACTTAGAACACAAAGTTTTGAAAGACAGATTTTTTGTTAGTTTTGCCTGTGAGGGCTACACACAAAAGGATATGGGAAGAAACAGTGTCATTGTATTATCTCCTTGTCTTCTGAACAAAACAGATTTAACTCTGAATTGTGAGTGGAGTGAAGCTAAACTTGGAAAAGAACAATGATATTTTATACAAAGAGCACGGCATTCTCATTTAAAGTGTGGTCCAGTTCTCCCAGGGAAACTACAGACAATCCCTGCAATGTTTGATGATTCAGACATAAAAACACATTGACGCGGTGAAGCAGAAGTTCCTGGATTGATTCACAGGAACTCTGTACTTACATGTATAAACCTCTACCTCTTAAGGACATCCCAACTTTGAAATAAAACTTAGGATAAATTTGCACTGTGGAGGCAAAAGAAAAATAATTGCACAGGTTATTCACCTCTGAAATACAGCATTTAAGGAGCTGTGCACAGCAGAGGTAATATAACCTTTCTGAAGTCCTGATCCTAATTCTTTTTAGTTCAGCAGCTGCTCTAGAGTGGCATCTTAATGTGGCAATGTTTGCCCGCCTGACATGTCAGGAAAACTGGATTTTATTGTCCAAGCTAGTCTCTGCACTTTATAAATTTAAACAGGATGTCTTTTGTAGAAGGATGCCCACAAACCCTTGAAAAGATAAGTTAAAATTGCTCTTGAAAGATAAAAAAAGATGAAAAAAAAGACAGGTCAAATCATTGTTAAGGATTTGTGGATGTTAAGGCTCTTGTTCTGCTTCAAATATTCATGTATTTGAGTGATGTGGATTTACTAACTAAAAGCTACAGCAAAGGAAAAAAATAGCTTTAAGACACAGTGCAGTAACTGTACTTAAGTTTTAATGGAAATAATTTTTTTTCTGAGTGTCATGTCCTTCTTAACTCCTTGTTATGCAGTGCAATTACAATAATAACAATGAATTAATTTAAAATTCATTTGGATGTCATAGATACAGCCGTAAGAGTTCTATTGCAATGCAGAGCTAATTTAATGTAGCACTAAAATAGAAAGTTACTGCCTTTAGTCTGTTAATACTCCACTGCATTTATTAAAACTGAACAGATGGTCTCCAGAGAAGACTGATAATCACAGTAGTGATAGGAGGCGGGCTGCTGCATGGTTGTATCCTCAGTCATCTCAACTTTCCCTCAGGACGACTTTAGGGATGGGCCAGAAAAGGCGCAGCTGGGGAGAGCTAGTCCTTATGTTTCCTACAGAGTTTTGAGGGGGAAGATTATAAGAACAAATAAGAGACCTTGTTTGCCAGTCTTCTGTTGAGAGGAGAGGAGCAATATAATAGGGTCATGGGGATACGCTTTGAAAGTCTCAGGCAGAGAAATAAGAGGAAGGTGCATGCAATTGGAAGAAAAGCATTTCACAAAGAACACCCGGGTTTAAAGAAGCTCCAATAGAGATTTTGGGGCGGGGGGGTGCGGGGGGGAGAGAGCAGAAATCACGCTCATGGAAGAGTTTATGCATACCAAATGCTTTCTTCTAGTTTAAATCAACTTGTACTACAAAACCTTTCATAATTTTCCCAAAGAAAATATTTTTTTTAAAACAGTGTTTGACGCAAAGCATTTTATTTGTTTCAAGTTTCTTTTTCCATATAAGTGTGATTTAAAAATACCAAAGTGAAAACTTTTTTAAAACATGGAATCTCAAAAAAAGAGCCAATATTTAAATATTTAACTGGAAATGTTTTCATATTGTCTCAACTTTATTTCCCAAAAGTAGTCTAAACTAAAATTCTTGTGAAATCACATAATTTCACCAGGTTCCTCTTTGTAGAACAGTGTATTCTGGTGGGACAAAGTTCTCCTGAACTTTCTTTGAGCAGCTCCAGATCTGGGATATTTGAGTGGATGTATGCTAGGAAGACTGATAATCCAAGCCATGAATTAGAATTCATCTTGGCTGTTAGAATCCTGTTGTTAATTAACAACAATGGTATTGTCATCACGGAACCCCATGAATAATTTCCTCCATAGTCCTATTATGAGTAAAAAATTGACCAAGCAAGCAATTTTAAGAAGCTGTGTGGGAAGTTCAGCAATTTCCTCCTGCAGTTAAGTTGATAATTTTTTCTCCTAGCAGATACGTTATCGGTATTCTATGGTATTTATAATATATAATAGATGATATGTCAATGTAATCGCTATTATATTTAATTTACATAGTCATTCCTAAATTGTTAGTTTAATAACATTAACCCAATTAACTATAAAACTTTTAAGACTTGTGCACACTAATGGATCTCTAATGGAATTGAATTTGCTTACATTCTCAGTATATTTGCCCCACTGTTATCAGAAGTCCAAAGAAGTTCTTTGCTGCTTTACCTTTAAGTTCTGATCAGTCCAAATTCTAGTATGCTCTGTTAATGCTTGCCATAAAGTTCTGAACATCACAGTGGAAGAGGAAATTTCCAGAAACCTGAACAGAGCTGGCTACTTAAATTATTTACATCTGTATTTCATCTTTTCTTCTTTTAATCCTGGCTCATAAGTGCTTACTAGAAGTTACAATTTCTAAACTTCAGAAATGTCAGCTGGTTACAAAGTTAATCCAGAAATAGCAGTTATCTCCCAGGATTACACATGATCCTTGAAAACTGTACATGTCTCATTTTATGACAGCAAAGCTTTCACTAAAAAGATCTTTTCCTTCTTGCTTAACATAATTTTAATATGGTGACACTTCCATTCCCTTTTCACTTATATTTATTTCTGAAGTCAGTAGGTGCCAAGAGCTTCAAAGGAAAAAATCAGATTTCATAGCATCAAGATCTTAAATATCATAATGAGATTGGCTTGTTTAAAAATAAATACTTAAATACGAGTTTTGAATGTGTGTATATATATATAGACAAATATGCATGTAAATGTTAAAAATTAATTACTAGGGGGATGTCCGTCTTCAGAGAAATATTTGTACTTGCACCAGCTCTGAATCTAGCCCATTGTTTTGGAATTTGCTATCTTTTTCCTGTGTATTACAAGCTCATACTTTTATAGAATGTCAGCCTATATGAGATTTCCTGGTTGATTTTTTGTTGTTGTGGTTGTTCCTTGGATGTTGGCAGGGGCGGTGTTTTTTTGTTGTTTTGTTTGTTTTGCTTTGTTTCTTTTTTAAAGATGCTCTTACAATAAAAGCAGATCTGCTTGATGCAGGAGATTGACCTGGAAGCCTACTGGCTCCTAAAGCTGTGCACTGCATGCCTGATGAGAAATTGTAGTGTTAACTAGAAGGCTGTAAATCCCTGCTGAGGTTACTTCCAGAATCCTTATCAGCTAGTATCGCTGAATTGCTTAATTTCATTCCTCCTTTCTGGTTCCTGTTATATACGTCCAGTAAGATTACTCTCCTCATGAAATTAAGCTATTTACAGTGCAAACATAGTCTTGTGTGCCTACACTCAAATTTGCAATAAACCTGGCACCTCTGTCTTATGATTCTTGCTGTTAACCATGGCAAGTTGCCTTGACAGGAGGTCAGCAATTCATTAGTGCCATACAAACATAGAGGTGGCTGCTGACAATTTGAAAGGAACGGACTTTCAGTCTGTTTTTAAACTTTATAACCATGTAAACTTTCTCTCTTGTCTCCTTGAAAATGACATCTTGTATTCAGCAATCATTGATTACCACCCTCTGTTTTCAAGGGTTATGACAAAGTTGTAAAATGCCTTGTCTTTTTGCAGCACTTATAATACAACTGGGTCTTTTGCACACTTCTCAAGGTTTTCGGTTTTGTGTGCTGCTACTGGTAATGCAATTGAGGCACTTCAAACTTTCAAGGAAAGCAACTGAAAAAAAATATCTGTTTAGCCAGGAAGTCAATTAGCTCTACTTTTTCTTAACTCAGTCATCTTGCCATCTGTATGTTTGCTGCTTTGGATGCCTGGCTTTGAAATGAGACACGTAAGATGACTGTTCAACACTCTACATGACTTTTTAGACTATTTGCTGCTAAATAAACCAAGGTTATGGCCAGTTTGTGGCCTGAGACCAAGAGGCACATCCTAATGAAACATGGATGAAAAGTGACATAGTGTCAAAGTTGCTCCCTCTACCTGTGTTATTATTGGTATAGAAATGTCCTTAGAGCAGGATCAATTTGGCCAACTGCAGATGTCTGTATTCTAGACATCTGAACCTAGCTGGTCTATAGTAAAACAATAGAAATTGTCTCATTCTAAAGCTGAGAAGTTGATTAAATGAATGCGCTGATTTTTCTCCATTTATTTTTGAAGGAGCCAGTTTATCTAAAAACATCTACACTGCAACCTCTAAAGTTAGATTAGTATATTTCTTTTAAATATTTCTCTTTAAATAACCACTTTTCAAAATGAAAGTGGAATGTATGAATTTTTAGAGTCTCAAGTAGAAATTTAACTGTATTAAATGGCTTATTTCACTCCAACACAGAAACCAAGCTATTATAATAACTTCCATTCTTCTGATTTGATGATTCCACCTGTAGTTATTAAAACTCCAAGGGTGCAGAAATGTTTTTGTTGTTGTTTTACCATTTGATCTTTGAGGAAAACATTGCTAAAAGAGTGGTTTACTCTTCTGCTTACTGTGTTTACTAACATTTATTGCCACCCTATAAATCTTTTAAAATAATCACTCAACAAGGAAAATTAACAAAAATAAAATCTTGAAGTCATATGTGGTCAAAAGAACAAGGAAGTTTTGTTAAATGACAACAGTGACCAGATCTTTTTTTCTGGCTTCCATTCATGTCTCATAATAGGTTGTTGTGGGTGGAAATACTTGACACAGTTATGATTTAGTAGAAATTCAGAATTTATTAATGACTGGAGATAGATCAACAAGTTAAGTTTTAGCAGCACTTAGGCATTAACCAATTTAAGTATTTACAAGATAGTTTAACAAAATAATTGAACATGGACTTAATTACAGATTTGAAGATGGCAAGATTAACACTAACATGCTATAAGGTATCCTAAATCAATACATATAAATATAAGCATGAACATGCAAACACACAACACTTAAGGGTTTGCACACACACATACACCCAAGTCTTTAAATATTAGGACTGAAGGTCCCTTCACAATGGGCAACTCCAATGAGTTGACAAGCGCCCCTTTTTATGCTCACACAGACAAATATTTGGATCCAGTAAAGGTTGAGAACACTCACACTCGTAAGAGCTGCTTTGTATATAGAGAGGTGGATAAAAGATAGGCTAGCCTATAGTTAAAATTTCCCTCTTTGAGTTTAGAGCAAATACTCACAATGCATTGGCATTCTTCAGCAGGCGATAACCAGGACTCAAGGGGAGTTGACTTACCCTGACCATCCAGTCCTCAAGGTGTTTGCCTGAGCAGTGTTCCAACTCAGGGCGTTGCTGGTCACAGCCTGCTGCAACCCAGGAGAGCTCAAAGGGCCTCGCTAGAATCACGACTTATAGGGTCTGAAATAATTGACTTTCGTCAGGTATTTTTCCACTCTGGCCCAGCTCGGACGATGGAATATTCTGGTACTTTCCACCAGTTATGCAAGTCCAGAACTTGCTAGATCTGCAAGTTCTGGTATCATCTTCCTTTGGACGGTCATCCAGGTACAGATGTACTAGGCTGTCAGAGAGTGATAGTCCCAAGCGATAAGGGAAACAGGAGTCAGTCGTGTTAAGGGAATGCCTTAATTCTCTGGTCCTTTATCTTTCACAATTCATGCCTAGGTTGGTGTGTGGCTCAGGGATGGGGAATCGCATCAAGCACCAAGTGACTAAAGGGCAGGGCAGGGGGTTGCACCACCACACAGGTGTGCAACTTTCCAATAGAGAGGATCAATGCCATTTATTCTCTCTCATGAGTTGTTTTGGGTTTTGTTTTTAATCAGTAGTTCTTCATATTCACAAGCAACGAAAAAAATGGCAGTGAAATGGGAAGATGTACGAAAGAGCTTGATGGTTTTGTCCCTTAAAGTACCCCATCTTTCTGTAGGGGTCATCAAGAGGTATATTGTTTTCTTACTAACTCTGTGAAACCCCTTTTCTTATCTTGTGTTATAAAAACATTGCTGGAAAGAAAGGGGTTCTAGTCATGGGTCTCTTTCCAACTGTAGTAATAGCCTATTTGGGAACAGACTTCATCAAAGCACTACTGTGTATACAGAAATTTCCCCAGTAGCCTCACGCCTGCCAAGCATCACTTCATCACAACAAAATACTTCGATCAACAGGACCGTTATTTCAACAGAGACAGAGTAAACCTACAGGTAAAAAGAGAAAATGCATTTTGACAAATATCAGTAGCACCTGTAATCCCCGGATACCATGCCCTGAGTGATGGATTGATGTTCATATGGCAATAAACTAGTCTGTTTCCAGTCATTGACAGCAGCCTAGTTTTTAGCATTTTCTTTCAGTCTTTAATTCCCCCTGGATAGATTACTGGCACTTAGGAAAAACCATGTATTAATGCAAATGTATGTCAGTTAAGGAGAGAATCAAGAGAGTGACTGACAAGCTTATTTCTCACCATCTCCATGCTCCAAACAGCTTTTGGTGCCCATCTGCACATTTTAAATTTCTGCTTAAATTCATCTCTGAAGGGGACAGACTCAGCAGGTCATTAGTGGAACTATACTCATAACAGAACGCCGAAGGCCGGTTAGGATGCTAGTATTTCTATCTCAATAGGAATTATTACTACATGCAATTCCAATGTAGGAAGACATTTCAAACAAACAAGGTTTTAATTATTTTAATGATTTCCCACATACAGTAAGTAGGAAATTACAGGGGAGAGGAAAAAAAAAAAGGACAGCACACAAATGCATTCAGATGTATGTATTTCATTTTTAAAGAGATATACCTAGACACTATTTTTAGACCTAAGGAGGAGGGATTTGGATTAACAAAATCAATTTATGCATTTTGATAGAAAAAAAATTGTTTAATGGATATGGGGCGGGTTGACCCCGGCTGGAGGCCAGGTGCCCACCAAAGCCACTCTGTCACCCCCCTCTTCAACTGGGCAGGGGAGAGAAAATATAACAAAAAGCTTGTGGGTGGAGATAAGGACAGGGAGATCTCTCACCCATTACTGTCATGGGCAAAACAGGCTTGACTTGGGGAAATTAATTTAATTTATTACCAATCTAATCAGAGTGAGGTAATGAGAAATAAAAACTAAATCTTGAGACACCTTCCTCCCACCCCTCCCTTCTTCCCGAGCTCAACTTCACTCCCCAATTCTCTCCTTCCTCCCCCCACGTGGCGCAGGGGGATGGGGAATGGGGAATGGGGGTCAATTCGTCACACCATCTCTGCCGCTCCTTCCTCCTCAGGGGAGGACTCCTCAAGCTCTTCCCTGCTCCAGCGTGGGGTCCCTCCCACAGGAGGCAGTCCTCCATGAAATTCTCCAATGTGGGTCCTTCCCATGGGCTGCAGTTCTTCATGAACTGCTCCAGCGTGGGTCCCTTCCATGGAGCGCAGTCCTTTAGGAGCAGACTGATCCCGTGTGAGTCCCCTGTGGGGTCACAAATCTGGCCAGCAAAACCTGCTCTAGCATGGGCTTCTCTCACCATGGGGCCTCAGGTCCTGCCAGGAGCCTCCTCCAGTGTAAGCTTCCCACAGGGTCCCAGCCTCCTTCAGGCATCCACCTGCTCCAGCGTGGGGTCCTCCACAGGCTCAGGTGGGTATCTGCTCCATCGTGGACCTCCACAGGCTGCAGAGAAACGTCTGCTCTGGCACCTGGAGCACCTCCTTGCCCTCCTTCTTTACTGACCTTGGTGCCTGCAGAGTTTCGCTCACATGTTCTTACTCCTCTCTTCGGCTGCAGCTTTCTCAGGGTTTTCTTCCCCTTCTTAACTGTGTTATCTGCAAGGTGCTACCACCATCACTGATGGGCTCGGCCTTGGCCAGTGGGGGGTCTGTCTCGGAGCCAGCTGGCATTGGGTCTGTTGAACATGGGAGAAGATTCTGGCAGCTCCACACAGAAGCCACCCCTGTAGCCCCCCTGCTACTAAAACCTTGCCATGCAAACCCAATACAGGATATTGCATTTTGGTCCATTGACTGACAGAGAGCTGATGCCTTATGTTATCGACAGCACAGATAATTAGAAGTATGCATAAAATCAATATAAAACAAATGTGCAAACCTAGCTTTCCCATAAAGTTATCTGACTGCTAATTTTAGCATCAGTAACTTGCATCGTACCAATACAATATGTGAAGGTACGACCCTACCATTTTAATGTGAAAGAATTTTGAAATGTAAGATCTGTAGTTGGCTGAGGAAGCAGTTGAAAAGATTGGACAAGGCTCAAAAGTATTGCTTGTCTTTGACCTGTCTCTAATAGGATGTTAAAAAAACCTATCAATGCAAAAAATATGCAGGTGGCAACTGTAGCTGGGGAGTGGCAGCTCCCTTGCTAGCTTCTTTGCACAGTAGTCATCATATTTGTCCATGTTGACCCATGCTGAATACACGTGATCATGCTGGTTGGACCGTTACACCATTGATGCTATACCAGAATTGCAAAGGTGTCAAGCTCCACAGACTAGCTGTTCAGTGGCACTGTGTTGTTTTACATGCAATTTGTTATGGTAGAGTTATCTGTCAAATAACAAAAGGACCTTTGTTCTTTCTCATTAATCCTACTGTCTGTCGTACCACATGGCAATGTGGTATGGAGACAAAAATTGTATCAACCCTGTGTAAGGTGGAGGAAAGAAAAAAACCCTGCCTGGTGACAAATCATGTTGAAATAAAAATCAGAGTAAAATCTCCACACTTGTATTATGTTTAATTTTCTCCATTAAAACTTCGCTGTGGTTTGGGCTGGACTGACCACTGAAACAAACAACAGGTGATCTCCTGACCTCTCTCCTTTCAGAGAATGGAGGCCACATCCCTTCACAGAAAGGAGCAAGAGAGAGAAGGAGACTTACAAGTTTAGTCTTTTTTTTTTTTACAAGAAAATTTACAAGAAAATTAAACTACTTTAATAAAAATATTAATCAAATAATTTAAAAAAATGAAATACATGCAATATATACAAAACTGTATTCAGCTCCCAGGATGACGATCGCATCACCATCAGACACTGGGAAATTCCCAGACTGGATTCAGCAATGGGAACTGGATTCCAGATCTGGATTCAGGAATGCACGGATTGGGATCAAAGGGAGACAAACAGAGAGAGTCCTCCTGGGACACTGACCATTAAAAAAAGAGGGCTGACATCCCACATCTATTGGGATCTGATATCACCCATCTTGCCACTAAATTCCCCAAATCTGGATCTCTCATGCAGTTTCCTTGACCTTACCTCTTTTTATAGCAAAACCTGCTTTCAGAAGAATTTTGATTATTTTCTTACTTTTATTGAAAACTTCCTCCACTGTGTTACCCCACACAATGATGTTATCATTGCATTGCAGGTGTTCCAGAGCTCCACACTTCTCCAGCGCAGTCGGGATCAGTCTATAGCAAATAAGCAGGCTGTGTTTCCACCCCCGGGGCAGTTGATTCCAAGTGTACTGGACACCCCTCCAGGTGAAAGCAAACTCTGGCCGGCACCTTTCTGCTAAAGGAACAGAGGAAAACGCATTAGCGTCTATGCTATAGACTAGGAAGTCTATGCGAAGGAGCATCTGGGCCAGTCACAATGGGGTACTTCCGGTTGTTCCCAGTTAGGCTCATTTCGACTTCCGATATGGTCAGTTTTTGAGACCTACCTGTCACTCCAGAAATAGTGACGGATTCTGCTCCTTTATGGTTCTGCCCAGAAACATCTTCAGGATCATCTAGTAGAAAAGAGTAGCCCTACATATCTGTACCAAATCCCGTTCAAGTAGTAGGAGCCCTTTCTGCCTGTTAAAAAGGAAGTGAACAGAGCCCAGACATGCAGCAGGTCTTACACTTGGGTATGGGAGAAAATAGTTCCTCTTCTTAGGGCTGGGAAAGTGGAAGAGAGAAGGAAAACCTTGTTTTCTTTTCTTCTTTTCTGTTGCACCCAGAAACGATGGGATGGATAACAGTCATGAAGCTTGTGTGAACTCGACATCTTAGTTGTGAGAATTAATATTTTTTTTTACAGAATGTCCTTGGTGAGAAAAATAGAATAAAGAAGAAAATGCTTCCATGCTCTACTGAGATGGAAACATTCAAACAGACAATTTAGTGTTTAGCACATAGGAAAGGTCGAGAAGAGTTCAACATGAAGCATCTTTTGTGTAGAGTCACTACATATATATTGTTGTGGATAGGTTTGTTCTTTATACAAACACTTTGCCCTACCCAAGAATTAACACCAGTCAACTCTACCTACAAAGGCAATTTTACGAGTTTTTAATACATAGTCTGATATATTATTTAATGCCCTTTACTGTAGAAAACTTGATCATCTACCAGTGAAGACACAGATACAGTTTTGGGATAATATGAGTGTGAATTCAGCAAAATATGCCTGCTGTCTATATCTTGTTGTCTTGTAGCAGTTTTAATTGTAATTATTGTGATAAATGTCTTGATCTAGAATTATATTTTTTTTGTGGAGACAAGACTTATCTTAATTAAGATTTCTTCACTACAGTTGCATGGAGAATTTAAGAAAAAATGTATTTATTTCATGTCTTTCAATTATTCAACTATTTGTCCTATGTTTTACATGCCCCCTGTATGCATTAATGTGAGTACTAACACTATCATATCATTAAACACCTTCACAATGTACACATTAACAAATACAAAAACAAACACCCAGTGGTTTTCCAGGCTTCTCCAAACTGTCATCAGAGACCAGTACGGGGAAAGATGGCCTTTCCACGGGGTCGAAAGCTATGGCAAGCCAAGTGGAAATGAGTTGCAAAGCAACCTAAGCCACCTTTTCAGCATGATTCCTTGATGGCTACGGGATCAGGACAATGTCTCTGCTTAAGCATCCACTTCTTGTAGCTCTTTTCTTTACTTGCACCATTAATCTACAAAGACATTATACCAAACCTCTTCTAGATCCTGCCCATTGTAGATGTCTAACTCCTGTCTAAATCCTGTCCCAATATATGGCAGACACAGCCCAGCTATTATTTCCAAAGCTGTCTGTAAATCCATGTCTTTCTGACTTGCTGTTGCTGAAAATCTTCTTCTACCTACTTTCATTCTGTTCAGTCATCTTCTTTTCTCTGTCTTTTTCTCTTGAGCCCTGTTCTGGTTCCAGATGCGACGGAGTTAATTTTCTTTTTAGTGGTTGCTGTGTATTCAGATTTGGTATGAAAGGAATGTCAATAATGGATATTGTTTTAGTTGTTGCCAAGTGAGGTTTAACCTAGTCAAGGACTTTTTTCAGCTTCCCATGGAAGCTGAGAAGGAGCATAGACAGAACAATAGAATGGCCAATGGAATACTCCATACCATGATATGTATGAGCGGGGGTTGGCCAGAGGAGTAAGTCCATCATCTCTGCTCGGGTCGGGTGTGGCAACCAAGTCACTGGACGGTGAGAGTGACTTGTGTCTTGTATACTCTTTTACAATTATTATTATTGTAGCTGTTATTTTCCTTTTCCGGTATTGTTTTATTAAACTGCCTCTATCTCAGCCTACAAGGGTATTTTCCCCTCCTTTCCTCCCTCTTCTCCCTACCCTTCTGAGGGGTGCAGGGGGGGTGAACAAGAGGCTGCATCGTCCTAATTGCTGGCTGGGTTTAAACCACAACAGGCCGTTAAAGTAACCTCTCTCCCATACTACTTCATTGTAAGGAACTATTTCTCTTCTAATTACCAGATGACAAGATTTTATCTTCTTCACCAACAAAGCTATATCTGATGCACAATAACATCAACTTTTCAGTCTTCATTAATGGTTCTCTACCTCATCCAATTCTCTGTGGTTAAACTAAAATAATTAGATTTTTAAAATTGTATCATTCTCACCTTATTCGTACTATAAGCAATTCCTGTAATAACATCAAGAGCTACATAAAAACACAAAGAATTTTCTTTCTACTAATGATATAGATTCCTTAAATCCCTGATGTTTCTGAATCATCAAAATATTTTCAACAGTACAAGGATGGCTAATTTCAGTGTAATGCAGACACTTGCATTCAGACACCCTTTATTACTGCTTTAACCCTGAAGTCAGTGCTGTTGAGATCCAGACACCAACTCCTCCTCATCAAAAATTTAAACCATGCCTCAAGCAGGACCTGAAACACAGGGCACAGAGGGTCGGTGAAGCAGAAAGTATTGTACACTGAACTGCTGTGCTGGCTCCAAGGAAAAGAAAGGTTTGGAAATGTGGCAAAATTCATTAATTTCCACTTAAAATATTTAGTATTCACTCTGGAGGTGTAAGATTGACTGGGGAGAAATACTTTCCCTGAAGTTCATCCTGCACAGGCTGAGATTTATTTTGATAGTTTCATCCTTCTGAAGCCTTAGTGCTAAAATTACCTACAGAGAAGAAATAAAGAGAAAAAAAACCCCAGCACATCGCTATTGCTGATCCATCACATACTCTTGGGTTTTAAGTGCTGTTTTCTCTTGTGGAAGTTAGCTATAAGCTCTCTCAAATGAGAATAGGATTTCTTGTGGTATTTATCCTTTGTACAGTAGCATCATTTCATGAGAAAATTTATATAATTGTTAATAGTAGCTCATGTAAAACTGTTGTGACTGTTTCCTTCCTCTTCAGGCTTCTACCTCCTTATTGAAGAAATTGCATAGCTTATTTAAAGAAAACCAAGCTTGCAGTGCATGACAACTACATATTCATTACATCACAGAAATTGTGTATTGGTTAGAAAAAAAAAATTATTAAATTATTAGTTACCTTGGGAAATATAATAATACTTATTTAACCTCTGTCTTTCTGTGTGAAGCATGTAACCCCTTTTTTTTCCTTTGTTTTTTTTTTTTTTTTTCCCCTCTTCTCTTTTCTGGTGCCTAGATGTTATGCTGTGATATTTGATAAAAAAAGTTAACAAATACTAGAACAAGCCATGGTGTAAGACTAAAAATTCAGATGGACCTTCTCACATCTTTTCTTTGCACAATAAGTAGGCTTGCTGATAGAGAACCATAGCTAATTTTGCCCTTAATTTTTAAGTGAAACATTCCTCTTTGTCATGCCTTTCTACTATTATCAGAGAAAAATCTTTTCCTTGTTCACTTTCCTCTTTCTTTTTTAAAGCAGTGTATTAAAACTATAAATTTTATGGAAACATTTCTGCAAAAAGTCATTCTATTTTGGAGGAAAATGTTGATAAAGTTAAAAAAAAAAAGTAACAAGCAGCCAAATTTAGGAAACTGTTACCTTGTTCTTACTTAACCAGAAAATAAATATACTAAGATGACTCATTGATCTAAGACAACCCATTTCTCAGGAAAGGAATTTCTTCCTATTATATGTGAGCGTTCAGCATCTGCCCAATTCTTTCTGAAAATATGCATGCAGTCTGTTTTCACTTATAAACTACAATCGTTTATAAACATAAAGGGAATAGATCCCAATGTGACAATAAATTAGGAACCATTGTTTCCTTGTAGTATTTGTCATTTGTACTAAACACATCAGATTTTTTTTCAGCCTTCTGGTTTCTTTGCATTTTGCATGTTAACAGTAAAAAGAGATGCAAGAGCAGATGTCAGTGTGCTACCCCCTGCCTTCAGAGCAGATTGAATCTTTCGTTATCATCATTTGCAGGCTATTGTGTGCAGACATTTACTCTGAAATTACATTAGCAACACTCCAAAGTATGTTTTATGAGAGATATTGGTGGGTGGAAATGTTATTAAATAAATCTCGATACTTTTCCCCTTATGCTTTATCTGTATGACATTTTATTAAAATAACTATAAGGTAAGAGTTGGTATATTTTCCATGTAGTCACAAAACGAGCATGTACAACCTATGCTGAGGTGCAGTTTGCATTTGCATTACAGTATTGCACGCTTTTCTCACTGCACTACAACTGTGTTCTGTTTCCACCTCAAGCAGAAACAAATGAAATCCTTGATCTCACTGAGGCTAATAAGCAATTTTAGATATCTTCAACAGTGCCCACAATGATAGCTACCTGCTGTCAAAGACCATTCCCTTATTGGTTGCGATATGACTGCCTTGGAAGACATCAAGGGTGGCATGGACCCTAAGTTTGTCAAACTTCATTCATTCCTGCTAGCTGGGGTTGTCCTGCTGCAGCATGTATAGTGCACATATATTTGAGAAAAGAGTAACCTGCTTCAAAATCTCTTATAAAAACATCCATAATTGCACAAAAGGAAGACAAAAGTGTCAAGTTAGGCTCTAAAGAGCTCCACCTATTAACTTTCAAGGAGAGTCCTCAAAAAATGTGTAAGAAGGAGATGAAACACTCTTTGAATGTAACATTTCTTTTTCCTCTGTTTTCTAATACAAGATATTTCTGTCATTAAAATGAAAAATTTTCTGATAACTTATTTGCTTCTGGCTGTAAAAATTCTTTATATTTCTCAGGACTTCTTCAGACAAAGTTCAAATTTTGAACCGAAAAAAACCCAGAAACCCGTTTAATATTTTCTGCTTCACTGTTACAAGGCAGTTAAAAGGGTCACATTTGTGCTCCCATTTATATTCCCTGACACTTTATGAAGTGTCAGGAATAATTAAAACAGGTGAATCTCCCTGTTCATAGACAGGCCTAAAACTGTTGCAAGAAGTATATCGAGACAGAAATTTAGATCTGTTTGCTACATTTTTCTTTTGTCGTGTTTTCTGTCCCCTGTTCTGGCACTGAGTTGTGCAACAGCACATTCAACTTCTTTGTGTCTCAGATTACTCATCGTTAGTTGGAAGTGCTGTTGCAGTTATTATAAGTCAATCTGAATTTTCTGTTTTCACTGAACATTTTCATTTACCATTTTGCTGAAAGATAATTTATCAGTCTGATGTAAATTCTAATGCATTTTGTAAATTCTAATTCATTTAGCTTTTGAATCCATTTTGAAATGAGCTGCAATAGAAGTGCAACTATAATATTGTTAAGGCTCAACAGCACATATTGAAATTAAGGTGATTTGTAAATACATTTTTGTTGATTTTATTTATTAGGTAAGGAATTATCCATTAGTGACAAGATTAATTTGTATTCTGTTCACATTTATGGTTCCTTCTTCTAGAGATTCTACACATGAAAAAGTATAGACCTGTCTGTAGAAATGTAGAAGCTGTAAAGTGTAAATATTAAAGGAAGGGTTTTTTTCTGTATTAGAGGGGCAATGATTTTGATGGTCTCATCCTAGCTTCTGGGGACATTTTTCAATGGGGTAGAACTGGTTTTTTTGGTACACATCTTAGTACTCTCTGCAAAATCAAAGACTGATGATTCTTGAACTGTCTGGGAGTTGACTGAACTGTGTATTCACCAAAGGTAAAATTCAGTTCTTGATAATAGGTGTCTGGTGTCTCTCCGCACCCTCCAGATAAGTCTAGCACAGTCACTTTCTCCTGTGTCACCAGTGCTGAGGCTCTTTACACCTGCCTCTCTTTTCATACCTTTCTTATTTTGCATTGTTCTATTTAAGCCTTTTATCTGTCTTACCAAATACTGTCCACTAGATTTCAAAGCTACTTATGGTCTTTTCTTTCTCTACAAACTGTATTTCATTCTGTGTTTGTATTGCAAATAACAATCACAACGGATCATATGATCTTAATGCCATACTGCATCATCTATTTTTTAACTTTTTAAACAAGCATCTTTATTTTTCTTTTCAGGTTGTCTATGATGCTTGAACAAGTCCTCCCTAAATGTATGAAGCGTTACCTCTTTCTCTTATTCAAGGTCTCTTTAAATCTCTTTATCCCTAATGTCTGTAAAAGACTATTCAGAAGTTAGGCTGCAGACACCTCCTCTTTTCCATCCGTCCATTTGTGTTTATCTCTTCATTCTTGTGTTAACATTTAAACAAGGTGGATAAAGACCTTTCTTAGCTCCTGACATAGAAGCCTTGTGTCCTGTATTTAAAGATTTTAGGTGCTGTAGTCACATATAAAAATATTAATGATCAGTTAATAAATATTTATCATTGTATCTATTACCTTTTCATCCATCCGGGAGAATAACCTCCCTGTCTTCTAGATCATCTTTAATTACGAATCTCTAGAGATTTACATGAAAAGGTTACATTATTATTATTATTTCACACATGAAAGAGTCATGGTAAGGGCGAAGAAACATATTGGGAGAAAACCACACCTCATCCTAACCTGGACTGACACTGCCTGATATTTTCAATCACCTGTGGACTTCCCTTCTGTCAAAACACCAGTGAAATTTTTTTCAAGTGTAGCAGGACCCATCTGTTTAAAAGGTTTGGGTTTGTTTTTTTTTTTTTCCCTTTTGCCACTAATGGCAACAGGATTAATTTTTCATTATTTTCATCTTGACAAGTAAATGTCACCGTGCCTGGCAGAACCACTTCTGCAAAGAGGATAACATCTGCTTTTCCTGAGCATTCTTTGCAGAGCTGCAGAGGTATAAAAGGATGTGAGTCAGGTTTATTAATTCTATCAGCAGAAACTGCATGCTCATCTGAGGACAGAACTTAGGCTATATTTCCAATGTATAGTCATTTCAAGGACATAGATGTTAAGTCTTTTCGTGAACAAGGCAGGGCAAGGAAGTGGAAAAGAAACCCACAAAGGCAGCACAAGTACTAGCTTTGGTATTGTGCAAGTCCAATAAAAAATTCTGCAAAACATGAAGACTATAAATATGACAGAGCTCTGATGATGGGCTACTCAGCCGAAAGGCAAGATGGTCTTTCCAATATATGGTACAATGCAAATGGGGGGACAGTTGCACAACTGCAAAACTGATCAGCTTTATTTTGCTCCCATTTCTCAACCAGTAACAAAGGTCCTACAGCAATCACGTTGGTGAAGAAAGACTATAATGTATTTTACAGCCAAAGTCTAACTCCCAAGGTGATTTACATTCCCACAGCATGCAAAACAACCATTCTTACAGAGCTGCAAAACAGCATTATTGTAAATACTCCCTTAGTGGAAATGGAAATCATTTTACCTTCTTGATTTTACCTGAATCTAATAAAAACAACACCGTGCTTTCATGTCACTGCAGCCTGAGCAAGCCTCAGAAGTTCTTTTCTTTCTTTGGGTGAAAAGGGAAGTTGCACTGAAGTCAAAATAATTTTTATTGAATCAGACCTTGTGAGAGAAGAATGTAGGTAATAAAAGTAAACTTTGAAACTAAAATTGCAAATCAGATGTGTGTGCGTATTTGTTTGTTTTTCAAAACCATTTTTCACAATGACATTTCTCTCCCCTTCTGAATGGTGTGTCATGATACAAAGTCACATGCCTGAGCTAACAGTTTGAAGCTGTTGGTTAGGGAATTTTATAAAGCAAGAGTAAGACTACGGTTTACCTGGTTATATTTTCCTAATAAAAAATGAGGTTATGTAATGTAAAAGGAACAAAGTTGGATCCTGTGATGAAAAAAAAACCTGATAGGTTTTTAGAAAAGAAGGATCTGAGGAATCCAAATATTTTTGCAACAATTGTACAAATGACCAGGTTAATGCTGGGTG
The DNA here is from genome assembly GCA_017639485.1 of Pluvialis apricaria. Lineage (NCBI taxonomy): Eukaryota > Metazoa > Chordata > Aves > Charadriiformes > Charadriidae > Pluvialis > Pluvialis apricaria. The sequence goes on along the minus strand of CM030044.1, from coordinate 81,997,715 downwards.
GTGCTAGTGATATATGGCTAGGAAAGCTGCCAGCAGTTTGTGTGGGCAAACAGCATGTGATATCAAGTGGGTGTCCTCCTTCACACAATGGTCCAAGATGCAAAGCTGCTTATTGGTTTATGGGTTAGAGCATACAAAATTATCCTAACTCTGAGGGGCGAAAGCATTTAATAATAAGCTGCCCAGGGAGGTGGCGGATTCACCATCTCTGGAGGTGTTTAAAAAAAGGGTACATGTGGTACTTAGGGACATGGTTCAGAAGTGGGTTTTGTCGGGGTAGATTAATGGTTGGACTTGATGATCTTAAAGGTCCCTTCCAACCTCAGCAATTCTATGATTCTATGATTTCCAAACACATTAACAATACTGGCATTTCAAAAGTGGGAGAAGGTCTTGGTTGTTTAAAGATGCTGTTGTAGTGGTCCCATGATTGATTAAGACCTCATTACACTAATCTCCATGCAAACTTGGAAGTGACCATAGAAATCTTAGAGTTTAGATGGGTAACTGCAAAAAAAAAGGCTGAGAGGAAATAGGGGCTGCAAATTGGGATTTATAAGTTCATGCTTTGATAACTGTGCTAACATATATATCTGATAATACATATATATTTGATACAGTAAATGGAGAGAAAAGGAGTATTTCTAGAGCACAATTAATTTTATCCTAAAATAGGTGTTTAAAATAGGTTAAATAAATCATGCCTCTTTCTCTTGGACAACTGTAAAAGACATCCAGACAACTAGCTCAGATGTGTCTGTATTATACATGTCTGACTTTAGGCAACATGAAGAGACTTTTTACAAAGTCACAGAGAATACTAAAGACCGAGCCAGGACTGTACACCTCCTCCATCACCCTAAGCAACAGATGAAGTGCTTTTTCTATTTAGAGGTGATCTTTAATATTCTTAATCAAAATGTGAATAATTTCTATATCTTTCCTTTGCTTGACTAGACCCAAATAGGCTGACTAAATTCTGCACATGTTGACATGTATTTCCAAGTTCCAGGGGCGATGACCTCTACAATGGATGAAGTTTTGTGGCTGCACTACGCAACCTTCACTCTTATGTTAATGTCGGTCGTCATTACTGTATGCTATAGCTGGAACAAGACATCAAGAAAACAAGATTAGCCATTTTTCAATGTGTTGTCTTATTGTAGGGTCTGTCTCTTCACTATTTTGCTACTCTTTGTCATATTTTTGAGAGCACAATTTGATTCATAGTTCATTATGTATCCTAGTATAGAGATACCTTTTGTTTTAATTCAAATTCTATCATTATTCTAGCCCCCTGAACTGGGTAGTTTTAAGTCACTGAGATTAGTTAATGGGTGTTTCTCTAGACTTTTCCCCTGGTTATTCTGCTGGAAGAGCTGGTCAAAACATGTGATTTCTGCGAGAAATTTCATCTGGGATAAAAACATTTATTTTTAATTTCTCACAAAGCAGAAATTCAAAAAGAAATTTATTGGGAAAAAAAAAAAAAAGAAAGAAAAAAGGGTGGTCTTTGTATGGTTGACAGCTTGGCCAGACCTGGAAAACTTCAAATTTTTCACAGAAACACTCCGAGCTACAGTCAAGCATTCAGCACAGTCTTGGAGGCAATAAAGGCCAAACTATTCATTATATGTATTAGTGATGATTTCTTACCAGGACTCAAGAGTGGTCTGAATTTCTCTTTTAAATATAACAAGCCACACTGTAAAACCTGAAAAATTGTCTGCTGTATGGTGATATTGGCACAAAATTTAAAGGAATTTCAAAAATAAATTTTAGACATTGGAAACAGGTAAAAGCATAAAGGACGCTATTTACCTATATTACCAAAGGTGACTAATTTTACTATTTTTTGAAACGTAACCAAAAAGTATTTGACCCACAAGAATGTTGTTCAATGTGTTGTTTGTAATGAACAGAGGAATCGATTAGAAAATGTTTTCCATCGCGTTACTGTTTTTCTGCTACTTTTTCTACCACATTAGGAGAACAACACATGCAACCAGTGAACGCACATGACAAATTAAAAAAAGATTGTTGTTAAAATATTGTGCAAAGTGTCGTCCCAAATCAATGGGATATTTGTGCCTTAAATTTCTGTGATTTACCTATTTGTTGCCACATAGGAACAACTGATTTTATGTGTAAAGGCTTCTTCTCTTTTCTGAGACAACTTTTGTGTAGGAAATAAAAAAGAAGATTGAAAAGAAAGAACACCTTTCTGTGAATTTGTAAATGAGAAAAATTAACAGAAAAACTCATGAGCATACTTTAACATTTGATCCTGTAGTCAAATTTTAAACAGTAAGGTGCTGCTGATAAAATGAGGAATTAAAATTCCCACTATGTTTGCAAATATCTGCATTGTACAAATTATTTTATGTTCTCTGAATATGTTTGGTTATGCATGTATAGAATATAACACTTCTATATGTATTTACAACAATTTGCATTTTATTCTTAAAGTACTTTTAAAAGTTTTTACAATAGTAAAAAGTGAGACCTACCAGAACTGTAGATACTTTGTAGTCAATCTTTACCATATACTACTAATTATGTAAAGTAATATTAAGCAAGCAAAGAAATATTAATAATAAAATTAATAATGAAATACTATCATCCATCAAAATACTATATTAGCTGAATTACTGACTCACTTTCAGAAAGTGCTCCTTTGCATCCCTGTATTATTTCCAAGAACATATTCTCACCTGTCTCTCAACAGCCAACCAGTTAAGAACATTGTGTTAGCACCTGTCCTAAGGACATGAGAGCATCTCTGAGCTCTTAAGATGTGGTGGTCCTGTGTGTAGCAGTTTAAAAGCAGAGAGATTAGAGACCAGGGACAGTAATCTTGCGTTGCTCTTTGGTGGGTCCTCTGAATTCACTGACAGATTTATAATGAAAATATTAAATACGGAGAAATAATATTATGTATAACTCTTTTACTCCCATTCAGTCTTCATCTCAGTTTACTTCTTCATTGAAACACTGCATTAATAGCTCTCTTTTCAGATTTTTTAAAGTATTATACTGAGTTATTTATGAAAAGCTCTAGGGAGAAGATCTTAATAGTTCCCAGGAAAATTTTGAACATAAAATGCCCTAAATATTGTAAATAAAAGTTGTGCCAGTGTAAATAACATTAAAATTTTATTTCATAGCAAATCTGATGATGTTTCTTATTTAAACACCCTTATTTCAATGAGGTTTCAAGATACTTTTACCCTTGTCAGCATAGATATATAAATATATTCCTCTTGGTCCTCTGTTCAGAAAAGATGCTAGTTTCATGGTGGGCAATTTTCATTTGGGCAAAACTGTGTCTGTTCTTGGTCACCAAACAAACAATATAAAGGTCTGCAGAGGTCATTAGCCTTTCAGGTCTTTTGGTTAATTAGTGGTCAGTCTTTTTACTTACTAGCAGACAGAAGTCTATACTTAAAATAACACAGAAACTGGGGGCTAAACCTCACGTAAAAGAGATTTTGGGTTTTGTTAATTGGCTACTGGGTATACAAGTTTATCTTGAACTCATAAATTCCTTCTCCATACCACTGGCTGAGGTCTTGATGTGAACTACAAGAGACACAGGCAGATTTGCTGTACCGAGAATGTTCTAGACTATTGATGGTCTATACTGGGCAGGTTAATAACTGGCACGATTTTTTCTTCTCATTTTCCTGGACCTATGTCTCTAAGATATCTACACTCCACACAGACACAGAGTGTTAATAAAAGTTTATATCCTCCTCTTTCTCCTCTTTCTTCCTTTGGCCCAAAACAAGTCAAATGCTGCTACAGAAAACATTTGTGGACCAAAAATTTGGTAGCTGTTCGCTTGGAGTCATGTACTTATGTCTTTAGGTATCTATAACAGCCTGTTTGACAAGTACAGAGTCTATGCTGTGTGACAATGGTGAGCTATGTAACCTGATGTCTGATTTTCAAAATGAAGTTACATGTAAAAGGCTAAGTTAAAATGTAACTGTTGACGTTTTTATGTAAGGTTAGGATCAGTTAAAAGCCAAATCAGATTATATGAAACTGGCCAGCAATTCTATTAATTATACTGATCAATAGGTCTTGCCATTAGGTTAGTGCTGTTTCCATTTACAAAGGAATTACAAATTATGGTTTTCCATGCTGGCACCAACATTTTTTACACATTATTTGTCACCTCTTTCAATCACATTGTGATTTTTCTGCCACTACTTTTGCTCCTTGATATCAATTTTCTAAAATCCAGAATTATGCTGATGTAGACATCTGATAGTAGACCTGAATTGTTCACTAGGAGGTTAAATGAAGACACCAACATTTCAAAGCAGAGGTGGTGATGCATATTACAAATACAATGGTTGGTTGTGCAGTTTATGTGGAAATAATTCCATACATACATGAAATTCTATACATATGTGAAATTCGGGGGGGGGGGAGGGGGGAGAAAAAACTTGCCCAATTTATAGAGAAGTAATTCAAAAGGGAGTGTGAATTTGTTGTCTTTGTTAATGATAAATTTATTAAATTATTTAACATCCAGATGATGCTTTTATTCTTATATCCATCGAATCTCATAGATACACCCAGAATGGAAACAGTAAACTGAGCCTCTCTAGTTTAAGATCTAGTCCAGGATTCCAAAACCCATTTCTGAACTAGAATGAAGATCTGAAATAAAATTTAAACTAAACTGAAATTCGACAATTTGTATAAATAAGGTTCCAACTATTTTCTTACCTCCACCAGCATGTACGCTATTTCATGGCTACAATTTCAAAATGCTAATAAAAACAGAATACATATGTCAATATTCATAAGAGTTAAACTTTGTAATGGATTTATCAAAAATAATATTTCTTGCTTGCTCATGTCTCATTAATTTGGCTGTGATTGTACACAGATGGGATTACAGGAATAAAATTAAAGAGGTAGGGAAGAGCCAGTCAGTATGGAAATTTAAGGAAAAATCAAGTTGTAGAATTAGTGTACTAGAACAACATGAAAGTGATTATTTTCAATTTATTGTGAATGATACCTATGCAGTCTGAGAAAAATTTAAAAAAAAATAATCAGACTTTGAAAGTTATAAAGAGGCATAAAGAACTATCTGGAAATAAACACAAAAGTCATCCTAACACTACTTTTGAGTGTTTTTCACACTGTCCTTTCTATCCCTGTTGCATGTGAAGTGCTTGGTAGCAACCAACTGCTAGCAAATAACACAAGAACATTTTCCAAAGAAGCTAGCCTCAGACTATGAAGTCATGAACTTGTTTAAATCTATAGAAAAATCTCTTTTGACTACAGGAAGACCAAGATTCAGCCTATGTCTATCCTGATTAAGGGCTAAAGGGTAAATGGAGTGCTAGCGGGAGGCCTGATCACATAGTCATAAATATTTAGGAAGTCCATTCCACTTCCCATCAAAGGAGAAAAGGACACAGAAGGACAAAACCAGACAGTAATGTAAGTCCATCTGTTTCTAAAGTGCCAGAAGGTTACATGAGATTTTTTTCCAAAGGAACCAGAGATAATAGCTCAAAAATATTTGTAAACACTCATAACAACTCAGGCAAGCAGAGCTTTCAAAGACTGACTAGTTTTCTTAATTATTTGTAATACTCATGGATGATAAATTCTGGCACCATTAACATAAATTCACAACCTTATATGCAACGTTAGTTTTAAATATATGAATATAAAAAAATTCTTTCAGAAGTATCCCAATACTATATGTTGTGACCAGCAATTTATAATTGTGTTAGCAAAAGAAAATACAGAGGCATGTTTGAAATTGTATTTCAATATAAGTTTCAGAGCATGACAGAAATACAAATATGGAAAGGAAAGGAAATTTTTAAAGTGTGTGGTATGAGAATATAATTCTTGCAATATGCGGAAAGTAAAAGTCTCCCATTGTATATGAAATATATTTTTCACCTGTTGAGAAAAAAAAATAAATTAGAAACTGAAGTTTACCTGAGATGAATACATAAAAAATTGGGCTGTGCTCAGCACTTCCTTGATACAATAAATTTGTGCTTTTCTGATTTAAGCATTATACACAACCTTTTGTTTTGATGGATTGTCATAATTTGGGATAAAATATGAAATGTAGTTAACATATGTTAATCCCCAGATGCCTGTTTTGGGGGTTTCATTTATATGATTTAATGATGCACATATGCAAAAGTACTGCTCGTCTCTTTGAATTCTGATTAAGAGATAAAGGATGACTGCCAATTATAGACAACTTAACTTACGAAAGGCAATGTTTCCTCACATTTGTTCCATTTGCTTCCTGGGAGTGAGGTTACTCATATAAAGACTCTGCTCACAATCTGATAATGCAGTACCTCTCTGATTGTGGCGATCCCCTGACAGCTCTTTGGGTGACCGTCCTTACTCAGGGCTATAATTCACTCTGTAATCTAGCTGCCATTTTTTCTCACAACAAACATTTTCTCCAGATTTATTTCCAGCTCCTGATAATCTTGTGTTTCTGTTGAAATAACTAGTCTGGTCGTTCTGAACTGTTTCATCATAATCAAAGATGAGCAAAGAAATTCATTGTGTCCATGCAGCTAGAAGATATAGGTTGTGATTGTAGCATGGAGAGATGCTTGTACGCTTGTGCTTTCCCTGATATGAATCTTAAAGATGATCCATGGTTTAGTATTTTAGATATGTTAAATGGGACATTTACTACATCTCCTCCATGTACTGGCCAAAATTTAAGCAAACAATTAAACCATCTACCATTATCATGTATTCCTTTTCTTCAAATTCCTTTCCTTTGAATTAGAAAAGGCTCGAAAGATTTTGGCTCTTTCCTTATTCATGTCATATAGCTTTAAATTTTATTGAGAGTCTTTGCTTCTGTTTTCTGACGCGAAAAGGACCTTTGCTGTGTGATTTGCATTATTATTTGGTTTGAAATTGTAAAGGTCCTTACCTCTGCACAGAATATAATTTTAAATAACATTTGGTTCATACTTAAATTTTATTGTGTGTAAATAGTATTGCATTGCCTCCACTTTTCAGCTGGAGTGCTACATATTGTCCTTGATCTGTGGCAGGTCATCCAGCAACTTTGGGGGCTGGGGAGGAGGGACGCGAAGGAAATATTATATAGCCTTCAGTCTATAAAGTCAAAGACAGCAAAAGGGAAGCGGAAAGGGAGTTTAAATAACCGGAATGCTTTCTTTGATAACTGACACATCTGGTTAATTGCATTTATAAATAACATAGGTGCATACAAACATATATATATGAACTAGTTGCAAATGTCTCATTATCTATGCATTATTTAGTTTTTTCTATATACAAACTCACTTGAGTGTTAAGTGGAGCTCATTAGAAATAATCCAGAGTGCAAGGAATATTTTTAAAATACATTTAGTGGTATTAATCACAATTATACTCACTGTTTTAAGAACATACATTCTCTCACCAAGTAGGGAGAAAAATGCTCTTCAGAAGGAATAATTGTAACCCACTCATTGAATATTTCAGTAGGTGTTTATACCATTAGTCTTTGACAGTGCAAGAATTGGGAACAAATGATTGTACTTGATATGTAGAACTTGCATTTAACTTTCCAGTAATATGTTTCTGCTCTCATGAAGGTATTGTTAAACTTGTACAGAGTTAATACCATGGTTCTAAAGAGAAATCTGTAAAATGTTCTGTAATCATCATTCATGTTTGGATATGTTTCATTCTTGCACACTTAAGTACATCAACATATAGGAAAGAGCTGATTATGAATAAAATGTATGATGATTTATTAGATATATTTTTGTACTGCTGGCATTCAAAAAGATTTTCAGCGTACATTAATTACATCCAGACTTCATTCACTCTAGTTTTCAGTGTGAAGTAGTAACGGAAAAATCAGTTTTGAGTCAAACATCTGAAGAAGGTACAGAAGACTTTAATTGGATTTTGTGCACTCGACACGTATGCAGATACTGAAACCTCTTCAGTAACCGCAGAATCACAGAATGGTCAGGGTTGGAATGGACCTCTGGAGATCATCTAGTCCAAACCCCCTGCCACAGCAGGGGCAGCTACAGCAGTTCCAGGCGGGTTTTAAATGTCTCCAGTGTGGGAGACTCCCCCACCTCTCTGGGCAGCCTGTGCCACTGCTCTGCCACGCTCAAAGGAAAGAAGTTCCTCCTCATGTTAAGATGGAACTTCCTGTGCTCAAGCTTGTACCCGTTACCTCTAGTCCTATCACTGGGCACCACTAAAAAAGACTGCTCCCATCCCTTTAAGTATTTAGAAGCATTGATAAGATCCCCCCTCAGTCATCTTTTCTCTAGACTAAAAAGGCCTAAGTGCCTCAGCCTTTCCTCATAAGAAAGATGTTCCAATCCCCTCATCATCTTAGTAGCCCTTTGCTGGACATTCTCCAGCAGTTTCCCATCCTTCTTGAACCAGGGAGCCCAGAACTGGACACAGTGCTCCAGATGCGGCCTCACCAGGGCAGAGCAGAGGGGGAGGATGACCTCCCTCCACCTGCTGGCCACACTCTTCTTGATACACCCCAGGATGCCATTGGCCTTCTTGGCCACCAGGGCACATTGCTGGCTCATGGTCATCCTGTTGTCCACCAGGACTCCCAGGTCCCTTTCTGCACAGCTGCTCTCCAGGAGGTCAGCCCCCAACCTGTACTGATGCATGGGGTTATTCCTCTCCAGATGCAGTACCCTACACTTGCCTTTGTATTTATATATAATATTTAAGCCTGTTTATAAAATAAGCTGAGCATCTCTAATATCTCTGTCCTGGTAATTCTCTGAAGTGGCTCAAAAGAGCCCAGGTCTTGAAAAATAATTCCTAGTTGTAGGTGTCTGGTTTCTCATCTGAAGTCCCAGGGAATTAATGGTATTTGTTTCTAGGTGATTGCCCAGATGGTTCTCACACTGTAGGGCACAAGGATCACATTCCACAATTTTGTCTTGGACAGACCGGTTTTCATATTTTTATGCAGTTATTTTGGAAACGCACAGTAAATTTAGCTTTCAGGGGAAAGATTGGATTTTTATTGCACTGGCCCAGAGCTGTAGTGCATCACAGATGCAGTGAGTTTAGCAGCTGCCTCTGGACACTTCAGCTACAAGGTGAGGGCTCACGGCAGTCATAAGCACCTGCATGAGAGGGGTCCTGCACCACAACACTACTGCACATGGAACGTGCTCATAAGATTCGAGCGTGCCACGGCCAGGCTGGGACTACTGCATGGGCAACAGCCAAGCTGCAGGTGTTCAGGGACAGAGGGGCATCAACTGCTCCAGGAATCCAGGATAAGTTTAACTTGCCAGAAAAAAAAAAAACCATCCAAACACATTTGGAAGAAACTGCTTGAAAAGTCTTGGATTTTCCTGTTCTGGATTAGCAGTGGGAAATCCAGCTAAAAAGAAAAAAAAATAATGTAAATGCTGCAAAGCAGTTTGGAAATTCAACCAAATGAATGTTCAGTTTATGTGCTTATTTGTCACACTGATAAATCCCAACTGATTAATTATTAAGATGTATTTCTAAGCTCTATTTATTTTTTTTCTACATTTAAAGGGATTTTTGTGACCACTTCAGTCAGGTGTTCAAATTCAGTTTGTTAGGTGTTATTATGTAAGTTAGTTGGCATTGTCCACTTATTAAATGAATTAAAGAGCAGGTAAAATAGCATAAAAATTGAATTTCAGATATTAAAAATGTAATAGAACCCAAAATATAAATATCTAAATACTCAGACTTTACTTTCCTTCTCCAGTGGAGTGGGAAGTTTTGTTTACTCGTAAACATCAGTTACAGATGTGACAGAAATTGCCATAAGCAGCTTACAGTCTTTCATTGATTCATCTCTTCTGAACTGCAGTGACTATATTTTCAGAAGCAAGAAATAATTCAGAAACTGTCATTAACCAGACGATGTAAAATAGAAGAAGAGTTAGAAGCCCCTATTCAGTTGCAAATTTCCTACTGAGTCGCAATTTATTTTGCTTCAGAAGCCTTCAGAATTCCACATCTGAGCATTTATATTGGGAAGCTTTCCATATTGTATTTATTTAATGAAGTTGGCTATTGGGAGTTTACCTTATTCATCTGTGTGGGTTTTGTTTTCATTTTTAAAAAATATGAATTAAGTTGTCCAAAGAACAAAAACGTTGAGAGAGAACAAAGAGGACAGCGAGGGGTTCACTGTTCATGCAGCTTCCTCTGGCAGCAGTAAGAAGCTGTTTTCTCAAAACTAAACATTTGTCAATATGCTAGAAATAAGAGCATGAGTCACTGTGCAGCAGTGCCATTTTGTTTGCTTTTGTATTAGTCTTGATTTTGTGGTAAATTAGTGCAATTATGTTACCAGCAGAATAATGAAGACTTTTTTTCTCAGATTAGCCAAGGAAAACAGCTTTGAAAGTAAATTCGGTTTTAGGTGATAGACATTTATGTACAAAAACTGTATAAAACAACCTTGAACCCAGACTGTCAAGTTTCTAACTGACTGTGAAATACAACCCCTAACTGTTAACCCTAAGCCCCATGAATGCCTATTTGACCATTTTAATTGGATAAATTAACATAGCAATGTCAATTCAGTCTATTTTTTGAAACAAAGTATCTTTTTTTGCATTGCCAATTAGCATTTCCAAGGAGAGACTTACTTTTTCAGAAATAAAACTTTTTTCATTAACATACATTTTTGTGTGTTTTTTGCTTGTGTCTAGTTAATTGAGTCTTCCATATTTTTTTACTAGCTTAAGATAATGGGAAGAACCTATAAATAGAAGGAAAAGCCTTAAAATAGCATAAACTATATTCATCAGTAGTAAATCAGGAATACCATAGGGGCCTTTTGATGGATCCAGAACACTGTCATAAAAAAGTTTCAGGATAAAGATAATTAGCTGTTAATTTTCCACTGCGAGCTATGCTGAAGCCATTACTATTGTGTGGTACAGGGAAAGTGAATTTTAATTCCTTCAGCATATTTTCAAATGAAATAATTATTCTATCAAAAGTGCATGTTTGTCTAGGAATCGTCACTTATTGCTTATATAAACTGAATATATTACAGCTGAGGAAATTGTATAAGGAAGATGTGGTCTATACAAGGTATGTTCTCTGTGAAGCAAATAATAGTGCCAAAAATATAACGGTTTTGCAAAACTGGCTTGCTAAATAGTGTTTCTGTCTATCTTGTGCACATGATAATCTCAGCTCTGAGAATCAGTAGTGGTGTCCATCTAACATCGCACAGTCCAGTGGTTTCTGAGAGTCCACTGAGACAGAAAGTCTTAGTATAACATTATTTATAGGCCTTTTTAATGCACTGTGGGGATAATGGCTTTCTTGTGTTGTTATTAATGCCTGCAGCAAAGACAAACTACTCTGCTCACGTTCACAGAAAGCTGAGACAAGTGCTATTTGATGCTGTTTAAGGTTTCTTTCTGCCACTACTTCACTGCTGAGGCAGGACTACACTGTTTGCAGTGTTTCAGATGCCACTTTGATGCCTCTGGGTCTCATCCCTGGAAGAGATCACATTAGAAATGTCAGAGAGTTAATGATTGGAACTGATCGTAAGCAGTTTCTTTTTCAAGGCTGAGCTGTTTGTCAAACATACCTGGCTGCTCAACTTTTTCTTATTCTCCTATTCGAGGCACAATGGCAACCGCTTTTTAGATAGTTCTAAACAAGTCATGAATACAGCTGGGATTGCATAAGGTAGAAAAATAAAGACACGGATCTACACCGATCTTGATTTTTTTCTAACCCGTATAACAAAGTGCTGAAGAAAGACTTTTAAAATTTTATCTATATTGGCTTCCATACCCTTGCAGGAAATTATGTCAATTAATTTCATAAGCATGCAAAAATTCATAGTACATTTCATACAGAGTATTTTTCTCATTGTTTTTCTCCATCCCCACCACCTGCTGTATAATTTAAAAATTAGGAGAATAAAATTCTGCACTGATTTTTAATGATCCATTCTAAGTCATCCAGAAGAAATGTCTTATAATAAAATGTCCTAAAATTATTAAAATTATTTGGTCTTTTCAGATACATAATTTCATCTGTATAATTTTTTCTCCTCGGTTAATTTTTGGGGCAGTCCGACTGTAGCAGTAAAGGCTCTGAAATATAAAACAATTATTTTTTTTCCCCAAACTGACATTTCTTTTTTATTACAACTATGTAAAATTACTTAAAGACTAAAAGAATTAAAGTGAAAAGAACACATTCTGTGATACAGAGTCTGAAGCAGAGGAAGGAGAAGAAAGCCTGATTTGAAAAAAAAACACCTTTATATCAGAAAAAATGAGGCGGAATGCAAGAAGTGTGGGAGGAGTATGTGAAAATTGACATATTCACTCTTTCTTCAGATCACTGAAAGATACGATAAACTTTCTGAAACCAAGAGACTCCCTATTTTGAAGAATAAAGATACTGAGGTGCAATACAGACACCACACAACTGAGATATCAATACGAGGATTTTTATATATTTCTTCAGAGTGAAATAGCTCATAAAGTACCTATAAACACAGAAATTGCATATAACTTGCTTATTGAAGTTTCAAACAGCTATAAGATTTGAAAAAGGATAAAACTGAATTAAATTGTTATCCACATCATCATTGCCTGACTGCCACTGCGTCTAATGATATCTTATCTGACTCGTCGTAATACTTATTAGTTAGTAGTCCTACTCCAAAGGACATCTGCAGACTCAGTGTCGTGAGCTTCTTCCTGGTTGCTTTTGAAATGCAGAGAGATTGACTTTTTTACAACAAAGTGATTTCTCTTCCAGAAGCTTATCGTCATAGGCAAGGAGATACACGTGTGCTGCTGATAATGCAGCTATATGGTGGGAGTTTCTGGTGTACCCACACAGCCAGCCTTCTAGGCAGCAAAGCCAGTCTGGGAAAGCAATGTATACACATAAATATTTTGATTGACAGATTCATGGCTTTCAGTCTTACTGAAAAGCTTTTCAAAACGTCCTGATCTCGATTTCCACTCTTCTCAACGATTCGCTGGAGACCACCGTGGTCGGCGCAGTCAAAGGAGCTGACTGGTGTGATATACACAGCTTTCTCTCAGTATGTTCTGGGGAATAAGATGAAATGCATTCAAAGTTCTTGCAAAGGAACAGCAAAAAAACAGTCCTGTGACCAACATGTATTCTGCTCTTTTTCTCCTTTCCCCTCCCTCCCAGTTCTGTGTAGGTTTTCCAGTTTAAACTTAAGCACAGCGTGCTGCTTCTATCACAAAACCTTTCCGAGGTCTCATGTTTGTTATTTTATGGATAACTTATTAAAGTGGCATGATAGAAAAGTATGTTTTTTCTGCTTCATTTTATCATTACTTCACACTTAACCTGGGCTCTACACACTGTGCTGAATTAATTATTGCACATCCCACTCAGGAGATAAGGAGTTTACTCAGGAGTAACAGTTGGCAGGTTATTTGAAGACAAGGAGGGTGTATGGGTCAAGAAGAGTTTGGATTGTGGGTGCAGTTCTTTGTAACGGACTTCACTGCAAAACAAAATTGTCCATAAGGTTAAGGCAAGAATTTCAGTCACAACATTTGTAGTGACTTCAAATAAACACTGCTACTCCACACTCTTAACAGATGCAATACCCTTTAAAGGGACAGTCAGACACTTGCAGCTCTAAGGACCTGAACCAATGATGATAAGCTCAATAAACAGAAATCAGGAAAACCATACAAAAGATGGTATGATTTTTAGGCCATTTTGAATGCATTGGGACAGCAGTTTTAAACTTCTGTCAGTTTCTGGACCTCTGATTTTTATTTTTTTTTCAGGCTGCAAGCGCATATATGAATGTGACGTGAAGATGCATAGCAGCTATGTTCTGATTTTCCGTGTTGATTTTCATAGATACTTCTGAAGTAATCAGGTGGACTCCTGAGGTTCTAAAGAGTGCAAGTCAGTAATTATATTACATATAAGAGAGTAGCAGAAGACTGTCAAGTTATTAAAAGGTATCTTTGTACCTCTTTTCCCAGAAGACCAAGGTTAGGAGAGAAAGGAAAGGATGGACTGATGGCTTTTAGCTCCATGAGGATGCAAAACGCATACCCAAATGTGACTGCACACCTAGGAGGAGCCCAGGAACCATGAGGACAATTCAGTAGCTGGGCACACACATGTCATGGTGCCTGTGAGCGTGTCGACATGAGAGTCAGAGTACGAATGAGTGCAATTAGTCTCCTTCCAAAGTAAAAGTCACCTTCCCTTCCTCTTAGGCATCACATTTACTATGCTGTCGATATATTATATCCTACATACACAGAATGAAATGGCATGCTTCTAACCAGTTTAGCTAAATTTGTCTCCTAATGGTCAGGAAGGTCACAGGAAAATTACAGAATAAATGTCCACATGCAATATGAGAAAAGTAGCTATTCCTAACAACTACCCCGTGCTGTTCGTCCAGTCAGACATTTTGGGCAAACTATTAACTACATCTCATTAACAACAAAATTATACAGCGAAACAGGAAAATGTGACAAATTAGGTTTTTCTGCCTTTGCTGTTTTTTCAGTCAGCTCTGATATAAGTGATATCTGAAAAAGATAGCATGTAATGCCAAGAACTCCAGAATGCACATTAGAGAACAACAGTCTTTTGTGTAATTGCAATGGGATTTATCTACTATGTTAATACTTCCTGATTTTTAAAATTTAAAATAATGATAATAGATATAACCAAAAACCAACACAAATAAAAAAAATTCTGTATCAGTTATTATTTCGTATATTATTCTTCATATTAGTCTACATATTTTTAATAAGCCTTAATTTTAGACTGAACTCCAATGAGCAATGAGGCAGTACTATAGACAAAGTATAAGAGGTTCAGTTTAAAATTTGTATATTTCTGTTGCCTTTAAAACTTAAATTCAGTCAGAACATAGCTCACTGTTTCATGGAAAAATTGTACACTGTGTAATATTTAAATTGCTTCCTGAAAAAAAAAGGGGGGAGGGGGGGAAGAAGCATTCTAAACTGACTCCTTTTCCCTTGATGTGGCCTCCTTTTTATTAACATTGCTAAAAGATTTCTGCCTTGTGCTGTCCAAAAATCATTTATTGTGTTTACTTTTCCCCGTGATTTTGTCAAAGCTTATTGAACCATGCTGTCAGTTCTCTAACACAATTTTAAGGAATAGCTCACATGAATTTCAGATTTTATTCCTGTAGGATAGGATTGCAGAAGTTAAATTGTTACTCAGAGTATACTTTCTTAAAGGAAAATAAACTCTCTGCTCTGAGAACCAAAGCTAAGGAACTGAGGCTGCATTTCAGAAACACTAACATGGAGAAGTAATTCTGGTTATTATGGACAAAATAAGTTAGAGACAGAACAAGCCATTCTACAGTATGGATAGTGCTCATTAGCAAATTATGAGCTCTTTAATCTCTTACACCCCAAAATTCGCTGTGCTGGCATGGAACTTTAAATTGAAAGCTCTTAGTTTTCTATTAACTCTCTACGACAGCTAA
Source organism: Pluvialis apricaria (assembly GCA_017639485.1). Lineage (NCBI taxonomy): Eukaryota > Metazoa > Chordata > Aves > Charadriiformes > Charadriidae > Pluvialis > Pluvialis apricaria. The sequence goes on along the minus strand of CM030044.1, from coordinate 81,982,162 downwards.
GGCTCCTGCCAGAAACCTGGTCATCTCACTTGATGTACCTGTCTTGCAGTTCTCCTGGACACAGTTTTGCTATTCCCAAGCCCACCGCACACTTTGAAAACCTCAGTTTCCGTATTTATCTCACAAAGACACAAGTTCTGGAATTGCGTGTTACTGTATGGGCTAAAATATCTTTGCTGATATTGTGTAATTAAGTGGGCTGCCTGGCAAAACTGTATTGTCTACTGCATATGGATATTTCTATTATAGAGACTGGATACAAAAAAGCTGGGTTTAGATTTTCTCTTCTCATATGCTTCATTCTACCCTGAAATCTTGTCCTCTGGCCCCTGGCCAGAAATGTCTCCAAAATCATTGCCTGGCATGGGAGCAGTGCTGGCTAACACGAGCCAGTGTCATGTCAGGGAGGGTGACAAGACCTGTGTAATGTGGAAAATCAAGTACCCCTACCTGAGTAAGTTTTTGCCTTGTATGGCTTACTTGTACATATTTATATATATTTATATGAGGACAGTATATAAATTATTTCAATGTTAGTGTGAAGCGCTAACATTCATATATTCTCTGAGGTCACATATACACACATATGCCTTTCTGCAGAATGCACTCCTTCACCTTACCATTGTGAAAATTTGGACTTTATATGTAAATAAGTACTATGTATATGTAAATATATGTAAATATGTAAAGAACTCTTACCTCTTTGCAGGTTTCTGCACTCTTAATTTGTCTCTGTGACAATAAAACATTTTTCAGAGAGAATAGGCTTTACTGATATAGAAATAGAGAAATGTTTATTTCTACTTGTTCTAATGTATGATCTTATTTGCAAAAGAAAAGGGACACAGTTTTCCATTATTGTGCTGCCTGTCCCAATTTCTTCATTAAGTTCTTCAGTTTTCCCACAAGTTGACGTCTGACCTTTTGAGGGGAGGCAGAAGTGGAAGCAAGAGCAAGTTTGTCAAAGGACCACTACTCAACAAATTCTCTGTTTGCAGTGTTACTGGCTTATCTTCCCTGTGTAAGTCAATACAAATGAGTTGGTGTGGTCTGCAGACTCAGATAAGTAGGATGTATTAGACTCTAATTTCAGGATGACTCAGTGTTTCTTATTTCATACCAATTCTTCTGTGACTCATGGCTGCAATTTCTTAGGGATAGGTTTGAATTTGTTAGTTCTCCTTTTCCTGATTGCTATACCATACACTAGAGAAGGGGAGATCGCTCTTACTAGCAGGTCTGAAGAGTTATGTTTATATGTCAAGTCTCCTTTTATTGTTCTTGAGAGCAACAGGTTTCTCTAATAGGGCCCAATAATATAAAATTGGGAAAGATACTTTTGGCCTTAATCATTGTCTTGGTTTTTTTTGTTACTATAAGAAGTTCTTTGTTAATGCTTGTTGTAGCATATACTCTGAGTTTTAGTCCAGACAGTCTTTTTACAACTATATTTAAGATCAGTAAAGGAAAAGCAGAGAGTACATCTGGCCTTAGGTGATAATCCCACTTAGCGTGAAAGCTTGGTCAACGGGTTACTGCTTAGAAGGTCTCACAAGCTGCTCAATTTGGTCCAGCAAGATGCACTTTCCCACCAAGCTTAACTGAAAGTTCGGGTGACTTTAAAAATGCATTACCTCTTAAGAGTAAAGAAACATATCAATATGCTCTACAGAGTTTTCCTCTCTGAATTGCACACAAAATGTAGGCAAACTTTTTAAAGTTCAACACGATAATTTTTAAATGAATCTTTCTGCTAGAGACTTTACAGGTCTTTACAATCTATGGCATCTTTGATTACACTACAAGTTTTCAAAAATCTTTTTTTTCTCTTAGGGTCAGTTATTCAGTATATTTGTGTCATGAATGTTCCTCAGTGATTGTCACAATAATGTGATATTGCAAATCATTTATTTTACTTGCTATTAATTTGAGGTGATTTGGATTATATCAGTGCAATGCTTCCCTCCTTCTTTCTAGTCTGATTCATGTGAGATTACTTAATTATCTACAAAACGTCTATTCAAGATAGTGAAGCAGCCTGAAGCCCATTCTACAAGTTAAATTGTTGGAAAAACTTATTATATGTATTGTCGCTGTCATGTATTGTAAGTAAAAACACATAGCTATTGAAAAATGCCCCACAATCTCCTATTCTTTAAATAAAATAGCTTCTATAGATCGTTGTCTGTCACCATCCTGTTTGCAATTATTTAAAAAAATTATCTCTGAAAAGCTCAGTGGAAGAGAATATTAAGCAACTGATTCAGAAAGTTTATAAAAATGGATTTGTAGACCCCTTTATTTGCACTGCAAACTTGAATCTGAGATAACTGCTGGCAGTAATGAAAGTCAAATACTCTCCGCAATCCCTGTTGCTAACCCAAACAGCTACAGCTGTGGCGTTCATGGGAATGATCAGGTGAACAATAAGGAAAAATGAGCACGTTTGAATGGGGCTGTGTAGAGCTATCAAGAAGATTGCAATAAAAGTAATTGCAAATCCTAAAGTACTGCTTTTATGTTTGTAAGATTTCTGTTCTCTGGTGTCCTCTGTGTCCTAATTTTTTTCTATTTTCATTGGAATAGAGGGGTCTTATGTGACTTCCCGTTTTTCTCGTTTAAATCTGAAAATTCAGTCCTAGAAGGATTTATCTTAGGGGATTTTGCCACTTTGGGAATTGAATTGTTAATGTGTAGAATTATAAACCCTTCACCCTTTCTGGTTTCACAGTCAGAATGTGTCTGCCCTGTACAGTCTTTTAGGCTTTGGTTGAGCTAGCTTGCATAATGGACATGGAATATCCAAATTATTAGCTGTGTCCAAGTTAGTTAAACTTGGTTAAGGAAAGAAAAGATCACCACAGAAGGTATTTATTTAGCAAGCAAAAATATTTGCAGAAACAATGAACAAAGAATACCATTTTCCAAATATTTGGTTTCGCTACTCATTACTTATCTTTCAAAACATATTTTCTCCTACTGGAATGTACATTTCTTGAAGTGATTCATGAATTGTGTTGGTAAAAGAAAATGCAAGAAGTCTAAATATAACTATTACGGCTGCATTTGTAAATTACATATACCAAAATCCATATATTTCATTAATAATAATTTAATTTATCTTTGGCTATTCTGTATTACTAATGGTTTCTCCTCTTCTAAAACTACATCAGAGAATATAAGAAGAATAAGGAGAATCAAGAATAAAATAATTTCCAATGAAAGTACAAAAATGTGAAAATACTATAACTGATTAAATGTGCTTGATGTCCTCTTCTTTCTTATAAAAGCTAAAAGGTGAGTTATATATGAAAAGATTCACATGTATTCTTTCCAGGCTGTAGTTGACTTAAATTTGTTCTGTTCGTTATTTGAAGTCATCTGCCAAAGCAACAGGTACAGCATATTCAATGTGTGAAGAAACATTTCCTTCACAGACGTTTACTAACTAAAATAGCTTCATTATCTCTTTTTTTTTTTAATAGAAAGTTGAAAAAGAAATTTTCTAAAAAAGCTGACTTGTTTCTCTCTGGTATTACTTGCAAGCTTTAAATGAAAGACAAACCCAAACCACCGGAGTTTGATGAAACATTGGTAACTAATATTTTCAACAACTCACTTATACCACATGACCTTAATACTCTTATTCTATAAACAAACAAAAAAAAACCCTATGAAAATCCCAAAGAAACTTTGGTGTATACAACTACTGTCTCAATTTACGTTAAAGATATGTGCAGTGCTTTGGAAAAAAATAAAAGCTTTTCAAGGGATGTAAAGATCTATAAAAAATTGCATTGAACATATTTCTGTGTTGAATGCTTTTCTCAGCTAAATTAATGGGGACATTGAAGCAATATTGTATTTTGGGATCTTGGGATTTAACTCTATTCATCAGAGCTGTACAGTAACCTTTTCTCATAAAAAAATGAAAGAAAGGAAGACTGAGAGAAGTTCCTTCTGAAGACTTTGTTAGTACTGATTTTATTCAGAGTGGTCAGCTCCTTTGTAGCACCAGAGGAGAACCAAGCAAATGTTGTTTAGCACTGTAGAAAAATAATATTTTTTTGTTCTTCACAGCTGCTGTGTTTTTGTTTTTTTTTTATTCAGCACTCTGCCTCAAAATCTTGTCTGAGGTCAATATTTTCCAGACATTTCAGCTGCCTTCACTCAGTTTTCTAACTCACTTTCTGAACAGTCTGAAAATTAGTCTTTGTTTTGGGCAGTGCCGACTATTTCAGATATTTGACCTCCAAAATATGATTTTTTTGTTTTTTCTTACAATAGACAGTTCTATTTTAAGAATTTGAAATAAAAACTTTTTATTCATATGATTCTTATTTTATTCACTAAAATACATATTATGTACTAATGACTGTTGTCATCTGACACTTATCAAGAAGCAGATTTCATTTTAAAAGTATTAATCAGGGGAGTGCCAGGAATATATGTGGTATATTTTAAACTGGAATTTAAGACGAGTTAGAAAATCAAGGTATGCTCATGCATGAATGTGACCTTAGTGTCCATCCTGAGGGTGGATGAATTTAAACAGCCACTGCAGGGCATGGTTGCTGTGGAAATGGCATAATTAATTTTGAATGGCTTAATTGAAGTGAATGATCTCCAAGTAAGTCAGATCAGAACTATATTTTTCCCATAAAGTCTATAGTCCTATGGCTGAGCGAATATGAAATTTTTCTAATTGCTGTTTTCAGGATGAATTTCCAAAAAGCATATCTACAGAGGTAATCTCTCGCCCATCCTGAGGGTAACCGCTGGACCTGTTTCTTTCTGCAGAGTGGGCACACTTCTCCAAGGCTGGAGGTGATCCAGGTGGCCAAAACTACAGGATGGTGGGTTGCCTACTCTTCCAGGTGGTGGAAATGTGAATTTGAACACCTGAATCTTGAGAAGAAAAATAAACATCTATTTCCAGAGTGAGATAGGGGCATCATATGTGTATGGGCCCAGTCTCATGTTCACAATATGTTTTAGGAAGGAATTCTTCTTCAAGGATCCCAGCACTATCAGTGCTTATCTGTCCCGTACATTTAGTTACATTTTGAACAGTGTCCCTTCTGGATTGCTCTACCCCACTGACAGAATATTTCAAAAGGCTTAGGAAGAACCAAGTTTTGCTCAGGACAGGAACTTCTAGACCTCTCCAAACAAAGCAAAATCCAACAAACAAAAATGGCATTTTAGACATTTTCGGGCAAAATATTTTCAGGTCAAATCTGTGTTTACCTAGGTGAACCTGTGTTAGATGGCAGATGAAATGATATTTTTGGAGTGCAATTTTAGACACAGGTGCTTAAAGTTTTTCAAAGTCCTAGTTTAATTTTCTTCTGTTTGGGATCTGAGGCTTTGTCTATGAAAACTCACTACATGTTAAATATTAAGCATTAATATGTTTTGAAAAAAATATGCTCAAATAAAATCCTTTTTAATTAGACCCATGCTATTATACAATTTTCCAAGAAAATTTCAGTACAGTTGACAAAAAGGTCTCTCTGAAGAAGTACTGTAGTGTGATTTATACTCAATAGATTCACTTGACTGATCTGAGTGTTCTCATGCAGTCCATTTGTTTAAATAACCTGATAATTTCTTTGTTTATAAACTGATAATAAACTGCTGAGCTATGAGAATTCCACAGTATTTGTTAGCCTTGATTACATCTACCAAAATTCAATACTGTTTTCAGATGTTACTGTATTCTACTGAGTCTCATTCAGATTGAACAGTAGGTAAAATATCTTGCATGAAACAACAATATGGTGGAGGTTCACCATGAAAGTTTGAATAGTAAATAGCTGTATAAGTCTGTAGCAAAATGTACATAGTAAACTGCCTCCTGTCCTGTTGACATACAGGGAAAAAAAGTATGATTTAATTTTTTGCAGCAGAAAACAGGACTTTTCTTCATACATTTCTGCTGCCAGACATGTGGCCAAAATACACAGTAGACTATATGTCACACAAAAGCATGCTTGTGATTTTTGATTGTTCCTTCAACAGGGAGGATGGACAAAAGACTTGTTCAGAAAAAAGTTTAACCTGTGGGAGGAGTGGAAGTAAGTTAGAGATTTCCTTATGTATAAGTCTGCTGAGACCTCCAGGGTGAAGCACATTTCACCCATCCGTACCATCTATGACTTAGATGTGGATGTTGACTTAGTCACCAAGTTTCTTTTTACAGTCAACAGAGAAAAATAGAGACTTCTTCAGCAGAACCTAAATTATTTTAAATTCCTATCCAGTGGTGAGAATTTTTCTTCAATGTCAATACAGGAATCTAGATAAGTAGATAAGTAGCTTTTGGCATCTTATATTAGGCTGAAAGTCTGCATTAGCTCATCTGATTCTACATTTGTGAAATTATTGAATTTTATCCAGCTACTTCTGTCCTAAGACTCTTAACTTGTTATTGAGTGAAATATAACATGCTTAAAACTGTGTGACTGGTATGGTTTTAATTTTATACACAAATGGTAATATTGAATCATAGAATCACAGTATCACAGAATGGTCAGGATTGGAAGGGACCTCTGGAGATCATCTAAGTCCAACCCCCCTGCCACAGCAGGGACACCTACAGCACATTGCACAGGACGGTATCCAGGCAGGTTTTGAATGTCTCCAGTGTGGGAGACTCCTCCACCTCTCTGGGCAGCCTGTGCCAGTGCTCTGCCACCCTCAGAGTAAAGAAGTTCCTCCTCATGTTAAGATGGAACTTCCTCTGCTCCAGTTTGTGCCTGTTACCTCTAGTCCTATCACTGGGCACCACTAAAAAAAGACTATTCTCATCTACCTGGCACCCTCCCCTTAAGTATTTATAAGTATTGATAAGATCCCCCCTCAGTCGTCTTTTTTCTAGACTAAAAAGCCCCAAGTCCCTGAGCCTTTCCTCATAAGAAAGATGCTTCAAACCCCTAATCATCTTTGCAACCCTTTGCTGGACCCTCTCCGGCAGTTCCCTGTCCTTCTTGAACCGGGGAGCCCAGAACCGGACACAATACTCCAGATGCGGCCTCACCAGGGCAGAGTAGAGGGGGAGGATGACCTCCCTCGACCTGCTGGCCACACTCTTCTTGATACTCCCCAGGATGCCATTGGCCTTCTTGGCCACCAGGGCACATTGCTGGCTCATAGAATCATAGAATGGTCAGAGTTGAAAGGGCCCTTAAAGATCATTGAGTTCCATCCACCCTGCCGTTGGCAGGGACACCTCCCACTAGACCAGGTTGCTCAAAGCCCTGTCCAACCTGGTCTTGAACACCTCCAGGGATAGGGCAGCCACAACTGCTCTGGGCAAACTGTGCCAGTGTCTCACCACCCTCACAGTAAAGAACTTCTTCCTAATATCTCATCTAAATCTCCCCTCTTTCAGTTTGAAACTGTTACCCCTCATCCTACCTCTATACTCTCTGATGAAGAGCCCCTCCCCATCTTTCCTGTAGGCCCCTTTAAGTACTGAAAGGCTGCTATAAGGTCTCCGCAGAGACTTCTCTTCTCCAGGCTGAACGGCCCCCAACTCTCTCAGCCTGTCTTCATAGCAGAGGTGCTCCAGCCCTCTGATCATCTTCATGGCCCTCCTCTGGACTTGCTCCAACAGGTCCACGTCCTTCTTATGTTGGGGACTCCAGAGATGGATGCAATACTCCAGGTGTGATCTCACCAGCGCAGAGTAGAGGGGCAGAATCCCCTCCCTTGACCTACTGGCCACAATTCTTTTGATGCAGCCCAGGATGTGGCTGGCTTTCTGGGCTGCCAGCACACATTGCCTGCTCATGTTGAGCTTCTCATCCACCAACACCTCCAAGTCCTTCTCCTCAGGGCTGCTCTCAATCCATTCATCACTCAGCCTGTATTTGTGCTTGGGATTGCCCTAACCCACGTGCAAGACCTGGCACTTGGCCCTGTTGAACTTCGTGAGTTTTGCACAGGCCCACCTGTATAAGTCCCTCTGAATGGCATCCCTTCCCTCCAGTGTGTTGACTGCTGCACACAGTTAGGTGTCGCTGGTAAACTGGCTGAGGATGCACTCAATCCCACTATCCGTATCACTGACAAGGATGTTAAACATCACTGGTCCCAGTATCAAACCCTGAGGAACACCACTTGTCACTGGTCTCTACTTGGACATCAAGACATTGACCGCAACTCTTTGGCTGGTCTGTTCTTATGTTCTGTCTTATGTTCTTGGCTTTGGTATCAATCTTGTAAATATTTTACTACTAAGAAGACAATTTAAATAGGTGTTTTTTTCCCCTTTCTCAAATTTTAAACTGTAAACTGTATTTTTCAACATAAAATTTCAGTTTGGAAAAAGGTAATAGTCAGTTCTCGCTTTTGGGGATCGGGCAGGGAGCTGTGCATTTTTAAAGCCTATGAGATACAGAGTGTTTTGTATCTATGAAGGACTGAATTTCACGGCTGCACTGGTTTTGGCTGGGATAGAGATAATTTTCTTCATAGCAGCTCTTATGGTGTTATGTTTTGGATTTGTGACCAAAACAGTGTTGATAACAAAAGGATGTTTTAGCTGTTGCTGAACGGTGCTTGCACAGTGTCAAGACCTTCTCGATTTCTCACACTGTCCTGCCAGCAGAAGAAGTCATGAGGGGACAGAGCTGGGATAGCTGATAGAAAGTGATGGAAGGGATGTCATATACCATGTGGCAAGCTAGAGATGCTAGAGAGATGGGCCTGTGCAAAACTCATGAAGTTAAACAAGGCCAAGTGCAAGGTCTTGCACCTGGGTCAGGGCAATCTCAAACATGGATACAGGCTGGGCGATGAGTGGATTGAGAGCAGCTCTGCAGAGAAGGACTTGGGGGTATTGGTGGATGAAAAACTGACTATGAGCTGGCAATGCACACTTGCAACCCAGAAAGTCAAGGACATCCTGGGCTGCATCAAAAGAAGCATGGCCAGCAGGTTGAGGGAGGTGATTCAGTGTGCTGCTGCAGCAAAGGAAGCCAACAGGATACCAGATTGCATCTATAAGGGCATCATTATCAGAGATAAAGAAGTCGTTATCCCACTCTACTCAGTGCTTGTCAGGCCGCACCTGGAATACTGTGTTCAATTTTGGACCTTGCTATATAAAAAAGATGTGGACAGGCTGGAGAGGGTCCAGAGGAGAGCCCCCAAGATGATCAAAGGACTGGGAAGCCTGCCATATAAGGAAAGCCTGAAACAATTGGTTTTGTTGAGCCTTGAGAAAAGAAGGCTTAGGGAAGACCTTATGACCATGTTCCAGTTTTTAAAGGGTGGCTACAAAGATGATGGAGACTTCCTTTTTACAAGGATTCACATGGGAAAGATGAGGGGTGATGGTTACAAGTTACTCCTGGGGAGATTCCGATTGGACACAAGAGGAAAATTTTTCACAATGAGAACAACCAGCCATTGGGATAGTCTCCCCAGGGCAGTGGTGGATCCTCCATAATTGGACAAGATTCAGCTGGACAGGTTGCTAGGCCATCTTGTCTAGACTGTTCTTTTGCCAAAAAAGCTTGGACCAGATGATCCCTTCCAATGGTCCTTTCCAACTTGGTATTCTATGATTCTGTGATTCTCCCCCTCTACTCTACTCTGATGAGATCCCACCTGGAGCACTATGTCCAGCTCTGTGGTCCTCAACATAAGAAAGACGTGGAAGAATAGAGTCCAGAAAAGAGCCATGATGATAATTAGAAGACAGGAGCACAACCTCTATGAAGACAGGCTGAGCAAGTTGGGGTTGTTTAACATGGAGAAGAGAAGGCTCCAGGGAGACCTTATAGTGCCATTTCAGTACCTAAAGGAGACCAATCGGAAAGATGGGGAGGGACTCTTGATGAGCGATTGTAGGGATAGGATGAAGGCGAACGGTTGTAAACTGAAAAATGATAGATTTCTATTAGGTATTAGAAGAAATTTTTTACTCTGAGGGTGGTGAGACACTGGAACACGTTGCTGAGAGAAGTTGTGTCTGCCCCATCCTTGGAGGTGTTTGAGGCCAGGTTGGATGGGGCTTTGAGCAACCTGGTCTGATGGGAAGTGTTCCTGCCCATGGCAGGGTTGTTGGAACTCGATGATCTTTAAGGTCCCTTCCAACCCAAAGCATTCTATGATTCTATCATTCTAGGACATTGTGTTCAGCAATAAAAGCTGGGGAAAGAAGGAGGAACGGGGTATGTTCAAAGTTGGTGTCTGTCTTTCCAAGTAACCATCACGATTGCATGCACAGCTTATTGCTTTACCTATTAAACTCCTTTTATCTCAACCACTCTTCTGTTTCTCTCCCTATCCCACTGGAGATGAGTGAGTGAGTGCCTGGTGGGGCTGAGATGCTGGCCAGGGCTGAACCATGACAGTGGCTCTGAGTCTGTCTTCTGCACAAAGAGACTGTACCAATCTCCCACTGCAGATTTTGTTCTTGGCAGAATGGTATGTACACTCATAAGTCTTTGACCTTCAAAAGACATCTGCACACTCTCAGAATAAAGTATGTACTTACAAATTTTTCTGAGTCAGTGTGAAGATGAGGATTAGCATAAGAATGACTAATGTTTACATGGACGGACCCTACTCGGTTTCAACCTTAGCCTTTTCCAAATCAGGGAAAACAAGGTGTTTCCTACCTCTTGATTCCAGTTACGATTTAAAAAAAAGTTTAAAAATTATGGTAAGAATTTCAGTTGAAAATAAAATTATTACACTTAGATTTAACTTAGTCTTCTCCCAACCATTTCACAATCAGATTTTCCTGTTAAGAGTTGCTTTTAATTCTGCATTTTTATAGTAACAAGTGGCATTTTCTACAAATTTTATAAAAGCTTTTATTTACTGTTCTACTTGGACATAGAATATACTTACTGTTTTACATGTTCTCCTTTTTCAGTTAACAAACTGTGTGTTGCCACATAATAATCATTATTTTCTCCGGCTTATCAAATAAAATAAAAAATTAACTCTGTATTTCATTACATTAGTGAAGCAAAAACATCATGCTTTTGACTCAAGCATTTACCTGTGGAGAATTCAAGTCAGTTTATCACCATATATCTCTACTTCACAAGTTTTTTCAGGCTTGTTTGGAAAATTCATATTGTTTCTAGCATAAGCTTTTTGGATACTTTGCAACATTAAACTTTTCTTCCATGATCTATTTCAATTTGCAATATTTCCTGTGGATGACAAACTAGAAACACTGGCTACATACAGACTATAAGAGCAACATCTATTCTTTTATAAAACCACAACAATCTGAGTGTTGGCAGTGTGCAAATTTGGTTACCGAAATATTAAGCTAACCATCACAAAAAAAAACCCCCAACCAAACAATTTTGTGGCATAAATCCTATTTAACATATTTTGATTCAATATAAAGACTATTATAGTTGATAGTGCAAATATATACACTGTCAAATGTATAAACATCGCATTCCATAGTTACCCAAAATACAGACTGAGCCAAAATGAATTAGTTTTATCGCTCTTGTAACAAAATAGAACTTATTTAGCAGTTGGTATGAAACATACCTTAAAAGAGCTGTACGAATGTATACAGCAAGACATGAATTGAAGTTAAGAAAAAAAGAAATAAATAGAAATTTTACAATTTATGCAGCAGTTTATACAAAAAAAAAAACCTGCGGAGACAAAGGTTAAGCTTTCTTTTTAGATGATGTCATTGACTGCATTCCCTGCTTTCAACAAAATGTTTTAAAATGCAGTCCTGTGGATTTCTTCTGTTTTGTTTTTGCCTTTAGTGAAGACTTAAGGGAGTAGTTAAACCTGACTGTTTGAATTAACTTGTTAGGAACTATTTTGCTCAATTTTGTGTCTTACTGGTAGAATGAGTGTCATGTCCCAATGTGGGGCATGGCGGGGGGGTTTGGAAGGACCCATAATGATTCCACGTGTGAGATTGAGACACAAATGAGGTCAGTTGCCATCTGCTAAAACTTCATTGTTATCTCCCAGGTATTCTATAATTCTATGATTCAAATCTGTATCTCTCCAATTTAGAGAGAAGGATATTATGTGAGATCATGTCAAAGGCCTTACAGAAGTCCAGATAGACAACATCCGTAGCTCTTCCCTTGTCTACTGATATAGTCACTCCACCACAGAAGGCCACTAGGTTGGTCAGGCAACACTTGCCCTTGGTGAAGCCATAATGGCTGTCTTGAATAACCTCCCTGTCCTCCATGTACCTTAGTATTGCTTCTAGGAGGATCTGTTCCATGATCTTCCCAGGCACAGAGGTGAGGCTGACCGGCTGGTAGTTCCCAGGGTCCTCCTTTCTAAACTTTTTGAAAATGGGTGCAATATTTCAATTTTCCAGTCATTGGGGACTTCACCTGACTGCCATGACTTTGCAACTATCATGGAGAGGGGCTTGGCAACTCCATCAGTCAATTCCTTCAGGACTCTGGGATGCATTTTTTGAGTCACATAGACTTCTGCATGTTCAGGTTCCTCAGGTGGTCTTGAACCTGAACTTCTCTTAAGTTGGGAGGGATTTCATTCTCCGAGTCCCTGCCTTGAGGTCCATCCACTCAAGAGGTGTGGGAAGAGACATTCCCAGTGAAGACTGATGCAAAAAATGTTGTTGTGTACCTCAGCCTTCCCGTCGTTCATTGTTACCAGTTTGCCAGTCTTTCTCATTGTGGGGGGTGTGGGGGGTGTGCGTACGCTTTCTTTGACCTTCCTTTTCTGGCTGACATACCTGTAGAAGTCATTCTTATTATTCTTTGCATCCCTCGCCAAGTTCAGCTCCATCTGTGCCCTGGCTTTCCTGACCCCATCCCTAGACAACAGGGCCGCGTCCCTGTACTCTTCCCAGGATACCTGTCCCTGCTTCCACTGCCTGTGCATCTCTTTCTTGCCCTTTAGTTTGACCAACAGGTCTCGACTCAGCCATGCTGATTTCTTCCCTTTCTTGATTTCTTACACCTGGGGACTGGAGCTCTTATGCTCTAAGAAAGTGTCTTTAAAGATCTGCCAGCTCTGTTCTGCTACCTTGTCCCTGAGGGCAGTTTCCTAGGGGGTCTTATTGACTAACTCCTTGACTAACAGATGGAATTCTGCTTTCCTAAAATTTAGGGTCCTGACTTTATGCTTTGCCTGACCCATCTCCTTCAGGACTGTGAACTCCACCAGTGCATGATCACTGCAGCCCAGGCTGTCTCCAGGCTTGACATCACCAATTAGCTGACCTGCATTGATAACCAACAGGTCCAGTAAATGCTGAGATTTAGGATTGGGAGTGTTCATTTACTTAAATGAGTACTGGCACAGGATATAGCAGTTTTATCACTGACTCTCCATTTAAAAATTTGTTTTTCTGGATGTATGCTTCCTTATGTTTGAGCTAAGTATGTATGGAACTATATACATAAAAATGGAAAACCTAAAGGTCATATTTGATGCTACCATTATGTTGGCTAAAATACCTGGAAAAAGGAACTTTGATGGAGTATCTCAACCATGAAGTTATAGTATCCTTTACAACCAGAATGATTATTTAAGTGAAATTCTGTTTATTTTGGTGAAGCAGTAGATCACAGTATTTCTCAAAGATTTAAGATAATTAGCAGCACCTATTCTATAACAGTCACAACTTATTTTTAAACAGAAGTTGTTGCCTATAGGTATATTATAATTACCACATGTATTTTATAATAATGCTTTTTGTCACACATCTGGCCACCAGGGTGTTTTTTAATATTGCCAAGTATTTAGTTTCTTTTCACTCTATCTAGGGTAAATATAGCTCTCTTTAAATTGGCTGCACAACTATTATCCTGTCATTATGAATAGTTCTACTGTATAATTTTAAAGACAAAAAGAATATTGATCCAAAAGGAATGTCTCTCTGCAAGAAACAGCTCCTGTTATTCTGGGACTGTAAGTTGCTTTCTGGTCTGCTTCATCAAAATCAACTTTAAAAAAAAAAAGGTTTTTAGCTACAGCTGTTCTTTTAGATGGAGTTGTGGAGTGGACAAACAGCAAACCCAAATATACAGATACAAATTAGGATTTTTATTGTATTGTGGCTTTAGTGAAGGGTTGCAAAGTGCAAGGACTCTTCTTTGTATGTGGCAGTAAGGGTTCACTCCCTGGTTCGTACTGGTAATTGAATTCCCTGGTAGACTGAGGCAATCTTGAGTGACACCAATCACATGTTAACACTGAGCCCATAAAAAAAGGGTTTATTTAAATGGAGGAGAAAATTAAAGATGTTAATATGTCTTAATGTGGAACAGTTAATGATAGGGGAAATGGTTAGACTTTATATTGCATACATTTTTCTTTGTTCTGTTGAAGTCTACTAATTTCAAAGCTGTTTTCAAAACTTTTTTTCAGCCTTTTCTGTAATTTATGCATAAGTGATTTCCTGGAAGACTTGAGTGACTTCCTGGAAGACTTCTGCAGACTGATCATGAGCACAAATGTTTTTAAGTGTAGATTGTACCACTGTTTTTCAAAGCTTTTTTTTTTAGTTCAGCAGGTCAGAAGCTAGTTATTTTTAAGTAGGCCCAACAGCACTTCCAACTAAGCAGCTGCACTGTGTTACCTGAGTCTGTACGTGTAACATGCTGTAGAAAGTTCATGAGTGTAGCCTGCTAAACTCTGAAAGCCTCTGAATTAACCTGGAAGTGTCCTGCTTTTGCAGAACTGTCCCAGATGGCTGCATTTCTCAGGTACATGTCTGCTTTCCTTTGCTCTTGAGAAGTCCTCACTGGTTGGCATTTTCAGGGTATTCTAAGTGGCAGCATCTGAGCAAAAGGCAGGGCAATCCAAGGTCAGGATTGCCTTTGCAAGGGCAGGAGTGAAAGAAATCATGTTTTATATCTCTCTGGCTTAAGAGTTTTGGATGCTGCAAAACAGTTGGATGCCTCTTAGCCTTCTGCAGTTTGGGTTAGAATATAGGAATCAAAGGTCATCAGTGCAGAGACTCATCAGCAGATGTGAACTGATCCGCTGCAAGGAGACTGATGCATGGTGGTTTGAAGCAGACTGGCAATATTTTAGGGTAAGATGAGGATGAGAAACTGCTCTGCAACAAAATATCTTCGGATTGAATCTTTTCAGCAGTGGTTAAGAGCTCCATGTTATGAATATAACCAGTATTTTGCAGAAGTGCATTCTGTGTGTTATTTGCAATACTAAGACATTTCTAACCTTCGGTGGGAGAGAACAGCCCTTCAGTTGTGTGTGCATGGTGACTTGTGGAGGAGCTCCATGCTGGCTGCTCTGCAGTTGTGGACAGTCTGGCATCTGTGAGAAAGATTATGGTGTGAGGGTTACTGAGGAGATGCTGACTGCGATATTTCCATGTAGCTAGTAGTTTTTGATTTCACATCTTTTGAATTGCTATACCAATGCTGAGTTACTGTTCATTTAGCATTTAATGGAGGTTGCTGTGAAAAAAACAAGTTTCTTTCTGATTTTCAACATTATTTATACACGTGGATAAACAAAAAAGTGTAAAAAAACATTTTTTTCTTAATCTAAAAAGATTTTTTAGGATAAAAATTTATCTTAATGGATAAATAAAAGCAGTAAGGAAAAAATTGAGAGGTGGGGCAGAGATGGGTGCTTTTCCTAGACTACTGACACTCACTGTTTGAGGGTGTTCTGATTTTTGTTGGGATAGAGTTATTTTCTATGAGTAGCTGGTATAGTGCTGTGGTTTGGATTTAGAATAATATTGATAACACAGGAATATTTTTGTTGTTGCCAAGCAGTCACGTACTTTTCAGCTTCTCATACTAGCCTGCCAACAAGGAGGCAGGGGTCACTCAAGAAGGTGGGAGAGGACACAGCCAGGACAGCTGACCTCAACTGACCAAAGGGATGTTCTAGGCCATATGACATGCTCAGCATATAAAGCTGGGGAAAGAAGATGGAAGAGGGGGACATTTGGAGTGATGGCATTTGTCTTCCCATGTAACCGTTACGTGTGATGGAGCTCTGCTTTCCTGGAGATGGCTGAGCATCAGCCTGCCCATGAGAAGCAGTGAATGAATTCCTTGTTTCGCTTTGCTTGCGTGTGCAGCTTTTCCTTTACTTATTAAACTGTCCTTATCTCAACCTGTGAGTTTTCTCACTTTTACTCTGCTGATTCTCTCCCCGACTCCACTGGGGGGAGGGCGGGGAGTGAGCAAGCCGCTGCGTGGTGCTTAGCTGCTGGCTGAGGTTAAACCACAACAGAGGGTCATTGTCCGTTAGTAACTCACGAATGATGAGGAAAGCTTTCTAGTAGATGCATCTGGCCAGGCAGGTGCACCAAGATATAAACCTGGTTTCCAGGACCCATTTCTCTGTCTCTGAGGGACAGACTACAGTAATTCACTCTTATTAATTGGGAAGTACGAATAGGCCAGCTACTGTATTCCAGGATGATGAATAGCTGTATCTCAGTGGTTGCTCATTGTCTGAACTTTGGTTTGGACTGTGTGAGGTGCCACCGTGGGGACAGAGGCTGCTCCTTTCTCCACTCCAGCTGGCCTCTGCTGTGCTGAGGAAGCATCTGAGCTCAGCCCTGCTTTACTTTTAGGATGGAGGGTCACTAGTTTTGGAAATGGCTCTGCCCTTACTAACTGAAATACAAATTTGTTGGTCTTCAGGGATGACAGCAAACATATCTGCTCGCACTGGTGACTACATATGGATCAGAAAGAGAAGACTTTTTTTCTGAGAGTATTTTAGTATATGAACACATATTAGATATCCTTATTTACATTCTGTTAGATCTAATCTATATAGTACTGTAGACACTGATTTTTGTGAACTTATATTGGCTTCAACATTTGCCTTATAGCCACCGCTGGTATCAGTGAGTTCTATCTTCTGATGTAACTCACTGACAAAGACTAATTTCTAAAAGTCTTAACAATAAAATCCATCAGAAAGGAAACTCTCCACTGTCTGCAGGAAGTAAATAAAGTGCTTAAGAGATGTAACTGTAAGATTTATCTCCTACAGATTAAATTTAAATTTAAAATAAAACCAAACACATATTCAGCTATTTTTTTTAAAAATAAAATAACACCTTCCCACAGATGCTCTGCCTCTGTCCTGCACTGTCAGATGGAGCTTTGTCACACGTGGGAAGCTGGTGAAATCTTTGCAGCCATGCTAGCCTGTTCGCTCCGTCCCTGTGATGAATAAAAGCCACAGTGACATCCCAACTAGCTCAGCCTCAGTGGTCACCTCAAAATAAATCACCTTCTGAGTCAGCCTGTACCAATACCAACTGATGCTTTTCTTAGTGCTGAGGCTGTGACCACGTCTACCAAGCAGTGGGTGGTTTTAGTCACATGCTGATCTGGCTGCTGCTGGGTCTGGCAATGACCTCTGCTGCTTTGCTTGCAGTCCCGAGGGGTCTGGTGCTCCTCTGCCGGTGGTGAGCTTGATGGTGTTGGCTCCACACTGTTAGAGTACCTTTCTGTCAAAGCACGAAAGAGAAAATAAATTTTTTAATAGACTCAACTTTGGAGAAGCAGAAAGGAAAAATAAAAATCACTAAAACTGTGCTTATTCGTGTAACAAGAAAGGTTTTTACTGCAGCCGAAAATGCTTTTCTTAGAACTCTTTGAGACAAAATAGCTATACTACCTACTATAGAAGTGAAATTTTAAAATAAAATTTAAAGTAGCTTAGAATAACCATGTGTACAAATATTAAATTGGATAGACTAGAGAACTAAGCGATCACCAACCATATGAAAAATAGCAAAAGTATGTGCCAGATTCTCCACCTGGGATGCAGTAACCCTGGTCTTAACATATAAACTGGAGAGCAGTCCCACGGAAAGAGATGTCATGGTTTGGGTTGATGGCAAGTTGAATAATATTCAGCAGTGTGTCCTGGCAGCCAAAACGGCCAGTTGTGTCCTGGGGTGCATCAAGCAGAGCATAGATAGCCAGTCAAAAGAGGGGTTCATCTCAGTCTACACTTCACTTGTGTGCCTTGAGTCCTGTGTGCAGTTTTGGGTGTCACAATAGAAGAAGAACATCAAACTATCAGTGTCCAGAGGAGGATGACCAAGATGGTGAAAAGTCTTAAGGACAAGACTAAGGAGGAAGGGCTGAGGTCACTTGGCTTGTTCAGCTTGGAGAAGAGAAGGCTGAGGGCTGACCTCATGGCAGTCTACACCTTCCTCAAGGAGGGCAGCAAAGGGAGAGGTGCTGATCTCCTCCTGAACAGCGATAGGACACTAGAAAATGGAATGAAGCTGTGTCAGGGGAAGTTTGGGTTGGACATTAGGAAAAGGTTCTTCAGTGAGAGGGTGGTTGGTCACTGGAACAGGGTCCCCAGGGAAGTGGTCACAGCACCAAGCATCTCAGAGTTCAAGGACCATATGGATGATGCTCTTAGTCATACGGCTTATTTTTAGGTATCCTTCTAAGCGCAGGAAGTTGGACTTGATCATCCTTATGGTTCCCTTCCAACTTAAGATACTCTGCGATTCTATGAATCATGAATTCTCTGACTATGGCTTTAAGGCTTCTAAATAGTGAGACTTTTCTTGTCTATGTGGCAAAGTGGTTAGCACATTTTGAACTTCAGAGATAACACGGAGCTAATAGTTCTCCAGAATTCAGAGAAAGATTTTCTGTTATTTGCTGTGTACTACCTTATTTAATCTTAGAATATTGCTTTCAATGAGTCTGTGTGTTAAATGAATTACCTCTTGTTACAGTGTCTTCCACACAATTATGGATATTTCTTTCCTAAAGATAATTTTAGCTTAATTATCTCAATGAAATGGAGAGCACTCTTGCAATTTTAAGAAAATTCTTCTGTAGCTTCCACAGTATATTCCCTTTCTTCTCTTCAAAAGGATCTACCTCAGTCATTTGTATGTTGCATGGGTGGGATGTGGTTCATACTTGGACTTTTTAAGCTTTTTTGAAATAGCTGACTGTAGACTTCTTAGAGTTGTTAGATACTTTTTCATGTGTTTCTTCCACAAAAGGTAATTTCAATTAAGTAAAGTGGGCTGGTTTATAGGACTAGTTTCACAAGGAGAATTTGGGATATGCTCATGTTTGTTGGGAAATGCTGTAGTGATTCTTCAGCCAGCTCAGGCTGGAGATCTAGCATATCTCCATGGGGTAAAAGCATATCAAGCAACAATATTAACTCCACTTTTAGAGGTAGTGTGCTCTGCCTCTTAACAAGACTACTTGGTTTAGACTTGGCTCTGCATTTGGTACAGTGATATTGTGGCTAGGAGCTAATTACACACTTAATTCATGCTTACACTTGAATAGGTGCTATGAATAAGTATTTCTTTTCTTGTTTTACTTACAGAGAATGATCTGTTGGAGATGCTCTATGGATGTTCAGTCTTGTGCAAAAGATAGAAGAAGAGTCCTCCTTTTAAACGGTAGACTGGTGCTAGAGCACTCCAGTACAGAAATTTCGGATTTAAATCCCACTTCTAAGGAAGCATGAGGCTATATTATGGGAAGCTCTCCTTTCCCCTGTGAAGGGCCGCCCATATTTTAGAGCCAGTTACATATTAGTCAGAGAAGCCACACTCTTCAGCTGAAATATTTTTCCTACTCTTTGTGAAAATGGTATATTATATACTAAAGAGACTGCACATCATCCTTTTGAAAGGAAGGACTTTTTTTACCTTGAAGAGGGAATCTAGATACCCATCGATAAAGGAAAGCTCAAAGATGTTTATCTGTTCTTGAGATTTATATCTAAATCCCTGAAAGTGTCTCTGGTGCTTAAAAGCCACTTTTTGCCTCACTAGTAAACCTACAGATTCCTTCTTCATTCACCTGTCTACTGTGAATCTTGCAGCTACTAGTTTTCAGTCATTTTGTTTTATAAATATCTTCCATTAAAAGGCTCGTTATCTTGTCTCAAGAACACATATTTCTTTGATGTTTAAATTCCCACTTATGAATCCAGGCAAGATTTCCAAATACATTTCTGTGACTGCTTCCCCTTGGTCATGGAAGAAGCTTTGTGTTCCAGACTTTTCATTAAAGAACTACCTCTATGAGGCTTTTGATATCCTTAAATATACAGGGTTCTTTCTAGATAATTGGACAAGTCGTGTTAAATTGCATGCCAAATAATAGGACTGAAATAGGCAATAGAGAATAGTTGTAGAAGCACAAAAAGATGCATGGAAAAGCAGAGTTGACTTTCACATCGAAGACAGTAGGGAGGTTTGAAAAGGGAAAAGTTGTCTTCTGAATCGAGGAGAGAATGTTGTTATTCATTTATTCTGGATCTTAATCCTTCCTATGTCCTTATAAGATGTCTTCTCTGGAATGGCTTTTATTTCTTTTACACTGTATATTTGTAGAAGTCAGTTTGTTCCAAAAAAGTACTATTCAAATTGCTCCAAACGTGGAAATCTCCAGAATAAATAACAGGTGATTTTGTTCTTACTACAAAAGGCAAGACAGATTATATATTTTTTTAAATGCCTGGCCAACTAGAGGTGAAAATTTAATTTTTTTTTTTTGGTTTCTGAAAATAAAATCTATGTTACCTGCATATCTGCAAATAATGTGCAAACAATAGGACATCTCAAAGTTATTTCTGATTTTTTTTTCCTGTTTTAAAAGCAGACAGGCATTCTACCAAAATAGCAGATTCAGGGGCTAAGTTGGAGATCAAATAATGAATTGCTTGTCAAAAATAATACAGAAGAGAGGGTGGAAAAGCAAAATTCATTCATCCACAGCCACAGTATGTGTGGCTGTTCGGGACATAGTTCAGTAAACACTCTGGTGGGGAAAAATGCTCTTTCTACTTGTGAACCTGGAATAAATTCCAGAAGATAAAGGATGAACTAAGTTAGCAGAAATATCCTAGATGCTGCATGACTCAGATAATCAAGTGAGAATACTGCCAGTGAGGAATGCATGTCTCTTAAATCGAGATATAATACTTATGGTAGTTGTTTGATTAAAAAGAAAAAAAAAAGACACCTCTGAAAGATGTATTTCGTGAAGTCCTTTAAGCCCTTTATGTTTTTAAACCATTCTGTAGCAATTTTTAGCTCAATGCTCCTCATTCAGAAAGAGCAAATTAATCAGATTTTATGTCTTGAAACCTTCTCCTCTGTACGTAGCAAAATCCAGTCTGAGGGTATTTAAATACTGTCCAGGCAGGCACAGACAGAGCTGTAGCCCTGAGCTAAAGATTCCTTCCTCCCAGGCTGTCTCCTCAGCAGCAAGAAAACAGCTCATGCAATCCTGCTGGCATGCTAGAAATTGATGTCCACCCTCTAGTACTCCTGTGGCACTTGCTGTCACCATTTGAGAAAATCTAGTAAAGTGTAATTCAGAAAACCTAGCAAAGAAAAGCTGGCAATAAGCCACTCTATTTAAGCAATATGAAATGCTGGTCGCAGGACTGGGAACATAGCTGCACCTCCTCTGCAAGATAAAAGCTCTTACTGAGAGCCCCCACAAATGTCTCCATAACCCTTAGGGCAAGACTGAATATTTGTATCAAGAGCAAAGTTTTTATAAGAGGTCCTTATTCAACAAAAATTAAATTTTCTTTGACTGCTTGAATATAACTACTTTTACAGTCAAGTGGTCAAATTACTTCTTTGCAAGCTATGATTCCCAGTGTTTACGATCAGGTGTCTGGGTAGATTTTTGGGCCAACCCGATGACTTGTAAAAAGTCTTGAAAGCATGAAATAAGTTACGAGATTTTTTTCTACTCTCAGTGAAAGAGGCTCTTTTTAAATAATGGGACCTGTAAGGCAGTTCCGTGACGTGGTGCTGGGAAGAGGAAAGGAAATGTGTGCTCTCTTCCTCTGTTACCTTGCTTTCACGGCACGAAAAAACAGTCTCATGGGTTTTGGGGAAGCTGTAGAAGGACTGAATGAAATCTTCATTCTTTATTTCTTTCCAGTGCATAGGTACCACAATGTGCAGTCAACATGTTTTTCTGCTGTCCCTGTGCAACGCATACGGCTTTCTCATCAAGAAAAAGCAGTTTATTTTGACATGTCCCTGGAAACCCAGAAAGCAAAGATTGTTACTAAAAGTAGGATGATGCAAATATGTATGCAAATGGAGGTTAAAAACTATTATTTTTTTTTTCCAAATGTCTTTTCTTGCACCAAAGCTAAAAATGAAACATTCTCTGAGGACACTTCAGGAGGTATTTAAAGCGCTTCAGGTGTATGAGAATTTTTTTCCTCTTGATAGACAGAAAAGTAAACACCATCTCTTTGCTTTCATGGACCTCTTACCCAGGAAAGAGCCCTATCAGCTGCCAGCAAGAGATGTGGGAATCGTCAGGATGAAAAAAAACCAGCCAGAAACCAACTGCTGCAACATTGTAGGGAGTTTCCAAACAAAACAGACAAGATTCTGGAGAACATGGTGGATAAAAAGGTGAGCTATTATTAGCACAGTGTTGCCATGATGGAGAATGACAGAAAGCCGCTACATAAACAACAAATTCGGTACAGGGAGGTGAGGGAGCAGCTACCTGACATGCAAAACCTGCATTTGCAGCCTTTCCTCTGCTCCACGGACTCTGCAGGCAAGGTCAGCTCAGCTCCCCACCGAACACCAGACACAGGTACTCCTTCAGCTATGAATGTGTGGCAAAAAGGGACGAGGAGCATATCTAGAACCACATGCATTGCATGTGACACACGCATGGAGAGAGATATTGTAGGATTCGTATGTAGCCCAGACATGTAATAATTTTAATATGCTGGTTTTGCAAATGATATCCCCTTCTCTCACTCTGTTGCTGCCCTTTGTTGCTCAGCTGGTTGAAATCTTTGTCTGCACTTCCCATCCTGTTTTATTTTATGCATTTATTTAGTTTTATTTTTCAGGATGTGGTAAGAAGGGATTAAAATGATAAGTGCTTTTTTTGCTTTTATTTCTATGCAACTGTTTACTCTTCATGTGAATGTAAAATATTGGCTGTATTATTGCCTTTTATAACTCAGAAATCCTAAGGAAATATTAATTAAAATAAAATTCTGCCCTCTAATAAATTCTCACATACATTTGACTACTTCAGCCCTATTAACAAAAAAAAAAAAAAAAAGGGGGGGGGAGGAAAAAAAACAAACAAAAAAAACCAACCCAAAAGCAATCTGTTAAGATACATTGCTGAAGTTGCATTATCCATTATGACAGCTCCTCCCTGGCCAACATTTTACATTGTTATGATAATTTGCTTTGCAAAACAAGTGTGTGGGCACATACGGCATCCCATTATTTCTTTTGCTTTCTTGGAGTCAGACCCTGTTATCACAGGTGCATTTTCTGGCTGCCTTCTCCTTCTGTGTAAATGAACACTGGCGTCAGCCCACCCCTGGGAAAAGCTCACCGCCTCTTCCTCGCAAATGTTATGCGGTGCAAAGGACTCCCCTGCAACACATGGCTATTCTACCCTTTTGCGTTCAGTCAGTTGTGTAAGCAGCCTCAAGTTGCCTGTAATTGCCCAAATGCACGTTTTACAACCATCCTGCAATTAATTGCAGCTTAGTGTGCAATTAAACCTCCTTCTGCCAGGTGCTCTCACATCAGGACCATACTTCATCAGCCAGGGCACAGGCGGATCAGCCAGGTTTTGGGAACTCTCTGGCTTCTCACATCCTGCTCACAGTTGATCATGGCAGTTAACAGACATTGGCATTTTCCTCATCAGCACCATTAAAAGAGAGATCATGGGCACATATGTACCACGATAGGCCTTGCATAATTCATGAAACCTTTTCACATATAGCCTGTTCTTGGTACGCTGTCAGTCCTGACTACTGAGTGCAGTCTGCTCCATAACTGTCTGACAAACTCCTCTGTGGGAACACTGACAGCTGATCAACAAATGCTGCAAACCGTAGGAGGCAGAATTTCTAATAGCACCCTGTTCTGACAGAACTCCTTTCGTGGATGTGACTGTGAAATGAAGGAACGGGGCGAGGTTTATTTTAGGGACGTGGCCTGTGCAGGCACCCCTGGTGACCACATCACTGCGTGATAATAGTCTCACCGTTCTTTGCCTCTCAATCTTGATCAGAGCCACAGATCAGCAAACGTCCCTGCTGTTGTTTTAGACCACACCTGCAATTCCATTGCTCTCTGTCAGCATCCAGCGTATGTGGGTTCCTTAATAAAACACACAGTAGGTAGGTCAGACCGATAGGATGTTATCAATTTGTTCCTGACACTGTCCCAGACTTTGCCTATTTGCTTTTCACCAATGAGTTATAAAAGCTAGAACACTGCCCAGACACTGAACAATCCCGTGTCAGGGATGCTACTGATGATTTTCCAAACAGAAGTGCATTTCTACACTGGATTACAGGAGAGAATTTGTGTACCACACTTTGCAAACTAATTAAGATGACTACTTTGCTTAGAAGCTCATAGTAGTGTACTGTGTAGAGCCTATAATTCTGGCCCAGACACAGTTTCTCGGTTCCTCTTTTTCTGAGGTTTAACTTTAATAAAACTATATGCTGCATAGACTCACACATACTCATACAAAGTCCAAAGTCTCACTCTATGTTGTACAGGAATAAGGATTTTTAGGTGTCAATCTGTGTTGCAGTACTGTCCTTTGAGGTTGGAGTGTAGTCCACACAGAACAGACAAGATCCTGTATGTCAAATGCATTAGATGTTTAAAATGGCTTATAATGTATCCATTAAAATGACTGATTGCTAGAAATAAGCCCTAAAAGTCACTATAAACAGGTCTTTCTTCAGAAACTTGTGCTATTCTTATGAGGTAATCTTTCATTTGGCATAGAAATGATCAAGTGGAAATCACAAAACTAAACACAGATACTGCCTAGTACAGCAATAATTGGTTTGTAAATCTGACATTCTTTAGAAGGGAATAATATATCTTCAAAACTATCCAAAGAGTAAAATGTGAAGTCTCAAATTCTTGCCAGCAGTTGGTTGGGTGCTCATGTCCGTTGTCTGTGAAGGAAGAGAGGCTGCTGATGTTTTTGACATAGAATACATCTTAGTAAACGTGTATTGTTGAGTTTGCCAATCTCAAAGCAATCTGTATCTTAAAGATTATACGTAGCACCACATTTTTGCAAATTGTCTTCTCATCAGAAGTAACTTTTTATGGCTTTTAAATCAGAAAATCTTTAAAGATCTATGGGTATGTAGAAGTCACACCACTCCACAAGTATAAGAGGAGGCAGTGAATACTGCAGAACAAATATTTGTTGAAGATGATTATTGAATACATGTAACCATATCCAGCTCAGAAGGATCTGAGATACCTTCTTCCTCTGCTGGGATCTGAATATACTATCATCCTCTAAGGTAGATGGAGCAATATGTGCTTCTTTCTATGGTTTGGAAAGGATCTATGGTAAATGAAAGTCAAGCACTAAAGCATCAAGAATATCAATGTTACTATTTGTGCTGCTGGCTTGTGCGGTGAGGGAGCCAGCCAGAGAGCGGAGGAAGAGAGCCCTATATAAAGAAAAGTGTAGCTGAAAAAATATAGCTGAGTATTTTTTAACTCCCCAGAATGTAAGAAGCGAGACTGGTGAATGACCCCTCATTTTTGCAGTGGACTTGGGTCATATCTGCCACTTCAAACACAGGTTTCCTAAAATGGTTTTCCAAAATACGAGCTTTTGTTTTTATATGTATGACATGCACACATTTTCATGATTTCTCAGGCAGCAAACTGGCTCTTTTCTTGTATAATTAGTGTCTTTTCATATCAGTTAAGCAAGCAGATGGTCACACAGTTTGTACACACAGATTTCCAAATGTTCCTAGTGTTTGACTCTTGTTGATGGTCACAATCAACAACACCAAATAGGATCCTCTCCAAATTGTGATAAAGCAAAATGACCGTTAAGTTGAATCAAAGGCAGTTATTCATTTATGTTTAGTAGAGTGTTCATTATAGTCATTATAGTAATACACGTTATATTACATAAATATGAGCACTGTGTTAATAGCCCAGTTCTGCAACAATTCATTCAAAGGAGCAGGAAAAATCTTCCAAGTGAGATATCTCACAATGAGACTGCCCAACTTGGGGCATTCCACTTGCTGGATTAACAGGGTAATGATAACCACCCTGTGGCAACTGCACTTCGTAAAGCATGGACAAATTCAAGGGTACAAGAAATCATCTTGGTCCCAGTCAAGCTTGTCATACGAACCAATAGTTGTATTTTAGAAATACTCTTTTCTAGATAGTTTGGTCGTATTACTTTTTGAAGTTTGAGGCAAAGTTATTTCTACTTTCAGGATAGAAATTTCCACTGCTTTCTCTTGTTATAGGGATACTCCATAGTAGTATAGGCGTAGGCATTTGATTAGCATGTCAGTAGTCTGTAAGTAATAGATATATTGCAGTCTTTATATTTTGTTGAATTAATAAAATTTGTAACATACCAATAAAACAATTCCTTTATTATGTTTTTTGACTATAACTCTCAATAGTTCTCCCTTGGAGTCAATAAAAATCCAAAGGATTTAAGAACTTAAGAAATCTCTTTATTGGTGAGATCAGTGGTCCATATAGCCTTCCACACTATTCACAGAAGTAGCAATATGAGATGTTATTTACTGAGACTATATGAGTTTGTTTTATTTCTTGGTTTTAATGATTAATAGAATGCATGAATAAATAAAACACTTTTCATACGTGGTAAAGGAACAAGAAAATTTTTTAAAGTGAGAAGACAGAATTACTTTTGCTTTCCCACCAGCTATTTACTCAGTAAATGTATAAATGTCTGTCAAAACGTATGGGCCTTTTTGAATGCTGGAAGCCAAAGAAGTCTGAAAATAGGCAACAAAACTGTGAGAAAGTACAACTGCATTCACTGAGCGTCCTCTGCAACTGGCAGGAAATTCTATTTCCCTCCAGGAGCATGCGGTGAACCTGAAGCATTATTATGAACTCCGCACACAATCGAGGTCATGGTGATCCTGAAAGAAAATAATAAAAGAAAGTCAGCAGGAACAGCAGCAAGACTTTCTGTCTTCCTTCCCAATGGGATTCCTATCTCTTTCCCTTGTTGTTAAAGCACAGACAAAGCATTACTTATTCTGACCCCTACACCCGCATGCAGCCAGAGCCTGCTTTGAACACATGCTCTGGGCACACACAGGTACTCCGGAGCTCCACTCTGATAACTCTCACTGCTGCTCCCCTTCCATCTCTGAATCCCAAATGAAAGGATAATGCTATTGTCCTTCTCAATGATGATCGACCTATTCTTCATATTGCCTAAGTCATCAGCCTCCCTCCCCCCCAACAATAAAAAAACAACAAACCACATTCAAAAAGGGCAAAGACTGCAGTGAAGGTCTGCTAGGAGCTTTTTGGAGTTGTTAGCTTTGCTTGGTTTGCTTTTGTTAAAGAGAAAGGGCAAAGAGGAGTAAGAAATGGAGAATTTTCCCCACAGTGAAGAAAAGGATAGGATTGCAAAACCCTTGTCTTAAGCATCAGTGGAGAAAGCAGAGCACAAGGGTTGCATGAGAGTGGTGGTAAAAGTAGGATTATTAATGTAGTTGTGGTAATATCACAACTGGAGACCATAAAGAAACTGGAGCTGCTTCAATTTCTTCCCTTGTCCAAAGCTATTTCCCTCTATCCAAAGACCTAATTCTGATGAAGATAAGTAGCAATAAAGAATGGTTTCATTAATATGTGACTCTGTACTAGAAATGTTGTTTTGCCAAATACTTCATCTCACTGAGTCATAGCAAGCACAGGCTTGCTGATTACGTTGTCATCTGCTGTGAGAAAAGAGCAACACACAAGGCAGCTGGTATCTAGCATAGTAGCCAGAGAGTGAACAGAGGTGTTCTAGAGTGCTGTTTAGAGCAGAATATTCAGAATCACCTTTTGTAGGAGCTCATGTCTCATCACTGCCTCTCTAGGGAGAGCTGAACAAGACTAGCTTCCTAAGTCAGATGTTCTGTATCTTTACTGTAGTTACATGATACTGGGAACACCCTTGAGACCAAATTAATTCAAATTACAAATCCTCCTCATGTCTCTGCTAGTCAGTGGCTGAGAATAAGTTAGCTCATGGTGTTTGTGTGAAGCAGATATTTTACTTTTTCTCTGTTTTTAACCGCAAGGCCTTTTACTTGTATTTGTGAACAGTGGCATGATCTGATCCCACTTCTCCTCATTGTGTGGTGGGTGAGCATCTTCTGTTTTCTGTGCTTCAGACAGTAGATGAATGAACAGACCTCAATATGTGTCTGTAAAGATGGCACTGAGGTCTGAATAAATTGGGCAGTGCAGCCCTAGACCGTGTGGTGTTCCTTTTCCTGCCTTTAGCAGTTAGTTCTGAAAGCTAACCTTAAGACTTTATTTCCTCTTAGGTTTTGATGATCAGCTGTATTGAGTTTACATGGCAAGGGTTTGGTAGCGAGGGGGCTACAGGGATGGCTTCTGTGAGAAGCTGCCAGAAGCTTCCTCCATGTCCGACAGACCCAATGCCAGCCGACTCCAAGACGGGACCACCACTGGCCAAGGTCAAGCCCATTGGTGATGGTGGTCATGTCTCAGAGATAATATAATTAAGACGGGGGAAAAAGCTCCTGTGGAAACTGCATCCAAAGAGAGAAGTTGGAATATATCAGTGAAAAAACTGCAGACACCAAGGTCAGTGAAGAAGGAGGGAGAGGATGTGCTTCTGGCTCCAGAGCAGAGATTCCTCTGCATCCCCTGGTGAAGACCATGGTGAGGCAAGCTGTCCCCCTGCAGCCCATGGAGGTCCACGGTTGACCAAATATCCCCTTGCAGCTTGTGGAGGACCCCACACCGGAGCAGGTGGATGCCTGAAGGAGACTATGACCCCATAGAGAGCCTGTGCTGGAGCAGGGTCCTGGCAGGACCTGTGGCCCTCTGGTGAGAGAAGCCCACGCTGGAGCAGTTTTGCTGGCAGGATTTCTGACCCCATGGGGCACACATGCTGTAGCAGTTTGTTCCTGAAGGACTGCACTCTGTGGAAGGGACCCATGCTGGAGTTGTTCATGGAGAACTGCAGCCTGTGGGAAGGACCCACATTGGAGAAATTCCTAGAGGACTGTCTCCCATGGGAGGGACCCAACCCTGGAGCAGGGGAGAGTGTGAAGAGGAAGGAGCAGCAGAGACAAGGTGTGATGAACTGACCCCAACCCCCAACCCCCATTCCCCATCCCCCTGCACCACTCAGGGGGAGGAGGGAGAGAAATGGGGAGTGAAGTTGAGGCTGGGAAGAAGGGAGGGGTGGGGCGAAGGTGAAGTTTAGATTTATTTCTCATTACCCTGCTCTGATGGGATTAGTAATAAATTAAACTAATTTCCCCCAGTGGAGTTTGTTTTGCCCATGATGACAACAGGTGAGTGATCTCCCCATCCTTATCTCCACCCATGAGCCTTTCGGTGTATTTTCTCTTCCCTGCCCATCTGGGGAGGGGAGCGACAAAGCAGCTTCAGTGGGCACCTGGCCTCCAGCCGGGGTCAACACAGCACATCAGCTCGCAGTATTCTTTAAGTTATGCTCACTGAATTAATTTGGAAACTTTGATAATATCTTTGGAAATCCACATAAGGCAGATGGATTGATGAAACAAACAAATAAAATAGAAATTATAAATTAAAAATTACCAAAAGAGTAATTGTGCAATTGTGATAGATGGATAATGGTTAGCTCTTCAGCTGTTTTTCTACTTTACGTTTCCCAGAATATTCTTTCTGGTGTTTTGTGATGATAATTTGCTTTGTATTATGTAGTTAGCATATGAAACTTTTCATCAGTCTTCATGCAGATGCCTATTTTTATCAATAATGGGCAAAACTAAAGTTTAAAAAAGTCAGAAATGGCAAGCAGAGTAGTATTGGTCACTTGGGAACAAAGCTGCAATATTTTTTAGTCTTTGGTTTTATAATTTTCTTTCTCAAGCAATTTTTAAGAAAAATTTTTGTACTACGGCAGACATTATGCATGTCACTACTGTAAGTTAAAGCAAAAATCTTATGATGAAAAACTGTGTGCTGCTAAGTTCTCAAAAGTGCTGTTACATTTTATCAGAACCAATGTTTTGAAAAAAAACCCAACCATTTAATCTCATGCTTCAAAACTTAAGGCAAGATGCAACAGTTTATCACAAAGAAAATGAAATGGAGGATCTGTTGTACAATATTTCCAAATTCTGGGATCTCTTCCTTTTCTGAAGTCATTTAGAAATGCCTTTGCTGAGTGTGATGTAAATATGTTTGTGTGTGTTGTGGTCTGATAACTCTTCCCAAGCTCTCACAAGCAGGTTGGATCCCTCCCTTGAGTCCCAGCTCCAGTGTGAGCCAGAGCCTGTTTTCATGCCTAAGATTCCTTGTCAAGGGAACTGGCTGCCTCACTTCTGCCGTAGGGTGAGCCAAGATATGCTCATTGCGGATAATTGGAGGATTTCAGCTTGAAGGCAAACATGAAGAGAGTATAATCAGTTCATAAATCCATAACAGTATCTAAACAACTCCAATTTGAGAACTCTAATAGAAATCTATTCCCAAGGATACCACACCATGTTATGAGCTCTACATCTTTTTTTTTCCATGAAGTCAAGGGAAAAATGGAGACAGAATTTTGTTTTTATGATAAACTTATTCCAAAGATTAAATCTATGACCCAGTTAGAATTCATCTTGTCATAAACACATCTCCTAAGACTTCAAGGAGCTCCACTGAAATTAGGTGATTCAGCATCAGCTCCCATGTTCCAACAATAATGAAATTATACTCGTATAAAAGAGAATAATGTTAGAATGATGAAAAAATACTAATATACACTAACTATATTAAATCATGCCAATCTGAGAAAGACTATTTGTAAATGAGCAGAAAAAAACTTATTTGACGTGGAATGGAAATAAACAAAAAATGACTGATATGGCATTTCTGGGAAAAATAAAAAGAAGAAAGAAAGTGGGAGTGGCAAAAAGAGGTGAAAGCTAATAAGTTGGTACTAATCTTTGTTGGGCTGTGGCTGTGAGCAGAAAAGTTAATGAGCCGGGAAAAAAGCTCAGTATTTCAGTGTTGTGAGACAACTGCAAACTCCCCAAGCAGATGGATCATCAATATAAAGATTAAAGTCTTGGACAATCAAACAGTTTTCAAAAGAACACCTCAAAGTTGTCAAGAGATGAAAAAATTCTGTAGTAATTGATCCAACCAGCTTCAGGGTACAATAACCATTAAGTAGTAAAACAGATACAAGAAGTAATGCAAAGTTGCAAGCAAGAAACTCAGACTTTTTCTTTGTTCATTGGCTTGTTCTGAGCAATGTGACAGGACTCTAGAAAAAAAGCACATTTCAAAATATTGCTAGGTGTTACTACTTCAGGATTTCAAGGTGCCATTGTCTGCTTAACAGGCCATGAGAGGGATTATTACTGCAGGACAAGCCATCACGCATACTCACTAATTCCTACACTCCGCCGTTGCTATGTTGCATTAGTTTCAATTTATTATATATCATGTTTAAAATTTAGGTACCTTAGATGACTCTGACAAAGGACTTCATCATGTTCATGTTGAATCAATGATTAATTAATTTACTTAATCTACTTGCTTAATTTTGAATAATAGAGCCTTGAATATTGAGTCCCTCTGCTTGGACCTTTATACAGCTTTAACTTTCAGTCTCTGCCTATCTTATTTAATAAATATCTGTCCTTCAGAATAAACATTGAGTCTCTACAACAATAACAATAGCTGTCAAGATTATATCCAATGAGTTTCATTAGCACTTCTCTTAACTAGACACTTTGAAATAAATTAGCATTGCCCTGTACCTGGGAAAGAAATTCACTGATTTCTTCAAGGTCAATTTGTGGAATGAATTGACCATCAGTTCTGGTGGTGTCCACTTTAATTATCGGTATTTGGACTCTGTGCATCTCGTATCTTTCTTTGGCTCAACAGTTCAGAGTATGGCAATGAGTTTGATAGTGGGCTGGTGAGTAAAAGCTAAAATACTTCAGTAAACAACTGTAAAATACATTCTGTAAAAACATAGGGTTTGAAAAATCCCTTGAAGCATGAAGCTTAATTACTTGCCATGCTCTATAGTTGATCATAAAAATATTTATTTCTGGTTTTGAATACAGAGGAATTTTCCATTATCCTTCCTTAAAAAATTGCTGTTTTGTTGGGAACAGTTATTACAGTCCACGCATAAACGTCATCATCAATGTATTCTCCTTTGTCCTTGTGCAAATGTTGAGCCAAACATGGTTTTGGAGTTTATTTAGCATTTGTCTTACCTTTTGCCTTCTGAGGTACTTGCACAGAGGATTTTTGTGTGGTTTTATATCTATTTTCCAGTTATGGACAAGTAAATCTTTTCTCAGCCTTCTCCTGTGTCCTGTGACCTAATTCCCCTGGGCATTCTAGCAGCTTTTTTGAACCCTTCTGTGTTTGATCTTCTTTTCCCTAAACCTTCAATCAGAACTAGGCACAGTGTTCAAGGTTTTTTTCTAGACTGTGTACAAGTTATTAACAGTAGGATGATGAACAAACCTCTCTATTCTTCTACTGGTTTTTTGGCTTTTAGGTTTGTAGTATATATTCTTGTTATTAGATCCCAATTTAATTGCTTTTCATTTATAAGTTTCATTCTTTCTGCAATTTCAGTTTTCACAATCACACAGTACTTCCCATGTTTCAATATATAATGGGTTTCCCAGGGACTTCAATAGCTGTGCAAAATCCAGTTGCGTGTTATTGATTTTGATGACAAGAGGACTAACATAAATCAATAGAATGAACAGAAAGCTGGCACCAAGAATAAGAAATTCAGATTAAAATCCCAACCTTGAAATGAAACAAAGTGGTAGTGCAAAATAAAATACAGAACTTGATTTTTTACAATTTTCTGGAACTTTTTTTTTTTTGTTTCAAGCTTCATTTAGATTGTAGCCGTCTTGGTTTCAGGGAGAAAAAAAAAAAAAGAGAAAGAAAAAAATAGATAACTTCTGAGTGGTTTTATTTAAAGGCCTTTGCCAATTTTTTCTTCAGCGAAAGTTTTTGAAGTTTCTTGCCATTGATTTAGACAGTAATTATCTATCCATAAACTTATGAAAAATGGTGTCTTAGGTACTTAAACACATGATTAAACTCTCCCTGGGTGGATAAAAGTGTTTATGAAATTTCTCTCCAGTTGAAATATTTTCTAGAACTATTTCACTGATTTTATTTAAGGAGTTGTTCGTGTTTTTTTTTTTTTAACCAGAGTGATTTATGGCAGTGTTGTTAAAATGTATATTGTAAAGAAGCAATCCAGACTTAATGTTTTCCCTGGGCTGCAGTCATCATGATCTCATAGAATCTAGCTACAGACATATGTAGAAGTTGAAAAATTGATCTTAGACTTACTCGATGTCATTAGTTTATGAAGGACTTTCAAAGACATCAGTGTAGGTCCGGCATTCAGGAATTTCCAAATACCTGGAATATTTAAAACTGGTGTTGCTTTAGGTTATTTTTTTCTAGGTTAATGATGGTATTGTATTATGAATTAAAGCTGGAGAATATTTCTGCAAGATTTGTTAGAGAGTCTCTGTGTTTTGAGTGTTATGAAGTTTACACAGTAGAATTTTCTTCCAGCAAAACCATGGTAACCCCTTCTCTTATTTTTGATAGAAACTTTCAGCTTTGCCTACTTTATTTATTCCTCCTATAGCAGAACGCTAATCAGGTTCTGAATTAAAAATGTATTTGTCATTTTAAAGTGTTTGGTTGTCATGTCTTTTGGTAAAATAGGAGGAAAGTTCATTAACTCAATATTATGGAATAATTTTTTTTAAACCACTATTGTTTACCAGAGCTACTAGAAAGAGTTATAGTTTCAAAGAATCAAATAGTTTTGGAGACTAGATTCATGTTTAGCTTTGATTTTGGGGAATTTTTCATGTCCTTAACTTGCACCACTGTAAAGACTGAAGAAAACGTGCCATTCAATATTGATGTCACATGTAAAGATAGGAAGGAAGATACGCTGGATTGCAATATACCTCTTGGAGAGATACTCAAGGCATATTACTGCTTGATTCATAGATGCCCATGCATTATACACAGGTTTAGCCCGCAGTCATCACCATAAAGTACAAAATGTCACACATATGTCTTATCCTTACTGTGTTTTTACTCAGCTTCATTTCAAGTTACTTGATCGGTGCCGCTTAATGCATTGTTATGGAAATGAAACAAATGTGATTGCGTGTATCATGTTTGTATCTTTTTCTTTCATTCTCAGAAATGAACTTTCTTTTCTACTGAATTGCCATCATTGCAAAATTTTTCATGTTTCAGATAAGAGCTCTGTTAACATTAGGCTATGGACCACAAATAATAAACATTTACAGAAGTATGTATTTATGAATCTTTTCATGTTTCTAAATGGCACAGTAATTACTGGCTTTAGAGCATGGGGAGATGGGGCAAGAAGCACTGAGGACTATACCCAAAATACTTATCCAAAATTATTGCATTCATGCTCTGCTATCATGGGCAGCAATAGGTTTGGGAGTATTTGGTGCTGATTCAGAAAATAAAGTCCTTTTCATCTTCTGCTTGGTTCTGATTCCTTTTTGGAGGGAGAGTCTCTAAATGCTGGTTAGTGTGCAGATTCGTACACAATATGGATGTGACTACATATTATACATAGAAAAGCCTAATCGTAGGAATGCTCTGCGAGGTGCTGGGGACAAGGAGGTACTATAAGACTATAAGCTTATTGCTTTCTGGTTTTTA
This sequence comes from Pluvialis apricaria, assembly GCA_017639485.1. NCBI lineage: Eukaryota > Metazoa > Chordata > Aves > Charadriiformes > Charadriidae > Pluvialis > Pluvialis apricaria. The sequence continues at coordinate 81,947,385 of CM030044.1, read as the reverse complement.
GTCAAAATGTATTTAAACTAGTCCTAAAATAATGCTCTTAATCTCTAGTTCCTTCATAATAACGAGATAGTAAATTCTAGAGTACGAGTATTTACTACTCAGGAAATTGAATCCTAACTTTATTTGCCCAAACGCTCCAAAGGAGTTAGGTAAACTTCTTCTTTCAAAGGCTCTCTGGAGTTCATAGATTCAAAATATCTTTTTTTTAAAGATCCTTTCCATCAGCTCTGACTTTCATTACCAGAGAACAATTACATCTGCTGGAAGATGGACCATCAGAAACACAGATGACCTTTTTTCTAGAATGTACTTCCTGTATTATTTTAGGATGTGGTCTGGTGTGGTATTTTTATACACTGTCACAAACAAAAACTCTCACTGGATTCTGAAAAGCATGTAGCATTGACCTAACATTGTTCTCGTTCTGATTAAGGTATTGAGGCCAACAGCAGCAGGGCTTGGTTGGCATTGAATACTTTCAAAAATCTCTTCTGAACACATAACTGAAGTATGCAGGATTTCTAGGCTATCCTACTTATTTTTTCCATATAATAGAAAGGTTTGTGCAGTTATTTTATACTACAGTAAGTACTAGCCTGAGGTACAAGAACTTAAAGTGCTCCTGAAGCAATTAATTTGCAGTCATCATCTTATAGCAGAAGACAACCTATAGTTAATAACAATGTCTGTTCAAAAACATGACATCAAGGCGAAGGACACTACCATAAAGCATGGTTAAGCAAGGCTGTTACAAAATGTGGTCAGAGAGCAACTCACAGTCCACTAAATGAAGAAGATGATTTGGTCAGAGTTATGGACTGTATTCAAGAATATGATTAATAAGACAAGTTGGCAAAAATTGTTTAATAATGCAGCTATCTGTGGAAGAATTCCCTGATTAAAAATAGCAGATAGGAACCATGCAGACCATAGAGTTGTATTGCTTTTTCTTCTAGGGTAAACAAGATTAATTATAACATAATTGTAACACAGTTAATAATTTCATTTTTCCAAGGACATTTTTCATAAAACTACTCCATTTGGTCATGCAAATGAATAGGCAATTTTTTGAATATTTACCTCTAATAATTAATACGTATATATTTCTAAGGAAATCACTAGTGAGACTGACAGATTTTTAGTCATACAGGTACAAAAGATCAAGTCAAGTGATTTACCAAGCCAAAAAAAAAAGTTGGTAAAACTATGTATTCTTGGCCTTTCACAATCTAAGTTATTCCTTTTCTACAAACCTATACCAGCATTTGTGTCTCAGTTTCTGAATAAATTATTATTAAAGTTTAGGACACATTTCCCAAAAGCTCAGAAACAAGAATGACAGCATTCCTCATGCAGTCATAAATTTTACTAGAACACGGTCGATATGTTGTGAGAAAAGTAACTTTATGTCAAAAATTCTGATCTTGAGCTGTTTTGTGAAGGGGTTTTTTTGTACGCTGCGGAAACATGCTGGAAACAGACATCTATTGTTACCTCCAAATACAACACATAAGTAAATCAAACCCGAATGACCAAATGACAGCTAAGACTTATGAGCAGCAGATGGCAGTAGGTTATTTATTGTTTTTACAGTGTGTTGCAGTGGATGTATGTTTCAGTCTGTCATTTATAGAAATTGCAGAGAATATGTGCATATTAATTAACGAGTGCTCTAAATCCTCTTTTATTGTTTACCACTGGCATATGCATTCTGTCTCCTCATCTTGGCATTGGCATTTCTCAATGTAAAAATAGTGGGAAGGTGATCTCACTAATGATGTTTTGCATTGCCAGAGCCGTTGTGTACGCTTTTATAATCTTTGCTTGTTACTACTTTTTGTAGATATCTGCCCCTGTCTTACAAAGCACTTTTAGAAGTTAGAGGGATAATATAAGACATGTCCTTACTTTAGGAAACTAACGTGCCATATGTAGCATCCCAAACACCAATGGATCAGAGCTGTTGTTGACAGCAGCTACAGCAGGTGGAGAAAATAGGTGACTGGAACTAATATGTCTGAAAGGAGAGCAAAGATGGTATCAATAATATGACGTTATTTGTGGGAACGATACCAATTCACTCTAAAGAGTCTTGCCCCAAATTCCCAATAATTTTGAGGAAATTACAGTGCTGCTCAAGACTTGTGCAATAATGCTTCATGAGACTATGCAATTGAACTATAGAATGGGGAGATAATGGTAGTCATCAGTAGCAGCTTTCTATATAATAAACGTCTTCTTAAAGTCAACACTGCAGTAAGGAAAACATTAGAGAAGCACTGATTTTTGAAGTGTGACACTTTAATTAGATAAAGAAAATGCAGAAACTTTTCGAGGGAGGACAAATAGCATTTGTGCTTCATATCATTTCATGTAAGTATCATTTTTCTGTAATTTTTGTGATGATTGTATTTTTCATTATAGATAAAACTGTTTCATTTCTTTCTGTTCCCTCTAATTGCACGTGACAGCCTTTTTTTATTTGAGCAGAGTGGAATCTTAAAGAATTTGCAAAAGAAGGAATAACCAGGTCGCATCTACCTGCTGACAACAGTCTATGTTACCGTGAGTACGTCTTATAAGAGAGGAAACTATGATCATGATCACTTTGATAAGGATTCCAGTTAAGAAATATTTTCTCTCTAAACTTTGGAGCACTTATGTGAAAACTGAGTGAAAAGGCAAAGTAGGACTTTTGGGGAAAAAGTTCTCATTGATAACCACTACTCTTCAAATCTGTAGCTGTGTATTGCTTTTAAAACCACAGGAGTCTGTAGGAGAATCTGGTTCAAAATGGAGTATATTTGACTCTCATGGCTGTAAAAAAGAATAATGAGCTTGAAACTCAAAGTTTTTTTGTGGGCACCAGAAAACTATGACTTGGTACAAATGCATACTGGAAATGATAGCCAACAAAGTCAAATTTGAAAATGATGCTATTAAGAGTAATGTAAATAAGTAAGGCTTTCTTCACGTACCAGTTCCACATAATGATCATCAATGCATCTATAAAGAATAATAATAATGGTTAACATATGATGTACTAATCAAGTTACTCACGATAAACTATTTTTCATCTAAATGTGCAGTTATTGGAATAAAGATATTCTATCATACAAAAGTTTGATTTTAGTATAATATTCTGGATGGACAGTAACTTATTTTACAGATTCCAGTTTCATTTAGTAATATAGTTTAATGCTTGGTGGGAAGGGCTTGAATAGACCTTACTGCATGACAATCTATTATTCCAAGACATTAAAACAGATATGTAATATGTAGGGGATTGATATTACTCAAGTTCCACTATCTGGAAAAAGAAGACTGCAAGGCCCTGATTCAGCAAAACAGCCCGCATAGATGTTTAATTCAAACTGATTACCCTCACTGAATTCAGTAGTCACAAAATAAGATGAGGTGTGAGGCTAAGATGGTCCATGGGATTCAGTTACACAGATAAGACACTACATGAATGTGATATAACAATTGTTGAAGTTCAATGCGTGTGTTTGATTTTGCAAAGCAGGTGAGTGTAGGTTTAAATCCAGCCTCTTTGGCCAAGGAACACTTTCCTTGTTTAGACCACAGAACATGAGGGCTGAACCATGTCTCACATCATGAAGAGCAATAGAGGTCACTGAGTTGATGGAGAACCTCTGGAGGTCCCAAATCTGATTTGCACATGGTTGGGACTACTGCCAACAGTAGATCAGATCACGTGGATTTGTCTAGTCCAGTCTTGAAAACCTTCAAGCACTGAGAATATAAATAAACTGAAATATAAGCATCTCGTAACATACATGTATCTGTATGCTTTTTTGAACATGATGTCTAACATTATCTTAGTTTATGGAATCAACTAGTCAGATGAAAATTTGTGTACTGAAAGAGCATTTGATTTAATTGTGAGGAGGAAAAGGCATCTACTTCATTTTGTTAACTCGTCACAGAAAAACAAGAAAACAAAGCAAACCACTTTGATTTTATACTGTTTAGTACTGAAATGGTTATTTGTTTACCCTAAGCCCTCAGGATTAATGGTAAAATCAAGGAAGATCTTAATTTCTGAAGTGTCATTAGGTTTTATTTGAGTTCCCAGAAATCATAGATTTCTGATGACCAGAAGCTCACAAATAACTTATGAATATTGGAAGTAAATCCTAGGTTATGATTCATAGCACGTCTGTAAGTTGAAGTATATTGATTTGGTAAATCCCTATTATTGTTTTTTGCATTTTGAATGTTAAAACCAGTACTCTCTGCTTGCACTAGATCTGATTTCTCACAAATATAGTTACTTGTCGCTCTCACTGATCTAATTTAGAGTGCTCACTATTAGAGCATCTTGGTACTCTAACTGTCTGATTTCTCTGAAGATGCGCAAACCCCCTCCACCTTACGGGCAGTGTAAATGATCTGCAACGACTGACAGCTTTATAAATAAAACTAAATATTTTCCAAAGAGTGGAAAGTTATTTCATGAAAATTAAATTCTGATTGAATTTTATTTATGCATAGGCCATATTTACCTATAGTTTTCCACAGACGTTTGACATGTTATGTTTTATTAAGCACAAATGTTTACAAAAAGGTTTCTTTAAAAGTATAAACATTCAAACTGTTGTTAAGACAAATTCCAAGTTTACAGTTTACACAGCGTTTTGTATAAACTGGCATATTGACATAATCAAGCCTCAGGAAAGAGTCAATATTAAATAATCATATAACCAAACACAGCTTGAATGTTGTGGGCATAGAAACCACATATTCTAATTTATTTTCTTGATAAGTGAATATGGGCAATACTGCATAAATTGTCTATTAGATCATAGCATCTACTATTTGCTTTTCATTTTATTTGAGTATGTTCTTAAATCTTTAATCAGAAAATAAAAATAATATTACCTATTACTGTAACAATGAAAATACATCAAATTGTGACTTTTCAAGAAAAAAGCTGTTTGATAATTATTACGTGCTAAAGAAAAACTCAGGTAATAATAAGTTGGACAGCTTGCATCTGTTTGTGAATGTGTTGTAATATGAGGCACACAAGTGGAGACATTCTCCAGGGATGCTGCCTTCTGATTTGTATTCAGATGCCCACATCCCCCTGGCTTTGCAGACTCTTATACTGGAATTAGGTACCTACATATCTCTGAGGAGGTTGTTGTCATCTATTTGAAGACAGGGTTGTCATCCATTGAAATAATCCTTATAAATAGTTCATTCAGATTTCACCAGCCTGTTCCTCCTCCACTTTTTGTGAGCAGAGTTTTTCTCCGGGTATTCTGAGCTACTGTCCAAGGGTGGCATATAATTGTTAATCAGACAGGATTTTGCTAGTGCAGGAAATCAGTCACAGCCAGGGAGCAGTTACAAGCTTCTGATAATAAAAGTGCCACTGGCACTCAGGACAGAGATGGGTGTTTTTGCACCTACCACTGCTGAAATGCTACAGCCATCATCTCCTTCCCTGCTAAGACTGACGCACACACCCACTCACACACTCTCCTCTATTTCTTGTAATTCTGCCACTAAAATGACTCTCAGTCCCACTGACCGGCTATTGTGTGTTTGCTGCTCACATTCGTATCCAGAATTATTTTGTTATTTTCATTATCATGTTAATTTATATAATTGTCTGTTCAATTCTCAGGAACTTTGAAAATTGTCTGATGTTAAACTGAAATGTAAATGTTTTACATTTTTGTTCACAGTACTGTTGAAAGACAAAGGATATTTCACAGCTAGTTTTGCTTTTTTTTGGGGTTGGTTTTTTTATCAAACTTATTAATTGTAGTATTCTAATGCTGAGATTCAATCCCATCAGTTTAACCGTCTGAACAGAGCTTTCAGCTCGGGATTTTAACATGCTGTGCTTAGGCAATGAATAACTTGTAGTGATGTTTAGCTTTTTCTAAAAAAAAAAACAACAAAACAAACCAATCCACCAACCCACACTATTGAGTATAAGTGATCCTCCTTGTTTATTTGTTAGCTTTGTAAATGTATGTGGCATGACACGGTAGGCAAAGCTCAGGGCATGTTAATATCTGGTAGTAAGTGAAATTTAAGATAAAAGTTATTTGTAAAGTAGGAGAGGCACTGGTAGCGAGCAGATGACACAAGATAGATGAAGTGAGGTTACTGGCACTAGTAACAAACATATGACAAACACAGCTGCAGTGGTGGTCCGCAGCTGCAGGAAGACGGAAAGGTCCCCAAAGCTGAGGACATCTCGAAGGTCATGGAGAAAAAACCATTAGCAACTGAAATGAGGAAGTCATTAAGTCGGTGGAGGAGAGCAATTTCCTTGTGAAGGCCAGAGAAAAATCCCGATTAAAATCAGTCAAGGGTATTGTTGTGTGCAAAATGATTTCTGTGATGGTAAAAGGCTACTTCCTGGAGCCTTTTTTTTCCTGGGAACACAAAAATTAGAGAAGAGTTTTTTGTAAAATAGGTTGTCTTCAAGGTCAAGTGAGATTTTTAAAGTTGTTGTAGTTCTGTAACTTATTTTTTCACTGTTTTTTTTTTCTTGGGTTTATCATATCTACTGCATTAAAATAGGGAAAATGTAAATGCAGATAGATCATGGAAGATGTTGAGAAGACAATGAAGAAAGAACAGCCGTTAACAATAGTAACAGTGAAAGAAAGATGTTAAAAAGAAACGTTGTAAAATGTGCAGTTTTGTAAAACTGATACCAAAGTGAAGCAAGTCATGAGAAAGGTGTAAATGAGACATGACTGATTGCAAAGATTACAACATGGGTGAATTTTGGAAATAGGTCCATTTTGCATGTTCCTTTGATAACAGGAAAAAGTTAGAGAATATTTCAACAACAGAAAACTGCCTACTGGTCTGACGTGTCCTGTGTATACAAAGTAGGAGGGAAAAAAGGAACCGACAAGGCAGTATTAGAAGGGAATGTAACATATAAGGGAGATAATAAGTGCTTGGGGAATATGTGTATCCATGTATTTCTCAAAGGTCACAGTGACTGTATTTAGTCATGTACTACAGTGTTCTTATGTAGGAAGTGACTAAAAGAATGCTTTGCAGAGCTGTGAGGTAGTTATCTAGGGAAAGGGAGAGATTAGAAGATGTTACTGGGGGATTATAAATATCTAATAATACCAAACATTACTGTAATTAGCACAGTGGAATTAAAAAATAAAACAGACAAACAAAAAAGGTAACATAGAATAAATAAAGACCAGCCTCTGACTTTTTGTGTATAAAGACCTCACAAAAATAAATCCAAAGGTAAATCTGTTTACTTATTTTACCTTAATAATATTTCTGTCAAAATTGTGTACCTTTTGGGTATTTCCTGAGCTCATTTTGTGTGGGCCCGTGTTCCTCCCAATTTAACTGTGATTTTATTAGTATTTTGAACATATACTGAGGCTGCTAAAACAATTCATGTAGTTGGTGGACTATCATAGTCATTGCTGTCTTGCAAAAAACACTCAAGTGCTCAGGCCTGGTGAATATAATGGCATAACTAAAGCTAGAATTTCTGACTCAACCTTTTTCTTCTGTCAAATTTATTTTATAATTAGTTTTTCAGACTTTTTTTGTGATTACCTAGTGCCAGGTGCAATCTGAAACATTTTCATCTCCTCTTGTACGTGCATTTCTTCAAATGGTGTTATATCATATGAGGTAATAAAAGTACCTTGTACTGCTGGATATCTTTAATAATGTCAAATACTGTCTTTTGCTGAACATCCAGAAACACCTGATATTCTTTCTGACACCACTGGTAACCTCTGTGAGGGAGTTCTTGCCACTGTGTGCAGATGGACTGTTTGCCAGGTATGTGTAGGTGAAGTCAAAAGAACATCTGAAAAAATGAAAAAACCTAAATGTGAATTTTCTTGTTAAAATATTATCCATGATAAGGCCTTTAATATGAAGCTTATTTTGATACATACATACATAAATATACTACACATTACTTCATCTTATATCTTAATATTTTGTATTCTATATTTATGTGGGCATTTACATTCATAGAATAGATATCTTTTTCAAATATATTAAAAATCTATGAATATAATGGTTGGATATATACCTTTTCCTCTTTATGCTAAAAACACAAGCAGAATTGTAGAGAAATAAACAGGAGAGAACTGTCAGCAGAGAGAGTGAAATTGTCTTATCTAGTCCTTTTGACAGGCTTGAATTAAACACTTTCAGGAGGATACACTAAAGGCTAGTGTCTCCATTGGATGTTTCCAAAACAAAAGGCAGGAATGAAAAAATAAAACAAGGTTGTTACTATCAGCTGTTAATAACATTCTGGTTAAGACATTTCACTCACATGTGTGTTTGCAGAATTTATGGTATACCTCAAAATATTATGGCTTTGGTTGGATTTTTTTCTTCTTTTTAAACTGTTCTGTTTAGTGGTGTACCTTGAATACATTAAACTTTAAGAATAGCTGAAGCTGCCATTCTTTTAGAGATACATACGTACCTTTAAACAAAAGGGAAAAAGGAAAAAATTAGAATAACACGAACAGATTTTTTTCTGTTGAACATCTACCTATTCTAGAGAATAATATATGTATATGTTGAAAAAAAATTGTGCTGCCCCTCATTTTCTCCATGACAGAAGACATTATGATTCCCAATATATTTTTTTCACATTAACAGTGATTTATTACTTTTGCAGAAGATCAGAAGTTCTTATATATTATCAGCTTTTCCTAGACTTTTTGCTTCCCTGATACTTCTTTATAGTATTGGTTCACCATGCTGTCTTTGAGTCTTTCCAGCACCTTCTAGAACAGTGAGCTAAAAGAGCATGCAAGAAACTTTACCTTGTTAATTTAAAGCATAGGTGGCAGAGGTGTGAACAGCCTCGAGATTTCTTTAACTATTTAAGCCACTACATTATCTTCCCTTTTCATATTCTTGTTTTCTGTGAATTTTTATGTTGCTTTGCTCTGTAAAAAACTACAAATGAATGCACGCAACAGTTAATCAGAGAAATGTATATTACGTTAGTGGTAGATACGGTAGTCAAAAGATAGTTGCACTTCTAAGACTAGAAATTGGGCTGGGTATCTTCAAAGCATAGAATCCTCTATTTGAATCATGAGACTTCCCTGTTTTCACATTCCCCACAGCTTTGCCTGCAATCTGGAGACCAATTATTGATTTCAGATTTACTTTCAAAATAATCAAGTCATTGAATCTAGGTATTTCCACAGAGTAAGTTTGCTTCTTACTGGAGTAAGTGCTTTGTAAAGAAGACAATAAAGGTACAATATATATATAGCAAAAAAAGTAACAATGCATGATTATATTATTGTTATAGACCCTTTAAGTCCTAGCCACATTTTCCAGAAAATAGGAACACCCAAATTCTGTTTATCACACATCTGGATTGAAGGCCTTTTGCAGTGTTATTAAAGCAGTAGATGTAACAGTATAAATAATTGTTTTTCAGAAATTAATGGAAATAATAAGAAATGTGCAGATTACAAAGATATCAGAAAGAAAGAGGAAAGATTTTTTTTTCAAAATAAAATTAAAAAAAGAAATAAAAAATAAGAACACCTTTGTTATGTAATAATCATATTTACTGGAAATCATTTGATCACCTGTCATAATGTAATAGCAGACATTTTAAAAGCTTTTTGGTTACATAAATAAATACAGATCATAGTTATATCCTTTTACAGGAAATTGTTGTATTTGAATGTTTTAAGCTTTAGGGTGGTTTATTTTAAGGTGTTAGTGGCACTTTCAAATCATGTTTACTATTTCCTCTATTTCTGAATTCTATAAATTCCAGCACTGAAGTAAGTGTAATTTCTTTTGGATGTAACTATGCAAAGCTTTGGAAAGAAAACAATTGTAAAACAATCTGAATGTCAGTAGCTGAGATAGAACAAATAATTCCTGGACTTTATGGGGGTAGGACACCACTCTTCATGTCCTGTGAGTGTGTCCTATATGAGAGACCCTATTAGTACCAAAGTCTAGAAGACAATCCCCAGAAAGTTTTGTGTTGTGTGTTAACTCCTTTGTCCACCTCCTATGGCATTATGAGGCAATAATCCAGAACAGCTGCAGCTGAGGTCAAAACTTAGTCCCTTACGCAGAAATACTTAATGAAAACTGCCTTGGTTGAAGCAGAATTAGAAAGATCATAGTGGGAAACAAATAGATATGTGAGTAGAGAAGCTTCTCTTTGTCCAAAATGGCAGACAATTTGAAAATCACATTTTTAGGTGGGTGGGTGTAGGACAAGCTAATAAAATTGTTACTAAGCATCTAATTTTAACACAGCTCCTAAGTTTGAGAGGAATCTTCATGTGTGTTTGAAGTTCTTTTGAAGTTGGGGCAGAACCTTTTTAATGTACTCTGTCATTCCCACAGGCACAACAAAATGAAAACCAGATGCTACAACACTTGATCATATTATCCCAATGGCACTGTCCATCTGATCAAATGTCATTTTTTCTTCCTCAGAGCTGGCCAAAGCTTTCTGTTCAGCAGTGCAAAATTCTGCTGAAAAGGAGCAAAAGTATTTATGTGGCTCCTGCTTATGTCTATAAAGAAGACTGTGATAAATGCTTGCAGTATGGGCACCTGAAAAAAACTTTCAGACAAAAGATAAATAAATCACTGCTTTTTAGCTGTTTGAGGTTAACTGAAGCAGTTTGTCTAACATGTTACTTATTCCACTGCGCATTAAAAAAGTATATGTGTTTGGAAGAGACCTGTGATCCCCAACCCTAACCCCATCCTCCCCTGGTCAAAGCAGGGCTAACTTTTATCAGGTTGTTTGGGGCCTCACCTAGGCAAGTGTTGAATATTTTCAAGGATGAATATTTCACAACCTCTCTGGTCAACCTGCTGCAATGTTTAACCGCTCTCATAGTGGACAAGTTTTTCCTCTCATTTGATTGTAATTTCCAACATTGCAACTTGTGCCTGTTGTTATGGGCTCTGCCACTGGGGTCTGCCTATCACTACATTTTGAAATAATATGATGACACATGTTAAACTCATTGTAAGTAAGCCAAATTCCCACTAGTTGTGAGTCTGTATAAAACACTGACTTCTTGAATCTCGTGGGTTTTTTGAAAAGAGGTGGAGAAATGTGAGTGAGAACCTCCTGAAACCTCCATCCCGTGTGTTGGAAGCAACCCACGCACGTGACTCAGATGTGCTGAAAAAGGTAAAAGAGAGGTAGAAGTAATTGAACCGAGAGGAGCAGCAAAACAAAAAGAGAAAATGACCCCAGCTGATGTGCAAACTGGAGAAAATGAATATAGCAAAGCTTATTGAATAAACACAGTTATTGCTACACAATTAAAAATTCGAAGCAGAAATATGTTCTAGTTGTCTTGAGTGTGTATTCTCTGTTTGTATGTGCATATACTCTCTCAAAAGTTAAAGATCTTAAGGCAGTGTGCTTTTGATTGATGGTTCCCTGATTACCAGGTAACCAGCAGGCTTCTTGAAGCTTTCACCTCAGCATCTCTGATTGCCATTTTGAGGAGACTTAGTTGCTGCTGTCAGATCGTTATACCCTATTTACAGCTGCATTTGCATTGTCACTGTCACTTGTAAAACTAGTTTAGAAAACATCTTGGATTTTTGTGGTGGTTTATTGTTGTGTCGTTGTTTGCTGCTCCTGTATCAATGAGCTCATTGCCATCTTAAATGTCAAAAGTGGAATTTTGGTCTTATGTCTATTGTACAAAACCTCTTATGGTTTTCGCATAAATAACTACTGCTTTATTGTGCCTAGCTACAAAGCATTGAATAATTTAATGACATGCAACTATACGGGCTGAATTTTTGCAGTCATTAAAGTATTATTATCTTCTACCATCTGCCTGTATCTTGTTGATTTGCCACTTGAACATTTCAGTAGATAAGGAAAATCTCAAATGTTCCTTAGAAAAGCTGTGCCAGTGGCATTACTCGCAGTATCAGAAACAACAGTAAAGGACCCAGTGTTCTTTGAATTACACTGAAAACTACAGCAAATGACAGAGGAGATTGACTTTCTGAACGGAATTTTTTTAAAGCTTTATGCATGGGGCATTAAGATGATTTCCCGTGATTCTTTCCTGAGTTTCATGACTTGGCATCATAATGGCTTATAACAAAATGAGTAATCCCCTCACAAATATCTCATGAGGAAATAATAGCTCCCATTATTTTGCACAGACGGTAAACTGCTGAGAGACTGGGCTCAAATTTTAGTTAAAGAGAAGGAAAGTGAGAACGTATGTTTCAGAGTATGGACATCAATTACTTCTCTTTTCCTCCCTTCTTAAACTGAACCATTGTCTCAGAACTAATTTGTTGCCTCTGTACTAAAAATGCTTACATCTGGTGCCAAAAACCATAAAAGCCACAAAAATTGTTGTTAATACATTTCATTTTAATTTCACAATCTCGATATTCCCTGGTGGAAGCACACAGTCATTACTTTCTCATAGGGGTTTACTCTTTATACAAACCTGTATTTACTGAGAAGAATACTTGCATATAGAGATCATTTTCTCTTAACACAACTGTAGAAGTAGAGTAAGCACTATCCCTGGGTTTTAAAATGTGATCTGTATAGGTGGGACACTGAATTTTGCTAGTTTTCTATATGATCTCCCTTTAGCTTCTTTCAAAAGAAGGTGTAAGCAACAATGAAACTCCAACAAATGCAATTACAAATTAAGACCAAAAACTTTATAAGTAAGTTGAAAAAACAATCAAAGCTTAAGTTTATTAATCTCTCTGTTCAACAGCATTAATTCTCACGAAATTGTGAACCTTAATGCTCTGATTTCATTAGTGGACTGAGCACATAAGTATTCTTGTAAACTTAAAATAGTTTTCTATTATGTGGATATGTGTGTAAACAGGGGCTTGAGGCATGAGTTTACTATTATTCCATGTAATTTGAGGAGCTCAACCCTTTCCCAAAGATTTTCCATAAAACCTAACTAAAAAATTTAAAAAAAGGGGGTTTTATCTTCAGAATTCCATGAGCAGGACAAGTGTATATGATGTCATATGTTCGTATTTACTTAACAGGAGAAGTGGAACTTTTCTTCCTCATCTCCTTCAATGTGCCATAAACTTCTCAAAGCTTCAGGTAAATAATTTTCCTATTTTTCTTCAGTGCTAGGGAATCCCACATTTCTTCAAACAATGTAGGGTGCTATGAATAAAAATATCGTTTCTGTTTTCCTTCACCTGACAACTGCTCACAAGTCTTGGGGAAGATCTAGGTAAAGAAACTGAAAAATTCTTGGATAAAGCAAGATAAAGCAAATTAAGTTAATTGAAGGCTGCCACTATAGATGAGCTGAAATCATATTTGAAGTTTTTAATTAGGCACCATATTGAAGAACAAGGACCACATTCTCTACTGATTGAAAATTTCATGAAAACAGTATTGAATACCTACTGAAAAAATAATTAAACTTGCATAGAAGAACCAACATTATACTTACTGTACTTCAGAGGAAAGCAAGCTAGCTATTGGTACACCAGTAACTTTTGGTACAGTTTCTCTATATGATGTTTTTACATTTAAAAGAAACACTCATAAGTTTCTTTATCTTTAAAGATAAGTTTATCTCTATTTTTAAAGATAAGTTTATCTTTAAAACCTGGTAATTAGCAGCAGCTGTTAAACAATCTTCATCTTCGTGAGTATTGGTTTTCAATTAAAGAACAATAGTCATCTAATAGTGGTATTCATCTAAAGGATATTTTAGTGGAATTAACAGTAACCAAAAGCCAAGTTAGAAATCAAGTAGTGCGTACAGAAATAATTATTATAGGCTTGTTTGTAATATTAAAGCCTGAAGATGTTATAGCTTAATATTCAGAAAAACAGACACAAGGTAGTTTTTTCCCATATGATTTTAGAAAATTAGTTGAAAGATTATATTTTCTGTGAAAACTGTGCAAATAAAGGACTGGTTGGTTTTTAGTTTATGAAAAGGCAATTTCTTGAAAAAGCAAGGCTTATGTTCTTAAGCTGTTCTTGTTTCATTACACCATTATATTAGAACTTAATTTTTGCAAACATTTCTTTTTTCTTGCAACTTTCTTTTCCATTCTTCCTTTCACTCAAAAAGTAGGTGAAGTAAGAAGTTTTGCAGGGAGTTTATTTATGAAGAAATATTTATCCTGGCTAACGTACCATCTAAAGTTTTAACTTTAGTCTGCAATAAAGTGTAGGAGAAAAAATCTGTGAAGAAGTTGTGATTTGGTTATTTGGACATCATAGGAACATGCCTTCAAATGTATGAGTTATTGCAAATGACACTGGCAATCATAAATATTTTCCTTTCAGTATTTTATTATAAAATTTAAATTACAAAATTATATTGTAAATCTAAATGAGTAGAAAGATTTTATGAGGATGTAGTCCATCAGATGGACCTCAAACTATTGTTGTGGAGATGGAGATGGCTAAGGGTCAGAATCTGCCATTTTTCCTCTGATGGCAATTTGAGTCCTTTATTCTGCAGTGACTAAAGAAGGTAAATTGTTGCTGCCAGCCTACAGAATGAAAGATCAATGGCTATTTTTCTCTAATCTCCAGTCAATTGCTGAAATAAAGGAGAAAATTATTTCCTTTATGGTTACTCCAGTTCCTGTTTCTAAAATGCACAAATGCCCATGGACAGACATAAGCTTTGCAGCTGTATACTGCAACAGGTGATAGGTGGTGACCACAGAGATTCTTGAGATTTATGAATTTTGTGGTAGAATGAAGACTTTTTTTTTGTGATAGACACATTTTCCTTTTCCCTTTTAGTCCATATTACTTTATTACTTACATAGCACTATTTATAAAATTTTCTCTTTGCCTCATATGCTTTTCCACATTGATTTTTGATGGCTGAAGAGTAAGACTGGAAGCAAAAGTATTCATGGTGGCAGAAGAGCAGAATCTGAGCAAGTTAAAATTACTAAAGCTCGATTAAAATATGGATAATTTGTATTTCTCCATTTGCAAGAACAAATACAGCAAAAATCATACACAAACTTAGCGAAGAAAAGCTATCTGACAAATATTATTTCCTTGTACCTCCTATAACCAAGGTTTTAGTGTTACAGCCCATTCTAAGTTTTCCTGATACAATTTTGTATTACAGCTTAACAAGTCTACGGTTCAGTACAACCACCCCCCTGAACACTTCCTCCCTGAGTGTAGTTTTCCAATAACAAAAAAATAAAAGAGTAGCATGATTGGAATAAATAATGGGTTTGTGTAGTATTTTTTCAGCTGCAGTGTTATTCTCATAATATAATTCGATGATAGTTTGTAGGTTTGCTGCAATCACTATTTGTTGCTTAGCTAATTTTTTAAATGTAATCAAATAATCTGTTATTTAAATTTATTCAGTAAAATTTTGTTCTTTCCACTTTCTGATTTTAAGTATGTCTAGAAAATATGTGTTAGATATATTAGGTTAAAATTAAATTCCTTTTCTCAGTCTATTGCTGTTTACAATAAAATTCCTAATTTTCAGTGAAAGGCTTATTTCAGGCATCTCTTCTACCACAAACATTTCTGGCTGATATCGGCAGCTGGCTCTTCCGTGCTGGTGTACCATCTCCCTACACTCTGCCAGCAGGTCTATCAGTTGTGACAACTGAAAAATGGCAGAGTATGTTTTCATAGTGTAAAGATAAGCAATACTGTCACTGCTCTTAAACACGTTTATGTATAATGCATTCAAGCAATATAGTGATTGCAATTTTCCTCCCCTTTTTCATACTCCCACTTTCTTTAGCATCAGGTCCTTGAAGTGGGCCACCACTCCCCAACCTGTGTTTCATGCAGGTGGGCTCACCATCCATGGACAGTGTCATCAGGCCTATCTCTAGGTAGTATCCACGCTGTGGTTCTTCAACACGAGTTGAAGGATAAGGAGGAGGAAATAGGCAAATTCTAAGTGCCACATAAACCTGCATCAGTTCGTGTTGTAGTGACAAAAACATCGTCAGTTGCAGGCTACTAATTGGCTCCTATCTCTGTGTAGGACTGTGCAAAAGAGCTTTAAAAGGAAAAAAAAGCATGCATAGTAGAACCTTACCATTATCAACAGCAGTTAGTATTTCTTCGTGAAATGGGGTGAGGTCTCTCAGGTAAGAAGGAGGCTGCCAATACTGTAGCTGCTCTGTTTGGGCTAGAACCACATGTTAAAAACCTTCATCAGCATGTTGCCAACTGCACAGTGGAGGCACACCTCTTGCATCTGTACTTTCCACCTTGACAACAATTTCACTTGTTAAAGTTAGTGTCATGTTTGTCAGGGTGTAGATCCAGCTACTTGGTCTCTTTTCCAGTGTCAGTTATCTTTCACTATTCTGATTTCTTGCTTACAAAGATTTGTCAAGTGGTCCCCTTGGGAAGGACACCAAAGAAGAGAAAGATTCATTTGCAAAGATTAGTTTTAGTGAGCAAGACACAGAAAAAGGCTGATTCATTATGAACTGCACATGAAAAAAACTAGGAAAGAAACGTATACTTTTTGCCTGCCTTTTTTTTCTGTACATTTAATTACAGGCTCCTCTAAGAGGGAATTTGCAGTATCTTTAATAGCTATGTTTCCTCCCCAAACCCAGGAAACCTCCAGTGAAGAACTACTAGAACAGAAAGAGAAACTCATTGCCAAACTCCAAAAGGAGCTGAAAGAAGTGAAACAAAATCTTAGGTAAGAGAGCTGGACAGGCAGCTTGTTTTTCTGTCTCAGGTCCTGGCCAGAGAAAGAGTTGCCACCAGCGCGCCTTGAGACAGCTGTTGATGCAGATTTCTTCCTCCAGGCACATTTGGGCTCAGTGCCCAGAGGATTAAAGAAAGATGAGCCAGGATCTCAGGAAACATCTGCTTTTGACATGAAAGGACCATGATGATCTGGTGACAGAACATAGAATGTGAGTTGAACGTCTGCTGGGGAGAGAGCCTGGCAAGAGGACATGGCTAAGAAAGTTGTGTTACTGTGGTCCTGCAGATTCTTGTCTATAAGGTTATTTGTGGTTTTTATTGTTCTGTTTGGTTTGGTTTAGGTTTTATGATTTCTGGTTAATTAATTTGATACTTTTGTGTTATGTCCTGAATTTATGGAACAGCTTACTGAATGAAAATATTGTGATTTCTTTGAAATAAAAAGAGTGACAGAATCTTTCTTTTTAACTTCTTTGGAATTAAGAAAGGCATTGTCTTCATGTGTGTTGTTACACTTCTTACATTTACTAGGGGTGGATGTCCACTTGCAGACAAACTATCCCTTGCCACTCAGGTTCACAGTTGACTCATTCTGATATTGAGAATATGTATGAGTCTGAAATGGTATTTTGATATGACTGAGACCCTATCTAAATGTGTGTTTCTTCACTGAGACTGTTGTATTCCAAAATAAAATGTAATTCCTAACAGGCAATGTTCTAGGGGAGAGGAACTGTTACCGTTCTCAATCTTGTGGTCAACAAAGGACAATTGTTGGACAAACCTGTTTCCACAGAAACATATGCCAATGTTTTGTAAGCCTGGAGTCTCCAAGGCAATGGAAGTGTCTTGTTTTGGGAGAGGGAGGAAGG
Organism: Pluvialis apricaria; assembly: GCA_017639485.1. Taxonomy (NCBI): domain Eukaryota; kingdom Metazoa; phylum Chordata; class Aves; order Charadriiformes; family Charadriidae; genus Pluvialis; species Pluvialis apricaria. The sequence goes on along the minus strand of CM030044.1, from coordinate 81,929,781 downwards.
AGATGATTGCCTTAGGATGGAGAAGTAAAGCCTGTTTGTAGCTGGTTTGGACTGGGAAAAAGCAAGCTGCTGAAACAGCAGGTTTCATCGTGGAGGGGTTTTAGCTTTTGTCTTAAAGTTGCCATGGGCCCTGAAGGTAGTCTGTATTCAGCTTAGTGGGGGTTGTACAGTTCTGGAAACCCCATCAAGAAAAGCCTCTGGTGCTTTCAGTAACGTACTTGCTCCCAACCACAAATGACATAGTACGTGCTAGGAGACACTGCCCATCTCTGTTTTGAAGATCTCAGTAGCAGACTTCCTCACTCCAGACAGGTTTCTTAGCGAGAGTCCATGTGGCAGTCAGTATGCTCTTGATGGAGCAGTGTATGAGTATTTCAGGCCAAATCCTGGCACATGCTGTCAATGCTTTCCAACCAGAATGGTTGCTCATGGCTTTTGTGCAGAATATGTGACTTACCTGGAGGACAGTTTGTAGGATTTGGTGCCCCTCTTTGCATCTCAGAAGCCAGGAAAGGTAAGTGCACTGCAGACTAGGTGATCTAAGCCTGCATCCAAAATTATATTATTACACAGATGTTCAATATAATTGGTACATTTCAATTCACTGCCACAATGTTCATGAATAAAAAGTGCAAGATGGTCACTTGGTTCAATGACCTTGAGTCTGAATTTAAAAGCCAATATTAAAAACCAGTGCAGATATACTTCTGTACTGTACTGTCCAAAGCCAGTATTTACTGTATAAGTACACTTCACCCCATATCCTTCATATCAGTGAGGTTTTTCTCTGCATTTGAATGGGATGAGAATGACAATTGTAAGTAGGTAATTACATTTCTGTACTGTAAATGCTTGAATCTGTAGCCTAACTTCCAATTTCTCTTCTTCATAATTTATTTTTAATTTCTAGAGGACATCTCAAGTGTACCAATTTAAGATGGACTGATTGATGCTGCTTATCAAAAAAACATTGTGATTTTAAAGATATTGTTTTTCTTAACGTATACAAATATGGCACAATTGCTTTCCCAGTCCATAATGAAGTCTTGGCAGGCTAATATTATTTTATTTTATGGTATTTTGACTTAGTATTTAATTTATCAGGTCATTAACATATCAGACAATCTGTGAGCTATAAGATATAATTTGTTTGTGTTAGTACTCAGTCTCCATTCCCACTCAGCAGATGTACAAGACAAGTCATTCTTTGACTTGTCACATTTGTTCTCATATTTTGTGACAAGCCTAAAATTTTATATCCCTATGGTAGTAGCTGTGAGTTCTATTATTACATTATTTTTTCACATGCCAGAGTAAACCTGTGGGTTAATTGGTATCTACACAGTTCCTCAAAACCATGCAAAAATCTTCAGTGAAATGGATAATTATTTGTAGGTTTGAGGTTTTGAAAAACATGTAAATGAATTTTCCTTAAACCTCAGACATGGTGCTTGTCTTCAGGAGGCAGAGAAAGTTAATATTATTTGGAAGACAGTAAAAGGATTCCACATTTATTAAAACTTGTTCAAGCACTGCTGAGGAGAGGTGAGCCCAGATTTGAGAGATTCCTGAACAGTACAGGTGTAAAAGAAAGGCTGTTTTGGGAGTGTTATGCTTGCATCATGTGGAAGCATTGAGATAATCCTTCCAAATTATTAACTGAAACCACTTTGACGTCTACGATTATATCAGACCTTTTTGTTTGATTTTTAAATTAAGCTGAACCCTATTAGCCTGATATGAACAAACATTTATAATAAAACCTTATGGTTTGTTAAGTATAATTTTGAGTACTTTAAATTTCTAACTTAATAATCTATGAAAAGTTATAGAAAATAAAAGAGTAGTTAACTGTGTTCCAGCAGAGAACAGAGCAATGCCAATGAACATGCAACTACCAGTAAAATTCAGAGCTTATGTAAAATGCATAAAAAGGACTGGTTTGATTGTGTTGAGTTTTCAATGGTATCCAGTATTGATCCCAGTATGTTAGAGATTATTATGATTTTAAAATACACATTATAGATAAGTATAGCTACAAAGATGTATTAGCACATTTGCTATAAACAGTGGAGTTCCACTGTAACTATATTGATGTTAGAAACCAGGAAAAAATAAACAGTGACAGAACAGGTAAACTGGATGTAGATCTAATGTTTTTTTAAGCACTTGTTATGGGTGGGAGTAAAGGCTAGTTTACATTCTTATAGGTTTGGCTCTGCTTTTCTGTTTTGTGGATAATAACTAAAGGAATATAATTAGGCAGAAATTTAACACTTGCCTCTAAGACAACCTAAGACAATTGTTTTCCTTTTTTTTTTTTTTTAAACCTATATGAATTTATTCCTTCGTTGACTTCGTCTATTTCAACACCCAAACATTTCTAGCTTATTCTACATCCTTCTTTTTCTGACTTTTCTTGGGAATAAAACCACTTCTCTCTCACAACACATTGACCCATGTCTCCAGCTTGCAGCACAGAGCAGCTGCAGCTTCTCTTTTTATATTTCTCAGTTGTATTGCAGTATTATCTGTTCTTCTCAAAATCTGTCTCTAAAAAATTCATGGTTACTCTTTACCATTTCTATGTTGAAATTTGGAGATGGATTTTCACCTTTCCAGACTTCTTGGAATAGTAAGACAGATTTTATTCACAGTAAAAAACTGTTAAAATATCAAGATCCTAGTTTTCAATTTCAGACTTCAAGATATTTTATGGTTTAGATCCATTCCTCCCTAACAAACATTGCTGGCACTGCATCTATTGGCAAGATATTGACCCTTAAATATGCTTTAAAACCTGCCTTAAAATTGGTAAACTGCTACACGTTAAAATAAGTAGCAGCAATTACTTTGAGATTACCCTAGGAAGTTTAGTGGCCTGACAAAATAAATACTCTGTGTAACCATGATATGGAAAACAAGCAATGTTAATTTTCTTGTATTAATGGCAAAATATTTTTATATGAGTTCAAAGGATACCTAGATGAACAAAATATTACCAGTAAAATTACAGTATTATCCACCATAATAGCCCTTTTTAATTTTCATACCAAATTTAGCCATAGCTTTGCAGTTCTAAGATCTAAGAACAAGATTTCCTGACCAAGTGACAGAGAAGTAAGAATCACTTATTTAAAACAAATGTAGCAGTGAGATCCGGGCTTTGCTGCTTCATTCTATTAAAAAGATTTAGTTCACTATTTAGTCTATGCTCTTAATGGTAGGTTGTATATAGTTATGTTTAAAGAAAGTTTATCAAATGCTCATCGTTTGCATCAAAAATTACCTTTACTTTGCTTTTACCAGCTAATTTTTCCCAGCCTGACTTGTAACTCTTCTCAATTCCATCTGCCAATAGAAGGAGCTCCTGCATTAGGCAACAAGCTGAAGCTCCCAGGAGAACCTTTCCTCTGATCCAGACAGATGGATTCTGGCTTTCATACTGTGTGATGTGTACAAAAATTTTGATTACACTTTTGGTACAAACTAGCCAGTCATATTGCAAACAAACCCTGTGAGATTATTGCCAGATAGGAACATAGCACTGTTTAGAGGAAGGCCTGTTTGGGGGAAAAAATAATCAGTTATGTTTATCTGCTTGTATCTTGTCAAACTGAGGTGTCTGGAAGCACTCTGCTGTAGAGGGGTGGTCAGCATCACCCCTGCTCTTTGTGATAAGGGACATTTCCTGACTGCAAACATAAGATACTGAGTGTTATTAGAGAAGCGCTGAGGACCATAATAACATGAAACACCAGTTCCTGAGGATTTTAAAGGTGTTGCTGGTATGAACAGAGGAAAGCAAACACATGTACGCTCTGTGTGGCAAAAGGGTGGCTGAAGAAAGTGAAATAGGCACTGGTTCAGGTTTGCGACAGAAGATTTTCATATTTAAGGAACTGATGGACATTGTCAAAATGTTCAAAGGGACACAGAATTTTGACTGGTTTGTTCAGGCAAAACAGTTGTATTGTTTAAGCTGATTTTAAAATAGTTTCACTGAAGCACAGTGTATACTATTTAGCCTGTTTTCTAAAAATCTTAATTTCATTAGCTGGACCCATATTTCTTAATTCATTCTGATAGACTTTCATTTTTATGAGGTACACCTATCCTCTCCTATCAGCTTTTACTTTCAATTTTACTTTCATTAACTCTTGTCTCGTTCTTTTCATACAGCATTTCTTAATGACAAGCAATCCCTAGCTACTAATACCCAGAGTGCCCTGCATTATCTTCCAAGTAATAGAAAAATGTTCAGAAAATATTCAGAAAATCTGAAAATTGCTTAAATGCTGTGATTTGACTGCAATGTCAAATCCCCCACCACAAAAAAAATTGCTGTGTTATCACAGGATTTGAACACAAAACAAGTATTTTAATATCATTCTCCATTTTGCGCTGGAAGGAAATTTAATTTCTGGGCCTTGTATATATGTAACTGATGCTGGAAGGAATCAGCAGAGCTTGTGCTGTTCTCATGGTCATGGGGCCATTTTATTCCTCACACAACTGAAGTGTAGGTTGCCCTCCAGACTTTCTTTCACCACCTTTTCCAGAAAACTTACATTTTCTTCCTGCACACCATACCTTTAAAGATGTCTTAATGAAACTTAACCTGTATTACATCTTAAACTTTTACTTGTGCTACAACTTAGACAAGTTGCTCAACATGAGCCAGCAATGTACGCTACCAGCCCAGAAAGCCAGCCACATCCTGGGCTCCCTCAAAAGCAGCATGGCCAGCAGGTCAAGGGAGGTGATTCTGCCCCTCTACTCCTCTCTGGTGAGATCCCACCTAGAATAGCGCCTTCAGCTCTGGAGCTCCCAACACAGGAAGGACATGAATGTGTTGGAGGGGGTCCAGAGCAGGCCACTGAGATGATCAGAGGGCTGGAACATCTCCCCTGTGAAGATGGGTTGAGAGAGTTGGTGTTGTTCAGCCTGGAGAAGAGAAGGCTCCGGGGAGACCTTATAGCAGCCTCTTGGTACCTAAAGGGGGCCTACAGAAAAGGTGGAGAGAGACTCTTTAACAGGGAGTATAGTGATAGGACGAAGGGTAACAGTTTTAAAGTGAAAGAGGGGAGATTTCGATTAGATAGTAGGAAGACATGCTTTACTGTGAGGGTGGAGAGATACTGGCATGGATTGCCCGGAGAAGTTGTGGATGTCCCACCCTGGAGGTGTTCAAGGCCAGGCTGGATGGGTGAGTAACCCTGTGTCCCTGGCCATGGCAGGGAGGTTGGAACTAGATGATCTTTGAGGGCCCTTCCAACCTAAACCATTCTGTGATCAACTTTTACTGTTTCTAAAAACTCACCTTTTTTCTTTTTTTCAACTATTAAAGCCTTTTATGAGTTAACAGAAAGCAATACATGAATTGAGTGCACTGCCCAGTGAGTGTGGGTAATTAAAATCACTAATGAGTTGATGGCTGGACTAAAGAGCTGAGGCAGCAATCTTTCCTCTTATGCTCTTCTGGTCCCCGTATTCCTGGGCAAAAGTTAGTGTCACTTTGCTCGTTATTTTTTATTCATTGCTCCTTATCTGAAGAGGTTTATCCTTCTATCAGTACAACGGTTCAGGAGAGAAAATAAAAACCATAAAACATTCTTTGCTTGCCAAAATGTAATGAAACAGAGGGCATTATACAAGAAAGATCCCTCCTGACTTGCTTCATATGGCATTTTGCCTGTGTAAGAGTGAATGATCTCTCTCACTGAAACACCTGGAGTAAAAATTGAGTTGTCAAGCAAAAAACCTGTAATACTTCCTTCCAGACATATACAGACTGGGGCCTTTACTTGCACTTAGGCTGCATAACAGAGACCCTGATATGCGCTTACAGCTTCTATGGACAGATGAAAAAACATGGAAAAGACAAAATGAAGAATATCACACCAGAGCTAAGAGACACAGCGGGACCTTGGGAACTGTACCAATTCTTTTTTTCTCCATATACCTCCTATTGGCTTTGTGCAGTCAATAGAGTTATGAAAATCTCCATCATAGGATATAACCCCTAAGTACTCCAGGGCCAGATTCTCAGGTGAATTTATTTATTTTATCCTCTGTATCATTCATCCAGTATAAAAAGACCAATACATTGGCAGCATACGCCTGGGGCATAACATTCCCCTGATATGTGGAGAAATTGTTCCACATTGCTGATCTGGTCTGGATTTGCTTCTCTGCTTGCTATCTTCCTGAGAGAGAAGCAAAGCAACGATATGGCAGAGCTACGCTCCATCATATCTCACACTTGAATTACTTCTATTATTCTTTTTTCTCTTTAATGTATCCTATACTACTTCACTGCAAGATAGGGTTCTACTCCTATTCTCTGTATTAATACAGACTGTGGGGCTCTGGGGCATAGGTAGTTTTTTCATCAGTCCTCTTGATCAAAGGGAAGAGGGTTGATAGAGCCAGGTAAATCTGGCAAAATCAGTAAATGACTACAGGACTGGTGCCACAGCCAGGGGTTTGGCTTCATAGACCACAGGACTCACTTTGGGAAACCTGGTCTACTGGGGCCTGATAGGGTCCATCTCTTAGAGAAGAAGAGCATCTTTGGTCAGAGGCTTGCCAAGCTTGTGAAGACGGCTTTAAACTAGAGTTGCTGGGAGAGGGAAACCTCAATACGTCCCACTCCTACCAGTTTGATGCCAATGCCAGCAATAGATGCCCAGAAACTGGAAAGGGTTCACAGGTCAGCAGGAAAGCCCCTGGAGTGCAGCACAAAGGAATTCCAGCCACTCCAGCCGGTAAGTCAGCTTCACCAGGGGCCCAACTTAAATGCCTCTGTGCAAATGCACATAACATGGGGTATAAAAATGAGGAATTAGAGCCATGCGCACTCCTCCAGGGTGATGATCTTATTGGCGTCCCAAAGACATGGTGGGATGGCTCCTATGACTGGAGTGTTGCAATGGGTGGATACAGGCTCTTCAGGAAGAACAGCCAGGGGAGAGGAGGACGGGGTGTCACCCTCTGTGTCAATGACCAGCTGGAATGCCTGGAGCTCTGCCTGGGGATGGATGAGGAGCCAACCAAGAGCTTATGGGTCAGGATTAAAGGGAGGGCAGGACAGGTGACATTACAGTGAGGGTCTCTTACAGGCCACCTGACCAGGAAGACTGAGCAGATGAGGCTCTCTATAGACAGACAGGAGCAGCCTCACGTTCACAGGCCTGATTCTCATGAGGGACTTCAACCACGCCAATATCTGTTGGAGGTGGAACAGAGCGGGGCATAAGCAATCCAGGAAGTTCCTGGAATGCATTGATGATATCTTCTTTCTCCAAGTGACAGAGCAGCCAATGAGGAGAGGTGCTGTGCAGGACCTTGTTCTCACCAACAAGGAGGGTCAGGTGGGGAATGTGAAGCTCCAGGGCAGCTTTGGCTGCAGTGATTATGAAATAGTGGAGTTCAAGATCCTTCGGTCAGCGAGGAAGACACACAGCAATGTCACTACCCTGGACTTTAGGAGAGCAGACTTCGGCCTCTTCAGGGGTCTGCTTTAGAGAGTGCCATGGAATAAGGCCCTGGAGGGAAGAGGGGCCCAAGAAAGCTGGCTAATATTCAAGCACCACCTCCTCCAAGCTCAGAGCAATGCATCCCAACAAAGAGGAAGTCAGGCAAAAACACCAGGAGGCCTGCATGGATGAACAAGGAGATCCTGAACTAATTCAAACAGAAAAAGGAAGCCTACGGAGGGTGGAAGCAAGGACAGGTAACCTGGGAGGACTACAGAGAAATTGTCCAAGAAGCCAGGGATCAGGTTAGGAAAGCTAAAGCCCAGATAGAATTAAATCTGCCCAGGGATGTCAAGGAAAACCTGGAGTACTGCGTCCAGCTTTGGGGCCCCCAACACAAGGACATGGACCTGTTAGAGAGGGTCCAGAGGAGGCCACCGAGATGATAAGAGGGCTGGAACATCTCCCCTGTGAAGACAGGTTGAGAGAGTTGGTGTTGTTCAGCCTGGAGAAGAGAAGGCTCCGGGGAGACCTTATAGCAGCCTCTTGGTACCTAAAGGGGGCCTACAGAAAAGGTGGAGAGAGACTCTTTAACAGGGAGTGTAGTGATAGGACGAAGGGTAACAGTTTTAAAGTGAAAGAGGGGAGATTTCGATTAGATAGTAGGAAGACATGCTTTACTGTGAGGGTGGAGAGATACTGGCATGGATTGCCCAGAAAAGTTGTGGATGTCCCACCCTGGAGGTGTTCAAGGCCAGGCTGGATGGGTGAGTAACCCTGTGTCCCTGGCCATGGCAGGGAGGTTGGAACTAGATGATCTTTGAGGGCCCTTCCAACCTAAAGCATTCTATGATTTTATGAATAAATGGAGAGCTGAAGTACAGAGATTCCAACCTGCAGCTCAGCTTCAGTTATCTCAGTACCTAGCACATTGAATGCAACACTCAGGTGACCTTGTGGATCCATAATAAAATTTTGTAAGAATCAAAGTTTGAATATGTTTACTAAATATCTACCAACACCTTTAAATACCTTTTATATACACAAAAGTTTGCAGCAAAGCTCAAGAAAATTCTATTTCAGCTAATTATTGCTCTCAATTTCTGTCAAATCCAGAAAAAAGAAAATAAAAACTTTAGCAGAGGGCGAGAAAAATGTCTCTGCTGCCTAGTCAGTCTAGGTCACTTGGTTATCATGACCCCAGACTGATTCAAGTACATCATGCCTCTAAACTTGGAGACTTTTTTATGGTGTTGTGTCGAAATTATGCTACGTGTGTCAAGAGACTGGCGTTCAAGTTAATGTCTTCCTAATAAACACGCTGCCCTCACAAATGATCTGGGAATTTGGGGAAAATCCATCTCTCAGGTTTAGTATTTCATATAAAACTGCATAGGTTCAATGCTGTTGTCACAGCACTGTGGTCTAACTGCAGCACAGACTTGAGAGCCTGTTAATCTCATTATTACAATGCCTGTGTATTTTTCCCTGTACATGGGAACAAGGAGCAATTACCTTCAAGCTCAGATTTTTTCCTCAGTCACATTTCAACTCTCTGGCAGTAGCTTTCAATCTTTAGATTTGTTCTAAGGCAGACCATTCTCCCTGCCACCCTCTGGGCTTGACTACACACACCAATATACTTCTGCATGGCAGAAATCATAGAATCATAGAATGATAGAATGGTTTAGGTTGGAAGGGACCTTGAAGATCATCGAGTTCCAACCCCCCTGCCATAGGCAGGGACACCTCCTACTAGACCAGGTTGCCCAAGGCCACGTCCAGCCTGGCCTTGAACACCTCCAGGGACGGGGCTTCAACAACCTCTCTGGGCAACCTGTTCCAGTGCCTTACCACCCTTAAATTGAAAAACTTCTTCCTAATGTTTAATCTAAACCTGCCCTCTTCCAGCTTAAAGCCATTCCCCCTCATTCTATCACTACATGCCCTAGTAAAAAGTCCTTCCGCAGCTCTCCTGTAGGCCCCCTTTAGGTACTGGAAGGCTGCAATAAGATCTCCCCAGAGCCTTCTCTTCTCCAGGCTGAACAGCCCCAACTCTCTCAGCCTCTCCTCATAGGAGAGGTGCTCGAGCCCTCGGATCATCCTCGTGGCTCTCCTCTGGACATGCTCCAGCAGGTCCATGTCCTTCTTGTGTCGGGGATTCCAGACCTGGATGCAGTACTCCAGGTGGGGTCTCACCAGAGCAGAATAGAGAGGCAGAATCCCCTCCTTTGACCTGCTGGCCACACATCTTTTGATGCAGCCCAGGATACAGTTGGCCTTCTGATGCCTTCCTGATCACAACTGGTGGCAGGCAGGTTTTTCTGCCTCTCCTGATGGTCCTTGTTTTACCTCTATGCTTGGTCTGCACAGTTAAGGAGAAGATGTGCTAGTAAGCTACGGCACTTGATAGACATCCCTGTATAGTTTATGGTTTTGCTGTTGCTTTGCAATTATCTTCAATCATACTGAGTCTGTTTGCAGGAAAATGCAAACAGGAGAATACATTCACAACATCCAAAATATCCAACATAGTTACAGATGTTTTTAAATGACACAAATAAAGATCTAAAAAGACAACCTCCAACACCTTACGTATTTATATAAAGGCTAAATCAGAAAGGTCTCTTCCTTGTCTAGTTGACTCACTCCTCTGCTCACAAAGCTGTAGTCAGGATTTCAGTCTTTGTGCATACCACTCGGAAAAATCCTACATAGAAGGCTCTGTCAGAGAACGCATATATAGTGGAAGTTTCTCTTACAGTGTCTCCCACAAAGAATACTTTTAGGAACACACTCTTGCATGGCTGTTCAGATCTCTGATCTTACAGATGCACCTGTTGCTGGAACTTCGCTGCTATGGAGACTCATGAGATATTCACGTTGGTGTAACTTGAAGAGGAATCACAGAGACCATCTTACATCTGAACAGTTACTATATTGCTTACTTATTCACCAGTCATTCTTCATGATCGCAGTGAATGTTGTTTAGTTTCTAGGATATGGAAAAACGTCTCTATTAACATAGATGTAATCTTCTATACTATACTGGCCAGTAAAAAAAAAATGTTCTTGCATCAATAACCAATAACATGTCCCTTTCTTTCTGGTGATTCATTGTCATATTTCGGTGTCAAAAATGTCTTTCACTGAATTTTGTCATCTGCGTCATTAGCCAAGACATACTGCACCAATGTCAAAATAAAACAAATGTACTTAACTTATTAACACCTAATTGATATCAAATGTGACTCTAATTAATCTTTTGGGATGAAAATATGTTCAGAGCTACTAATTTGCAGACTGTTTTAAGCATTGTGAGACAAGAGTTTCAGTAAAACAAATTGAAAAAAAAAACAATAAAAAAACCCTGAAAACATGTCTATTGTCAGGAGAGTTAAATTAATAGTTAACATCTGTTTAGCCCATATGTGGTGGGTTAACCTTGGCTGCCAAGTGCCCACCAAGCCACTTTCTCACTCCCTTTTCTCAGCAAGATGCGGGGAGAAAGTAAGATCAAAAAACTCCTGGGCTGAGATAAGGACAGGAAGATCACTCACTGATTACCATCACAGAAAAAACAGGCTTGACTTGGGGAATGTTAATTTAATTTATTTCCAATTAACAAAGACAAACCTAAAAACACCTCCCTCCAAGCTCCCTTTCTTGCCAGGCTCATCTTCACTCCTGACTCTTCTAACTTCTCCTCTTCCTGAGCAGTGCAGTGGAATGGGAAATAGGGGTTGTGGTCAGTTCATCACACCTTGTTTCTGCTACTCCTTCCTCCTCACACTTGTCCCCTGCTCCAGTGTGGGGTCGCTCCCATGGGAGACAGTCCTCTATGAACATCTCCAGCATGGGTACTTACCACCAGCTGCAGTTCTTCATTTCCATGGGGACACAGGTCCTGTGAGAAAGCCTGCTCCAGTGTGGGATCATCTCCAGGAGCGTGCCCCAGCACGGGCTGTCCACAGGCTGCAACTTCCTTCAAGGCACATCCACCTGCATGGTGACCTTCTAGCGTGGGGTCCTCCACAGGCTGCAGGTGGATATGTGCTCTGCCGTGGACCTCCACGGCCTGCAGGGGGACAGCCTGCCTGACCATGGTCTTCACCAGGGGATGCAGAGGAATCTGCTCCTGCACCTGGAGCACCTCCTCCCTCTCCTTTACCACCAACCTTGGTATCTCCAGAGTTGTATTTCTCACATTTTTCTCATTCCTCCCTCACAGATGCTGTCCAGAATTTTTTACCCTTCCTTAAATGTGTTTTCACAAACCTGCCACCAGTGTTACTGACAGATTCAGCTTTGGGTATTGAGTCCCTCTTGGCTGTGTCTGACATGGGGCAGACTCACAAAAGCCCTCCTTGCAGTGTCCACCCTTCCCCCCCTTTTCTACCAAAATCTTGCCCTGTAAACCCAATATATTAGAAATAGGAAAAGCCTGAAACCCACTTCTCTATAGACTGTGCTCTTTTCTTCAGACAGCAAACTAAGTATATTTGTGGGTGAGATCCTCGTTCTGTTGCTATGTGATCTTAGGAGAATATGTGAATTTATTTGTAATTTCTGCCAATGAATTACTTTCTTCTGTGATAATATCACAGTAGCATTCACATGTATATTGCAGATGTTAATATTATGAAAACACATCTTTTCTTGTATTTGTCTATAGTGAATTTTCCTAAGATATTCTGACAGTCTGCTTCTCTTTGATGCTCATCACAATTATCAATAGCACAAATAATTAATCTCAAATTTCTTCCATCCTAATTTTCAGGGTTTTTTTTTTCTGTTAAAAATTGCAGTTGGATGTCTTTATGCTACACAGTCTTATCTCCTGGAATGATGCTGTTTTTTTTTTTTTTTTAATGTTTTCATTCCAGACATTTTCCATTTTCTTAATTGCGTGAGCCATCATCTTTTATAGCACAGACCCTTGGTCTCTATTAAATGATATGATCTAAATGTATGAAATGACAAGATTAATTCAAGCAGAATGAGCTTATCTGTTCTTATATTAAAATGCTTTATGCTTTGTGAAAAATAATTATTTCTTTGCTTTATGCAGAAATCTATACAGTCAAATGTTTAGTGTGTAACTGTGATAAAAACTCGTGCTCCAGAGGATCTGAATCACTCAGGGGACAGATACTAAGCAGTTCATCTATAGGTCACTAAGTCCGAAGATATTCCAAATCTGACCGAAAACTGACTGAAAGCTGATCTCCAAGGGAAATATGTTTATTCAGGGCATCTGCTATTGTTTAAAGGTCTGCTTCAAACTAACCTTTATCACAGCTGACACTAGTTATCAATTCTGTTATCATGATCCACAGACATGTCTTCTAATAGATAGTAACAAATTTTGTGAAATATTAGTTTTGATTAGCTATTTACCTGTTCTGAACATGTATTGGAGATGATTTCTATCAGATGTTTTCTCTTTTCCCAGTCAATCACAGCTAACACTGAAAATGGTTCTAATGTGTTGCTGATTTATCCCACTTTGCTTTCCTGATTATCACACAATAGGAAGGTAAAGAATTATATTTTTCCTCTCCCAGTCCTTTCCTCAGTTTCACCATTTTGCCTATACCCTTCTTTACTCCTGATGACTATTAATCTACTCAACCGTCACTACCTGTTGCCCCTTTCTGGACTTCTCATTTCATTTGTGAACAAACAGCAAATCACTCCACTTACAATAGGAAAGTTTTAATGAATGAAATGAATTCCTTTATCAAGCAAAAATAGGCTTTCTCAAAATTATAGTCTTTTACATATTCTCTTCCCTAAAGTAAGTGCTGTCTAGAAGGGATCCCTGCATGAACATAATTCTGTTTCTCTTAAAAAAAACCAAAACAAAACAGAAAAAACATTGCTCCCAGAAATGTTGTTTGAGGGCATTATTTTTAATTTCTAGGGGCATTATCAATTTCATTGTGCTAATAGTTTCTATCTTGTTTGATTTTGAGAGCCCCTTAAGTCTTGTCATATTTTCCAATTTAAGAAAAATCTGTATCCATAATATCTAAATGAGCGAATCACGTCAGAGTGTCATAGAATCATAGAATCATAGAATGGTTTAGGTTGGAAGGGACCTTGAAGATCATCGAGTTCCAATCCCCCTGCCATAGGCAGGGACACCTCCTACTAGACCGGGTTGCCCAAGGCCACGTCCAGCCTGGCCTTGAACACCTCCAGGGACGAGGCTTCAACAACCTCTCTGGGCAACCTGTTCCAGTGCCTTACCACCCTTAAATTGAAAAACTTCTTCCTAATGTTTAATCTAAACCTGCCCTCTTCCAGCTTAAAGCCATTCCCCCTCATTCTATCACTACATGCCCTAGTAAAAAGTCCTTCCGCAGCTCTCCTGTAGGTCCCCTTTAGGTACTGGAAGGCTGCAATAAGATCTCCCCAGAGCCTTCTCTTCTCCAGGCTGAACAGCCCCAACTCTCTCAGCCTCTCCTCATAGGAGAGGTGCTCGACCCTCTGATCATCCTCGTGGCTCTCCTCTGGACATGCTCCAGCAGGTCCATGTCCTTCTTGTGTCGGGGACTCCAGACCTGGATGCAGTACTCCAGGTGGGGTCTCACCAGAGCGGAGTAGAGGGGCAGAATCCCCTCCTTTGACCTGCTGGCTACACATCTTTTGATGCAGCCCAGGATACGGTTGGCCTCCTGGGCTGCGATCGCACATTGCTTGCTCATGTCGAGCTTCTTGTCAATCATCACCCCCAGGTCCTTCTCCACAGGGCTGCTCTCCAGCCATTCCCCGCCGAGCCTGTATTTGTGCTTGGGATTGCCCCGACCCAGATGTAGGACCTTGCACTTGACCTTGTTGAACTGCATGATGTTGGCTTGGGCCCACCTCTCCAGCCTGCCCAAGTCCCTCTGGATGGCATCCCTCCCCTCTAGTGTGTCTGCTTCGCTACACAGCTTGGTATCATCAGCAAACTTATTGAGGGTGCACTCTACCCCACTGTCCATGTCGCTAACAAAGATGTTGAATAGTACAGGTCCCAGTACCGACCCCTGAGGAACGCCACTCATCACTGCTCCCCACTTGGACACCGAGCCGTTGACCGCAACCCTTTGAGTGTGACCATCCAGCCATTTTTTTATCCACCAAGTGGTCCATTGATCGAATCCATGTCTCTTCAATTTAGAGACCAGGATATCATGTGGGACAGTGTCAAACGCTTTGCACAAGTCCAGGTAGATGACATCAGCAGATCTTCCCTTGTCCACTGCCGCTGCAACCCCTTTGTAGAAGGCCACCAAATTTGTCAGGCATGACTTGCCCTTGGTGAAGCCATGTTGGCTGTCGCCAATCACCTCCTTGTTTTCTATGTGCCTCAGCAGAGTTTCCAGGAGGATCTGCTCCGTGATCTCACCAGGCACAGAGGTGAGACTGACTGGCCTGTAGTTCCTCGGGTCTTCTTTGTTTCCTTTTTTGAAAATAGGGGTTATGTTTCCCCTTTTCCAGTCGGCAGGAACCTCGCCAGACTGCCACGACTTCTCAAATATGATGGCTAGTGGCTTCGCGACTTGATCTGCCAATTCCCTCAGGACCCGCAGATGTATCTCATCAGGTCCCATGGACTTGTGCACCTTCAGGTTCCTCAGGTGTCTTAAATTCTTTGATTTTGAAATGGTGGGAAGCCCTCCCTGCCCTCTTGCTTTCTTCTGAAATGAGAGAAGAGCAACAAAATGTGTAGAACTTCAGAGTGAAAATTTCTGACACTTTTTTTTTTTAAGTTCTAAGAGGCTTTTGTTTGGCCAAAGCAACAGGAGGGACTGTGGAGCTCTCTGTGACCTTTGGAAATTTTTATAAGCAGAAACAGAACTTTTCCACATGTCCCAGTATTTAGTGTTTTTGAAGTGCCTGTTTCTCCCAGTCTGTATTTCCCTGTCCTCACACCAATAAATTCTGCTAGCATTTTCCAGCAACTGGTCAAGTCTGATAAAGAAACGATATTCCTTTCACAAATGGCACTTATATTAACGTTGACAAACAGCAGTGAAAAAATCATTCAGAGCAATATTTTCAAATGCTCCAGAGTGGTACTAGAAGAGAAAATGTTGCCCAAACATTTTTAATAATTGGAAGTCTTTAAGTAGAGTTAAGGAGATATGGAAATATTTTGCATTGCCTTTTAATAAAACAAGGTTTATTTTATGAAAATATATAACATCAGTTTTAAACACACAGGGGAAATATTCTCCCAAATTTAGTAACTATGAGTAGTAAAATAAGACAAATATGTTAATGGTAATATGATGTTCTGTCTACTTTATTTTCTCCAGCATCTCATGACCACAGCTTATGTGGTTTGTTTATCTCCCTAGAGAATGTTGAGGAAATTTTTTTAATCTCAAAAAGTTTTAGCTCAATATTTTGTGTTTTGATGAGAAGGAAAGAAAAATATATAGTCTACAGCAATAGCATGCAGACATGGCATGAGACCTGGTCTGTAAACTTTTAACATAAAAATAATAGATGCAAATGAAATTGTGTGCACATACCAGAGAGAGGTTCATCTCCAACTCACCTCCTCTGGTCTAGTGTTGCTGCAAAATCTGAACTGAATGGTTGAGAGAACAACTGAAGATGTAGGAAAGCGGGACAAGACAGACTGATGGTTTCCTACATGATTCATACTCTCAAAAGCTTGTTGCTCAAATTTCCATGTGTTCAAAATCTGCTTCAGCCTACTGTGTTTTATGACCAAAACAAAGCTATGTAATAAAAGGGTATGATGTCATAATTAGCATGGATCTTTGGGAAAAATAACAGAGCATTTAGACACTGCATTTCCATTTTGCATTATGTTTATCTTAAACTGTCATCCAATCCCATTTTCATGATGATTGCGTTTGTTTGACAGCCAACACTTTTGTTTGATTCTGGTCTTAAATGTGACCTCTGCTTGGGCTACTGACCGAAGGCTGCTACTCACTTCAGTTTTCATGGTCCTTTACTTAGATTAGGTGGGAATCATTCAAAGCTCTCTTGCTAAAACCTTGTGAAGCTGCTCAAGTAGGAAGTATGTGAGCCTCCTTGCTCTCTGGGGAAGCGGCACTGCCGTTCCAAATTAAAAACACTTGCAGAAGTAAAGATATCCACACAGAAATTGCAGAGATGATGGTAGGATATACTTCTCAGAGACCAAAGACAATGACAGATTAAGAATCCTAGGTATCACCTGTACTAATTTCTTTTTTTGAGGCAGATTTGGTACTGTATATGGCCAGTGAATGCCATCAGCACCAGCTCACCAGTGGCAGAAATATTTCAGAGCTAGGGAAGGAACCATACCACAATCCAAAAAACCAAGCTATTTGGGAAGCCAGAATTTATTCCATACCAAGACAGCCTTGATCCAGGACTGTAAGAATGTTGAGAGGCAGTAATGTAATAATACTACTGGATGGTTTCTAAAATGTTTTTTCAGTTTCATTTTGGACTTTTTTGCAGGCCCAGGTGATCCTTCATTTTTTTTCTTCCAGATTTAAAACTGAAATTATGAGAACAGTAGATGTGGTGAGGAATTTCCATTTCAGGTTTAAATTTAATTTTTCAATGTTCATATATATTTTTAAGGCAGTAGTATTATTACAATATCAAGAAAGCTCATCATCCAGCACATTTTGGTAATAAAAGATCATAATTTTTTGAATAAAATATTATCTACTCTGCAAATTCAGGACTAGCATAATCAGAAAAGCAAGGAAAATAGTACCTGACTAAAAAAATAAAATTAACATTTTAAATTTTCTCACAACCATGTGTTATTGATAAATCAGCATGTGTGATTTTAAGAATATGATTTCTAACACTGCAAATGGAAATGTTTCTTTATTTTTTCCTCGAAGCCTAATTGCCAAATATTTCAATAAATAATATTTTTTATATACATGGGGAAAAAATATAGGAAGAAACATTGGTAATTTAGTTTTCTTTGGTGTCTCTGACCTTTCTTTTTTCCAAAAAGGGATTTCTAATGATCATGTAAATGCCCCTTTGTGTCACTGAAATCACGTTAAGCTGATAATAACAACTTTGATACTTACTATGTTTTTAAGCAATAAATCTTTATGCCCTTACTGTATCTGTCCGAACTCCACAATGGGAAATGACTTAACGGCACCCAAACTAGGGAGTCCCCTTATGTAGGTTCTTTCTTTTGGCTTTTGTCATACTGAGGAGTATAATCAGTGATAACTACTAAGCAAATGATTCAATCTTGGTGTCCTAATCCAGTCCCTGGGTATTTCTCCTTGCTCCTTTCTGAGAGCCGTAGGGACATGCAGCAGGTTTTTAACAACATTCACATACTGTTCTTTGTCCTGAGAGATGCAGAGTCATCCTGAGTAAAGGGCATCTGAGGCTTGCTGTGCAACTTTAATGTTGTTATTCTCTTTCCCTTTACCCTGTAATTGAGTTACCCTTGAGAAACTTGTGTAAAAGACTGACCTACTTCTGAACAAGAAAAAAAAGTCCCCAAATTATACAAGAGGCTATGTTTCCCACAACTGGAAGTCTTTAGACTCCAAAAGGACAAGGTTTGGGAGAACAGGGCTTGAAGACAAAGGAGAAGGTTAGACAGAAAAACTATCAAGCTCCAGAATTTAGAGGTCCCATGGAAAATACATTAGATATCGAAAAACATTCAGGAGCATGACTGCAAAGTTCCCCAATGAACATTCTTTATGTTTGATGAATAGGCTAGTGTCCCCTGTAACTGTACAAAAACCTGTGTCTTTTTTTTCTGTTTGTTTTTTACTTTTTTCTTTAAAAAAAAAAAAATTAAAAGAAAGGAAATTGTCATGATCATCACATATGAACTACAATTAAAACAGGACCAATAGGCTAGCTACTGTCCTGCACTTTGGGGTCTTTCATTGTTGATATTGAAAGCATGTTATCTGTCTGTTTATAATCTTAAAAGTTTGTTGTTAGCAGTTAGCATTCCAAGACTTTTCTGCTTTTTTGAATACACAATAGAACAATAGAACAATGGCTAGGTCTGACAAAACAAAAACATCATAGCTCTAATTAGCACTGCCCAGCATTTGCCCTTCATGATGGGATTTAATGAATCCTCTGAAGACCTATGTGCAAGTCTCATACAGAGAAACAGTATACTTCAGTTCTGTGACTGACTGTCAAAATTATCTTGACCTCTCCTTTAGATGATGTGGTATCAAAATGGCTCTCATAACTGCTGTTGTATTTGGCAAATCAAAATCAGCAGACAAACTTTCCAGTTCATACCCTCCTATGGGGAAACATTTTCTTATTTCTCTCAAATACTACATAGAACACAACGTAAAAATTACTCATGCTGAAATTTAACATAACCATGGCCAGCATCAAATCACTTTATCATATATAGTATGGGGAAATATATGGGATGGGGAATAGTGGAAGGAGAAGTGATAGGGTAAGTCCATTCATATTATTTGTTATTACTGATCTTCCATTCAGGGTGAGGGAAAAAGAAAATTCTTGCCTTTAGCTTTTTTGAAATGTCTGGAACCTGAAGATATGAACATCTCATGATTTCTTTTCTCTGGCTGCATTTGAACCCACCCAAAATACTCACTTTCCTAATAATCAGTCAGCAGTTTCATAAACACACTCAAGCTCAAGAACTATGAAGATTAAATTCTTGCTGGGAGTTCTGGCCTGGAAACATCAGTTAAAAAACAAGAGCACAAAGTGGGAGCAAGCCTGTAGAAGTCACAGTGAGCAACTTTGGTATTCACTACAGGATCAGCTTATGAAAAAGGAGAACCAGTAAAAAGACGTTTTGAGAGTCAAGGGTAAGAGACCTGAAATGGTGTAGGAACTAGGATAAGAATACATGCAGCTAAATTTGCCTGATTCTGAACATTGTATTTGTTCATCTGGAAGATTTTCATCTGGATTCAGGCATTGTCACTCATGCACATAAACAATCACATATTTCTATACATCTATATTTCTATTTAATACCCTAGTTGTGCAAGTGACTACAAACAAAAAAACCTGCACACACTGAATAAAAATTAAAAATAATGGCCTTAGAATACAGTAAGTACATAAACCCAGTACAAAGTGAGCATAAGTCATTTCCTGAATTGTGTACAAACTGATTTATGAATGATCCCTAAAATCATTGTAGCATCACTTCTTTGTAGCCTTCCATTTGCACATTTTTCCTTTTTCCAGGGCCACAGGAATTAGTCTTTTTAAAAAGCTCTAATAAAATCTATATGGTAATAACTAAAGAAAGAATAACTGTTATTAGAATCTGAAGCCAGAAGTGTAGTTAGTGACTACTGCTTTCAAGGCATTTTGAGGTATTTGAATTATTTATTACTGTATTTAAGAAGTTTGTTTTGGGTTTTGTTGTTTTTTTTTTTAATAAGGCATCAGTGAAAGACAATTAAAGTGACAAGATCTGCAGCAAATTTCCATAAAAATTATATATTTGAATTCAAATTATTGTTCTCCAAATGCACAAAACACGCATACAACAGCTGTGTGTATTTTTCTGTCATCAACAGTGCAGAATAAAGGTACACATATCTATTCAAATTGTTTTTTAATTCTTTTTCATTGAGTTGTACTTGTACAGCCTATCTTACTGGCTCCAAACTACAAGTAAACACCTGTATCAGAAAATCTGCATTCAGACTTCTGAAACACTTCCAAGGATTTTTCACTTTGACACTGCACAGAATTTTGCACTGAACAAAACTTGCTTTTCAAACATTTCCAGCATGGGCACTTAAAGTATACAAATGAAAAACAGGGTACTGTAAATAATAAAGTGTTATCAAGGCTACAGTGACAATGCAATGAGCAATAAAGTGAGTAGCTGACTGTCTGTAAAAGTCCTTCACAAAATCCAGTGCAGGAGTTTTTGAGAAATGTACTCTGGAATGAATGTTTTTAAGATGGCTAATCTCTGAAATAACTTGGTACTGTTGCACAAGCTGCCACGGTCAGCTGTACATGCCCTTTCTTTCAAGGAGATAAGACTGATGTTTGGATTTATAGTTCTTGTTTCTAGGTTAATCACTCAAAGTGAATGTATTGGATTACTGACAAAATTTGCAGTTGAACAGAGAGCAGTCTTACTGGACTGTATTTATTCATTACAACGATATGTATTCATTAAGTTTGAGTTCTGTCAAACTACAAAAGGGTCACCATTTTTTTAACTTCTGAAGTCTCTTCTAGTTTATGTCGAATGTGCTATCATGCAAAAAACAGTTCCATCTGTACCTTTGTACTCCCCTTCTGCTTACCTATATTCATTCAGGGTGATATTTCTAAGATGATCCAACCATCAAAATCCAATTCTATAAACTGTCCACTGAAGAAGGCCTAATCCAGATTTAATTATTTTCGTGCAATATTTTCCAGTGTGAAATCTGATTCTGTGTGTATCCTTCATAAGATATAAATGGAAAGTAAAACTGGGTAACTTAAATCACCATAATAGATTTACATTATAATTAATGGCAAAGCAATATATTACTGAAGAAGACAAGCAGATTTGGAGGGTTAAGGAAAAAATTGTATACTACTGTTAATCAAGCCTTTTTTAAGAACTTAAAAGAATTAATGAAAAAAAGGGGGGGTGAGGGGGTGGAACCAGGAATGAGTAGCAACAAATCTGGCATATGTTTCACAGTACATAGTTTTCTTTCTATTAAGGACAGCAATCAAATCCATGCATACCTTCATATTTTAGTTGCTAATGTTTAATTTTTGCTTAAATTCTTGATAGAAATCTGTCTTAGCTCAACTCAATTATAAAACATCAAGAAAGGGATTCAAAATGGTTTTAATTCATCAGTCTGTGTAATGACTTTGTAGTACTAAACTGGGATATGATGCTTTTGGGACAGAAGATTTTGCAGCATCAGCCAGTCAAAGGTTCTAACTCTGCAATTTCAATGCTGAATTTATCACTTTTGGCACTGATGTCAACCATACGTCAATGCCTGCTCATGCGATAGGGACTATCTGAATCTAGCCTATTAATTCAAGGCCATAAAGAAAGTATATTTAGCTCTAATACTAAGTTATTTAAAGTTATAGGCAGTTTAGTAGATGGATAACAAGGTTGTTTAGCTGGAGATGTATTATCTATTTACAAGGGTTACTGATGACTTTGTAACCTACAAGACATCATTTTTTATCATAGAAAATGTATAGTGAGCAAAAAAAAAACCTGTCAGAAAATAAAAAAGGTCACCTGTATAAGAAACATCCTCCCACCCCTCCCTAAATGGAACAAAGATTATCCAACAGACTTTAATGGTCGTCCACACAATGCATCTTCCTATCACATCTCTCACTCCTAATGAGCAAAGAAACCTTCACAAAGGGCACAAGATACTGTAACAGTATTTATGTTTTATCTGGAAGAACCTTCATTATTATAGAACCACAGAGCAGAATTAGAGAATTGCAGAATTCATGTTGGAAGGGTCCACAGGAGGTCTTCTGTTTGACCTCCTCCTCAAAGCAGGGCCAGCTTGGAGATTATATGGAGATGCTCAGGACTTTTTCCAGTCCCACCTTGAAAAGATCTGAGGCTGGAGACCGCACAGTTTCCCTGGGCTATCTACCCCACTATCTGTCATCCTCATGGGGAGAAAGTCTCTCCTTGGGTCCACTCCAAAACCCTCATTATCTATTGTCCCACTGCCATGCACTGCTGTGAAGTGCCTGACTTGGTCTCCTCAACCCTGCTACCCCGCTGCAGGCACCAGGGGCTGCTGTTATGTCCCTGAAGCTGTCCCTTTCCCTTGATGAACCAGTTCTGTTCCCATAGCCTCTCCTTGCAGGGCAGGGTCTCCAGCCCTGACCAGCATGGTAGTCTCCCTTGACCTCATGTCAGTTTATTCAGGTCTTTCTTGAACTGGAAGTCTCAAAACTGAACACCTTCTCCCTTGCAGAGGTTCTTCTTTCCCAGGGCAGTGTTTTTTGTTTGTCCTTGTTGACTATGCTATAGATCCTGCTGATCCCTTCCTCCAGCCTGGCTGGGCCTCTCTGGGTGGCAGCCCTGCTCTCCAGGACATCCACTGGCACCCAGGTTTGGTGTCACCTGTAGACATAATGGAATAGATGACTCCGTCACCTCCTCCAGGTCATTAATGAAGATGTCCCTTAGATATTCCACTTCTTACTAGTTTCCAGGAAGAGTATGACACCTTAACCACTATCCTTGGAGCCTGATCATTCAAGCAGATTTTTGCCCAAGCTAATATCCTTTATGGTATAATACATATAAAAATACAACGTAAAAGTAAAGATTTAAAGTTGTCAGTCCACTCATAGAGTTGTTCGTAAAGTCAATATCCCTTTCTTAGACTGTTGTCTTATTTCTCTTTACTGTACTGAATTACACATGGATGAAATAAAAATCATGGTCTATGACATATAAAATGTTGCTTTAAATTCTGTGAATTATTCACTCAGGTTCCATTTTTACTTGATTCAGAGCCAGCTGTTACAATTGTTTCAGGAGCCACTGCTGTAAACCTAATGACTATATTACTTCCACAAATATTCATAAATGCGTGAAAAGAGTTTTCAATGTCCTTAAATCACTAATGCTTCCCATGACCCAGTTGTGTTTGTCCATATTACCTTTGCAGGCAGTTTAAACTCAGACTGTATCCAGGCTGGTACAGATCTGAGAGGGTTTGTGATAGGCAGCATCATGGTTCCTCCAGGAGCCCCAAATCCGTGCATGATATTTTCACTTCCACAAAAAGGGAAAGTAGAGTAGCTGGAGGCTGTACAGTGTTTTATGTGTTCCCATATGCCAGTTTTGAAGATGTGGCTTCAATGAGGTTCCTGATAAGTTGGTGGCAAGCGACCTGGTTGTGGGAAAGTGAACCTATGGTGTAGACACAACTCTAGTGATGAGGTGCTTTAGTGTGATAAAACCCCAGAAATTTTCGGTAACAATTGTTATTTATAAAAAGCAGAAGGAAGGAAATGGAGAGCAATTTTATATGTGGATTCATACTGAGAGAAGTCTAATACATTATTTCTCTTGGGACATCATAAGAAATACGTAATAATTGTCTGGTTTTTCCAATATTGCTGTGATGCTCTAAAGATATAGATTAAAATATACACAATACTATGCATAAATAATAAGTGTAAATATTACTGTAAACAGTGCTCATTGGAGAAGACGATAGGCAATTCTGTCTCTTGTGAGAGAAACCACATGCTTAGGTTTTATTAGGATTTTAGTCTTAATCATTAGATTTTTTAAAGATTTTGTTTAATTACATGAAAAATGGTTTCAAAGTTAACCATTTCTTCCCCTTCAAAAACTCTGTATTTTTCTTTCTCTTTTTCAGTTGTTTTCAAAAAAAATCTTGTATCTGACAATTTTTTAATTTTTGTAAGAAATCCAAATTTTTCTTTATTACGGCAAACAAGGATCTCAGAAGCACTATTTAAAACAAGAGTTTGGCTTTCTAAGAATAACCATTGACTTCAAAGGCTAAAAACTTTCAGAGAGATGGAAAGTGTAATTTTTTTCTTTCATAGGACAGGTAAATTTTCCTTTTTGGAACATGAATTAAGTTATTAGAAGCAGCAGCAGCTATTTTATCATTGCCATCAGTAGGTAAAGGATTAATTGCTGTCACTGTTCATACTACAGTACCTTGTGGGGTACAAATTACATTTCTCTAACCTCAGCACCTTAATCAAAACCAACATGATCAGAGCTCATATTAATCTGCTGCAGCCAGCACCAGCCTTTCTATGCCAAATGAATGCAAGGTCAGCAGTACGGACTTCTGAAAGGAGGGAGTAACCTTATCAGGAAAATGCACATGGTGAGGTCCAGAAGCAATGACAATGTGAAAAATCAAGTTAACATCCAGTAAAAAGGCATGCACATTGCAGTGCTGTTGCCTCTCTGTCAATTTGTTCCATGCTGAATCAAAACAGGGTTTTGTATGTGTCTCAAGTGCTCACAAGCTCCCAGTAATTTGTCTGCTAGATATCTGAACTTCTATTAAATGGGCAGATACAACACAAAAAAAGCAGTGTAAGTGGTAGATATACAAAAGAGTCTTTCCCTTAAGAAATTAAGCTGAACTGTAAAAGCACTGTATTTGATAAACAGCTTTATGTACCCTTCAGGTTTGCCTTCAGTTTTCTGCCTCTGTTCACGCTCCAGTTGGGCAGTCACGCTTTCAACTGCTTATGAGGAAAGTAAGGCGAGTTCACCCAGCATGAGTTGTATGGCTGAACTTTGGGTAATATCTCTAGCCTAACCAAAGGGTTCATTTATGAAGATTTATCTACCAGGTTGCTAAGGGAAAGGATCTTACAACACTCAGCTTATTGGTTTTCTAAACACAAAACTGCTGGAATCATTCTTAAGTATATTTTGATCTTGAAAAGATCACTGCCCTTCTACCACATTATCTTTAAGATCATTTGAAAATATTAGGAAAACTATTGAGCTGATTTACAATCACACCAACAATACCAGTCAGAAGAGTTTAATGTTTTGAGAGGTCAATTAATCATAAAATCTGTGGAAAAGTGATGAAGGACAAAATCTCAAACTGTGGAAGGTGAAACCACTTAATGCAAGAGTTCATTAACCCTCCTTTTAAGACAATCTTTGGCCAAACTTTCAAGCCTACCTACCAGAAGTTGAGCATCTAGATTTATATTTTTGGGCTCATACATGTTTTTCATAGATATCTATATGATATCTACAAGATATCATGAGTTTTAGATATACCTTATCTGTATATCATTCCACCATACAAAACCAAATGAAGCTTTAGACACTTAAGCTTAATGTCCTACACTGAAAACTTTTACACTAAAGTTTTAGTTTATCACCAAATATTTGCACCATGATAACTGAACTGTAAAAATTAGGGTTATGCAATGCCAGACGCTGACTGACCCATGTTTTCCTTTCAGAAGCAGGTAGTCCCAGTGTCAGTCATTCATGGACCACCTGCCTCTATGTAGCTGAGGTGTTCCTCAATTAATAAGAAAATTGAAACATATTTTAGTCTCAATCTGTCCTAGAAAGTTCTGCAGAATTGTTGAGAAAAACTTTAAATATATCGCCCTTTGTCAGAATATTACAGGTATATCAGAAAAATGCCAGTGTCACTAAGCATCTGCAGCAGTTCAGGTGAAAGTCTGTTTCACAGTTCCCTTCAAGGAAACCAAAAAGTATTTTAGATAGTCTGATGAGAATGTAATAAAATAATTGCTGAACAAGCAAAAAAGTTCATTTTGAAATTGAAGATTACATTTTGTCTGTTTATAAGGAACCCAGCGCAGCAGACCACCAGTTTTCATAGAGCATTGGGGCTCCACAAACATATATATCAATAAAATAGTGAATTCTGACTAATACTGTCAATATGACAACTACATAGAATAAAAAATCTCAGCCGAGGTAAAAAATGTAACATAACTGTGCAAGAGCCGACAAATGTACTTATTTTTTTCTTTGCTTAGACAGGTGTTACTTGCGTCAATCTACAGAAATTAATTGTAACAGCTCTTGTTCCTGTAGAAAAAATATGTCAAGTCTGGGTTCAGAATTCAGCATTCAGATCGCGAGGTGCAGATGAATCTCGTCTTTAAGCAGTAGTTAGAAACCCTTGCGTAGCTCAACACAGAGCACACTCCTGGAACTGCAGTTAAAAGGTGAGGTTGTTAACAAGGACATGCAGTTGTCAAGGCAAGTTTGGCAAGATGAAATTCCCAATAAGTACAGGCAAGAGCATTCCAGGAAATACAGAAATTGAGCTCCCCTCAAGATAATGACTTATCCCCACCTCTCTCAAATATACAGGGAAGTAGGAAATACTATTAATTCTCGGTGGCATGTTTCCACTTACTAATGTTCCTGGAGCAGCAAGATAGCAACTTTGCTCTGCAGCATTACTAAACTTCCTGTTATTTATTTTCTTCACCTGAGTTCAATCACGCTGCATGGTCTAATGTCTATGTCAAACTAAGAAGCTTCAGGGAAAGCCACTCATTCAGGGAGTGCTGAGGAGGCAATTTTTATTTCCGCGCAAGCTGGATAAAAAGTCCTTGTTTTCTGTTTCTTTCTCCCCAGTGTTCAGCAAAGCCTTGTGACATATGCATGCCAGGCTGTACAAGCTTCAGAGAAGCCAAAGCCAGTCATTTAATGAACGCTGACTATGCAAGTATTGGCTCCATAACCTTTCTGATCTACTTTTATGAAGCAACTGATGTTAAAACATGAATTTGAAGCAATATGTGCTGTTACTCTTGCTGTTTCCCTGTTTAAAAATTAACAGGAGCTCATAAATTTATAACCATTAAGAGGCAGGCTGCTACTGAAATGTAATCAAAGGTTTAAATTTGCAATGAAAGGCTTCCATCTTGCAGGTACAGAACAGAAGGAAATTTTGCTCCAAGAAGTGACCCCTGCTCTGTGTTGGAGCGTTGTGCAGCAATCACAGAGGAGTCAGTTCAGGGATGTTGTCACGTGAAAGTATACCACAGATTTTCCACAGGAAGAATATATAACAGGTTTTTACTTATCTAGTAGAAACTCTTACAACAAGCTTTCCTGTATGTATAAAATCCTCTTGTCTTAGACCAGTGTATATCTTTAAATTTTGCTAGACCATGTTCTTCTGTATGCTCTATTTTATATTGTAGTACTACATTTATGAAACAAGGAGATGATGTGCTTAGATTATGGGAGCAGTGGTTTTAACCTTGAACCATAAATCTTATAATGTTGTAAAGAAAGGCTTTAAAATTGTTATTAAAATCTGGCAGTTCTGTTCAAAATATCTTCTCTGAATAAAAAGCATTCTTTGTTTCTGCTCACAAATTTCCTTGAAGAAAAAGGCAGCCATATTAGAACATGCAGAATAATCCAGTGGTTGCTTTGATCCTTCTTGGTCTTTTTTTGCAAGGTAAGCAAAAATAAACCTGAAAAAAAATGAAATAATGATATGTCACAACATTATCATTCCATCATAGGGTTTTGTGTAAATGTAAGAAAGAATATGTTGTAAGAAATATTCTGTTGTGACTTCAGATAGTACCTGTAATACCACATTAATACATGCGAGATGCTAAGCTTTCAGATCCATGACTATATTAATATCAATTCCATTTTTATGATGTCCCAGAAACCAATATTACATTCCTTAGGAGGAATTTGACAATAATTATGCTAACTGCTAAGTGTGCATTCTGCTGCGAGGTGTACTCCCTACTTCAGCAGAAGTACCTGCCCAACTGTAAGATACCAGTCTTTGGTGTGGAAGAGCGAGTTCAGCTTAGTTAACACTTTAGCTAACATATCAAAATAACACAAATGTTATCTATCTTATTTGCAGGCATTCTTTAAAGAGGATATTTTTCAGACTTTCAAATGCTGACCAACATCTTTTACATAGAATATCTGTACCATATTTTAAGATGTATCTAGTTAATACATGCTAAATAAAAAAATAATATTAAAAAGACCTGAATGTGCCAACATGGAAAAGGGCATAATATTTCCTTGTGTAAGACATGAAAACTAAACTCTCTGAAATGTGCTGAACATTTTTTTGTACGCTTGTTTGTTTCTTTTGTGTTTTTTTTTTTTTTTCAGATTGGAGATTGAAACAAGGAAAACAACCCTTTAATGCGATTGATCAAATCATGCTTTGGAAGTGGACCCTGGATTAATGGGTTTAGGAATGTTCTTCTAAATTACAAACATCTGTAATGATCCTCCAAGGACAAACAGGGCACTTTGGTTCAATGAGCAGGTAATGAGATTGCTGTATAACCCCCCTTTATCACTGTGCAAAAGTTTGCTGGTGCTGCAGGACAGACTACTTCAATGTCCTGGCAAACCACTGTTGGCTTATCACTGTAATTTCCCCTATGTGTTCATAAAAACCCTCTATGTAATATTTATATTCACTTTTTAAAAGCAGACTAATTAGAGTCTGTCACTTTGCCTTTTGCTAATGTATTCTCATACACAGCTTGACATTACCGTGAATATAAATGGTTTTAACAAACGTGTTTTTCAAATCCTAGCTGTAATAGATATCTTTGTAGAATATCTTTTCCTTCAAGATTTGTTTGATAAAATTAAGTCTAGGTTTGGAATGAATGTGATTTATCTATTAGAGTGCACTTCCTGTCTGTCTAGATCAATGCAATCATATTTATGCTTTCATGTACGAACATAGGAATCATTTCAAATCAAATCAAGATATTATCTTCTTCCAAAATTCTTTGTGAATTGAAGCCAAATATTCTAAAAGGCTAGATAATATCTCTTAAAAAAATCAAATATTTTAAACACCATTTCACTGTTTGATCTGACCAAAACTGGAAACACAGAGCTACGGTTACAGCAACCAGCTTTTGTTTCTTCATAAACTGTTTTATTCAAGGATCTTTGGTATGAGAACATTTTCATCTGTTATTCTTAAAAAGTAATTTGGAAAAAAGTAGATATTCTGAGAGAGCCTTATCTGATCTGGATTTCTAAACATTTTGAGAACCCTCCATTTCTGTCCCTTAAGAAGAAGAGCGCATAGATCTTGGACTTCATCCCATGTCGAGATGAAACGGCCTTTGCATGACAGATTTTCAGTGTGGGATTAGAATCTGAAAACCAGGGGCGGTTTTATTGCAGACCAAATTAACTCAAGTCTCCACAGTTTTCTGACCTGCTGTGTTTCTTTTGGATGGCTACAGGAGTAGATCCTTTCAGTCTGGATGACCAGCACAATGTGATGTTTGGGTCTGTCCTCCAAGCTGAGTCACAGTGATGTTAAATGGCCCTATGGACACAAGGAGTGACTCGTAAGTGTTAGGGTAGTATTATCCACAATAAGAAAATGCAAGACCTATGCACTGAAGAAATACTTCAGCTCCTAGGATATGACTTTAGTGTGCCAGAGAACTATAGAGACATGTGTATAACTGTCTTATTGCATTTTTTCTCGAATTGATGAAAGTCTGAAATGGGACACTTTTTTTTTTTCCAGAATACTAAAAAATTATAACAAACTTCTGAGATTTCAGTCTCATTCTTAATGCCAGTTTTTAGGTTGGGTAAGAGAGTCACCTGCATTTTTTTGTGTGTTTTCCAAAATGAGAGCAAATAATAATTTATCCTGCTAGATTATAGAAAAGTTGAGCTTTCTTATGTCATCTATCAAATTGTTCACAACACAGGTAAGCTTTAAAATGATCATTTAATAGCCATAGAAAACCAAATATTTCAAAAATAATAAACAAACAAGAAAATTAAACTCTTCCTTTTAGAGCTGTTAAAGAGGTTTCTTTCCTGTGTCGTTGCCTCAGATGTCCTGCCCCACCTTGAATCCTCCCTGTTGTGTCCATAACAGACCTGTAGTATGTCTAGAATCTGAATCTGTATTGCAGCCATTGATATTTATTATAACCAACCAAAATTCTCCTTGTCTGTGTCATAAAGACTGTTTTCCAAAGAACTTGAAAATGAGTGCATGCGAAATTGATCCACAAGACAAAGAGGCTATGGTCTTAGGCAAACTCTGCTTGAGAATTAATTTCCTCAGTCATTCACTTTACTCACTTTACTCATACTCACTTTATGAGCCTGATAGTGACGCATCTCTAGCAGATCTTGCAACAACAGAGCTACATTGACTTACAATACCATTTTGTGAAAATGGGCTCATTTCCTATTCTTTCAAGGGCTTATACATCAGAAATATATTTGTCCCCAAACACTTTTATTCCAGAATCAAACTAAACCTTTGTTTTCTTTGCAATCTCTGTATTGCAGCTTCTAAATACAATATGTAATCCACCTTGTTTGACTATCAAACTATTTGGACTAGACAGCTATAGCTTTTTAAATTAAATGAGATGGATCCTACTCTATGTATTCAAGATCATGGAGAAGAGCATTCATCAAAAAGTAAAAAAATAGAAGCTGTACAGGAGTTTCACTAATAGAGCTGACTCTGGTAAAATTACTTTATTGTCATTGTGAAGACTTTATTATGGAAATAATGACAATTCCAGGATTAATCTGTGATCACTTTTAAAGACAGTTCCCCCAGTTTTGCACTAAAAATTCTTGCAAAGAGAAAACATTCTTGTAGATATCTACAGAAGGTCAGCTGTAATTCCATTAACATGCACAATCATAACTGGTTGTTCAGAGGCAGCAAAGGTAAATATTTCATGACTTGCAATTGCATTTCAGCTACCCAATACCACTGAACCAAAATCATAGAATTGTAGAATCATAGAATGGTTTGGATCAGACGGGACCTTTAAAGAAGACCTAGTCCAATCCTCTTGTCATGGGCAGGGACACCTTCCACTAGATCAGATTGCTGAGAGTCCAATCCAACCTGACCTTCAACACTTCCAGGGATGGGGTATCCACAACTTCTCTGGGCAACCTGTTCCAGTGCCTCCCCTCCCTCACTATAAAAAAATTTATTTCTTATGCCCAATCTAAATCTACCATCTTTTGGTTTAGAAACATTGTCCCTTGCTCTGTCACTACAGGTCTTGTTAAAACTGTTTCACATAAATCCCTTTTATATATTGAAAGGCCACAATAAAATGTTCACACAGCCTTCTCTTCTCCAGGCTGAACAACACCAACTCTCTCAGACTTTCTTCATAAGAGAGCCCTCTGATCATTCTTGTGTCCCTCCTCTGGACATGCTCTAACAGGTCCATGTCTTTCCTGTATTGAGGACCCCAGAGTTGGAGGCAGTACTCCACGTGGGTTCTCATGAGAGCAGAGTAGAAGGGCAGAATCACCTCCCTTGACCTGCTGGCCATGCTTCTTTTTATGCAGCCCTGGACATGATTAGCTTTTTGGGCTGCAAGTGCACACTGCTGGCTCATGCCCAATTTTTCATCCACCAATATCCCTAAATCCTTTGACTGCAAGGCTGCTCTCAATGCATTTATTCCCCAGTCCATGTTGATTTGGGGATTGCCCCAAACCAGGTGCAGGACCTTACACTTGGTCTTGTTAGACTTCATGAGGTTTGCATGGGCACAGCTCCTCAAACCTATCAAGGTCCCTGTGGATGGCATCCCTTCCCTCAAGCACATCAACTGTACCACCTGCAAACTTGCTGAGAGTGCTCTCAATCCCACTATGTCTTTGATGAAAGTACTAATTAGTATTGGTCCCAGTATGGACCCTTGGGGGATACCACTCATTACTGGTTTTCACTTGGACATTAAGCTGTAACTCCTTGGATGTGGCCTCCAAGCCAACTCCTTGTCCACCTAACAGTCTATCCATCAAACCCTTACTTCTCCAATTTAGCAGCAAGAATGTTGTGGAGGACCATAGTGAAGGCGTTAGAGAAATCTGGGTAGATGACATTTGTAGCTCCTCCCTTGTCCACCGATGTAGTCAGTCCATTGTAGAGGGCTACTAGATTAACCAGGCACAATTTGCCATTGGTGATGCCATGCTGGCAGTCTTTAAATCAAGAAGTCTGAGTTTATTAGAGGTCAACCTTGAAATTCTTGAACGCTTGTCTATACAAGTATGAATTTGTCACAGAGGATGCTCATCTTGATTTTAATATGGAGTTAGTCAGTGTATTCTTGAATAATCTATTCACTCTCTAAATCCCACGAGTTGTGATGTTCTGTGGTGAAGTGCTGATGTATCTTTTTAAGTAGTGGTGATGTAAGTGTGCAGAGAGATGCAAAAAACATCACCCTGCTCTTGACGGATGTGCATAGGCAGAAGGCACTTTTCCACAGAGTTCAGAAATTATACACTCCTGTGCTCTTGTTTTTTGCTTATTTGCATTAAAGTTTCTTCTGCCACTGTCAAACTGATTGAAATGCTGGCATGTTTTGATAATATTCACCATTGCATACATTTTCCATAAGAGATTAGGTGCTAATAAGGAAAGTAGTATTTCTGCTTGCACACACTAATGAATAATTATCACTTTTCCTCTGATCTTTATATTTGTTCATATCTTTACTTCTGCAGTCATCTAATTTGATTTATGTATCTGTTTAACAGCTGTTTTTCCTTTCCTTTCTTGCTTGTTTTGGCAGCTTGAAGCTCATATAAAAGAGCTTAATTTGGAAAATTATTTTGAATATGGACAACTTGCTGAGTCTAGATCCTCACTTGTAAACTTCTATTTCTCAGACTTTTTGGATGCAGGGGTATGATGAACTCACAAAAGGCTGTTTTGCAAAACCTGAAGTATACCTCAGATTAGATATACAGACACTAGAATAACACATTTGGAATTACCATAAGTATACTGAGTATACAAATTAAAGAAGTTTACCAGGTAAATCAGAGTAACATTTATGGTTGTAACACAGGGAAACTAGATATTACTATTGACCAAGACACATTGGTGAGTATAAGCAAAATATCTAGGAGGTGGTTTATTTGCTTTAAAATTTAGGTGTGTCGTGTCAATGTAATTACTTCAATTTACATCAGACAGGAATATTCCTCCTCTGTATATATCACTATGTTCCTAGATAAACTTATTTTACCTCATTCTAATGTCAATAACCTGTAAGAAAAAAAATAATTTTCCTCCTATGCAGCAGCCCATCATAAATTGTCAGAAAATATTCTTTTTAATCATATGGTGAGGCTGTGGGGAATAAGAAAACATGCAAATCAGAAAAAAGGAGGGGAAAACTACTTGAAATTGGGATCATGATTTTTGGCTACAGAATAAATAATCTATTATTTAAGTATTCTGAATATATTTAAGAAAGTGGATATCTTATTACAGTAACCCTTTACCAGAAAGCCACGTAAAAAAGACTTTTTAAAGAAACAAGGATGTCATTCATTTATTACATTAGTTCTCACATGCATAGGACCCCCACCCCCCCATCCCCACCTATTGAATAAAAGGCAAAAAGAATCTGAAGGATCAGACCCCTAAACTGTGAAACAGCAGTTCGACTAGTCTGGAAATAAGACAGTTTAAAAATAAAACAAAACAAAACTTCACACCTAACTTCACATATAATTTAAAAAATGTATAACAATGTTTGAGTAGCCTGAGGTCAACTGGCTGGTAAGATAATAATGAAATCTAACGTAACATTTATTTTAACACTACAAACACAGATTATATTTGTTAGTACAGATATTTGTAAACACTTCATTTAATTACTTTTTTGCTGTAGGTCTGGATATGTAGTAACATCACAGAGCACAGGCTGACTTTATGCTTAGTTAATCTGAAATTAAATGAAGGTTTAACAGAGGTACCAACCACAAATGGAAGGACAAAATCAGAAAAGCCTCATCACAGAATGGGATACAGATAAAAGAGGACATAAGAAGCCACAACACATGATTATCAGAGTATATGAGTAGCATGAGGAAGACTGAGGTCTGATAGTCAATAAAGAACAACAGCTGCTCACAGACACCTTTAAGGCTGAAGTTTTGCCATCCTTTGACCACGGGTTTTGTTGCAACTGTATACATATGCATGTTTTATTTCTATACATATGTATATCCATATTTACATTATATATACAAATTTATATACTACATACACAATTTATATACATCTATGCATAGATTAGGAAAATTATCACGGTGATGGAAGCATTTAGAAGATTGACAAATCAGCTCTGTTTCAAACTTCAGAGCAACGTTCCAAAGGATTGACACTCATTAATAACACACACTGCCAATGGTTAGCTCTTAATCATTGTCAGGCATTCTCATTGCTTATGCAAACAAATAGCCCTTAAGAAGCTTATGATAAACTAGTTTTGTGTATACAATGACACGGAGCTGATGCATGGAGCTGATGCATGAGTGCTGGTGGTGAAAGCCAAATGGCCAAGATCCAGGTGATGAAGCTTTGACTGGAGTGGGCAACCTCCTTCTCCCTTTTGCTCCTCATTCCTGCTTCTCAGCCCCTTTCCCAAAATAAAAGGGGATAGCCGCATCTGCTGTCAACATAGTTAATCTTAAATTGAGGACCAGGATTTTTTCTGGTTTCACCACACATCTTTCCCACTTGCTCTGCAAACTTTTTTCTTGCAGAATTTAGCATTTAAACATCCTTTCTGGCACTTCCTTTGAGCAACTATACCACCACTTTATTTGCCCATCTACACTTAAATATTAATTATGCATTGATGCTTAGCTGTTTTTCAAAATACTTGCTGCTGGTGGTGCATGCTTTAGAAGTGTTACAGTTTTACAAAATGCTTATATACTGTCACAATTATGATATCTCACCAAGTTTATGTCTGGTTTCAAGCCAAGCAAGTATTGTACGTTTTTTTTTAATCTACTACTAATTCATGAGTACAACAAACCCCTGATCCGGCTACAGTTTTTGCTAACAAGATCAGCTAGTACAATTAGTACAAGTAATGAGGTAATAGGTAATCAGTGTGCAGCACAGAAAGCCTGACAAGAAGCTACTTAGGCAAGCTAGTTATTTTGCAATAGAAGGGTGTGGTGAACAAGATATTGAAAATGCTGACTCATGTCAAACCATTCAAATCTCATGCAACAAGACAGGAAATAGTTGGTACATGTTTTGATTATAGCAAGGGTTTTGATGCAGTTTGAAACATACTTACATATTAAAAAATAGAGTTATAATTATAGAAGTCTGGCGTTATACAAATAATGTAGAAATCCATACTTATAATAACCATTAATGCTTTATTTTCAGCAGGAAATCATATATCAAGTGAGATTGTGCAAAGATCAGCAATATTTTCACTAATTACAGGGGCTATAGAAGGAACAATGTTCACTTTTAAATCAGTAGTTTAATCAATCTGAAATGGCTTAAAAGGACCCTGGAGAATGGATTAGAGGTCAAAAGGGAATTAAAACCAGACAAAATTCAATAGATATTTTACTGCAAACAAACAAACAAAAAGATTTGAGATTATAGTCGTTGGCCAGCTGAGTATGATCTGGCAAAGGTGTACAACTGCAAAAAAGGTAATTGTCACACGAGCTATAGTGTAGCCTGCAAGATTGGTGAAGTAATCATTCTGTTCAGCCTTGGCAAAGTCTCCTTTGGTGTTCTGCATCTTTTTAGATGCCAGACTTCAAGGTTTTAGTTATATAGGCCTCAATATCTTCTCTTTTAAGAAAGTTTCATTGTTCTCTGATCAGTAAAAACTGGAACCCCTCCTCTAATCACAGAGGATTTTTTTCTACGTTTCCTAAATCACATAACTGAGTGGATTAATTTGTCATGTCCAGTCAGGTCCACAGACATTTATTGATGGTTATGATGTGGTAGCACTAACGAGTGCAGTCAGGTGATGTTGGACAATTCATTAACAGTGGTAACTCCTGCTAATGATGTGTACATGCAACAGATGTTCTGTTTTGCCTCACAAATAACTGATTGTGTATGAATATAAATACAAGCTAGCTTCTTTTGAGATTGACAGCAGTGTGTTTTAGCTATAAGTTTAAAACAACATGGATTTTCTTTTGTGGATTTTTGGTTTTGTTTTCTTTCTCCTTTTCAATGTACTAGCATGCATCTCCCCAAGTTTCAAGTCTGGATGAATAATTGCATTAATTACAACATGGCTGAATACTTACTACAGACACCATTCTAGCACTTGCAAAACCTTGCAATGCTTTCCTTCAATCAACCAGTCATTAATTAATTCAAAATTCATTAAACCTTGTGCAACTTCACTTGAGATTCATCAAGATAACATGACTCTCTATGCCCCTAAAGTTTCCTTTCAGCTATAATGTGCAAGCAATTGAAATAGGTAAGACATCTGAAGTCTTACATACAGTTGAATCCAGTCAAATAAGATCATTTGTAGATTAATGTAGAAGTAATGATTGTATGAAAAAGAAACTAAGAATAGGGCACAGAAAGCGGAGAACAAATTGTCATTGTCTAGTGCAAGGTCATGTATCTGATATGTTTAGAGGTTTGTGCATAAAGGGAAAGATGTACTTAACAGCAGTACAGCTTTTTATAAATTGCTAATTTTTGTGATATTTTGAAGTATGAGACATTTACTCAGAAATACATCTTCTGCACTTCCTCTTCTCTAGTGTTATTCACAATTGATATAATGTCAAATTAGCCTTTAATAAAAAGCTGGAAATACGACTTTCTGTTAGAATGAAAGTCCATGGTGAAAACCCATACTTAAAGTACACGTCCCCAGGGTAACCCCATCTACACAGAGGGTTCAGCTTCAGACTTGCTTGTTTTCTTACCAGTACTCTGTTAGCAAAACTTTCGCACTCTTGGGAATGCTTGACACTTCTGCTTCAGCCCTATTTCAGACTGTGTCTACACACATCATTTGATGTCCACCAAGTCAAGCCTCCTGTCCCACTATGGGGATGTGTGTATGTGTAAGCATCATGCCTTTGGAGCCCTGTGTTTCCATGGCTTTTGTGAAGACAGAATATCCACAATCTTTGCAAATTTTTTCTTCTAAGTTTCTAAATATAAAGTCTTCTTTGAATCATACGAATTTGTCCTGGTTTGCATTCACACTTATGCAAAATGAGTCACCGATTTCACTTCTTCAGGGAAATCCATAATGAATCCGAAATTCTAAGTGGATGACAGCATTTTACGCTCCCTCTGTACAGGTGTAACTGATTGTTCAGGTGTAAGTGATCAGCAAACCAGGCCACATATATGATCTGACTCAGTTCCATACTCAAACATAATAAATTTCTGTATTTAGTTAGTGGCACTTCTAGGATTATTTTTTTTTACTCAAATCTTTTGTAACTTACTTTCTGTCAGCCTTACAAATACAAGTATTAGAGCTGGATGAACAGAAAGAATAATCAGTGAGTATGTGCTCAAAGAAACATGAATTAATTTAGGCTCCATTTGCTGTACACGAAGCAGTCAAGTGATGAAATTTACGGGTTAGAATGTGCAAGAAGTTATTGGTGAATGTTATATAAATCATTTAGTGAATAATGAATACGTACAAAAATCAAATAATGTTAGTGCCAGGGCTGAGTACTTGCATCTGTGTAATTTAGGCTGGTCTGCTATAACTGCCTTTTAGTATTCTGACTTCAGGTGCTGAGAGAATTAGTGCACAATTCAGAAATGTTTATTTTATATTAAAAGGCAGTTAAAAGCTTCCTAGATTAGAGTTTCTAATTGGATGCATTTGCTTTAAAATAATTTGTCTCTGATATTCTCTTTTATATGCTTAGAGTGTGAAGATTCAGTTTTTCATTTATCAGTCATGCAGAAAAAAATGATCTGTGGTTCAATCAATCTACTGTGATGTTGCTGGACCTGAGACATGTAAGTTGAAATTTTCAAAGGCAGGAATAGTTTAGTGGCTGACTGCCTTTGTGATTTTCTTCCCTTTTTTTCATCCCATAACCTGTGGTTACTTATTACATCCTGTCACTCTGAGTAGGAGGGCATTTATCTAAGTCCATTATTTACTGTTTTTTTCAGTAGACCTGAAACTTACAGGTCTTCTGCTGTTACTCAGGGTTTCAGGGAAGTATTTCCCCGCTCCCCTCAGCTCTACTCTGCAATTCTCCATGTGATGGAAGGAGGAAATGTATCCCTGTCTCAAACTTAACTGTGCTCACAACCATGATAAATAAGGATTTTTTAATATGCATCCTCTGCTTTAAACTGAGACTATGTTTTTTGTTATCACCATCATGAAGACTGAAATGAGATTTTTCAAGAAAGGTGAGAGAGTCAGGCATGCTCCTTAGTCACAGAAGCCCTGACAGAGAAAGGAAGATCAGTATGCATCTCACCAGCACTGTTTTCAGTCTTTCTGTCTGCCAACACAACAGCAAAACAAAACCATGATCTGACTGTAAAGGAAAAAAATTAAGGTGAAAAATCAAAAGTTAAACTTCATCTGATTTAGGACTGGTGACTAGGTATCTGCATCTTTCCACTGTTTTGGTAGGGAACTTGTCTAAACACACAGATGTTGTCCTAATCACTTGTTTTCTTATACTGCGTTGTGTGTATATATTTTGGATCTATTCAGATGCAAAACATTAAAATGCCTTTAATAGTGGGCTGTCTTCTAGTCTATGATACAACTTAAAAAAGAAGGAAGCAAACAGGAAATTTTTCATTCAAGGAACCTTATGTAGGAATGAATATTGTACAGTATAACATAAATATAGATCATAACTTACATATTGGAATAACTTTTGAATAAGTATACCATTAAGCTAATATTGCTTAAATAGCTAGGGAGTCAACAAAACATCACAGAAAAAAATCTGAAGCAAAGTCTTGCTATGACTAGAACCAATAAGCTACAAAACATATTCTAAATATATACAAAGTCTATTTTAAAAAAATAACTTAAATGGTAACACTTGGAAGTATTTCACATATAACTTACATCTTTAAGGCTATATCTAAATCCTGAACAAGGTTAATACTTACTGAGTAAATATGCATTCTTTAGACAGAAGGAACAAAAAGGTTGCAAGCAAGAGGACTTTTTGCTGTCTGGACTTTATTCTCCCACTATCTATTAATACTGGCAGAAAGTTTCCTCATTAATCACAGTATTCCTTCCTCTTTAATATAGACACTGTCCAAAAGGATCTCATGACAGCTTAATGAACAATTCCTCTTTACATATTTAGATGAAAAATCCGATGTCTTTTTTCTCACATTGGTTCTTTTTATGGTGCCTTTCTGTAAGATGCAATGTCATAATTTATACTTGTCCTATATAACCATCAATCCAATCATTTGCCCTATCTCTGCTCTTTCATCTAATCCATAATTTATATGAGGTCACTTGATACCAGAGAGACCACATTTTGAAGTAGTCC
Source organism: Pluvialis apricaria (assembly GCA_017639485.1). Lineage (NCBI taxonomy): Eukaryota > Metazoa > Chordata > Aves > Charadriiformes > Charadriidae > Pluvialis > Pluvialis apricaria. The sequence goes on along the minus strand of CM030044.1, from coordinate 81,890,409 downwards.
AAAAACATCCCCCACTTCATAACTCAGAATTTGGGAACAACTTTTGGCTTTCCAGGCTTTTGGGATAGCAAGGGTTTAATTGGCACTGAAACGTATCATAACTCTCAGAAAGTTCTGTCCTGTGAGATTGAGAAAGTCAGTGTGAGCACTTGAAAGTTAGCCACAATGATTAATAACACCTTATTGTAGTTAATAACAGCTTTTTCTTCTAGGTGACACGTTAGCTTAATTTTAACAAATAACTTCTTTAGTATATACAGTACTCCCAAGATATCACAGCTATATTTTATACCACCGCCCAAGTGGCTAATAAAAGACAGAGGCTTTTATGACCTTTTTATAGAACTAGCAAGTGTATTCCCATGGAGTTTTTTTAACTATTTAACTTGGTTCTTTCCTTTTTACTATTGAAATGTGATATGCCAAATTTGTCACTTCTGCAATTGGATTTTTCTGTCCAAGCCTTTATTCTTCATTCTTTAAAGTAAAGAAAGAAAATGAGGTGACTGGTTTTGAGGGTTTTTTCACACACAAATGACATGATTCCTCTCTTTGTCAACTTCTACAATGCTTAAGCATATTCATTTTTATCTCCTTGATGACATTGTGCAGTGTAATATGATGGTAAAAATACAATAGATTTGTCCCAGTTGTAGACTCGGACACACATGCTGTAATTTAAAGCGATCCTTTTCCTCTCAAAACATTCATTCCACAGCAGTGTTCCAGCACCAGTAGCCCCAATTACCTTGTGTAGTTACGTATGATGCAGGAGGAACAGTAACTAGTGCCTGAGTTTCCAGGCCATTCTTTTCCAGAGAAATGGAGGTGCCATGGATATCACACAGCTGAAATTGTGTCCCATGCAGTCACAATTTTCTTTTGACTTTGACTTTAAATCTCCTCTGTCTTTCAAAATATTTTTTTCATTTCTTTTCTCTATATTTCAGAAAAACATGAGAAGGCGGCTATTGTTCCTTTTAGAAAATAAATAAAGTGACAATTTGGATCCAGACCTTATACGTTCTTTCATGTGTTTGAGCCTGTTATTACCTAGGTCCATCACACTTTAAATGAAACAGCTACACTGAGCATAATCTATAGAGACATTGAGTAGGTGGTTGCCCTGGCAACAGAAATAGAAATAAAGTTCAGGAAAAAACTTCCTCTCCACCCCTATTTCCTTCCATTGCTTCTCATGGTCATCAAAACTATATGTTTTTAAGTTTTAACTGACTGTCGTGTAATTGAAATCTGGTATATTAAACCAATGCTTTTTAGAAATATGGGATGTCTTGCCATTAATTCAGATAAAATACAGTTTGTGAAAAGAAGATGTCTGCCAAAATTGATGATTGGATGTCAGGGATGCAAATGAAATTGCTGTTTTGTGCCTCTTTTCACTTTGGGAAAAAGTGTCTTTGTCTTATAATTACACAGAGAATAATTTATAACATTATCCATATTAAAATTTTTAAAATAATATTCCTAGAGTAGAAACTAGGCTTCTAAACTAAAAACTTCTTATTTATCTAATATCTATTAGTTACTTGATGAAGTCAAGAACTTTCAAGGTCAACCTCAATCAATTTTATAGGAACAGTTTCACCTAATTTTTTAATATAGTATTGCATTCCATTTCAAATATGGCGATTTACCACTTACTATTCTAATGAAATACTAAATATTTATGCTGCTTCAGAAGAACCATTTCACAGTACATTAACAGTGTTTATATTGGAATCAACTGGAGCACTGCATCTGGCAGGCCATGGATACATGCAAATTGATGTACGCATAGTTTAGGACATAACAAATTCATGACTTCTTCAGCCTGTCAGGCTCTGAAATCAAATTGGCCAATGAATTCTAGTTGTGTCTCCTTACTTGTAGGCAACAGAAAAGATGTCTCACCTGATAGGCAATTTCTTTTCCAGAGTATTCTTTCAGTGATTTGTAGAGGAATTATCATGAGACTACACACTTCCTGCACTACCAGACAAAAAGGACATTAAATCCACTGGAAGAAAAGGATTATGTATTCACTGACACTCCACTGCAGAAGTCCTCCCAAGAATTGCTTTTTTAAAGTACTTAATTAACTAACTAAGTTAACTAGCAAAGGAAAACCCTTGCCTTGATATTTGTCTGTTATTGTAAACCTGAAATTTGAATGGTGGTTTTCTATCCAAAGCAAAATATTATAAAAAGTGAAAGTAAACTTTACTAAAGAAAAGGAGTGCACAGTGATGAATTATTCTAATGATGTAAAATTGGCATTTTTTGAGTGGCTCACTCATCCTGGAGTTTCATTTAGCCTCAAATTTTATGCAAATTTAACTCAAATATAAAGAAGAAAATAATTTTAAACATATTCACAAAGCAGCGCTATTGAAAAACATTTGTCTCAGGACAAAGAATTCATCTGTCTCAGGAGTATGCACTAGTCCCAGATTATAGGCTTGATTTAGGTGTATCTTTCTGAATTCACGTCAAAGCTGTATCACTCAATAATATTCAGATTTTTTTAAGATGGAAGACAGAGAATAGCAGTCACTGTGAGCCTGATTTGACAAATGTTTTTAATACTATTCTGTGCAGGAGGAGAGGCATTTAAACAGGAAAGATTGCTACAAACACATTGCAGAATAACTTATGTCCTGGGCATTTTCTTAAAAAGCATAAAAGCCCAATTCAAAGACTTGTTCTAAATTAGACAAAAAAAGAGTAAACTCCATGGAAAGAATAAACCAACCCTCTTTCTACCCAAAATGTTCAGAATTTACCCTTGGAAAGATTACTTTTCTCATCTACCCAAATAAAATTGAGACTGCAAAATAGAGGAAGTACCTATTTTATTTTACAAATTGTAAGTGTATCAGTTGGAAACAAGAGAGGAAGAAAAGCACCCATATATTTTAACCAAAAACAGAAAGCCAATAAAGTGAAATGATTCTGAAAATATAAATGAATTCTCAGATGCATAAAAGCATTTCCAACAGAAAAAGGTAACTAATTTCTGCAAAACAAGAGTGAAATTTCCTGTGACTTTCTTTGGAACTAGTAAGAGAAAATGTTTTCTAGAGTGATTAGACATGGGAGACATTTTTTAAAGTACAAATATTATGTTAACCCAAGGAGAAATGGATTTAAATGGGTTGCTGGTCCAGGAATTAGAGGCACTCTTGTAAGGATAAGATAGTGAGGTCCTGGAGCAGCTTCTGAAAGTGACTAATTTGGAGGTGTTGGGGGTGGGAAAAGCAGTGACTTCTTGTAAATTTTCAAGGAAAAGATTAAGAGTTTATGAAAAACATTACATTGTAAGTGTTACAATGAGTAATTGTTACAAATTAGTTATGATTGCATTTCCCCAGTTTCCTACAACCAACCAGAAAAAGGACAAAAAACAGAGTTCTTTTAAGAATATCCTGTTACTTAATTTTTTTTGCTGGACAATTCCACTCCAGGTTGTATTATATTTTACTGAATTCAACAAGAAATTTCTGTTTATTTGGATTTTTCCTTTGTAATATGCTTCGATTTGCATTTTTATTTTTATTGTTATGACTTAAGTGTTTGCAGAGGGAGTTGCATACATTCAGGGAGCACACAATGAGAAACAATTAGTGAGGTTTCAAAGATGGCAAAATGTTCATTGTTGCCTTGATCTATATGGAAACTTTTGTCACTTAACTCCTCATCACAGGATTCACTGGTAATTAGTTTATACATTTGTGAAGCTAAGTGCCCCTACTGAGAAGTTCAGTTCCACATTTTCCACTGATATTAAGTGAAAGGTATTCTGTCTCTGAAAGGACTGCAGTCATGATGGAGCGACCTGCTGATGTATGCAAACCAAACCATCCTAAAAAAATTGGTCTAAAAGAGGAGGATAATTATTTTCATTTTTTAATCTTTGAGTTAACCCAGTGTGTTTGCCCAGCCTATTTCCTTTTGATGTGGTCCTTAACAGAAAACTGGGCAGAGGTGGTAAAATATTCCATGAAGTATTTAATAAATCAAGCTGTCTTATCAAATTAAGGGAAAGGAAATACATAGGAAAGTCTTTACGTAAAGAAATCAAACCAAAGAAAATGGCTGTCTAAGTTACTGCATGGGTGTTAAAACTCCAGGTAAAATCAGTTGCTGCAATAGACCTTGAAGAAACAATTCTAAGAAAATGTGTGACACTAGGTAGAGACAGGCTTTGGGAAAGTCAGAGGTGAAATAAGAAAGCAAATTACGGTTTTTCTTCTAAATAAGAAGAAGTATTCAGATGTTAATAAGCAGGAACGGGCAACACTGAGGGAGAAATGAATGCAGTACTTGTGCTGGTAGTTAAAAGAGGAATGTGGTTAGAATAATGTAAAGAACAGGACAGAGACAATGTGACGAGAATTTACAAACCCAAAAATAAATTGAATGTGTGATCTTTGGACAAAGCATATATGCTGTTTCAAGAACCTTGAGGAGCACTGTTGAAGTAGCTTTCTTACATATTGGCAAAAGCAAAAAAAGAAATCAAATCAATCACATTCTTTTGATTCCACAGTTTAAAGGGAGAAGCGATGTGCAACCTTCAGGTGGGTTGTTACTTATCAAACAGCAATTCCCTCTGAGATATTGTTGAGTGAGAAAGGACTGACAATCCTTCAATGCTTATACATGCAAAAAAATAGCTGTCAGAATGTATTGGTGTCAAAATAAAGCTTGTGAACTAAACATCAAGGAAGGAATAAAACAAAACCCATCAATATCACTAAAATAGTTTCCACTTTCCCCTAAGTACCTCTAAACACAAATATACAAATCTCAAATCTTATTCCAGACTCATCTTTTCCAGTCTTCTCCCATAGGATCTTAGTCCAACATTGTTTACAAAAATCTGTGCCACTGGCTTTCTGAGCGCATTGCATTTGCATGATGAGGAAAAAACAAACAAAAGTCATGGACTGAATATGAAATATAAGCAGCAGAAGAAAGAAACACTAAATTGCATACATGAATATATAAATTATACATTTGATTGACATTCACCCTGAGATTCTTTTAAACTATGCTACCATAATTACACTTACGTTAAAGCCCTTTCACACTTCCACAGAGGCCACAGTGTGAACCTCTTATGCTTACAATATCTGAGAGACCATGATTCGGGGTCTACAATAATGCAAATTAGAGTGGCACTTGTCAAAACAGCAAGATTTGGCTTTATGAAACAAGGAGTTCAGATTAACAACTTGCTTAAAGCAATGAATTTAGCTTTGTGGAGTTTGAAGTGGAGTAGCATGCTGCCAACACAAATTCTGCTTGCGAGAACCAGCCTTTCAGCGACTTAAGTTGTTTTCACATTTTTGTGTACCAGACCACTGTAATGGAGAATGACCAGATCAGGTTACTTTCTTACAAAATCCTATACCTCCAGGTAAATCTGCCCATTGATACAAATTCCAGCTTTCTGCTCATAACTTGTGGATCCAGAATTTAGCCTTTATGTTATTACAATACTGAGTGATACACTTGCAGATACAATTTCAGGGCACTGGCAGAAGTCTTAAAGACAATGTGAACAGGACAACTGTGGAGCTGTGAGCTCAGAAGCACACCTTGTGGTACAGGAAACTGGATGGCACTACCAAAGCAGATAACAATGTTCGTTCAGCCAACTATTCTGAGGATAAAATACCATCAGATTTGTAATTAGATTTCATTTTTCATGGATTGCAGAGAATCTCAAACCCATATACCTATGCATGCAAGGCTATATACATATACAACTATAAATATATGTAAATAATGAACAGCATGAATAATGAATAATTAATAATGAGGGGAAGTATATATGTATGTATGCATACATGCATGCATGCATACATAAATATACCTATACATATGCACAGATGAATTTATTATTTGCTGATACTCAACTGAAAAAAATGTATTTGCAGAAAAAGCATGTGCAGTATATATTATCTTACTATTTGATTTCATACTGTTTGATGATGTTAGGACTCAGACACTAAAGCTCAGCTCCTCAGGGGTGTCCAGGTACATACTTTCCATTGATGTTTTCGTCAGCTGGGACTCTATGTCCTTTTTGAAAACCTAACCCATGGTTTCTCAACTACTGTCTTGGTGAAGTACATGCAGACTATCATCACAAACTTGGATTTCTTGAACAAAACCAATTCAAATTAATGTCACTTTCAAGAAACTGAAACACCTGAATTAGGGAAAAAATCACATCAACTGAAAATGACATGTGAGCTGAGATTCATAATTGTAGTAACCCTATATTATTCATACGCGGTGCTTTAAAAAAAAAGTATCTTCTTCAACCTTCAATTATCTCCACAATAAAATTAGATCCTCCAATGCTTTTCTTTTGTTATGCCACTTTAGAAGTTATTATTTAAATGCAGTGTGCCAAGTTATCTGATTATAATTCTTAACCTTATATTTCATCCTCTTCTCACATTTAAATTCATCACAAAGTAAAAAAAAAAAAAGAAAATTATAAAAGAAAGACTGAAATGACTTACTAAGAAAGACTGTAAGAGGGATTTTTTTTCCAAGTCCTGTTTGCACAGTTGCAAGGAGGATTCAGGTGTTTAAACACAGGTTTGAAGTACTGTTTTAGGCAGTGTGGTGCAACCCTGAGGTTATAGGAATTACCTGCTACCCCTGCGCAAATGTTTGGTGTCTGGAACATCTACAACGACACCAAACTCTTACATTAAACAGTTGGATTGCTCCCAGGGTGTCTTCTTATTAAAGCCTGTCTAAACAAGTCTAAGGATTAAGTTTTAAAATCCAGGTAATAGCTTGCAGTAAGGGTTCCTGTTGCTTATCTGTGACATGGTCTTTGCTTAGATCAATTTTTTCCATTGTGTAAACTCTGATGCCTGAACCATGTCTTCGTTTTCCCCATCAGGAGCTGGCTTAGCAAATAAACATTTAAAACCTGGTAATATTCATTGGTAACCCTAGCATTTCTTTTTCCCCCCAGCATTTGAACACTGCACATAATTTGGTTTTCAATATTCTAGGGCTGTGCTGAAGCTGACCCTGTGCAAGTGATGGGCAGGCAGGGTGTCCAAGGAGGTTTCCTCTCTGTGGTCTGTGTATGTGGCAAAACACACTGTAAATGCAGAGGCTAAAGTTAGTGCCCACACAGAGGGGATGTTCAAGAAATAACATGAGTAAGATTTCTGTAACATCAACCTCTGTTCCTGCTGACCAGGTTAGTAAGACGTAAATTGTCCAGGTCACTTTATCAAGGAGAATCCAAAAACTTGAGCCGTCTCACCTGAGTCTTCATGAGCAAGCCTCACTGTGTCCATCAGAACACTGTTGGAGTATAGCTCTCTACATATCACTTTATTCACCATATTACTAGCAGATGATCACATACCAGTCATTGAGATATCCGTAACTGTGTTTGCCCTTATCTACATCATTCACGTGCATTTTCTGTATTTGCTTGTAAGTATTATCCTCAAACTGTAGTGTAAGGAGCTTAATTCCAGAACTTGACTATTTCTCTATAAATCTGCTTTAAAATGGATGACTTAACATCTTTGATTGGTTGTTGCAGTGTAGCTTATGAAGCATAATATCATTTGGAGTTTCACAATCCTGACACAATGTATACACAATGTATACTGTAAATCACCTGTGCGAAGCCCTTGAGATAGAAAAATCACAAGCAGGCATGGGGAGCAGTATGCTTTTCTAACTCCCTCAAGTCTCTCCAGAGGGATATTTCATTATGTCAATTCAGGCAACGTAAAGGCTAAGAGCTGAAGCATGCAGTCGCTACCTTCAATTATTCACAAATCCACCACAGAACATACAGAAATGGCTGACAGCCTTGTAGGAACACTACTGCGACAGCTCTGTTCTCCGGGATCAAATTATCTCTCTGGTGGAGCCATTCAGGTTCCTTAAAACAGATAAATTATTAACTGTTCTGTTTCTACGCCCCTTGTTTGTTACAGCTGTGCCGCCTCCTTCCACTTTCTTTGGGAAGATTGCATTTAACAATATCTGCCTCAATTGTGCCAACTTTTCCACATTACCTAATAAGAAAACAGCAAGGAATGAATGCGGTCACAAGCTCTTAAAACACCAACTCATTCTTGTTCAGAATTTAGTGAATTTTGACAAAAAATTAGCCTATTGTTAGTAAGATTCCAACAACACCTTATTAACAAGACGACTGTAAAAACTCTGATAATGGACACATTATTTTATGCTGCTTTTATTCCCGTAAAGCGTGGCAGTTTAAAAAGTGCTCTGAGCAGAGATCAGCCTTAGATTTTGTGATCATGTACGTAGCCTCTAACTTGTAAAACATCTTTATAATCCACCATGAGAAGTACCATTCATATATTCCTTTAACCTTGTTTTTCAAATGAAGAAAAAGAGAAATAAGAATAACATAATTCAACTTAATATTTATTTTAGACAGCCATAATTGAAATTCTTAATTAAATTTACAAGTTTTATTTTTCTATCCATTTGCTAGTCTTCCTTTTAGTGTACAATAGGCCTTTTTTCTGATGTTCTTTTTTTTTGTTTGTTTAATAAAATAGGATCTTGCACATGCACATGTATTACAAGTTACACATTGTTCAAACAAGTGCTCTTTCCTCAGAGCACTCTTTGGCCTGATTGCATTTGCCTGTAGCAAGTTATGGCAGTTATGGGAATGGTGGTAAATAAATCCAGAGCTTCTTCAGCATGTGATGTAGCTAGCCAGGTGAACTTCTTACTAACTGAAAAACTCACAAACGTATTCTTTTAGAAAATACAGTAAAAACAAATGTCAGAACATCAGCAACTCAAGGTCTTTTTCAGGCATGTTATTCCTTATTCTTAGCTTAGCATTTCCCACTGGACAGAGGGCTTCAGATTGTTGTTTGGTTTTGGTTTTTTGTTTGGTTTTTTTTTAAATCTGTAATCTATTGAGATATATGCTATTGTATACACTTTACACTATTCGAATGCACTGTCTTATTCTTCTAGGTCTATTTCATAGTTGACCCATCACAGCTGCTATTTCAGGCACCTCTTATCTTAATGTCTTTGGCAAATGTATTTATAAAACTATTTGCTTTTTCTTTCAGATGAACAAGGATATTGGTCCTGACATTGTTCTGCACAGTATCCCAATAGATGTATCATCAATACATGCTATTTTTTATTTTTTTATGGTTATTTATTTTGTGTATAAAATTTTTTGTATTGCTGTGTATATGCATGGCAAAAGAATTACTTTTCTACCAACTTTTTCCTTTTATGCATGATTCCTCATGATCCGTTATTACTGTAGTTATGCTCTTGACTTCCCTTATTTTTTGATTGTTAAATTTTTTAGTATAAAGAAATTATAAGAACATTTACAGACTGACTTTTCCCCTGTCTGAACAGCTTATCCTCATACCTAGCAGTAAGTGTCAGAATATATGGAAAATTCTAAGGCAGGTGACATCTTAAAGCAGTGGAGGGCTATTTATGCTAGGTAGTTTAGTATGTCAGATCGAAAGAGCCATATCTGCAGGAGAGGGCCCTCATGGGCTGGAGACAGATAAATGGCACAGACATATAGTGAAGACAGCTTATGAGATCAAGCCTTCTCTTCAGCTTTTATTCTGCAAGTCACTGCATTACGAGGATATTGCAGGGATAGAGAGTGTGAGATAATTGTACTATATAGAACATCTGCATATAAGTCAGCATTTGGGGTGGAGTGCTTGGAGTTTAATTTTGGCTGAATTACAGTTTTGTTTAGCAGGGTTTATTACTGAAAGAGGATGAAGATAGCGAAATACACAAATTGATTTTGCATTGTATTTCTCCCTGAGATATGCTTTTGTACAATATATATGGGCTGCCCTTTAAGAAGTTATAAAAAACTCATGTTCTGTTAATAGAAAATACGCTAAGTGACTGCAAGTATCCCCAGGCCTTTGCAGGTGCTGTTCTTTAATGCAGAGTAGAAAAATAAAGCTTTTTATACTGCATTCATAACATACCACTAGAAAATTTTCTGGAACACTTTCCCCTTCCCTCTCCTCTCCTCTGCACTGCACTTCACTCCATGTTTTTTATTTCCCCTTCTGTTACCTGTGTGTTAAATTCCAGACTCATACACAGTGGGCACAGGCGCAGTTTTAGTGAGCTCGCTCTTCTATTTTCTCACCTCTTGTGTAAACAGGTAGGATAGTAAACTGTTGTTGGACCACTTACAGATGTTGCTCATCCGACTAAATGAAATTCTGTGCACAATACTGATATATGCACATTGATCTATATTAATTTCTGCTACCCTAAAAATCTTTATTCAGAAAGGATATTACTGATTTACTTAGCTTTTTTGGGTTTTGCTTGTTTGTTTGTTTTTCCAGACTGTGCAAAACACAGTTGTTAAAAGCTTCTTCAGTCACAATTCTTAGCACATCTCTTCCTGTGTTCATCCCCAGGCATCTCCTGATTCCATGGCTTTTTGATATTTCAGTTCCAACTACTGAGGAGTTTTCTTATTTCTGATTAATTTGTGCTAATTCATTTTTCCCTGTCACTCTACCTTCCCCCCCACATTTGCTCCTTTTCATCATGTTTCCCTCTTTTTCCTGAAATTCTGTTTATATCCCTGAACAAAAAAGATCCCCTTCCTTTTACCTGTATTCTTGCAAATGCCTTTTTTGGTTTACAGAATTGCTGTCCCTGGTCGATAAAACCACTGCCTCGCAGCTATAAGATTTATAAAAACTGTTTGAGAGACAGAACCATCCTCTGGGTCAGTTACAGCAGTATATTTCTATTTAAGCTGCCTGGGTTTTGGGGGTTATTTATTTTTTATTATTTTTGGTTTCTCATTTTGGGGTATTTTTTGCGTGTTGTTTTTGAAATTTCATGGGGCTGCTAAGCCACATTCTCAGCTGAGGTAAACTGGCCTATTTTCATTTAGCTCAGGGAACTATGTTGATTTATGCAGTATCTAGTCTAATTTCTGTCTTTAATAGACTGAATGTTCTTGCACTATAAACCTGTGTTTTACTCTAGATGTGGATTTTACAGATGCCTAAAATTAACTTGAAGATTGCTTATGGACAATGCTGCATTTTAAGTAATTGTGCTATATACTATAATTTATCAATGGTCTGCTACAGTTAACATCTAAAATAGGAAAATCATTGTAAACCATTGATGATCATGTTTATCAGAGTTACATAAATAATATCAGCTTTTGGTGTAGAGCAGTGGAATAAGTGAGGGATAATTAACATTAGTTACTGAATTGTATAGGTTTATTGGATTGATATTACTAAGTATGAAACTAACCAATTGACAGTTGAACTGATTGAAAATGTTTTTTTGTTGAAATAAGTTTCCTTCAATCCTGTCTGATTCTGAGGGGAAAAAAATATGTTAAATAAAAGTTTTGGGGTTTGGGTTTTGGCTTGGGTTTTGGTTTTTGGCTTTTTTTTTTGTGGTTTTTTTTTTTTTTTTCAATATTTTCCCCCATTCAACAGTTCGGAAAACAAAGGAAACAGTTCTCCAGAGATCTAGAAGGTAC